>CM029017.1:119940941-120670212 GCA_016801055.1 Panax notoginseng
TTTTTAATTCCGACCGTTGGATCGTGGTAATTTTTGGATATGTTATACATATATAAGTTGAGTATATGCCCACAAATTTTGAACCGTTAAAAATGAACGTATGATTTATTATGAATTTTACGAGATGACTGGTTCAGAAATTGTTGAATTTTCGGAGTTTATCATTTTGGTGGAAAATTCTAGAATTGGTGGGCCCCACTTGTGGTTGGTGAAGAAATGTGCTGAATTATATTTCAAATGTGGTAGGTGGGAATAGTAGCAGGTAAAGCCATCAGGTTGCAGGTCAAACCTACCAAAATTTTCCTATAAATAGAGGGCTAAGTTAGAATTGAAAATCACACCAGAAACATAAGCTCTCTCTCTCTTTCTCTCTCTATATTATGAAGCATATTTTGTGAGTTTTTAGATACTTGTGAGTTGCTATTCAGTGCAAGTTTCCTTCAGCATCATATCCGATATCCAGTCAGAAGTACTGCTCTTTTGAGGTAAGGGATAGTAAGGGATATATAGTAAGGGATTGTAATATTTTAAGTTGTATGATTTTCAGTTTCGTAATTTTTCTGATCTTCAAAAATTCTGGAAAAATTTGAAATGATATTTTGATGAGTTTTCTTGATTGTGTCCAAAAATGGTGATTTTTGGATGTATAGATTGAGAGTTATGAATTTTATGAGAAAAGACTATTTTAAAAGTAACAGCTTATAATTCCTTGTGGTTAACTCCAAAATTGATGAAATTTTTATTGGAGTACATGTATATGATAGAAGTATACTCTGTAAATTTCAGAATTTTTAGACAAAAGTACAATTTTTGATAAATGTCTAAATATTCGGCTATTTTGGCCATATGAAAAATAGTAAATGACTTTTAAAAATTCTGAGAAAAATATATGTTCACTATGGGACTATATTATGCTAAATCCCAGAAAAGAAATATTTTTGGAACTGATTTGGTATTTTTCATGAAAATGGTCTAGTTATGAGTAAATGAATTAAATATGTTTTGTGAAGAAAGAAAATTGGAAAATAGGATTTTATGGCTTGAGAATCCTATATGAGGTATATGCAGATTTTTGATGAGGGTTTTTGGTTATTGATGATGAAATTGTAAGAGTTGGCATTTTATGATGATTAAATGCATTAATTAGTAAAGTGTAAACAATTAAAATAAATTGTTTATAAATTTAAGTAATGTTATTCTTTCAATATCATTATACCGAAATATTGGTATGAATTTTATTGTAGAATTTCTATCTTTTGTGTCGGGTTACTATTCATGAGTTACGAATATTACTCTTGAGATTAAAACTATATGTTGATCATATTATTTTTATCATCATATATAACATTTTTATAACCCTGATGTTGAAATTCTCTTTCACTGGAGTGTAAAGATGGGTAGATTATTGGTATGATCATGACTAGGGTTCTCTTTGGCCTGTAGTGCAAAGTTGAATTGTGACTGGTATGATCATGACCATTGAATTTATAATTGAATATCTTAAATTAAGTGCAAAGGTGAATTGATCAACATGGTTATAATTATTGTTTATATAAATTCTGAAATGATTATATATTTCTTTGAGATATGAATATATTTGGCCTGTAGTGCAAATATGAATTGTTGATGAATATCTTTGGCCTGTAGTGCAAAGATGAACTGTATGTTTGAATAATCTAAGGCCCGTAGTGCAAAGATGGTTTGTTGATGAATATCTTTGGCCCGTAGTGCAAAGATGGATTTGTTAGTATGATTATAAACAGGAACTGTGATTTGGTATAACCATGATCTTTGATGTTTCAGGTAAAGACAGGTGATGAAAATATTCTTCGTCCTGGGTGCGAAGAAAATTTATAGTCACAATTATGATTATGAGTTATTCATATGATTGTGGAAAGGAACTGTTGATTGATGTTACATGGATAAAACATTGTTGGTGGATTTTTAACATGGAGAAGATAATAGACTTTATAGTCTATTTGACTCTTCTAATGGATTGCTCGTTCCGCTGCAACTATGGTTGAAATTTTTATCATTTACCATATGTTCTAAATCTCTGATTTATTATTGATGAAGGCTATTGATAATTTAATTATCTTTAGTCATGATATTCTTTACTGAGCTAGTTGTGCTCACCCTTTTGCTTCACAATTCCTTTCAGGTAATAAGAGTGTAGCTGGGTCGAGCGGGGGTAACAAGGGAATAGAACGGTGGTCATCATTTAGTAGTTATATTTGGTGAAGAAAATAGGGTGAGGCGAACCCAACGTTGGAAGGGTGTTTGTCACTATCATACAAGATGTCTAATGACATACAACCTCGTGTCATCATAAGACAGGGTTGTGCTCATCCACTTGCTGAGTATATCTATGAGCACTACCTATATAATCTTGGTGTTTGTTTGAAGTATAATTCTCAATTAGAGACAGTGGAGATAATGATAAGTCAAGAGAAGACTCACCATTGGGAAGAATATGATAGTAATCTTCTCGTTTTTCTTTGGGGTCTATTGGGTCAACCAAGGATAATTCTGTGGCCATATGATATCTATCATAACCTAGACGCGTGGCCTCCCATGTACGAAGGTTTCCTTGAGCACTTCCCAAAGATTCTAATTTCTAAAACAGTTTTTGACTATACCTTTATGTAAGGTGTTATTGTGAGGTGATGTCCACGGTTGGAACATGAGTCACATTTGGTATATATTTGTATCCAAACTCACAGCATATGTGTTGTTGTATTTTGCACGACAATTGTTGTAATAAAGTTGTAGTTATTTTCTGTACCATGTATTTGACGACTCAGAATGGTTTGGGTGGAATGGACCTATTTTGGGGTTGTCACAGGTGGTATCAGAGCTTAGGGATATGATCTCTGGCGGAGATCGGGAATATAACTAGGAGGGGAGAGATGAGTAAATCCTTCGCTAGTGTGTCCTACCTAAGCTTATTTGTTGGTCAGTCATAATATCGGGATATTATGTGATATGTTAATTTGTTCAATTAACCCTTGTTTTGAAGCTGTATTCTAGAATGATATCTGAAATACAGGAGATGAGCAATGGAGAAATCATGATGACAGGGAGATGGAATCTGAAATGAAAGGAAGGTATTCTCAACTCTTTGAAATACCAGGTACGTAAATTTCGAGGACGAAATTTCATAAGGAGGGGAGATTGTAAGACCCCGAATTTTATGAAATAAAAGTATTCAATTTTTCTTATAATTACTATTCAGTAAATGGTTAAATTGATAAAATTTAAAGTTATGGTGAAATATGAATTTTTTTTCAAAATAAGCAAGTGGTTATAAAATAATCATTGTTGTCGGGGAATATTCGTTTGGTCGTGGAATATTCTTTCTGTCGGGAATATTCGTACGACGGCGCAGCTATTTGTGGGCCCCATAACGAATAACTGTCGGGTGAAGAAAACGACAAATTTGAGTTTTTACAAATAACGGCGTAGTTGTTACCGTTAACACTGTTGGAATACCCGGTGGTTAAAATACAGTAATACGCGTTATTGCACAGTAGCACACGGTATTGCACAGTATTTTTGAAATTATTGATTCTTACGTAAGAAGGCACTACTCAATAATTGTTACAGTAATTACTGTTCAATATTTTATTTTATTGATTCAATAATTGCTACGTTGAAATTTTATATTATTGTTGTTCAATAATTGTTGCTGCACAGTTTTTCCCATTATCAGATCAATAATTCATATTATTTGAATAATATTATTAGATAACATTATTGGCAATGTCTAGAAAGTTCTGTCTAAGGAGAGGTTTGGTCATCTAATTGCGCGCCAGTAAGGAGAAATCCTTATTGGAAAGCCCCCTCTTTCCTGGGAACGGCCTGGTTGTCATAAATGTGATTCTGTAATATTATTTGTGAATAATTAATTATTGATTCATATGATAAGAAAATATTTATTTTATGTGGATATAAATGAGGGATATATTTTTGTGGTTAAAAATGAAGGAGTTAATGTTGAGGTTTTTATCAGTATTTTTGTCGGAATGGAGGTATTAAAAATCAGGGTTTTTGAGATATTTTGCGGGGGTTATAATTTTTAATCCGACCGTTGGATCGTGGTAATTTTTGGATATGTTATACATATATAAGTTGAGTATATGCCCACAAATTTTGAACCGTTAAAAATGAACGTATGATTTATTATGAATTTTACGAGATGACTGGTTCAGAAATTGTTGAATTTTCGGAGTTTATCATTTTGGTGGAAAATTCTAGAATTGGTGGGCCCCACTTGTGGTTGGTGAAGAAATGTGCTGAATTATATTTCAAATGTGGTGGGTGGGAATAGTAGCAGGTAAAGCCATCAGGTTGCAGGTCAAACCTACCAAAATTTTCCTATAAATAGAGGGCTAAGTTAGAATTGAAAATCACACCAAAAACATAAGCTTTCTCTCTTCTCTCTTTCTCTCTCTATATTATGAAGCATATTTTGTGAGTATTTAGATACTTTGAGAGTTGCTATTCATGCAAGTTTCCTTCAGCATCATATCCGATATCCAGTCAGAAGTACTGCTCTTTTGAGGTAAGGGATAGTAAGGGATAGGGATAGTAAGGGATTTAAGGGATTTTTGGGTTGTTATGATTTTCAGTTTCGTAATTTTTCTGATCTTCAAAAATTCTGGAAAAATTTGAAATGATATTTTGATGAGTTTTCTTGATTGTGTCCAAAAATGGTGATTTTTGGATGTATAGATTGAGAGTTATGAATTTTATGAGAAAAGACTATTTTAAAAGTAACCGCTTATAATTCCTTGTGGTTAACTCCAAAATTGATGAAATTTTTATTGGGAGTACATGTATATGATAGAAGTATACTCTGTAAATTTCAGAATTTTTAGACAAAAGTACAATTTTTGATAAATGTCTAAATATTCGGCTATTTTGGCCATATGAAAAATAGTAAATGACTTTTAAAAATTCTGAGAAAAATATATGTTCACTATGGGACTATATTATGCTAAATTCCAGAAAAGAAATATTTTTGGAACTGATTTGGTATTTTTCATGAAAATGGTCTAGTTATGAGTAAATGAATTAAATATGTTTTGTGAAGAAAGAAAATTGGAAAATAGGATTTTATGGCTTGAGAATCCTATATGAGGTATATGCAGATTTTTGATGAGGGTTTTGGTTATTGATGATGAAATTGTAAGAGTTGGCATTTTATGATGATTAAATGCATTAATTAGTAAAGTGTAAACAATTAAAATAAATTGTTTATAAATTTAAGTAATGTTATTCTTTCAATATCATTATACCGAAATATTGGAATGAATTTTATTGTAAATTTCTATCTTTTGTGTCGTGGGTTACTATTCATGAGTTACAATATTACTCTTGAGATTAAAACTATATGTTGATCATATTATTTTATCATCATATAAACATTTTTATAACCCTGATGTTGAAATTCTCTTTCACTGGAGTGTAAAAGATGGGTAGATTATTGGTATGATCATGACTTAGGTTCTCTTTGGCCTGTAGTGCAAAGTTGAATTGTGACTGGTATGATCATGACCATTGAATTTATAATTGAATATCTTAAGCTTAAGTGCAAAGGCGAATTGATCACCATGGTTATAATTATTGTTTATATAAATTCTGAAATGATTATATATTTCTTTGAGATATGAATATATTTGGCCTGTAGTGCAAATATGAATTGTTGATGAATATCTTTGGCCTGTAAGTGCAAAGATGAACTGTTGTTGAATATCTTTGGCCCGTAGTGCAAAGATGGATTGTTGATGAATATCTTTGGCCCTAGTGCATGAGATGGATTTGTTAGTAAATTATAAACAGGATACTGTGATTTGGTATAACCATGATCTTTGATGTTTCAGGTAAAGACAGGTGATGAAAATATTCTTCGTCCTGGGTGCGAAGAAAAATTTATATTCACAATTATGATTTTGAGTTATTCATATGATTGTGGAAAGGAGTTGTTGAGTGAGGTTACATGGATAAAACATGTTTGATGGATTTTTAACATGGAGAAGATAATAGACTTTATAGTCTATTTGACTCTTCCAATGGATTGCTCGTTCCGCTGCCAACTATGGTTGAAATTTTTATCATTACCATATGTTCTAAATCTCTGATTTATTAATTAATGAAGGCTAATGATAATTTAATTATCTTTAGTCATGATATTCTTTACTGAGCTAGTTTGTGCTCACCCTTTTGCTTCACAATTCCTTTCAGGTAATAAGAGTGTAGCTGGTCGAGCGGGGTAACAAGGGAATAGAACGGTGGTCATCATTTAGTAGTTATATTTGGTGAAGAAAATAGGAGAGGCGAACCCAACGTTGAGAAGGGTGTTTTGTCACTATCATACAAGATGTCTAATGACATACAACCTCGTGTCATCATAGGACAGGGTTGTGCTCAACCACTTGCTGAGTATATATACGAGCACTACCTATATAATCTTGGTGTTTGTTTAAAGTATAATTCTCAATTAGAGACAGTAGAGATAATGATATTCAAGAGAGACTCCACCATTGGGAAGAATATGATAGTAATCTTCCGTTTTTCTTTGGGGTCTTTGGGTCAACCAGATAATTCTGTGGCCATATGATATCTACATAACCTGACGCGTGGCCTCCCATGTACGAGGTTTCCTTGAGCACTTCCCAAAGATTCTAATTTCTAAAACAGTTTTTGACTATACGTTTATAAGTGTTATTGTGAGGTGATGTCCACGGTTGGAACATGAGTCACATTTGGTATATATTTGTATCCAAACTCACAGCATATGTGTTGTTGTATATTGCACGACAATTGTTGTAATAAAGTTGTAGTTATTTTCTGTACCATGGATTGACGACTCAGAATGGGTTGGGTGGAATGGACCTATTTTGGGGTTGTCACAACCATCCCCGCTGAACTTGGTTTTGCTACAGAACACTCCCGAGCTATATGACCTTCCTTTCCACAGTTATAACATACCTTGGATTGTTGTGGGCAGTTTGGGCTGATATGTCCCTCTTTCCCACATTTGTAACATACGACCGGTGGTCGTTCTCCTCCCCTAGAAACAGTTGATGTTTGTGCTGACGTCTTCACGTTATCATTGTTGTACCTTCTCTTCTTGAAATCTCCTCCCGACTCGCTCCTTCTATTATCACGACCACGATTACCACCAGAGTGGTTACCGCTTTTGTCCGAATGTTTTCCTCCCTGCTGGTTTTCATTGCTTCGATGACTGCCGCCACCGGTATGACTCTGGTTGTGGTCCCTCGGTTGCACATACTCATTATCTCGCTCTAATAATTGAGCCCTGTTTACAACATCTGGATATAAAGAAAATTTATGAGAGATAAGATATTGTCGAATCTCGGGTTTTAGACATCTCAGAAACATCCTTGTCATTCGTTCCTCATTTTCGACCAAATGAGGTGCAAACCTGGATAACTCTGCAAACTTCGCCTCGTACTGGGACGTTTTGTTCCAGTCTAATAAACTCAACCTCCTTCATATGACGAATACTTTCAGGAAAGTACTTGTCATTGAACAGTTTTTGAAATGTTTCCCAGGACATGTTGAGTGCGTCAGGCTGGGTACGCTTCACAGACTCCCACCAGTAGTCTGCCTCACCGCGGAACATAAATGTGGTGAATGGAACCTTCTGTTCCTCCGTGCATCCCAAGACATCAAATATCTTGGTAATTTGCTTGACCCACGTTTCCGTCATGATCGGATCCGGCTTTCCCTTAAATTCTGGTGGTCCCAATTCTTTGAACTGCTTAGCTGTGACAAACCGCGCGTTGTTATCATTTCCACCCGTATTCTGCACACGAGTCTCCCTCGTCTGATTTTGCATGAACTGCAAAAAGCTCCTAAACATTCCATCATTCATCGTTTGCTCGGTAACGTTGTTTACAGGAGGAATATTGCCTTCCTGTTGCACGTTCCCCTGGGTAGTGATCAAAGGTGTCTCCACGGTCTGATTTACTCCATTATTAACGTTCTCAGCTGCCATTCTTAAATACTGCCATAAAACAAGGGTTAATAGTCATGTCATATATTATCCCTATACTCTGACCGACCAAATAAACACCAAATAAACTTAGTCAGGTCATACTAGCGAAGGAATTCCCCGTCTCTCCCCTCCTAGTTCTTGTCTCACATCTCAGCCAGGGATCATATCCCTAAGCTCTGATACCAACTGTGACGCCCCCAGAATAGGTATACAACACCCATTCTGAGTCGCCAAATACATGGTACAGAAAGCAAACTACAACTTCAATAATACAATTGTCGTGTAAAATACGACAACACATACTGAGTTTAAATACAAATATTGTCTTCTAGACAATATCCACACTCAAATAAATCCTCATTACAATTATTCAAACACTATTTTACAGAAATAGTGAGGACTGCTAATACATCTTTCTAGAACCATCACTCCATACTCCGACTAGATCCTGCTATGTTCTCACCTCCTGAGAAGAAAAATGGAACAAAAAGGAAAAGGGTGAGCTCAACTAGCCCAGTAAAGAATATTATGACTAAGATAATATACAACAAATTATCGTTAGTCTTCATCAGGGAAAAATCTGATAAAATATAATCGACAACAAGTTTTAGATCAACAACTGCAGCGGAAACAGCAAACCATTAGAAGAGTCAAGTAGAGAAAGAATTCTACTATCTTCTAAGATTTAAAAGTCCATCATCAATATTTTATCCCTGTAACATCAATTAATAATCATCTTTAACCAAATATTCATCTTTGCACTACAGGCCAAAGATATTCATTTGTATCATCAGTCGGTCATGTTCATCTCAACACCTGTTCATCTTTGCACTACAGGCCAAAGATATTCATCAAGTAATTATATATCTTTGCACTACAGGCCAAAGATATTCAGTAATATCATCATTTAGGACTGAGGATGATAAAAAAAATATCTTAAAGAGAACGAATCCAATGAGACAGAAGGACAAATAGTAGGGATTCGTATAACAGTTTATCCAAGATCAATAATACTTCATAATAATCAATTGTGAAGCAGAATTCAAAAATAAAGATCAAAACATGGATACAATCAAAGATAGTAACCATAATAGACATCTTGGACAAAAAGGGAAAATTTTATTTTTCGGTAAATAGTGCCGTATTCGTGAATAGTGCCGTATACGTGAATAGTGCCGTATACGTGAATAGTAACCCTCGACACAAAAAGTTCCAAATTTGATAAAAACTCATATCAATATTTCAGCATAATGATATTGAAGAAAATAATATCATTAAGAAGAAAATAATATCCCTTACGAATATTAAACGAAAATAATATTCATTACGAATATTAAACGAATATAATATTTCTCGCGAATATTGAACGAAATAACATTTCTTATGAATATTGAACAGAAATAATATTCATACGAATACGAAAAATAATATCTCTTCAGAATGTGAAATAATAATACCCCTTACCTCAAAATATCAGTACTTCTGGTGGAATACCGGTATAAGGCTGAAAGAAACTTGCTCTGATGAATAGAAACTCTCAAAGTATCTAAATACTCACAAAATATACTCAATAATCTAGAGAGAGAAAGAGAGAAAACTTGTTTCTGGTGTGATTTTCAATTCTAACTTAGCCCTCTATTTATAGGAAAATTTTGGTAGGTTTGACCTGCAACCTGATGGCTTTACCTGCTACTATTCCCACCCACCACATTTGAAATATAATTCAGCACATTTCTTCACCAACCACAAGTGGGGCCCACCAATTCTAGAATTTTCCACCAAAATGATAAACTCCGAAAATTCAACAATTTCTGAACCAGTCATCTTGTAAAATTCGTAATAAATCATACGTTTATTTTTAACGGTTCAAAATTTGTGGACATATACTCAACTTATATATGTATAACATATCCAAAAATTACCACGATCCAACGGTCGGATTAAAAATTATAACCCCCGCAAACTATCTCAAAAACCCTGATTTTTAATACCTCCATTCCGACAAAAATACTGACAAAAACCTCAACATTAACTCCTTCATTTTTAACCACAAAAATATATCCCTCATTTATATCCACATAAAATAAATATTTCCTTATCATATTAATTAATAATTAATTATTTACAAATAATATTACAGAATCACATTTATGACAACCAGGCCGTTCCCAGGAAAGAGGGGGCTTTCCAATAAGGATTTCTCCTTACTGGCGCGCAATTAGATGACCAAACCTCTCCTTAGACAGAACTTTCTAGACATTGCCAATAATGTTATCTAATAATATTATTCAAATAATATGAATTATTGATCTGATAAATGAAAATACTGTGCAGCAACAATTATTGAAACAACAATAATATAAAATATCAACGCAGCAATTATTGAATCAATAAAATAAAATATTGAATAATAACTACTGTAACAATTATTGAGTAGTGCCTTCTTACGTAAGAATCAATAATTGGTGCAATACCGTGTGCTACTGTATTTTAACCACCGGGTATTCCAACAGTATTAACGGTAACAACTACGCCGTTATTTATAAACAACTTATACTTGTCGTTTTCTTCATCCAATCGCTTTCCGTTATGGGGCCCACACAAGGCTGCGTCGTCGTACGAATATTCCCCGATAGCAAGAATATTCCACGACCAACCGAATATTCACCGACCAAAAATAAATATTTTATAACCACTTGCTTATTTTGCAAAATTTGCACATTTCACCCATAACCAAAGTATTATATCAAATTAACCCCTTATTATTCACAATAATATTTAGAGAAAATTTGATTTTATTCATTAATAAGTTGGGGTCTTACATCTGTTGTCTGACATAAGCTTGACCGGCTGAAAATCTGGGCAACCCAGAAAGTTAAAAACCGTGTCTGACAAGTTTTTGGAAGGCCCAGATCTGGTCGTTATAATGTTATTTGTTAATGTTGTTGTAATATACTTGTATCCTGTTGTCTGAAGTATAGATCCATGTCTTAATATACTTTAAACCATCATCATATCGAACAAAGGGAATGGTCAAACTAGGCCTGTCGATCATGGTTGCCGTTTTTGGAAAACCCAGAATCCAGAAGAACCAAATTTCTGACAGGATTTGAGCGAACTTAATCTGGCAATGTGTTGTTGATTAACTTATCTGTTGATTCCTATATGTTCTTTGACACTTGTACTACATATTTGAACCATAATATCGACCTGTTAATGAACCGAACCTATATTACAATGAGCTGGAAAGTGCCGGGTCGACACCGTCTGGGTTTCTGGGTTACCCAGAAAGCCCAGAATTGGTCTGACAGCTTCTTTGAAGCTCTGGATCTTTCAGGATTGTTGTTGTTTGACCGAGATAATACTTGGTAATTGTAATACTACATATGTATTACATGATTGAGCCATAAGTTAGTCCAAAACATGATCAGGATGGAAATTACACTCGGTCAAATGTGCACCCTTGAAACATTGTCTGACAGTGTTCTTGAGCCAAGAACACCAAAGACAACAGACAAGTGTCGCTAAAGGCTATTAGCGACGGTTTTAATTATTTTATTTTCTAAATATTCCGGAAATTATTTAAAAATAGAAATAAATTCTAAAAATTACCAAAAATGGTTTTAAAATTATTTTAAATTATGAAAAATAATTTCTGACCAATTGGAATATTTTTCTTTAATATTTATAATTATATAAATATTAAAAGTATTTAATTTATTTAATTAGTGTATTAAATAAATTAGAAAAAAATGATTTAATATTATGAAAAATCATTTTAAATAAGAATAATGTATTTAAAAATATTTTGAGTTATAAAATGTGACTTTTAATATTTTTAGAGAATTTTCATTAATAATTTAATATTAATGATATTAGATTTATTTAATTACTAAATTAAATAAATAAGTTAAAAATAATTTTAATGATTTAAAAATTATTTTAAACAAGAATAAAGTGTTAGAAAATATTTTAAATTATAAAATATAATTTTTAATATTTTTGGAGAATTCTCATTAATAAATTAATATTAATGATATTAGATTTATTTAATTATAATATTAAATAAATGAATTAAAAATAATTTTATTGATTTAAAAATTATTTAAAAATGAGAAAAATGTTTTAAAAATATTTTAAGTTATAATTAATGACTTTTAATATTTTGATAATAATTACATTAATATTTAAATATTAATGGTTATGATTTAAAAATGATTTTAAATACTTTAAAATTCATTTAAGAAGAATATTGATGATTTAAAAATATTTTAAGTTATTAACAATAACTTTAATATTTTGACAAATATAACATTAATATTTTTATATTATTAAATATTAATGATAATAAGATTATTTGATAATTAAATCATTTAAAAATGATTTAAGTGTTTGAAAAAATATTATAAATTATAATAATTGTTTATAAATTATTAAAAGCTTCCGGAAAATATTATAAACGATATTTGATTTATCTAAAATAATATTGAAGCTTAGAGACTAAGTTTAATTGATAATCAATGTGTTAATTATCGGATAGGGTGACCAGAACACCGAGAATGGATCGAAGTTCACCCAGGCCGAACTAATTAGACTTATTAAGTGTTTGTATAGGTTATAAACACTAATGTGGTTATGTGGTAATGTGTCTAGGAGAAATTTAACTGTAAAATATAGTGTTACGTGTTATGTATGATTATTCTAATTGTGAGACCGACATTATTGAATATAGGTCTTACGAACGCAGTTAATTATATTGTGTAGTTGTAATCAACGCGAAAGGCAAGTTTCCTAACTCAACCTTGAGTTATATTCATTCAATTATTTTAATGGTTAATTATTGATAATTATACCATGTCTATAGAATTTATTGTTGATTATTCGCAGTTAGTGCATGATTAAAATTCAAATTAAATTACTGATTCAGAAAATATATATTCGTAAAATTACTGTTGTTGGATATTTATATCTGTAGAAACTAATATTGACAGTACATATAATTCCTGTTTATTGTCAAATTATATTGAGAAATGTCTTAGCTAATTATTCTGGCTAGACAAACATTTGTTAGAAGTTGATAAATACGAGAAGAGAAATCAGTTGTTATTAATAGATCGATGCCAATTGTTTTGACTAGATCAATAAGTAGATAGAATTTGAAATCAAAATATTTCGTTGTTAAATCAAAAATCTTGATTCTGAGACTGAGAAGAACAACCTTTTATATAAAGGGAACATTTTGGGTCGTATATTCGACCATTGCGCGTTGTTAAGTATTATGCATAATATAGGGTACAAGGAGTTGGCCGGATCTAAGTACTTGCAGAGGGGTATGATTTAATCTTTATGGTTATCTGATACACCTGGGTATATCAAAGTCCAATCTTTGATAGTAACTCGAGAAGAGAAGTTCTAGATCTAGTGTGATCACTCAGCATAAATCTGGAAAACATTCCACTTTGCTATTGCGTAGAATTAATTCTTGATTATTCAATAGAATATCGTAGAAACTTTGAAAGCGTTGTACTCTTTCATTATCAAATTATTGTGTTGCCTAGAATACGAGAAG
Organism: Panax notoginseng; assembly: GCA_016801055.1. Lineage (NCBI taxonomy): Eukaryota > Viridiplantae > Streptophyta > Magnoliopsida > Apiales > Araliaceae > Panax > Panax notoginseng. The sequence continues at coordinate 119,954,537 of CM029017.1, forward strand.
ACTTGTTATTTGAATAACGATTTGTTCAGCTATTTCAAAGTTCACCGAACTTTGGTTTCATTCTATCAAAATAGATAGTCTGTTCTTATTGATTCGTATACATTTATTGTATATTTTAACTTACGGGGAAAACTAGTTGCTCACCCTTGCTATAAATAAAACATTTCAGCTAGGAACGAAGAGGCCAGCGGGTCAAAGAAGAACAAAGGCAAAGGCAAGATGCTGGAATAATGTTATGAACATTATTATTATGATGTTGTATTGTAAACCCTTTTTGTTTAGGTAAGGGGTATGTTTGTAAATTTAAGGTTAGCAAACCTGGGACTTATGTATTAACAACTTATGTTAATGAGTTATGTATTCCTATTTATATTTAAATGAGTAGTTAGATGTTATTATATTGTGGATCGTGAACACCAAACTCGGGGGTCAGGTAACCCAAATTTGGGGGTGTCACAAGGTGGGTGAAACAAGGTTGTTGGGACCGAAGTTGGTACGTATGACTACGAAAAAGATTCAAACGATCCGGTAACGTATAAAAACCTCACAAGATCGACAAAAGAGTTATGATGATCTTCATCGAAATGATGTGGAATTTGATATTGGAGATCATGTGTTGCTCAATGAAAAGGAGTTACGAGATTTGAAATGAAAGAAAAGCTCAATCCTCGATTCATTGGCCCATTTTTAATCCTCGATCGAGTAGGAACTGTGGCTTATAGACTCGCTTTACCGTCAAGTATGTCTCGTGTTCATAACGTTTTTCATATATCCATGTTACGTAAATATGTGGAAGACCCGAACCACATTATTGAGTTAGAACCGGACGAAAAAGCAGAAGATTTGACGTATAAAGAGGTTCATGTTCAAATCTTGGATAAGAAGGAACATATTCTATGCTCCAAGGTTATACTTCAAGTTAAAATTTTGTGGAGAAACCACGATGTTGAGGAAATGACCTAGGAGTTAGAATCTGAAATAAAATCAAGGTATCCTTACCTCTTCGACATACCAGGTACGTACCCTAATTTTGAGGGCGAAATTTCATAAGAAGGGGAGGTTGTAAGACCCCAATTTTTTTTAATAAAGATAATTTTTCTATAAATATCATTTTTAAATATTATGGAATGAATTTGATATAATATTATAGTTGTGGGTAATATTTATAAATTTTGCAAAGTACGCAAGTTGTTATATAATATTCGATTGGTTAGGGAATATTCGTTTTAACAAGAAATATTCGTACGACGGCACAATCATTGGTGGCCCCCACAACGAAATTATTGTCGGATTGAGAAAACGGTAAAAATATTTTATGAAAATAACGGCGGAAGTTTTACCGTTAACTGTTGAAACACCCGGTATTAAAAGTACAGGAATACGCGTGGTTGCATAGTAGCATGCGGTATTGATTATTGATGCTTACGTGAGAAGTCACTCAGTTTTGTTCAATTATTGCTACAGTAATTGTTGCATAATATCTCACGTTATTTGATTCAATTATTGTCGATATTTTATATATTATTAAATCAATAATTGAGATGACAGAGTTATTAATATTATTATTTACAATATTAACGATGTCTAGAAGTTCTGCCAAAGAGAGGTTTGGTCACCTAATTACATGCCAATAGGGAGAAATCCTTATTGGAAAGCCCCCTCTCTCTTGGGAACGACCTGGTCGATTAATATTGTGAATTATAATAATGATGATAAATGTTGTTAATTATATTTAGGTGTCTTTTTATGAAGTCACAGAAGTTTTATATATATATATATATATATATATATATATATATATATATAAATTTTGTTTTATTAGTATTATTAATGTAATAAAACAGAAAAGTTTTTTATATAAAACAGAATACTTTTATAAAGTTATCTGTTTTATTAGACTATAAATAGAATATATTATATTATATTATGCATAGTATTTTGTATAGTAAAATCTTTTTATATAAAACAGAATACTTTTATAAAGTTATTTGTTTTATTGGACTATAAATAGAATATATTATATTTTATTATGCATAGTGTTGCATAGTACCTGCATAGTATTTTGTATAGTAAAATCTTTGTATATAAAATAGAATACTTTTATAAAGTTATTTATTTTATTAAATTTTAAATAAAATATTTAAATATATATATATATATATATATATATATATATATATATATATATATATATATATATATATATATATAGAATATATTATATTTTATTGCATAGTATCCTTTCAATTCTCCTTTAAATAGGATGCTTAGTTAGAATTGAAATCACACCAGAAATTAAGAGAATTCTCTTCTATAATCTTGAGTGTATTTCTTTAGAGTTTTCAGAAGCTTTGAGCGTAGAAAAATAATATAAATTTTCTTCAAGAATATCATCGCCCTACCAGTCGGAATACTCTTCTTTTACGGTAAGGGGTATTATTCTTTCATATTCATGAAGAGAATTATTTTCTTTCCAATACTCGTAAGAGCTGTTGTTCCATTCTTTATTAATATGTTGGAATAACATGTCTATGCGAAGTACCGCATACATGGTGAAATTCTTCTGTTATTCCATTCTTTATTATTTTGCTGGAACATCCTATCTGTGCGTTTACGCATGATGAGAACACAAAAGAACAAGAATAGAAAGGGACAAATAAAAATCTCGACGTCGACACATTTGTGTATTTTTTAGCATGTTGAACACTTTGAAAATGTTTATTAGTCCCATAGTTATGAACTAATTACATTTCTAGGATTGCAATGTAACCTAATGTTTAGCTTGATTAACTTTCTCTCCTATTTATTATAATGAATCATTTGTGTATTAATGGATATTGAAAAATGAATGTTAATATCTAACCCTAGAATACAAGAACACTTGTTATGACCATGCCTTTGGGAATGAGAGCATATATTGCATAATAGAATAGATATATCTCTATTTACCTTGTGTGACCATTGAGATTAAGCTTAATGACCCTAGTCTAGTTATTTTCACTGTAGAAATAGTGTGATTCATCTAGCTTAGGGATGTGCATTTAACCGTCAAAAGAGGCTTTTGTGTATTTACTGTTCTCGGTTGGCCATTTCTGTGATTTGTTAGTAAAGTGGAGATTTAGAAGATTAGATGACGCATTAGGGGAGTTGTAATCCTAGTTTGACTTACCTGTGCAACTCAATCTCTTAAATTACTTTTTTTAAGCATATAATTTTAACACACCTTCTTTAATCACTTGTTTAGATAAGACCGTATTGTTCCAATTTTAGTATTTGACTAGCTTTAACACTTTGTCCTCGTGGGTACGACACTCTACTTTCCATCATTTTTTTGTTGACCGTGTATACTTGCGTGTGTTTTATTGATCGTGAAAACGACCAACATGGACACTCAACAACATTCTTTGAATGTGATGGTTTGGTAATTAATTTACCTTGAGAACATGCACTACATGAATAATCAGTCGTTAAAAGAATCTTTTGGTCTTAAAGGGATGTCCGCAAGAGTTATCAATAATTCGACGCATCATTATAGATCTTGGATGACCAAGACAATCATACCAAAGCATAAAAATCTTTGGGTCAGAACACTTCTGGTGTATTGCAACATTTGTTTCAATTGTTCTCATTGTAGTATAATATAACCCAGAAGAGAAAATATGTAGTTTTTCTAGTATGAGCTTCTAGCCCAATACTATTAAAGAAATATAAAGAATTTCTTCAATGCCTTCGTTATTGGTTTCAAAATGATAACCATTATAACATATATCCTTAAATCTGAGTAAATTTCTTCTTTATTTAGAAGAATACAAAGCATCATCAATACAAAGTTTTGTGACCTTTGGCAACATTATAATCGCTCTTCCAGAACCTTCAATTAAGCTCAATGCACCTGATATGGTATTGACATTGACTTTGCATAATTTTAAAATTTTAAAATATTTTTTATCTTTAAGTATCATATGAGTTGTTACACTGTCCGCTAGATAAAACTCTTTCATAGTCATCTTAGAATTTTTTTTACCAGTTGAACCCATGCATCTTCATATATACAAAACATAAATTAAACTTTATAAAAATACTTATTACCTTTCCATAATATAATAAAAGAAAAGTAATTAATTAGTTTGGACATTTGCATCACCAATCATACTTATTAGGATGCAATAATATAGTAAAAGAAAATAATTAATTGGTATGAATATTTTCGTCACCAATCATGTAAGACCCCAACTTTTATAAATAAAGATGAATTTTCTATAAATATCATTTTTGAATATTATGGAGTTAATTTGATATAATGTTATAGTTGTGGGTAATATTTATAAATTTTGCGAAGTACGCAAGTTGTTATATAATATTCGATTGGTCGGAGAATATTCTTTTTAACAGGGAATATTCGTACAACGACACAATCATTGGTGGACCCCACAACAGAATTATTGTCGGATTGAGAAAACGACAAAATTTTTTTATTAAAAATAACGGCGGAAGTTTTACCATTATTACTGTTGAACTACTCGGTAGTAAAAGTACAGTAATACGTGTGGTTGCATAGTAGCACACGGTATTGATTATTAATGCTTATGTGAGAAGTCACTCAGTTTGATTCAATTATTGTCAGTTAATAATATGAATTATTTAGCGATAATGACGTTTTGTTTTATTCTTATTATTAACGTAATAAAACAGAAACATCTTTTTATATAAAATAGAATACTTTATTAAAGTTATTCTATAAATAGAATATATTATATTTTATTTAAAAGATTTTTCTTTAAATATGGACCGTCAGATTAAAGTAATCAATCTGGACCGTTCATGGATTAGTTACTATGCATTCTATTTTTCTATAAATAGCAGCTCATTCCTTCATTATTTCTTACGAATTCACTGAACTCTAGAGAGAGAAACTATAGAGAGAGAGAAGAAGAGTATTCTGCTACTTAACTACTTCCTTATTTCAGCTCTTCTTTAAAACGGTAAGGGGTGTTATTCTTTCTTATTCATGAAGAGAACTGTTGTTATTCCATTTCTTATTATTCTGTTGGAATAACCTATATACGCAGTCTACTCTATACTTCGTGACATTCTTCTATTATTCTGTTGGAACATTCTGTCTGTGTGTTTTACACCGGACCTGGTTTTGTTTCTATTATTATTCTATTGGAACATCCTGTCTGTGTGTTTTACACCGGACCTGGTTCCGTCTTGTTATTATTCTGTTGGAATATCTTGTCTGTGTGTTTTACACCGGACCTGGTTCCATTATTTATTATTTTGTCAGAATATCCTGTATGTGCATTTACGCCGGACCTGGTTCCATTATTTATTATTCTGTCGGAACATCCTGTCTGTGCGTTTACGCCGGACCTGGTTCCATTATTTATTATTCTGTTGGAATAACCTGTCTGTGCGGTCTATCGCATGCATGGTGATTTCTTTTGTTATTCCATTCTTTATTGTACTCAGTTGGTTAAGTTTTGACTTCTATACTCCATGAAATTTGTGGAATATCCTTGATAATTGCGTTTCATCCAGTATCTTTTCATGAAAATATTCTTCTAAGTATTCTTGAATTTTACTCCACAAATCAGTATCATGTTGACAATTTGGACGTTGTTAATTCTTGGATAAATTAATTCTTGAACTTGTTTTATTGAATTCTTATATCATTGTCATCATCCTCATGTTTATAAAATGTTAAAAGTCATCTGTGGCCTGTAGTGCATAGATGGACTTGGTATGATTATGACCAGGGATTATTCGGTATAATCATGACCGTAATGTTACAAATGATGTGGTAAAAGTCCTCATTGGCCCGTAGTGCATTGATGGACAGTTGTTGGCATGATCATGACCATTAATGAATACACGAATATCCTTGGCCGTAGTGCAGGGGTGATTCGATGATGTGGAGTATTTTATTAAGCTGAGTTCTAGCGATCACAATGTTGAAAAAACCTTTTAAATCATAAAAGATAGTAGAGTTTATGTTCTACTTGACTCTTTTAATGGATTGCTTGTTCCGCTACAGTTAAACTTGATGTCTATTATATTTTATCAGTTTAACATTGTTGAAGGCTAATGATAATTTATTCTGCATTATCTTAGTCATAATATTTCTTACTGGGCTAGTTGAGCTCACCCTTTCTTTCACTGTTCTCTTCAGGAAATGAGAACGTAGCTGGGGCAAGTCGGGAAACGGAGTGATGGTCCGAATGATAGTATTAGTTAGTAGTCCTCACTATTCTATGTAATAGTGTGTTAATAAATGTAATGAGGACTCCTTTTGAGTATGAATACTCTCTAGAAGATAATATTTGTATTCAAACTCACAGTTTATGTTTTGTCATATTGTACACGACAGTTGTATTAGTAAGTTGTATTTGTATTCTGTACTATGTATCTGACGACCCAAGATGGGTGATGTATACCTAATTTTTGGGGCGTCACAGTTGGTATCAGAGCTTAGGGATATGATCCCTGGCTAAGATGTGAGAATAGAACTAGGAGGGGAGAGACGGGAAAATTCCTTCGCTAGTATGACCTACCTAAGTTTATTTGCATGATATTTAATTGGTCGGTCATAATATAAGGATAATATATGACATATCAATTAACTTTTATTTTGTGGCAGTATCTGAAAATGGCATCTGAGAATGTTGAGAATAGCAATGGAGCACAGGCGACTGTTGATTCACCACATATCAATAATCAGGATAATGTGCATCAGGAAGGTGACAATCCTCATGCAAACAACAACACTGACCAGATGATGAATGATGAAATGTTCAGAAACTTTATGCAGTTCATGCAACAGCAGGCGAGAGCGGCTCCTGTCCAAAATATAGGTGGAAACACTGAAAACTCTCGGACGGTCACCGCTAAACAGTTCAAGGAGCTGGGACCACCAGAGTTTAAAGGAGAGCCAAAACCACTTATAGCGGAAACATGGATAAAGCAGATTACCAAGATATTTGATGTCTTGGGATGCTCCGAGGAGCAAAAGGTTCCCTTTGCCGCCTTTATGTTGCGAGGAGAGGCAGATTACTGGTGGGAATCGATTAAGCGTACTCAACCTGCCGCACTGAAGATGTCTTGGGAGAAGTTCCAAGAGCTGTTCAATGACAAATACTTTCCCGAAAGTGTTCGTCACATGAAGGAGGTGGAGTTCATCAAATTGGAGCAGAATAATATGACCGTGTCGCAGTATGAGGCTAAATTTGCTGAGTTGTCCCGGTTTGCGTCCCACTTGGTGGATAATGAAGAGCGAATGACGCGAATGTTTTTGCGAGGTTTGAAACCTGAGATACGTCAACATCTTATTTCTCATAAACTGTGTTTGTATTCAGATGTTGTGAATAGGGCTCAGTTAGTGGAGCGCGATAACGAGTCAACGCAACCAAAAGAGAGCAGTCGACAAAATGATAATACCAGTGAGAGCAGTCATCGAAGCGGTGACAACAAGCGTGGAGGGAATCAACAGGCCAGAAATGGTAACCACTTCGGTGGTAATCAGGGCCAAAACAATAAGAATGGTCATTTCAAGAAGAGGAGATTCAACAATGATGGAAAGACGTCAGCACCAGCACCCGTTGTTAAGGAAGGAGAACGACCACCTATCATATGTTTCAAATGCGGAGGGGAGGGGCACATCAGTCCAAACTGCGCGATGCCGTCTAAAGCATGTTATAATTGTGGAAGAGAAGGTCATTTAGCTCGATTTTGTCGTTTACCAAAAACAAGTTCAGCCAAGATGGAGACACCAAAGGCCGTCCCAGAAAAGTCAAAACCGGTAGTGCAAGGGAGAGCGTTTGTTGTGACCTCCCAGAAAGCAAGGAACCCGAATGAGGTCATCACGGGTAAGCTTATCATAAACTCTAACGAAGTCTATACTTTATTTGATACCGGTTCTACCCATTCTTTTATTTCTCCTACTTGCGCTCATCGATTAAATTTGATTCCGGAGAAATTAGACTTTGACTTATCTGTTGAAACTCCATTGGGAGAAACCTTCATTACATCTACGGTTTATAAGTCTTGTTTGGTTCAAGTTGGTACCCACACATTACCTGTCGATCTTATTTCATTAAAAATACTTGCATTTGACGTGATTCTAGGGATTGATTGGTTAACTACTCATCATGCAAAAATTGATTGTTTTCGTAAGGTTGTTAGCTTTCATATTCCTAATCGACCTATTATGCGAATTCAAGCAACCAAACCATTAAAATCAATCGCTGTCATCTCAAGCCATAAAGCTATTCGTTTATTGAAAAACGGATGTCAAGCTTTCTTAGCTCATGTCACGGATCTAAACAAAAATACGTCAGTTTTGAATGATATTTCTATTGTTAATAAATTCCCTGACGTATTCCCTGAAGAACTTCCTGGCCTACCCCTAGAGCGTGAAATTGAATTTTGTATCGACCTTGAACCCGGTACAAAACCCATTTCCAAAGCCCCATATCGAATGGCTCCTATTGAACTTCAGGAGTTAAAGATCCAACTGCATGAATTGTTAGACATTGGCTTTATTCGTCCTAGTACTTCTCCTTGGGGTGCTCCTGTGCTATTCGTGAAGAAGAAAGATGGAAGTATGCGACTTTGTATTGATTCATGTCACCATCAAAAATAGGTACCCATTGCCACGTATTAATGACCTGTTTGACCAGTTGCAAGGAGCACAATTCTTTTCAAAGATCGATCTTCGTTCTGGATATCATCAGCTGAAGGTTAGAACTGAGGATATTCCAAAGACGGCTTTCAGAACTCGGTACGGACATTATGAATTCCTAGTCATGTCCTTTGGATTGACTAATGCTCCTGCTGCCTTCATGGATATGATGAACCAGGTATTCAAGGAATATTTGGATCACTTTGTGGTCGTCTTTATTGATGACATCCTTATTTATTCCAAAAGTCGTGAAGATCATGAGCAACACTTGAGGCTGGTACTCCAAAAGCTTCGTGAATACAAGCTTTATGCCAAGTTGAAGAAATGCGAGTTCTGGCTGGAAGAGGTAGCATTCCTTGGGCACGTAGTATCAAGTCGTGGAATATCGGTTGACCCGGCAAAGATTGAAGCTATTCAAAGCTGGGAGCAACCTAAATCAGTGACCGAAGTACGTAGCTTTCTTGGTTTAGCTGGTTATTATCGGAGATTCGTGGAAGGATTTTCTCGAATCGCTACTCCATTAACTCAGCTGACTCAGAAAGATACAAAGTTCGGTTGGAGCGAAGAATGTGAGCAGAGTTTTCAAGAACTCAAGAGGAGACTCATTTCAGCACCTGTTCTAACAATACCATCTGGCTCGGAGGGATTTGTCATCTACAGTGATGCTTCGAGCAAAGGGTTGGGATGCGTTCTCATGCAACATGGAAAAGTCATAGCCTATGCATCAAGACAACTCAAGGAATATGAGAGGAATTATCCTACTCATGATCTAGAGTTGGCAGCTGTTGTCTTTGCACTTAAAATTTGGAGGCATTACTTGTATGGGGAGAAGGTGGAGATCTTTACGGATCATAAAAGCCTCAAATATTTCTTCACTCAAAAGGAACTCAACATGCGACAACGACGTTGGCTTGAACTGTTGAAAGATTATGATCATACCGTTCAATACCATCCTGGAAAACGAACGTGGTAGCTGACGCATTGAGTAGAAGATCATATGCAAGTACGAGTGCGATATTGTCAACACAAATGCCCATTTTGTGTGACTTGCAAAGGATGGAGATAGAGTTAAAGACTCCAGGGACCCATGTGATGATGGCGAATATACGAGTAGAACCAACTTTAATCGATAAAGTTAAAGCTGCTCAAGCTACAGACCTGGAGCTGATGCGTATGAGGAAGAAAGTGCAAGAAGGTGCTATGCCGGAAGCAAGAATCGATGAAGAAGGAATACTTCGAGTCAACTCCAGACTTTGTGTTCCTAACAACCCTGATTTAAAGTATGAAATCATGATGGAGGCGCACAACACACCGTTTGCAATCCATCCTGGAAGTACCAAAATGTATCATGATCTTCGTCATACATTTTGGTGGAGCAATATGAAGAGAGAGATAGCGTTGTTTATCTCAAGGTGTTTAACTTGTCAACGAGTCAAAGCGGAGCATCAAGTACCAAAAGGTCCATTGCAACCACTTGAAATTCCAGAATGGAAGTGGGAGCACATTACCATGGATTTCGTTACCGGTCTTCCTAGGGTTTCTCAAGGTATTGATGCGATTTGGGTCATTGTTGATAGATTGACCAAGTCTGCTCATTTCTTACCGATACGAGAAACTTATACACTTGAACGTCTTGCTCGTATGTACATAAACGAGATTGTAAGACTGCATGGTATGCCAGTATCCATAGTTTCTGACCGAGACCCAAGATTCACTTCACGATTTTGGGTTAGTTTACAAAAAGCTATGGGCACAGATTTACGATTTAGTTCGGCATATCATCCTCAGACGGACGGACAATCAGAGAGGACTATTCAAACTCTAGAAGATTTATTAAGACTCTGTGTCCTTGACTTCAAGGGAAGTTGGGACAAGTTCTTACCATTGGTGGAGTTTTCCTACAACAACAGTTATCAAGCAAGTATTGGCATGGCTCCATTCGAAGCATTGTATGGAAGAAAATGTCGTTCTCCAGTATGCTGGGATGAGGTGGGTGAAGCAACGTTGTTGGGACCGGAGTTGGTACGTATGACTACAGAAAAGATTCAAACGATCCGACAACGTATAAAAACCTCACAAGATCGACAAAAGAGTTATGCTGATCTTCATCGAAAGGACGTGGAATTTGATGTAGGAGATCATGTGTTTTACGTGTTGCTCCATGGAAAGGAGTTACGAGATTTGGAAAGAGAGGAAAGCTCAATCCTCGATTCATCGGTCCATTTTTAATCCTCGATCGAGTAGGAACTGTGGCTTATAGACTCGCTTTACCGCCAAGTATGTCTCGTGTTCATAACGTTTTTCACATATCCATGTTACGCAAATATGTGGAAGACCCGAACCACATTATTGAGTTAGAACCGGACGAAATAGCGGAGGATTTGACGTATGAAGAAGTTCCTGTTCAAATCTTGGATAAGAAGGAACATATTCTACGCTCCAAGGTTATACCTCAAGTCAAAGTTTTGTGGAGAAATCACGATGTTGAGGAAATGACTTGGGAGTTAGAATCTGAAATGAAATCAAGGTATCCTTACCTCTTCGACATACCAGGTACGTACCCTAATTTCGAGGGCGAAATTTCATAAGAAGGGGAGGTTGTAAGACCCCAACTTTTATAAATAAAGATGAATTTTCTATAAATATCATTTTTGAATATTATGGAGTTAATTTGATATAATGTTATAGTTGTGGGTAATATTTATAAATTTTGCAAAGTACGCAAGTTGTTATATAATATTCGATTGGTCGGGGAATATTTGTTTTAACAGGGAATATTCGTACAACGACACAATCATTGGTGGACCCCACAACGGAATTATTGTCGGATTGAGAAAATGACAAAAATATTTTATTAAAAATAACGGCGGAAGTTTTACCATTGTTACTGTTGAACTACTCGGTAGTAAAAGTACAGTAATACGTGTGGTTGCATAGTAGCACACGGTATTGATTATTAATGCTTATGTGAGAAGTTAATTCATATTCAGTTAATAATATGAATTATTTAGTGATAATGACGTTTTGTTTTATTCGTATTATTAACGTAATAAAACAGAAACATCTTTTTATATAAAACAGAATACTTTATTAAAGTTATTCTATAAATAGAATATATTATATTTTATTTAAAAGATTTTTTTCTTTAAATATAGACCGTCAGATTAAAGTAATCAATCTGGACCGTTCATGGATTAGTTACTATGCATTCTATTTTTCTATAAATAGCAGCTCATTCCTTCATTATTTCTTACGAATTCACTGAACTCTAGAGAGAGAAACTATATAGAGAGAGAAGAAGAGTATTCTGCTACTTAACTACTTCCTTATTTCAGCTCTTCTTTAAAATGGTAAGGGGTGTTATTCTTTCTTATTCATGAAGAAAACTGTTGTTATTCCATTTCTTATTATTCTGTTGGAATAACCTGTATACGCGGTCTACCCTATACTTGGTGACATTCTTCTATTATTCTGTTGGAACATCCTGTCTGTGTGTTTTACACCGGACCTGGTTCCGTTTCTATTATTATTCTGTTGGAACATCCTGTCTGTGTGTTTTACACCGGACCTGGTTCTGTCTTGTTATTATTCTATTGGAACATCCTGTCTGTGTGTTTTACACCGGACCTGGTTCCATTATTTATTATTCTGTCGGAATATCCTGTCTGTGCATTTATGCTGGACCTGATTCCATTATTTTTTATTCTGTCGGAATATTCTGTCTGTGCGTTTACGCCGGACCTGGTTCCATTATTTATTATTCTGTTGGAATAACCTGTCTGTGCGGTCTATCGCATGCATGGTGATTTCTTTTGTTATTCCATTCTTTATTGTACTCAGTTGGTTAAGTTTTGACTTCTATACTCCATGAAATTTGTGGAATATCCTTGATAATTGTGTTTCATTCAGTATCTTTTCATGAAAATATTCTTCTAAGTATTCTTGAATTTTACTCCATAAAGCAGTATCATGTTGACAATTTGGACGTTGTTAATTCTTGGATAAATTAATTCTTGAACTTGTTTTATTGAATTCTTATATCATTGTCATCATCCTCATGTTTATAAAATGTTAAAAGTCATATGTGGCCTGTAGTGCATAGATGGACTTGGTATGATTATAACCAGGGATTATTCGGTATAATCATGACCGTAATGTTACAAATGATGTGGTAAAAGTCCTCATTGGCCCGTAGTGCATTGATGGACAGTTGTTGGCATGATCATGACCATTAATGAATACACGAATATCCTTGACCGTAGTGCAGGGGTGATTCGATGATGTGGATTATTTTATTAAGATGAGTCCCAGCGATCACAATGTTAAAAAAACCTTTTAAATCATAAAAGATAGTAGAGTTTATTTTCTACTTGACTCTTTTAATGGATTGCTTGTTCCGCTGCAGTTAAACTTGATGTCTATTATATTTTATCAGTTTAACATTATTGAAGGCTAATGATAATTTATTCTGCATTATCTTAGTCATAATATTTCTTACTGGGCTAGTTGAGCTCACCCTTTCTTTCACTGTTCTCTTCAAGAAATGAGAACGTAGCTGGGGCAAGTCGGGGAACGGAGTGATGGTCCGAATGATAGTATTAGTTAGTAGTCCTCACTATTCTATGTAATAGTGTGTTAATAAATGTAATGAGGACTCCTTTTGAGTATGAATACTCTCTAGAAGATAATATTTGTATTCAAACTCACAGTTTATGTTTTATCATATTGTACACGACAGTTGTATTAGTAAGTTGTATTTGTATTCTATACTATGTATCTGACGACCCAAGATGGGTGATGTATACCTAATTTTGGGGGCGTCACAAATCAAATTGTCAAATTTTCCATCAACGTTCTCATAGAAATCAGGGGCATCAAGATAAGTCATATCCACTCCATTTTGAAGATCAGGATAATTCATGAGATCTTCAACATCATTATGATCTACAAAGTTCGTTTCAATTCCTTTTCCCCTTTCTTTTATGGAGGCTTGGTACAACTCTACGAAATGTTTAGAAGTACGACAGGTACGTGAACAATGATCTTCCATTCCACACCTATAACACTTATTTTCATGGTCATTTGATGGTTTATTTTGTAAACCTTTGCCATTTTGATTCTTCTGATGGTAAGGTGTGTTATTCCCTTTTGAAGAATTATGAGTATGATCCTCTCTATATTGATTGTTCTTTCCACGCCAACGACCACGCCCACGAACATAATTTCCTCTATGTTTATCAAATGAGGTTCCATTCGCTTCAGGGAATGGAGTAGAAACGGTCGGGCGAGATTGGTGGTTTTTCAGCAAAAGTTCATTATTTTGTTCAGCCACTAGAAGACATGGTAATAGTTCAGAATATTTTGTGAACTTACGCTCTCAATATTGTTGCTGCAGGAACATATTCGAGGCATGAAATGTAGTAAATGTTTTCTCTAATATATCTTCATCAATGATTTTCTCCCCACATAATTTTAATAGTAAGATTATTTTAAAAAGTGAAGAATTGTACTCATTCACACTTTTAAAATCATGCAACCTCAGGTTCTGTAAGAACCCGAATTTTCAGAAAATATTAAAATAAGAATTTAGTTAATAAAATTCTTAAGTCATGTGAAGAGTTCAAATAAGAATATATATGTGTTGTGAGATATGTGGTATGGTGTTGCATAGGGTAATATAAACTATGCAATAAGTGATTTCATTGTTTAATAAATATATTATTATTATATATTTGTTGTTTATTGAATAGGCGGGTTATTTGAAGTAAAGAAGATGGATAGAAATTTATCTATCAATATTAAATAACTTATGTGAAATTATTTTATCATAGTAAGTTGGTGACATTAAATATCTTAGATAATCACCAATTCCTTGAGTATATGTACGAGTAGGTATCAAGTTTAAGACAGTGCAACTGTACCCTTTAATGGAGGATGTATAGGAGCTGGGCTAAACGATTCCTTCGGAGAGCGTGTGACGCCCCCAAAATAGGTATACATCACCCATTCTGAGTCACCAAATACATGGTATATAAATCAAATACAAACTACTTTAATACAATTGTCGTGTAAAAATACGACAAAACATAGCTGAGTTTTTAAACGAATATTGTCTTCTAGACAATATCCACACTCAATGAAGTCCTCATTACAATTATTATCACACTATTTCACAGAATGGTGAGGACTACTAAAGCCACTTATCCTGGACCATCACTCCATTCCCCGACTCATTCCAGCTATATTCTCATTTCCTGAAGAGAATAATGAGAGAAAAGGGTGAGCTCAACTAGCCCAGTAAGAAATATTATGACTAAGATAATGCAGAATAAATTATCCTTAGCCTTCAACAGTATAACAACTGATAGAATACAATAGATAACAAGTTTTAGATCAACAACTGTAGCGGAATAAGCAATCCATTAGAAGAGTCAAGTAGAACATAATGTCTACTATCTCCTCTAGATTAAAAGTCCATCATTAATATTTCATTCCTGTAATACTCATCAACAGTTCTTTGTTATACCCAAGATAAAAAGAACTCTTATCACCTGTCTTCACCTAAACCACCAAAGATTATAGTTAAATCCACAATTCATATTTATAATCATGTAAATCAACAGTTTCTCCTTGTCACAAAGGCTTTATAGAACTTTTACTCAATATTCTTACCCCAAAGGCTAAAGATATTCAAATGCAATAACAATGATCATACCAATCAGTTGTCTACCTTTGCATTATGGGCCAAAGATATTCAACTATAAAATCAATGGTCATGATCATACCAATCAATTGTCTGTCAGTGCACAACGGCCAAAGAAATTCAACTGTTAACTAATGGTCATGATCCTGCTAATCACATCATCAATTATCCATGCACTACGGCCCAAGGATACTCGTTATTATCACCAGTGGTCATGATCATGTCATACACCTGTCCATCTTTGCACTACGAGCCAAAACTATCAATCAACAGTTTGTCTTTGCACGTAAGCCAAAGATATACAACTGTAAAACCAATAATCAACAATCCATCTTTTCACGTAAGCCAAAGATATACAAATGTAAAACCAATAATCAATACTCCATCTTTCCAAGTAAGCCAAAGATATACAACTGTAAAACCAATAATCAACAGTCCATCTTTGCACGTAAGCCAAATATGACTTTCATCACAATATAAGCATGAGGATGATGACAATGATATAAGCATTAATCAAACGAATTAAAGGATAAATATTAAAGACTTTAAATTTATCTAGGGTTTAAAAACATCCAAATTGTCAACATGATACTGCTTTGTGGAGTAAAATTCAAGAATAATATTCATGTATCAAAAATAATTTAGACAGAAAAGAAATATATTTTTCAGGTGAATAGTACCTCGTGAATAGTACCTCATGAATAGTAACCCGTGAATAGTAACTCATGAATAATTACTTGTGAATAGTACTTTGTATTCGTAAATAGTACCGTATACGTGAATAGTGCTGCATATGTGAATAGTAACCCGTGAATAGTACTCATAAAAGGAAAATACAAAAGAAAACAATATTCCATGACGAGTACAAAAGAAATGATATCTCATACGAGTATAAAAGAATATACGAACTAAAAATGAATCTTCACCCGCCATGCGGTAATCCACGTAGCCAGATCATTTCCACAATTTAATAAAGAATGAATACGAAGGGTCATTCACCATGCATGCAGTAATCCGAGTAGACAGGTTACTCTCGCAGATTAATAAAGAATAGAATACGAAGGGTCATTCACCATGCATGCGGTAGTCCGCGTAGACAGGTTATTCCAACAGAATAATAAGGAATGGAATAACAAAAGAATTTCACCATGAATGCGGTAGTCCGCGTAGACAGGTTATTCCAACAGAATAATAAAGAATGAAGTAACAACCCTTACGAGTATTGAAAGAAAATAACTCTCTTCATGAATACGAAATAAATAATACTCCTTACGAATATTAAACGAAAATAATATTCATACGAATACGAAAAATAATATCTCTTCAGAATATGAAATAAATAATACCCCTTACGAAGAAAATAATATTCATACGAATACGAAAAATAATATCTCTTCAGAATATGAAATAAATAATACCCCTTACGAATATTGAACGAAAATAATATTCATACGAATACAAAAAAAATATCTCTTCAAAATATGAAATAAATAATACCCCTTACGAATATTGAACGAAAATAATATTCATACGAATATGAAAAATAATATCTCTTCAGAATATGAAATAAATAATACCCCTTACGAATATTGAATGAAAATAATATTCATAAGAATACGAAAAATAATATCTCTTCAGAATATGAAATAAATAATACCCCTTACGAATATTGAACGAAAATAATATTCATACAAATACGAAAAATAATATCTCTTCATAATATGAAATAAATAATATCCCTTATCTCAGAAGAAGACTGGTTACTGGAATAGTGAAGTAGAAAACTTCTCTTCTTCTTTCTCTCTATAGCTTCTCTTTCTATAATTGCTCTTATAAGACTTAGTGAATTGGTGAGAATGAAAAAAGAATGAGCTTCTATTTATAGAAAAATATAGTTTTGATAATTGCACGTTTTGGGGCTCGAAATATTACAGTATAATTCCTTCATCTTTTCCTTCATTTTTAATTTAGTCCTGCAAGTATTATCAAACTTGGTCCACCTCCCCTAATAGTACATCATGTGAATCAATAGTACATTCATGTGAACCAATAGTTCTATACATGTGAAAAAAATAGTTACAGTATAGTACATTCATCTATACCTCTATTTTTAATTTAGTCATGCAAGTATTATCAATCTTGTACCACCTCCCCTAATAGTACATGCATGTGAATCAATAGTACACACATGTGAATAAATAGTTATAAGCATGTGAATTAATAGCAATTAATTACTCATTTATCCGATTAATTACTCGATTGGTCAATATAACCTTATCGAAGTAAATGTCGATTTCCACTAATACAAATAATCCCAACACAATGAAAATATCAATTTCATCTTTAATCAACACAAACTTATTCATCATTAATATTATAACTCATAATATTTAACAACCAGATCATTCTCAAGAAAGAGTGGGCTTTTCGATAAGGATTTCTCTCTATCGGCGTGCAATTAGGTGACCAAACCTCTCCTCGACAGAACTTTCTAGACATCGTTAATATTGCAAATAATAATATGGATAACTTTGTCGTCTCAATTATTGATTTAATAATATAAAATATTATGCAGATGATACTATGACAATAATTGAATCAAATTGAGTGACTTCTCACGTAACCATCAATAATCAAAGATACTGTACAATACAGTGTGCTACTATACAACCACACGTATTACTGTACTTTTATCACCAATTATTTTATGACAACTTGCTTACTTTAAAAAAAATTTCAAATATCACCCTTAACTTTAACCTTTTATCAATTTAGCTATTTACTAAATTATAGGAAATTTGAATTCTTTCATTTTATAAAATTCGGGATCTCACAATCTCCCCTCCTTATGAAATTTTGCCCTCGAAATTTACGCACCTGGTAGTTCGAAGAGATGAGAATACCTTGCTTTCTTTTCGGATTGTACCTTCTCGGTTATTTTCTATATATCATGATTTTCCCATTGCTCATCTCCTGTATTTTAGATATCATTCTAGAATATAGTTTCAAAATAAGGGTTAATTGACATACCACATATTATCCCTATATTCTGACCGACCAATTAAATAACAAATAACTTAGGTAGGTCATACTAGCGATGGAATTACCCGTCTCTCCCACTCCTAGTTCTAGCCTCACATCTTAGCCAGGGATCATATCTCTAAGCTTTGATACCAACTATGATGCCCCCAAAATAGGTATACATCACCCATTCTGAGTCGCCAAATACATGGTACATAAATCAAATACAAACTTCTTTAATACAACTGTCGTGTAAAAATACAACAAAACATAGCTGAGTTTTTAAACGAATATTGTCTTCTAGACAATACCCACACTCAATGAAGTCATCCTTACAATTATTATCACACTATTTCACAGAATGGCGAGGACTACTAAAGCCACTTATCCTGGACCATCACTTTATTCCCCGACTCGTCCCAGCTATATTCTCATTTGTTAAAGAGAATAATGAGAGAAAAGGGTGAGCTCAACTAGCCCAGTAAGAAATATTATGACTAAGATAATGCAGAATAAATTATCCTTAGCCTTCAACAGTATAACAACTGATAGGATATAATAGACAATAAGTTTTAGTTCAACAACTGTAGCGAAATAAGCAATCCATTAGAAGAGTCAAGTAGATCATAATGTCTACTATCTCCTCTAGATTTAAAGTCCATTGTTAATATTTCATTCTTGTAATACTCATCAACAGTTATTTGTTATACCCAAGACAAAAAGAACTCACATCACCTGTCTTCACCTGAACCACCAAAGATTATAGTTAAATCCACAATTCATATTTATAATTATATAAATCAACAGTTTCTCGTTGCCACAAAGGTTTAATAGAACTGTTACTCAATATCCTTACCCCAAAGGCTAAAGATATTCAAATGTAATAACAACGATCATACCAATCAGTTGTCTACCTTTGCACTACGGGCCAAAGATATTCAACTATAAAATCAATGGTCATGATCATACCAATCAATTATCTGTTAGTGCACTACGGCCAAAGACATTCAACTGTTAACTAATGGTCATGATCCTGCCAATCACATCATTGAATTATCCATACACTACGGGCCAAGAATATTTGTTATTATCACCAGTGGTCATGATCATATCATACACCTGTCCATCTTTGCACTACGGGCCAAAGCTATCAATCAACAGTTCGTCTTTGCAGGTAAGCCAAAGATATACAACTATAAAACTAATAATCAACAGTCCATCTTTGCACGTAAGCCAAAGATATACAACTATAAAACGAATAATCAACAGTCCATCTTTGCACGTAAGACAAAGATATACAACTATAAAACTAATAATCAACAGTCCATCTTTGCACGTAAGCCAAAGATGACTTTCATAACAATATATGCATGAGGATTATGACAATGATATAAGCATTAATCAAAAAAATTAAAGGATAAATATTATAGACTTTAAATTTATCCAGAGTTTAAAAACATCCAAATTGTCAATATGATACTGCTTTGTAGAGTAAAATTCAAAAATAATATTCATGTATCAAAAATAATTTGGACAGAAAAGAAATATATTTTTTCAGGTGAATAGTACCCCGTGAATAGTGTAACGCCCCAGAAAATCGAACCTTTTGTAAATACAATTATAATGAATAAAATAATATTATTTGTTATTGTTTGTATTAGTAAGATGAATATTGTTCTATAACCTAGAAACATCGGAACATCGTAGTATTTGAACTGCGTGAAGGAATTAAAGTGTTTGAATTTCTAAGACGAAAATAAAAAATTTTCGAGAAAGTTTACAAAAAATACTATTCATCACTTATCGCTCGGGAATTATTTTTGAACTTCTAAGAAATACGTAACGTTATAATATCGAGGCGAGATGGGTTATGTAATAATAATCTAAGTATAGAAAATGCAAAATTTCGCATGCGGACTTAATTTGAGAATGGTAAGTATGGAATGAAATTGTGGATTATGTAGGAAGTACAAATCCAATAATCATTAAGGGGCAAGCCCAAGATGAAATAATGTTCAAGCCCAAGGGTTTATTAGTGTAAAGCTAAATGGTGGGTAATATGAAGCCCATAGAAAATTAAAGACAAAGCCCAAAGATAAATTAAACAAACTAAACCAAGCCCAAATTATGATCCATTAGCTAAAGAGGATCCATGGAGCAACCCATGGGTGATTTGATAACCAAGTACTTTATGTGATGGGCAAGTACTTTATGTGATGACCAAGTATATGATGTAGGGAGCAAGTTAACTTAATGAGCAAGATATGAATACTAAGGAGGTTAACTAAGGAGGTGGGATGTCCTAATGACTTAATTGCCCTCACATTAGAAGTCCTATAAATAGGAAGCTCACAATTCATTCTTTGGTTGTTAGTTTTCATCCAATACATAATCAACTTATTGGTTAGAGAGAATAAGCACTTAGAAGTCCAACTTTCCATTGCTAGATTTCTAAAGCAAGAGAAGTTAGTCTTCAAAGGTAAATGATCTTGTCTCTTCTATCTCTATCATAGTAGGGTGATAAGAGAAGTGTAATCTAACGAACATATATGCTAAGAACATATGAGGAGTGCATAAGCAATGGACTTAAGCCGAATAAGTAAGTTAAACCTAAGTAAGTTAAGAACTTATAGTGATCATATATGAACTTGTAACATATTTACATGAAGGAAGTTAATATGCTAATAAGACGCAATAATGTTGCTTAAAGGACTTAAATCAAGAATAAGTCATAAGAAGATAAAAATCATGTATTGAAGAATTAGTTAAGTTATGAACTTATAAGAAATAAGTCATAACCTAATTTGAATATAATTTATTGTATCATGTAAGTTGAGATGTTTAAATATTGAAATGAATCCTTTTAGAATGTTGAACAAATCACTAGTAATGAAGTTTTGTCGAAATTCACACGATTGGACGATAATCGTCGAATTCGTAAAATTCTCGAAATAGAAGTCGTATTTTGTGTTTAAACTCGAAAATATTGTTTTTCATTGGAGACAAGTCATATTTGGCATTATAGAGTTGTGGACTTGAAAATGACCGGATTCCGACTTAAAACGAAGAAACGAGCATTGAACGTTCACGAACGTTTACCGTTTTCGTTAAAAATGGACTAATAGGTGACTTTTTAGCAAACAAAGTCGAATAGATAAAATTCTTACATGAACACGTAGAGTATGTGATTTGTGAACCGTAGGCTCTTGAACGAGCCAATTCGGACTTATAACGAAGAAGTTACAAGCCCGGGAGTTTCACAAAATTTAAAGTCTGTCAAAAATTTTCTGGTGCACAGAGCTGGCACCGCAGCGCTAGCCCAAGGCAAAATTACCCGTGTTGCAGCGCCGAGAGTGGTCGGATGATGCTGCAACCTACTGAAGAGTCGCGTCGCAGCGCGACCCATAACGAAGGGACTCGCGCCGCAGCGCCGAGTCCGGCTTCTAGGCATTAACATGTGACGCCGCAGCGCAGCACAGAGAGTAACGGCCAGCGCCGCAGTGCTAGCCCTATAACCTAGACAATAAAGAATGTTTACATGTTAAGCATGACTAGTAATTGATGAACACTTAACTAAGGATCTTAATGAAACATTGTTAAGACATAATTATGCCTTAAGTATAATCACTTAGGGTTAAAGAAAGTCAGTTACATATGAATGTAAGAATGACATAACAGAAAGTCGGAACCAATAAATAACAAATCTAATACATAATTAGATTGAGAAGAAGGGTAAGATTCTTTAGGAACCATGTATGTCGTTCATGACCTAATGTGTATGATCATCTACTATAGAGACCTTAAAGACTTAAAGTGTACGTGTAATAACGGTAATAGACGTTAAAGGCAAGTAGTCTAACCCTTCTTCCAGTTCGTTTTGGACGAGCTTTGTGATTTATGTATTCTTATGCATGAGTTAATGTCTGATGAAGTCAAAACCAATTCTTTCGGCTAGACTTATGATATGTTGGATTTCTTATAATCTATCAAGTATTGACAAGGATTTACCAAACTAATATTGTTGTGGTTTTCAAAAGGAGACTGAGTATGCTAAACTGTTTTGTCGTCAAACGACAGGCACATGAGTTTGCCACAACTTAAACGTATACACGTTTAATGAATGTAGTGTTGATCAACATAGAGTACTATAGACTGATCACCTAGACGTGCTCGTAAGCTATGCCGGACTTACGGACTTAGAGTCGGAATGTCCTTTTCAAAGTACTAATGAAATGCTCGTGTTCTTGGACCGGAATTGATGTTTTACTGAATATTATTGTTGTAAAATGTTTTGAAAGAAAAGAAGTGCTATTTTGAATCATCGATAGTACTTTATAACTATTGTTCAGTTATTGAAGATATACGATTCCTATGTTTTAAGCATGCTAGCTTTATTAGAATTATTGTACTTGCTGAGCTAGTTAGGCTCACTCTTGCTTGAACCATATGAATGCAGCTAAGGTCGAAAGGACCGATGGATCCGGCAAGGATAAAGGGAAGGCGAAGGCAAACCCGTAGATTACTTATGTAATAGGATAGTTTTGTAAGAATAATATTTGATATTATGACAAGGACAAATGTAATGGTTGTAAAGAACCTGAGGAATGTTAATATTCTTTTTAATATATATAAGACATATTCGTTCTTTTGAGGCATTTCAATTGAATTTTTGTGTGAACTGTAGCACCATGTAGAACCATCTGTCGGGTAGTAAGATACCCGAATTTAGGGGCGTCACAAATAGTATCTCATAAATAGTAACCCGTGAATAGTAACTCATGAATAGTAACCCGTGAATAGTACTCCGTATTCATAAATATTACCATATACGTGAATAGTGCCATATACGTTAATTGTAACCCGTAAATAGTACTCATAAAAGGAAAATACAAAAGAAAACGATATTCCATGACGAGTACAAAAGAAATGATATCTCATACAAGTATAACAGAATATACGAACTACAAATGGATTTTCACCCGCCATACGATAATCAACGTAGCCAGATCATTTCCATAATTTAATAAAGAATGAATACGAAGGGTCATTCACCATGCATGCGGTAATCCATGTAGACAGGTTACTCCCGCAGATTAATAACGAATAGAATACGAAGGGTCATTCACCATGTATGTTGTAGTCCGCGTTGACAGGTTATTCCAACAGAATAATAAAGAATAGAGTAACAACCCTTACGAATATTGAAAGAAACTAACTCTCTTCATGAATACGAAATAAATAATACTCCTTACGAATATTGAACGAAAATAAAATTCATACGAATACGAAAAATAATATCTCTTCAGAATATGAAATAAATAATACCCCTTACAAATATTGAACGAAAATAATATTCATACGAATACGAAAAATAATCTCTTCAGAATATGAAATAAATAATTCCCCTTACGAATATTGAACGAAAATAATATTCATACGAATACGAAAAATAATATCTCTTTAGAATATGAAATAAATAATACCCCTTATGAATATTGAACGAAAATAATATTCTTACGAATCTGAAAAATAATCTCTTCAGAATATGAAATAAATAATACCCCTTACGAATATTGAACGAAAATAATATTCATACGAATACGAAAAATAATATCTCTTCAAAATATGAAATAAATAATACCCCTTACCTCAGAAGAAGACTGGATACTGGAATAGTGAAGTAGCAGACTTTTCTTATTCTTTCTCTCTATAGCTTCTCTCTCTATAATTGCTCTTGTGAGTCTTAGTGAATTGGTGAGAATGAAAGAAGAATGAGCTTCTATTTATAGGAAAATATAGTTTTGATAATTGCAAGTTTTGGGATTCGAAATATTACAGTATAATTCCTTCATCTTTTTCTTCATTTTTAATTTAGTCCTGCAAGTATTATCAAACTTGCACCACCTCCCCTAATAGTACATCATGTGAATCAATAGTTCTATACATGTGAAAAAAATAGTTACAGTATAGTACCTTCATCTATTCCTCTATTTTTAATTTAGTCATGCAAGTATTATCAATCTTGCACCACCTCCCCTAATAGTATATGCATGTGAATCAATAGTACACACATGTGAACAAATAGTTATAATCATAAGAATTAATAGCAATTAATTTCTCATTTATCCGATTAATTACCCGATTGGTCAATATAACCTTATCAAAATTAATATCGATTTCCACTAACATTAATAATCCCAACACAATGGATATATCAATTTCATCTTTAATCAACACAAACTTATTCATCATTAATATTATAACTCACAATATTTAACAACCAGTCATTCCCAGGAAAAAGTGGACTTTCCGATAAGGATTTCTCTCTATCGGCGCGCAATTAGGTGACCAAATCTCTCCTCGACAGAACTTTCTAGACATCGTCAATATTACAAATAATAATATGAATAACTTTGTCGTCTCAATTATTGATTTAATAATATAAAATATTATGTAGATGATACTATGACAATAATTGAATCAAATTGAGTGACTTCTCACGTAACCATCAACAATCAAAGATACTATATAATACCATGTGCTACTATGCAACCACGCGTATTACTGTACTTTTACCAGCGATTATTTTATGACAACTTGCTTACTTTGAAAAAAAAATCAAATATCACCCTTAACTTTAACCTTTTCTCAATTTAATCATTTACTAAATTATAGAAATATTGAATATTTTCATTTCATAAAATTTGGGATCTCACAGAGCGGAGGTATATACAAATTAGTAATCGATCTAACTCACTGTGAAAATAGTGTAGACGAGATAAAAACTAATTTGTTAGTTATTTGTGGGAAACCACTCAGTGTACTATATTGAATACCATTAAAGACTCGATGTGTGCTAGGTTTGGACTTGTATATATGTACGTTGTTGACGAGAGAAAAAAATCAATATATCTTTAGATAAATATTGGTTAGAGATTTATTGACTAATATTAGGATATGGTTAAATGTATAGATTAAAAAAAGAAGAGTTGAACTTGAAGTTTAATCTCTAAATTATTGAAGAATGAAGTCATTGGAGATTTATTTTGGTTAGTATAATGAGATAGTATGTAGGGAGTATGTTAAAAGATTTACGAGTTAAGTTATGTTTCTGTTGAAGCATAACATGTCTGCGTCCTAACTTAAGGTGGCACGATTGCGCCACTCTTAAGCCTAAGACCAGCGCGGTCGCGCCGGTCTGTAGACAGTTCATGATAAGTTTGTGTAATATGATGAGTTATGTAATCTGAACTATAGAAATTGTATATTAGTGGTTAATATGTTATATATGGGTCATATTTGATATTTATAGTGTCCATGAATGGATTGAGATAGCAAAGCATGAATTGAATGAGAGTTAGTTATGGAAATTAACTAAACAAGAATAAAAATTGGTTAACTTAAATTAAGTTAAAAATTATATTATGGAATAATATAATTTGAGTATTAAAGCCTTGTGTAGCAGTGGCGTGATAGTAAATTGAATGAAAGGACTAATTCACTTAAGTAAAATGGTGAATTAATATATGTGCTTTACATGAAGAAAATAAAATGATTATGTTAATTAATTTTAGTATTTTCATATATTACGTAATATGACAATATATGAAAGGATTTAATATTTGAAGGATGATAATGGAAAATAAGTGAAGGATAATAGAAGAAAACCAGTATAATTATAAATAGATATTGGTTGGAGATTTGTGCATTAAGTTAATAATTAAATTATGGCGAACTGAAATGTGTTGGGATAATTTGTGGAAGAAAAGGAATTGAAGAATTATAGTATAATAATTGGTATTGTACATATTAATTATTTTAAAGAAAATGGTTATCTTAAATATAGGGGCATGAGTATTAAAGTTAAATCAGACTAAAGATTTAACTTGAATTATTAAAATGGAATAAATGGAAAGATAATAGATGATTGATAATAACCATTGTGATATGAAAATGTGATAAGGAATAATGGGTTGAGAGTACCAAACTAATTTAAATTTAGTCCAATTAAAATATTATTTAGACTAGCCCAATGTACATGGAATATAAGATTATATTAGTGTATATTTAAAATATAAGTATACTTTCTATATATGGGTAGGTACATATATATGTGTATATATGTGCCCATAACTTAATTTAATGTAATAATGTTAAGTCATTAAAATTGATTTAATAGGCCCAAAAGGAATTAACTTTAGTATGATGGGGATCATTTTAATAATAAGTAAGGAAATAATATTACTTGTCCTAATATCAGTGTCTCAAATAAATAACAGACGTGTATTAGGCTGTGAGACCCCAGATTTTATGAATAAAGATTTAATTTTCTCGAAATAATTTTTTAATATTATGGTGTGGATTTGATATAATGTTATAGTTGTGGGTAATATTTATAAATTTTGCAAAGTATGCAAGTTGTTGTATAATATTCGATTGGTCGGGGAATATTCTTTTTGTCGGAGAATATTCGTACGACGGTACAATCATTGGTGGACCCCGCAACGAAATTATTGTCTGATTAAAAAAACGACAAAATACTTTATGAAAATAACGGCGGAAGTTTTACCGTTAACTGTTGAAGCACCCGGTGTTAAAACTACATTAATATGCGTGGTTGCATAGTAGTACACGGTATTGATTATTGATGCTTATGTGAGAAGTCACTCAGTATTGTTCAATCGGGTATTCGGGACACTTTTTGTGTCGGAGTACTATTCACGAGTTACTATTTATGAGTTACTATTCACGAGTTACTATTCACGAGTTACTATTTACGGGGTACTATTGATCACCAGTAAAATATATTTCTTTTCGGTCCAAATTATTTTGGGTACAATATTATTCTATGAGGAGATGTGCTAATTTTTCAGACCGTTGGTTGAAGATATAATAGTAAATCAATATGGACCGCTGGTGGAAAGTTATAATAGTGAGTCAATATGGATCGCTAGTTTAAAGTTTTAATAATAAATCAGTATGGACCGTTGCTTTAAGTTTTAATAGTAAACCAATATGGATCGTCCGTTTAAAAGTAAATCAATCTGGACCGTTCATGAATTAGTTACTATTCAGTCCATTTTCCTATAAATAGAAGCTCATTCCTTCATTATTTCTTACGAATTCACTGAAACTCTAGAGAGAGAAATTATAGAGAGAGAGAAGAAAAGTATTCTGCTACTTCACTACTCCGATATCAAGTTTCTTTTACGGTAAGGGATATTATTTGTTGTACCCGTAAGGGATATTATTTCTTTTGTATTCATGAACAGAACTTCTGTTATTCCATTCTTTATTATTCTATTGGAATAACCTTTATACGTGGACTACCATATACTTGGTGAAATTCTTCTGTTATTCCATTCTTTATTATTATGTTGGAATAACCTGTTTATGCGAAGTACCGCATACATGGTGAAATTCTTCTATTATTTTGTTCTTTTTTATTCTGTCGGAATATCCTGTCTGTGCATTTACGCCGAACCTGGTATCATTATTTATTATTCTGTCGGAATATCCTGTCTGTGCATTTTACGCCAGACCTGGTTCCATTATTTATTATTCTGTCAGAATATCCTGTCTGTACGTTTTACGTCGGACCTGGTTCCATTCTTTATTATTCTGTTAGAATATCCTATCTGTGCGTTTTACGCCGGACCTGGTTCCATTATTTATTATTCTGTTGGAATAACCTGCCTGTGCGGTCTATCGCATGCATGGTGATTTCTTTTGTTATTCCATTCTTTATTATACTCAGTTGGTTAAAACTTTGACTTCTATACTCCATCAAATTAGTGGAATATCCTTGATATTTGCGCTTCATCCAGTATCTTTTCATGGAAATATTCTTCTGAGCATTCTTGAATTTTACTCTACAAAGTAGTATCATGTTGACAATTTGGACGTTATCAGTTCCTAGATAAATTAATTCTTGAACTTGTTTTATTGAATTCTTATATCATTGTCATCATCCACATGTTTATATTTTGTTAAAAGTTATCTATGGCCTGTAGTGCATAGATGGACTTGGTATGATTATGACTAGGGATTATTCGGTGTAATCATGACCGTAATGTTACAAATGATGTGAAAAAAGTCCTCATTGGCCCGTAGTGCATTGATGGACATTTTTTGGTATGATTATGGCTATGGATTCTCTTTGGCCGTAGTGCAAATTATTTTATGGCATGATCAGGACCGTTGATGAAAATATAATTATCTTTAGCCGTAGTGCATGAATAATTCGTGGTCGTGATACTAAAGAATATCCTTGGCCGTAGTGCAGGGGTGATTCGATGATGTTGATTATTTATTAAGCTGAGTTCCAGCGATAAAAAGTGATGAAAAACCTTTTAAATCATAGAAGATAGTAGATTTTATTCCCTACTTGACTCTTCTAATGGATTGCTTGTTCCGCTGCAGTTAAACTTGATAGTTATTATATTTTATCAGTTTAACATTGTTGAAGACTAATGATAATTTATTCTGCATTATCTTAGTTATAATATTTTTTACTGGGCTAGTTGAGCTCACCCTTTTGCTTTCATTGCTCTCGTCAGGAAATGAGAACGTAGCGGGGACTAGTCGGGGAACGGAGTGACGGTTCAAATGATAGCATTAGTAGTCCTCACTATTTTATGAAATAGTGTGAAAATAAATGTATTGAGGACTTATTTTGAGTTTGAATCATGTTTAGAAGAAAGTGTTGTATTAAAACTCACAGCTTATGTTTTGTCGTATCTTACACGACAGTTGTATAATTTAGTTTGTATTTGTATTCTGTACCATGTATCTGGCTACCCAAGATGGGTGAGGTATACCTATATTTTGGGGGCGTCACAGTTGGTATCAAAGCTTAGGATATGATCCCTGGCTGAGATGTGAGAGAAGAACTAGGAGGGGAGAGACGGGGAATTCCTTGGCTAATATGACCTACCTAAGTTTATTTGGTATTTAATTGGTCGGTCAGAGTATATTGATAATATGTGATATGTCAATTAACCCTTATTTTGTGGCAGTATTTGAAAATGGCATCCGAAAATATTGAGATAAGCAATGAATCACATGAGACCGTTGAGTCACCAACGATCAATACCCATGATAATGTGCAACAGGAAGACAATAATCCTCAGGTAACCAACAACACCAAACAGATGATGAACGATGGAATGTTCAGAGGCTTTATGCTATTCATGCAACATCAGGTGAGAGAGACTCTTGTTCAAAATATAGGTGGAAATAATGGCAACCCACGGTCGGTCACCGCTAAGCAGTTCAAGGAGCTGGGACCACCGGAATTTTTAGGAAAGCCAGAACCACTTAAGGCGGAGACGTGGTTAAAGCAGATCACCAAGATATTTGATGTCTTGGAATGCTTAGAGGAGAAAAAGGTTCCATTTGCCACCTTTATGTTGCGTGAAGAGGCAGATTATTGGTGGAAATTTGTAAAACCTACCCAGCCTGACGCACTCAAGATGTCCTGGGAGAAGTTCCAAGAGCTGTTCAATGACAAGTACTTTTCCGAAAGCATTCGTCACATGAAGGAGGTGGAATTTATCAAGTTGGAGCAAAATAACATGACCGTGTCACAGTACGAAGCCAAGTTCAAAACCAATTTCTAAAACCCTCAAATATTTTCTTCACCTAAAACGAACGTGTAATGTGCCAAAGACGTTTGCTCGAGCTGTTGAAGATTACGATCGTACCATTCAATATCATCATGGAAAAAATGAACGTGGTAGCTGACGCGTTTAGTAGAAGATCGTATGCGTTTACGAGTGCGATGTTGTTAACACAAAGACTCATTTCGTATAACTTACAAGTGATGAAGATAGAGTTAAAGACTCTAGGGACCCACGTGAAGATAACTAATATACGAGTAGAATTAAAGTTGCTCAAGTTACACACGCGGAGCTGATGAATGTGAAGAAGAAGGTTCAAGAGGGCGTTATTCTAGAAGCAAGAATCGATGAAGAGAGGAAATCTCAACCCTCGATTTAATTGACCCGTTTGAAATCCTCGATCGAGTAGGAACTGTGGCGTATAAACTCGTTTTACCGCTAAGTATGTCGCGTGTTCATAACGTTTTTAACGTATCGACGTTATAACCCGAACCACATTATTAATTTAGAACTGGACGAGATAGCGGATGATTTAACGTATGAGGAGATACGTGCTAAAATCTTGGATAAGAAGGATTATATTCGACACTCAAAGGTTATACCTCAAGAGTTAGAATCTGAAATGAAGTCAAGGAATCCTCACTTGTTCGGCATACCAGGTACGTACGTAAATTTCGAGGGTAAAATTTCATAAGGAAGGGAGATTGTGAGACCCCAAATTTTATGAATAAAGATTTAATTTTCTAAAAATAATTTTTTAATATTGTGGTGTGGATTTAATATAATGTTATAGTTGTGGGTAGTATTTATAAATTTTGCAAAGTATGCAAGTTGTTGTATAATATTCGATTGGTCGGGGAATATTCTTTTTATCGGAGAATATCCGTACGACGGTACAATCATTAGTGGACCCCGTAACGGAATTATTGTTGAATTGAGAAAACGATAAAATACTTTATGAAAATAATGGCAGAAGTTTTACCGTTAACTGTTGAAACACCCGGTGTCAAAAGTACATTAATACGCGTGGTTGCATAGTAGTACACGGTATTGATTATTGATGCTTATGTGAGAAGTCACTCAGTATTGTTCAATCGGGTATTCGGGACACTTTTTGTGTCGGAGTACTATTCACAAGTTACTATTTATGAGTTACTATTCACGAGTTACTATTCACAAGTTACTATTTACGGGGTACTATTGATCACCCGTAAAATATATTTCTTTTCGGTCCAAATCATTTTGGGTACAATGTTATTCTATGAGGAGATGTGCTAATTTTTCAGACCGTTGGTTGAAGATATAATAGTAAATCAATATGGACCGCTGGTGGAAAGTTATAATAGTGAATCAATATGGATCGCTAGTTTAAAGTTTTAATAATAAATCAGTATGGACCGTTGCTTTAAGTTTTAATAGTAAACCAATATGGACCGTCCGTTTAAAAGTAAATCAATCTGGACCGTTCATGAATTAGTTACTATTCAGTCCATTTTTCTATAAATAGAAGCTCATTCCTTCATTATTTCTTACGAATTCACTGAAACTCTAAAGAGAGAAATTATAGAGAGAGAGAAGAAAAGTATTCTGCTACTTCACTACTCCGATATCAAGTTTCTTTTACGGTAAGGGATATTATTTGTTGTACCCGTAAGGGATATTATTTCTTTTATATTCATGAACAGAACTTCTGTTATTCCATTCTTTATTATTATGTTGGAATAACCTGTATACGCGGACTACCCTATACTTGGTGAAATTCTTCTGTTATTCCATTCTTTATTATTATGTTGGAATAACCTGTTTATGCGAAGTACCGCATACATGGTGAAATTCTTCTATTATTCTGTTCTTTATTATTTTGTCAGAATATCTTGTCTATGCGTTTACGCCGGACCTGGTTCCATTATTTATTATTCTGTCGGAATATCCTGTCTATGCATTTTACGTCGGACCTGGTTCCATTATTTATTATTCTGTCGGAATATCCTGTCTTTGCGTTTTACGTCGGACCTGGTTCCATTCTTTATTATTCTGTTAGAATATCCTATTTGTGCGTTTTACGCCGGACCTAGTTCTGTTATTTATTATTCTGTTGGAATAACCTGCCTGTGCGGTCTATCGCATGCATGGTGATTTCTTTTGTTATTCCATTCTTTATTATATTCAGTTGGTTAAAACTTTGACTTCTATACTCCATCAAATTAGTGGAATATCCTTGATATTTGCGCTTCATCCAGTATCTTTTCATGGAAATATTCTTCTGAGCATTCTTGAATTTTACTCTACAAAGCAGTATCATGTTGACTCGTGTTCCTTTTCACTCGTTTTGTGTTATTTTATGTGTAGGGTTGTTATGGATGCAAGTGGTGAAGAATGGCGGAGTTCTGGAGCAAAAGTGGAAAAACTCATGAAAGTAAAAAAATCTTTAGCAGAAGCTATGCCCGCCGGGGCGGGCCTTTCTGAGCCTATACCCCCTGCCGGGGCGGGGGTCTCGAATCCTGCAAGTGACCTACTGCTGTTTGAATTCTGCTACGACTTGGATTGTTGGTTGTTTGTTAGGCGCCTGGACTCTATAATAGCATATTTTGGCTAGGACAAAAGGGAGAGCTAAATATTACGTTAAAAACAACATTCACACAACACAAGGAGCATAATACAGAGATCAATTCTAGGATTCAAGTGCGAGCGTTGGATGACTAATTTGAGGAGATTATCGTGACGGTTGCAAATCTAGGCTACGTGAAGGGGTTTTCATTATTCTTCTTCTCTTTAGTCTTTTATTTGTAATTGAAAGGATGGTTTCATTAGATTATTCAGTTTTTGATTCATTCGTTATGAACTAATTCGCTTATTAGACTTGTGATGGATCCTTGGGTGAAACGATGATTTTATAACTTTGATTTCCAATTCAATAAAGTATTATCAGTTTATCTATGTTAATTCGAGCGTGAACTTATGAATTGCTTGATCAACAATTCCTCGTGGATTTGTATGGAATTGAGAGAGGATATTCGAATCTAGACCTAGTTAATATAGCATGTGTCATGAATTTTGTGAATAACAGATTTTTGATTATTGTTGAGGTAGAGATATGCTTGACATCACATGTAATCGGATAGAGAACTTAAGCTTAAACCTTCTTTAATTGCAGTTCACATAGAGATATAGTGACTTGGTTTATTTAGGTGTTTATCGGATTTCTATCTTAGTTGTGGATTGACGTTAATACGGTATTAGTGCATCGAGAGGTGGTTAATACTACGTTCGTATTCATGATTAATAAACTGGGATAGTAAATTGAATTGGAATAAAGGTGTTAAATTCAGAGTGAAGCTTAGGGTGAAATCATAAGTCTAATTCTCCATTCATTGTTTGAAATTCCAGATTTTGCTATTTGTGATTGGTTTGGGGTATTTTATTTGTTTTTAATTTAGTTTCTTTAATTTTTAATCATTGAATTGGATAGTTTAATAAAATTAGGATTAATAGGAAATTGATAATTGTGAAGTTAAGTTTCTTATTAAATTGTCTCTGTGGGAACGATACTCTATTCATCACTTTATTACTTGTTGACCACGTATACTTGTGTGTTGCGCATATCGATTTTACACCAACAAGTTTTTGGCGCCGTTGCCGGGGATCATTTAGTATAAAACTTAATAGTTTTACAATATCAGTTTAATTAATCCAGTTTTACTTAGGCATTTTTATTTTTGTTTTATTTCTTCTATTTCAGGTGTGGAAGCAGTTTATGCAAACTCGGTCCAAAAATCCAGATTTGTTGCCTTTAGACGACGACATTGACAAAAGGTTTCAGAGGTTGACCAAGTGGATCAAGGAAACGAGACAAGAATTTGAAACACCTGAGAAAGAAGAGGAAATGGCAGCCGAAGTTCGGAAAGCATTAAGGGACTACGCCACGCCCAAGGTGACTGAACTGCAATCAAGCATCACCAGGCCCGCAATAGCAGCGAATACATTTAAAATTAAGCCAGGGATGATACAAATGATTTAGAATTTAGTTCAATTTGGGGGATTGGCAAATGACGATCCGAACGAGCATCTAGTCAGTTTTTTTGAATTATGCGACACCTTTAGGTTCAATGGGGTGTCAGATGAAGCTATAAAACTTCGATTGTTCCCATTCTCTTTACGGGACAAGGCGAAGAGCTAGTTACATTCTTTACTATCCGGTTTGATAACTACATGGGAGGATTTAGCTCAGAAATTCCTCGCAAAATTCTTTCCACCGGCGAAAACTGCAAATATGAGAAACGAGATAACGATGTTTGAACAGCAACATGGGGAGTCGTTATATGAGGCTTGGGAGAGATACAAAGAATTACTCAGAAAATGCCCACATCATGGATTGCCCAAGTGGCTGCAAATGAACACCTTTTACAATGGGTTACATGGGAATCTCAGGACAAGTATTGATGCAGCGTCGGGCGGAGCATTCATGGCTAAGAGTTACGAGGAAGCATACGAGTTGATTGAAACCATGGCGGCTAATAACTACCAGTGGCCCATAGTAAGAATGACACAAGCGAAGGCAGCTGGGGTGTTAGAAGTAGATAGTATGACAGCGATGCAAGCACAGATATATGCACTTTCAAAGATGTTGGAATCGGTAACAGCAGCATAAGCACAACAAACACAGCAAGTACATTAAGTATAGCAAGTGGCAATAATATGAGAGTTGTGCGCGGGAGAGCACCCAACGGAGCAATGTGCAATTAATCTAACAGCTGTGCAGTTCATCGGCAGTTACAACAGAATTCTGCAAAACACATATCAGAACACTTACAATCAAGGAAATAGGAATCATCCAAATTTCTCATGGAGCAACAACCAGCAAAATCAAGCTTCACGACAATCATATCCACCAGGATTTCATAACCAGCAACAACCAGCTCAATATCAAGAAAGGAAATCCGATCTGGAGGAAGTGTTGGCAAACTTTATGACTAGCACCGATTTGGCTATAAAAAATCAAGCTATGGCTACGAAATCACAAGAGATGGCTATCAAAAATCTAGAGAATCAGATAGGTCAAATTGCGTTGGCATTGAATAACAGACCGCAAGGGACATTACCAAGTGACACCGAGAGAAATCCTAAGGGAAATCACGAGCAGTGTCAAGCTATTATGTTGAGGAGTGGAAAACAGCTTGATGGTCAAGAGCCAGAAATTTCGATTACAAAGGAGGTTGAACCAGAGAAAAAAAATGCAGTGGGTGAGGTTAAGCAAGGGCACGAAAAACACATGGAAAAGAACAGACCAGTTAACGAACCAGCTGTTTATCCTCCCCCACCATTCCAGCAAAGAGTTTAAAAACAAAAATTAGACAAACAATTTGCCAAATTTTTGGAAGTTTTCAAGAAACTTCAAATCAACATACCATTTGTAGAGGCCCTAGAACAAATGTCGAGCTACACAAAATTTATGAAAGGGATTCTGTCAAGGAAGAAGAAATGGGAAGATTTTGAGACTATGGCACTAACAGAGGAGTGTAGTGCAGTATTACAGCAGAAATTACCACCAAAACTCAAGGACCCGGGGAGCTTCACTATCCCATGCACAATCGGGAGTATGCATTTCAGCAAGTGTTTATGTGATTTGGGGGCAAGTGTAAACCTGATGGGTTTACCTGCACCAAGGCCGACAGAACATTTCATTATAATTGGTAGATAGGCCAGTACATATCCAAGAGGAATAGTAGAGGACATTTTAGTGAAGGTGGATAAGTTTATATTCCCTGCGGACTTTATCATTATGAATTTCGAGGAGGATAAGAACATACCGATTATCCTAGGGAGACTTTTCTTGGCTACGGGAAGGACACTCATAGACGTGCAAAAAGGAGAACTTACTATGAGAGTCCAAGATCAAGAAATCAAATTTAATGTGTTCAAGGCCATGAAATTCCCTACGGATGAGGAAGAATGTTTTCGGATGGATTTAATTAAGCAAAACATCAGTGAAGATATGAGCAAGAGTTTGGTCAATGATCCATTAGAAACAACCTTACTAGGGGATGAAGAAAAGGACGACCCAGAATTTGTGGACTTCTTACAGATGCTAGACTCATTGCCACAAGTTAGCAGATTTAGAGCACCATTTGAACCTTTCCGTAAGGAGGAAAAAGCTGCTAAAAAATTGAAACCGTCATTGGAGGAGCCGCCAACATTGGAGCTTAAGCCACTCCCTAAACATCTCAGGTATGCGTATTTAGGCAATTCAAATTCTTTACCTGTAATTATTTCTGCTGCACTTAACGAATTGCAGGAAGAAAAGTTGCTGAGGGTGCTTAGGGATCACAAATCCGCGATTGGTTGGACGATTGCGGATATAAAGGGAATTAGTCCGTCATTCTGTATGCACAAGATTCTGATGGAGGATGATGCAAGACCGTCGGTGGAGCATCAACGTCGACTTAACCCAATTATGAAGGAAGTGGTAAAGAAGGAAATTCTGAAATTATTGGATGTCGGTATCATATATCCAATTTCTGACAGTAAATGGGTTAGTTCGGTTCATTGTGTGCCAAAAAAGTGGGGAATGACTGTGGTACAGAATGAGGACAATGAGTTAATTCCAACAAGAACAGTTACAAGATGGAGGGTGTGCATCGATTATAGGAGATTGAATAAGGTAACCCGAAAAGATCATTTCCCGCTGCCCTTTATTGATCAAATGTTAGACAGATTAGCGGGACATGAGTACTACTATTTATTGGATGGATACTCGGGCTATAACCAGATCGCCATCGCTCCTGAGGATCAAGAGAAGACAACATTTACATGCCCTTACGACACATTTACATTCAGGAGGATGTCATTCGGGTTATGCAATGCACCTGTAACTTTCCAACGGTGTATGATGGCCACTTTTTCGGATATGGTCGAGAAGAATGTTGAAGTCTTCATGGACGATTTCTCGGTCTATGGAGACAACTTTGATACTTTCCTAGGGAATCTGGTCATGGTATTGCAGCGATGTAAGGATACAAACCTCATACTCAATTGGGAAAAATGCCACTTCATGGTTGAAGAAGGCATAATTTTGGGCCATAAGGTGTCGGCTCAAGGATTAGAGGTGGATAAAGCAAAGCTGGATACGATCGAGAAATTGCCTCCACCGAGATCCATTAAAGGTATTAGAAGTTTTCTGAGGCATGCTAGGTTCTACAGGAGGTTTATAAAAGATTTTTCTAAAATTGCAAAACCTCTTTGAAGTCTTTTAGAGAAGGATGTTACTTTCAGTTTTACTGCGGAATGCAAGTCAGCATTTGAATTGTTGAAGAAGAAATTAACTACTGCCCCCGTAATAGTCGCACCGGACTGGAATATGTCATTCGAGCTTATGTGTGATGTAAGCAACTATGCGGTTGGGGCTATTTTGGGACAAAGACGAGACAAGGTGTTTCACGCCATATACTATGCAAGCAAAACACTCACAAAGACTCAAATGAATTACACTACCACAAAAAATGAATTGCTTGCAATGGTGTACGCGTTTGACAAATTCCGGGCATACTTGATCGGGACTAAGGTGATAGTCTACACGGATCATTCGGCGATTCGGTACCTAATAGCAAAAAAAGATGCTAAGCCACGCCTTATCCGATGGATTCTCCTACTTTAAGAGTTTGACTTAGAAATTAAAGATAGAAAGGGGACGGAGAATCAAGTTGCCGACCATTTATCAAGGCTGGAAAATCTGAAGAAAAAGGATGAAGATAGATGAGCAACTATTTGGGCTAAATACAAAATTTTCTTAGTATGCAGACTTCGCGAATTATCTAGTGAGCAACATGCTTCCCCCTGATCTTACACGACAACAGAAAAAGAAGTTTATTCATGACGTCAAGTGCTACATGTGGGATGAGCCCTATCTATTCAAATAGTGTGCTGATAAGATGATTCGACGATGTATCCCCTACAGTGAAGTGCACAACATACTGCAGGAATGCCACTCATCGACATATGGGGGACATTATGGGAGTGAGCGCACCGCAGCAAAAGTGCTTCAATCCAGGTTTTATTGGCCAACATTGTTCAAAGACGCCCACCAATTTGTGAAAACATGTGATAGATGTAAGACCCCAACTTTTATAAATAAAGATTAATTTTCTATAAATATCATTTTTGAATATTATGGAGTTAATTTGATATAATGTTATAGTTGTGGGTAATATTTATAAATTTTGTAAAGTACGCAAGTTGTTATATAATATTCGATTGGTCGGGAAATATTCGTTTTAACAGGGAATATTCGTACAACGGCACAATCATTGGTGGACCCCACAACAGAATTATTGTCGGATTGAGAAAACGATAAATATATTTTATTAAAAATAACGACGGAAGTTTTACCATTGATACTGTTGAACTACTCGGTAGTAAAAGTACAGTAATACGTGTGGTTGCATAGTAGCACACGGTATTAATTATTAATGCTTATGTGAGAAGTCACTCAGTTTGATTCAATTATTGTCAGTTAATAATATGAATTATTTAGCGATAATGAAGTTTTGTTTTATTCGTATTATTAACATAATAAAACAGAAACATCTTTTTATATAAAACAGAATACTTTATTAAAGTTATTCTATAAATAGAATAT
This sequence comes from Panax notoginseng, assembly GCA_016801055.1. NCBI lineage: Eukaryota > Viridiplantae > Streptophyta > Magnoliopsida > Apiales > Araliaceae > Panax > Panax notoginseng. The sequence goes on from CM029017.1 coordinate 119,993,194, forward strand.
ATTATATTTTATTTAAAAGATTTTTCTTTAAATATGGACTGTCAGATTAAAGTAATCAATCTGGACCGTTCATGGATTAGTTAATATGCATTCTATTTTTCTATAAATAGCAGCTCATTCCTTCATTATTTCTTACGAATTCACTGAACTCTAGAGAGAGAAACTATAGAGAGAAACTATAGAGAGAGAGAAGAAAAGTATTCTGCTACTTAACTACTTTCTTATTTCAGTTCTTCTTTAAAACGGTAAGGGGTGTTATTCTTTCTTATTCATGAAGAGAACTTTTCTTATTCCATTTCTTATTATTCTGTTGGAATAACCTGTATGCGCGGTCTACCCTATACTTCGTGACATTCTTCTATTATTTTGTTGGAACATCCTGTCTGTGTGTTTTACACCGGATCTGGTTCCGTCTTTATTATTATTCTGTTGGAACATCCTGTCTGTGTGTTTTACACCGGACCTGGTTCCGTCTTTATTATTATTCTGTTGGAACATCATGTCTGTGTGTTTTACACCGGACCTGGTTCCGTCTTTATTATTATTCTGTTGGAACATCATGTCTGTGTGTTTTACACCGAACCTGGTTCCGTCTTTATTATTATTCTGTTGGAATATCATGTCTGTGCGTTTTACACCGGACCTGGTTCCATTATTTATTATTCTGTTGGAATAACCTGTCTGTGCGGTCTATCGCATGCATGGTGATTTCTTTTGTTATTCCATTCTTTATTATACTTAGTTGGTTAAGTTTTAACTTCTATACTCCATGAAATTTGTGGAATATCCTTGATAATTGCGTTTCATCCAGTATCTTTTCATGAAAATATTCTTCTAAGCATTCTTGAATTTTACTCCACAAAGCAGTATCATGTTGACAATTTGGACGTTGTTAATTCTTGGATAAATTAATTCTTGAACTTGTTTTATTGAATTCTTATATCATTGTCATCATCCTCATGTTTATAAAATGTTAAAAGTCATCTGTGGCCTGTAGTGCATAGATGGACTTGGTATGATTATGACCAGGGATTATTCGGTATAATCATGACCATAATAAATGATGTGGTAAAAGTCCTCATTGGCCCGTAGTGCATTGATGGACAATTGTTGGCATGATCATGACCATTAATGAATACACGAATATCCTTGGCCGTAGTGCAGGGGTGATTCGATGATGTGGATTATTTTATTAAGCTGAGTCCCAGCGATAACAGTGTTGAAAAACCTTTTAAATCATAGAAGATAGTAGATTTTATTTTTTTACTTGACTCTTTTAATGGATTGCTTGTTCCGCTGCAGTTAAACTTGATGTTCGTTATATTTTATCAGTTTAACATTGTTGAAGGCTAATGATAATTTATTCTGCATTATCTTAGTCATAATATTTCTTACTGGGCTAGTTGAGCTCACCCTTTCTTTCACTGTTCTCTTCAGGAAATGAGAATATAGCTGGGACAAGTCGGGAAACGGAGTGATGGACCAGATGATAGTATTAGTAGTCCTCACTATTCTATGTAATAGTGTGATAATAATTGTAATGAGGACTCCTTTTGAGTTTGTATACTCTCTAGAAGACAATATTTGTATTCAAACTCACAGTTTATGTTTTGTCGTATTGTACACGACAGTTGTATTATTAAGTTGTATTTGAATTCTGTACCATGTATCTGACGACTCAAGATGGGTGATGTATACCTAATTTTGGGGGCGTCACAGTTGGTATCAGAGCTTAGGGATATGATCCCTGGCTAAGATGTGAGAATAGAACTAGGAGGGGAGAGACAGGGAATTCCTTCGCTAGTATGACCTACCTAAGTTTATTTACATGGTATTTAATTGGTCGGTCAGAATATAAGGATAATATATGACATATCAATTAACTTTTGTTTTGTGGCAGTATCTGAAAATGGCATCCGAGAATGTTGAGAATAGCAATGGAGCACAGGCGACTGTTGATTCACCACATATCAATAATCGGGATAATGTGCATCAGGAAGGCGACAATCCTCATGCAAACAACAATACTGACCAAATGATGAATGATGGAATGTTCAGAAGCTTTATGCAGTTCATGCAACAGCAGGCGAGAGCGGCTCCTGTTCAAAATGTAGGTGGAAACACTGAAAACTCTCGGACGGTCACCGCTAAACAGTTCAAGGAGCTGGGACCACCGGAGTTTAAGGGAGAGCCAAAACCACTTATAGCAAAAACATGGATAAAGCAGATCACCAAGATATTTGATGTCTTGGGATGCTCCGAGGAGCAAAAGGTTCCCTTTGCCGCCTTTATGTTGCGAGGAGAGGCAGATTACTGGTGGGAATCGATTAAGCGTACTCAACCTGCCGCACTGAAGATGTCTTGGGAGAAGTTCCAAGAGCTGTTCAATGACAAATACTTTCCCAAAAGTGTTCGACACATGAAGGAGGTGGAGTTCATCAAATTGGAGCAGAATAATATGACCGTGTCGCAGTATGAGGCTAAATTTGCTAAGTTGTCCCGGTTTGCGTCCCACTTGGTGGATAATGAAGAGCGAATGACGCGAATGTTTTTGTGAGATTTGAAACCTGAGATACGTCAACATCTTATTTCTCATAAACTGTGTTTGTATTCAGATGTTGTGAATAGGGCTCAATTAGTGGAGCGCGATAACGAGTCAACGTAACCAAAAGTGAGCAGTCGGCAAAATGATAATACCAGTGAGAGCAGTCATCGAAGCGGTGACAACAAGCGTGGAGGGAATCAACAGGCCAGAAATGGTAACCACTTCGGTGGTAATCAGGGCCAAAATAATAAGAATGGTCATTTCAAGAAGAGGAGATTCAACAATGATGGAAAGACATCAGCACCAGCACCCGTTGTTAAGGAAGGAGAACGACCACCTATCATATGTTTCAAATGCGGAGGGGAGGGGCACATCAGTCCAAACTACATGATGCCGTCTAAAGCATGTTATAATTGTGGAAGAGAATGTCATTTAGCTCGATTTTATCGTTTACCAAAAATAAGTTCGGCCAGGATGGAGGCACCTAAGGGCGTCCCAGAAAAGTCAAAACCGGTAGTGCAAGGGAGAGCGTTTGTTGTAACCTCCCAGAAAGCAAGGAACCCGAATGAGGTCATCACGGGTAAGCTTATCATAAACTCTAACGACTTTATTTAATACCGGTTCTACCCATTCTTTTATTTCTCCTACTTGCGCTCATCGATTAAATTTGACTCCGGAGAAATTAGACTTTGACTTATCTGTTGAAACTCCATTGGGAAAAACCTTCATTACATCCATGGTTTATAAGTCTTGTTTGGTTCAAGTTGGTACCCACACATTACCTGTCGATCTGATTTCATTAAAAATACTTGCATTTGATGTGATTCTAGGGATTGATTGGTTAACTACTCATCATGCAAAAATTGATTGTTTTCGTAAGGTTGTTAGCTTTCATATTCCTAATCGACCTATTATGCGAATTCAAGCAACCAAACCATTAAAATCAATCGCTGTCATCTCAAGCCATAAAGCTATTCATTTATTGAAAAACGGATGTCAAGCTTTCTTAGCTCATGTCACGGATCTAAAGAAAAATACGTCAGTTTTGAATGATATTTCTATTGTTAATAAATTCCCTGACGTATTCCCTGAAGAACTTCCTGGCCTACCCCTAGAGCGTGAAATTAAATTTTGTATCGACCTTGAACCCGGTACAAAACCTATTTCCAAAGCCCCATATCGAATGGCTCCTATTGAACTTCGGGAGTTAAAGATCCAACTGCAGGAATTATTAGACATTGGCTTTATTCGTCCTAGTACTTCTCCTTGGGGTGCTCATGTGCTATTCTTGAAGAAGAAAGATGGAAGTATGCGACTTTGTATTGATTATCGGGAGTTGAATCATGTCACCATCAAAAACAGGTACCCATTGCCACGTATTGATGACCTGTTTGACCAGTTGCAAGGAGCACAATTCTTTTCAAAGATCGATCTTCGTTCTGGATATCATCAGCTGAAGGTTAGAACTGAGGATATTCCAAAGACGGCTTTCAGAACTCGGTACGGGCATTATGAATTCCTAGTCATGTCCTTTGGATTGACTAATGCTCCTGCTGCCTTCATGGATATGATGAACCGGGTATTCAAAGAATATTTGGATCACTTTGTGGTCGTCTTTATTAATGACATCCTTATTTATTCCAAAAGCCGTGAAGATCATGAGCAACACTTGAGGCTGGTACTCCAAAAGCTTCGTGAATACAAGCTTTATGCCAAGTTGAAGAAATGCGAGTTCTGGCTGGAGGAGGTAGCATTCCTTGGGCACGTAGTATCAAGTCGTGGAATATCTGTTGACCCGGCAAAGATTGAAGCTATTCAAAGCTGGGAGCAACCTAAATCAGTGACCAAAGTACGTAGCTTTCTTGGTTTAGCTGGTTATTATCGGAGATTCGTGGAAGGATTTTCTCGAATCGCTACTCCATTAACTCAGCTGACTCGGAAAGATACAAAGTTCGGTTGGAGCGAAGAATGTGAGAAGAGTTTTCAAGAACTCAAGAGGAGACTCATTTCAGCACCTGTTCTAATAATACCATCTGGCTCGGAGGGATTTATCATCTACAGTGATGCTTCGAGCAAAGGGTTGGGATGCGTTCTCATGCAACATGGAAAAGTCATAGCCTATGCATCAAGACAACTCAAGGAATATGAGAGAAATTATCCTACTCATGATCTAGAGTTGGCAGCTATTGTCTTTGCATTTAAAATTTGGAGGCATTACTTGTATGGGGAGAAGGTGGAGATCTTTACGGATCATAAAAGCCTCAAATATTTCTTCACTCAAAAGGAACTAAACATACGATAACGATGTTGGCTTGAACTGTTGAAAGATTATGATCATACCATTCAATACCATCCTGGCAAAGCGAACGTGGTAGCTGACGCATTGAGTAGAAGATCATATGCAAGTACGAGTGCGATATTATCAACACAAAGACCCATTTTGTGTGACTTGCAAAGGATGGAGATAGAGTTAAAGACTCCAGGGACCCATGTGATGATGGCAAATATACGAGTAGAACCAACTTTAATCGATAAAGTTAAAGCTGCTCAAGCTACAGACCTGGAGCTGATGCGTATGAGGAAGAAAGTGCAAGAAGGTGCTATGCCGGAAGCAAGAATCGATGAAGAAGGAATACTTCGAGTCAACTCCAGACTTTGTGTTCCTAGCAACCCTGATTTAAAGTATGAAATCATGATGGAGGCGCACAACACACCGTTTGCAATCCATCCTGAAAGTACCAAAATGTATCATGATCTTCGTCATACATTTTGGTGGAGCAATATGAAGAGAGAGATAGCGTTGTTTATCTCAAGGTGTCTAACTTGTCAACGAGTCAAAACGGAGCATCAAGTACCAAAAGGTTCATTGCAACCACTTGAAATTCAAGAATAGAAGTGGGAGCACATTACCATGGATTTCGTTACCAGTCATCCTAAGGTTTCTCAAGGTATGATGCGATTTGGGTCATTGTTGATAGATTGACCAAGTCTGCTCATTTCTTACCGATACGAGAAACTTATACACTTGAACGTCTTGCTCGTATGTACATAAATGAGATTGTAAGACTGCATGGTATACCAGTATCTATAGTTTCTGACCGAGACCCAAGATTCACTTCATGATTTTGGGTTAGTTTACAAAAAGCTATGGGCACGAATTTACGATTTAGTTTGGCATATCATCCTCAGACGGACGGACAATCAGAGAGGACTATTCAAACTCTTGAAGATTTATTAAGACTCTGCGTCCTTGACTTCAAGGGAAGTTGGGACAAGTTCTTACCATTGGTGGAGTTTTCCTACAACAACAGTTATCAAGCAAGTATTGGCATGGCTCCATTCGAAGCATTGTATGGAAGAAAATGTCGTTCTCCAGTATGCTGGGATGAGGTGGGTGAAGCAACGTTGTTGGGACCGGAGTTGGTACGTATGACTATAGAAAAGATTCAAGCGATCCGACAACGTATAAAAACCTCACAAGATCGACAAAAGAGTTATGCTGATCTTCATCGAAAGGACGTGGAATTTGATATAGGAGATCATGTGTTCTTACGTGTTGCTCCATGAAAAGGAGTTACGAGATTTGGAAAGAGAGGAAAGCTCAATCCTCGATTCATCGGTCCATTTTTAATCCTCGATCGAGTAGGAACTGTAGCTTATAGACTCGTTTTACCGCCAAGTATGTCTCGTGTTCATAACGTTTTTCACATATCCATGTTACATAAATTTGTGGAAGACCCGAACCACATTATTGAGTTAGAACCGGACGAAATAGCGAAGAATTTGACGTATGAAGAAGCTCATGTTCAAATCTTAGATAAGAAGGAACATATTCTACGCTCCAAGGTTATACCTCAAGTCAAAGTTTTGTGGAGAAATCACGATGTTGAGGAAATGACTTGGGAGTTAGAATCTGAAATGAAGTCAAGGTATCCCTATCCCTTCGACATACCAGGTACGTACCCTAATTTCGAGGGCAAAATTTCATAAGAAGGGGAGGTTGTAAGACCCCAACTTTTATAAATAAAGATGAATTTTCTATAAATATCATTTTTGAATATTATGGAGTTAATTTGATATAATGTTATAGTTGTGGGTAATATTTATAAATTTTGTAAAGTACGCAAGTTGTTATATAATATTCGATTGGTCGGGAAATATTCGTTTTAACAGGAAATATTCGTACAACGGCACAATCATTGGTGGACCCCACAACGGAATTATTGGCGGATTGAGAAAACGACAAAAATATTTTATTAAAAATAACGGCGGAAGTTTTACCATTGATACTGTTGAACTACTCGGTAGTAAAAGTACAGTAATACGTGTGGTTGCATAGTAGCACACGGTATTGATTATTAATGCTTATGTGAGAAGTCACTCAGTTTGATTCAATTATTGTCAGTTAATAATATGAATTATTTAGCGATAATGAAGTTTTGTTTTATTCGTATTATTAACATAATAAAACAGAAACATCTTTTTATATAAAACAGAATACTTTATTAAAGTTATTCTATAAATAGAATATATTATATTTTATTTAAAAGATTTTTCTTTAAATATGGACTGTCAGATTAAAGTAATCAATCTGGACCGTTCATGGATTAGTTAATATGCATTCTATTTTTCTATAAATAGCAGCTCATTCCTTCATTATTTCTTACGAATTCACTGAACTCTAGAGAGAGAAACTATAGAGAGAAACTATAGAGAGAGAGAAGAAAAGTATTCTGCTACTTAACTACTTTCTTATTTCAGTTCTTCTTTAAAACGGTAAGGGGTGTTATTCTTTCTTATTCATGAAGAGAACTTTTCTTATTCTATTTCTTATTATTCTGTTGGAATAACCTGTATGCGCGGTCTACCCTATACTTGGTGACATTCTTCTATTATTCTGTTGTAACATCCTGTCTGTGTGTTTTACACCGGACCTGGTTCCGTCTTTACTATTATTCTGTTGGAACATCCTGCCTGTGTGTTTTACACCATACCTGGTTCCGTCTTTATTATTATTCTGTTGGAACATCATGTCTGTGTGTTTTACACCGGACCTGGTTCCGTCTTTATTATTATTCTGTTGGAATATCCTGTCTGTACGTTTTATGCCGGACCTGGTTCCATTATTTATTATTCTGTTGGAATAACATGTCTGTACGGTCTATCGCATGCATGGTAATTTCTTTTGTTATTCCATTCTTTATTATACTTAGTTGGTTAAATTTTGACTTCTATACTCCATGAAATATGTGGAATATCCATGATAATTGTGTTTCATCCAGTATCTTTTCATGAAAATATTCTTCTAAGCATTCTTAAATTTTACTCCACAAAGCAGTATCATGTTGATAATTTGGACGTTGTTAATTCTTGGATAAATTAATTCTTGAACTTATTTAATTGAATTCTTATATCATTGTCATCATCCTCATGTTTATAAAATGTTGAAAGTCATCTGTGGCCTATAGTGTATAGATGGACTTGGTATGATTATGACCAGGGATTATTCGGTATAATCATGACCGTAATAAATGATGTGGTAAAAGTCCTCATTGGCCCGTAGTGCATTGATGGACAGTTGTTGGCATGATCATGACCATTAATGAATACACGAATATCCTTGGCCGTAGTGCAGGGGTGATTCGATGATGTGGATTATTTTATTAAGCTTAGTCCCAGCGATAACAGTGTTGAAAAACCTTTTAAATCATAGAAGATAGTAGATTTTATTTTTTTACTTGACTCTTTTAATGGATTGTTTGTTCCGCTGCAGTTAAACTTGATGTTCGTTATATTTTATCAGTTTAACAATGTTGAAGGCTAATGATAATTTATTCTGCATTATCTTAGTCATAATATTTCTTACTGGGCTAGTTGAGCTCACCCTTTCTTTCACTGTTCTCTTCAGGAAATGAGAATATAGCTGGGACGAGTCGGGGAACGGAGTGATGGACCAGATGATAGTATTAGTAGTCCTCACTTTTCTATTAAATAGTGTGACAATAATTGTAATGAGGACTCCTTTTGAGTTTGTATAGTCTCCAGTAGACAATAATTGTATTCAAACTCACAGTTATGTTTTGTCGTATTGTACACGACAGTTGTATTAGTAAGTTATATTTGTATTCTGTACCATGTATCTGACGACCCAAGATGGGTGATGTATACCTAATTTTGGGGGCGTCACAATAGATTCCAAAGGGTGGGAAACGCCTCCAAACGGAATGAGATGCCCCTACAAACAATTCTTGAAGTGGAAATCTTCGATGTATGGGGCATCAATTTCATGGGACCCTTCTCATCGTCCTTGAGCAATCAGTATATTCTACTCGCCGTGGATTATGTCTCGAAGTGGGTAGAAGCTGCAGCACTACCGTCCAACGATGCCAAGGTGGTCCTAAAATTCCTACATAAAAACATTTTCACGAGGTTTGGCACGCCAAGAGCAATAATCAATGACAAAGGTAGTCACTTCTGCAAAAATCGTTTACAGCTCTTTTGGCTAAGTATGGGGTTAACCACAAGGTGGCTACAGCGTATCACCCTCAAACAAATGGACAGGCTAAGGTATCAAACAGGGAAGCTAAGAAGATATTGGAAAAAGTCGTAAATTCGAGTCGAAAAGATTGGTCACTTCGGTAGGATGACGCATTATGGGCTTACCGGACTGCATACAAAACACCAATTGGGATGTCACCATATCAACTCCTGTACGAAAAAGCATGTCACTTACCGGTGGAGCTACATCACAAGGCCTATTAGGCAATACAGAAATTGAATTTTGATCAATCCGTCGTGGAAGAAAAGAGGCTACTCCAACTAAATGAGCTCGACGAATTTTGACTTCATGCATATGAGAACGCCAAGCTTTACAAAGAAAAGGTTAAAAGATGGCATGACCAGAAAGTTGTGCATCGAACATTTGAGACGGGTCAATCAGTCCTCTTGTTCAACTCACGGCTGCGATTGTTTCCAGGGAAGTTGAAGTCGAGATGGTCCGGACCATTCACTATAAAGCGAGTATTCCCTCATGGCGCCGTTGAACTCTACAGTCTTAATCTATTAGAGACGTTCAAGGTCAATGGTCAACGGATAAAGTATTACTGGGGTGGCGAATCAAATTTGGATGTCGTCAACATCACCCTCGCCGATACATAGTAAACAAGGGGTAGTCAGGCTGAAAGACTTAAAATCAAGCGCTAATTGGGAGGCAACCCAATATTTCGTTATTTTCCGTAGTTTTATTTATAATTGTTAGAATGTAGCTTTTATTAAGTATTAGATAGGTATTATAGCTAAAAATTTTGTTAAAACTCTCAATCCTACTCCAAGTTTTCAATAATTTAACATCTTGCATGTTTATGGTTGCAGGAGGGGTCAAAAGTGAGTAAGAGCAATAACGGGCAAGAAAGGAAGGAAAATTGGAGAATTTTGCATAACCAAATTTTAGGCCAAAAATTTGAAGTCAGTGGGCATGCCCTACTGGGGCGGGCTATTTTAGCCTTACACCCCCCGCCGGGGCGGGGGGTCCTTTATTCTGAGCAGACACGACCAGCTTATACACACGCTGCCTTCATATTTCCCTAAATACACGCCTCTTTCTAGCTCATTCCCTACCCATTCGACCCACTCCTTTGAACCACTCCATTGCAAGAACACCTTCTACCCACGATACCAACTTACTCCTACCCACTACCTAAATCCAGTGCACCTGCTTTCCACCCCACGGATTCCATTACCTCACACCATTAAGTTCGCCACTTCCTCTCCCCTACATCACCTCTATATATATCCTAACCCATACTTCCCATTTTCATCAACACTAAAGTCGAATTCGTCAAGAAATTAGGAAACACTTAGCACACTTGCGAGTAAGTGACATTCCTATTGAATTTTCATCTTCTCTCCACTGAAATACCATAGTAACAATCAAGCTTTGGGTGAAGAACGGACTGTGCACACCAAGTGTTTGATAAATTGAGTGAACTAAGTGTAAGAGGAAGGAAGTGTGTGCTAGTAAGTTTCAAACATCCAAAAATCAATGGCGTCACAACCAACATCAAAATGCCAAAGGGGAGAGGGTTCAAGTTTCGCTCCACCAACACGAACATTCAACCGTCAAATATTCAGAAGTACCGCCGTCGCCGACCGGTACAATTATATGGTTACGAAGGCTCTTACACCGGAGCGGGGGTTGGCTCCCGAGGCCCATGATGGTAAGATGATGCAATAAATTTATCAGTAAGGGTAGGTAAAATTCACGGAGGATCCCGAGCCCGTCGATGTGAATGTCGTCAAGGAGTTCTATGTGAATGCCGAGGACAAGGCACCGTTCAATGCCTTTGTGCGGGGTCGCATGGTCCCGTTCAGTGCTGATGCAATCAATACATATTATCAGCTGAGGGTGCCGCGCCAGTGCCAGTATGCATATATGCGGGATTTTGACCCTAACTTTGAGGAGGTTATCCAAAACATGACTAAGCCGGGTATAACATGAATAAAGGGTAGGAAGGGAGGCACAGTGTTTCACAGCAAAGACCTCAGTCGGTACGGGAATATTTGATATGCCTTCCTCTGTGCTAAATTGCTACCGTCCACACACACCTCGGACGTGACCAAGGAGAAGGCACTCCTCCTGTATGCCATCGTGCAAGAATTCATCATAGACATCGGGGAAATTATCAGTTTTTTTATTCGAAGATGTCTCCGGGGTAACTTTTCTGGCGGCTTACCACACCTATCGCTCATATATGGGTTATGTCGTCAAGCCGGAGTGCATTGGTCCGATGATGACCCCACTCTGATACCGCTGTAGCTCTTAGATACTAGAATGATAGTGCGGTATTCAGTGTGGCCCGGCGATGAATCGCATCCTAGAGGTTTAGGATTTGTGTTTCCATCAGCTTCGGAGGACAAGGCTGAAGCTGCAGATACTTCTGAGGATGAGGATGAAGCTATGGGAGATCAAGGAACCAAGCAAGTACCACAAACCGAGGCAATATCCAGTCCTCAGTTCCTTGAGTTACAAAATCAGATGAATGCGCATAATAGGGCAGCACGCCGGGAAATGCAGTGATTGGCGATGCGACAAGATCACATGTTTGATGCTATGAACGCATCTTTCGCCTCACTCAACACAACACTCCAAAGCTTCAACCCGGTGGCTCAGTATCCATATCAACAACCCGGACCACTGCCTCGATTTTCTCCGAGTGATTCAGATGATGAAGAGCACCAACCACCTCCCCAGACTTAGGCGATTGCAGGGAAGTCCTCATGCACTTAATTTTATTTTTATCCAATGAGGGCATTGTGTTACTTAAGTTTGGGGTATTTAATTATTTAGTTGCATGCATTTTGTTATTTTTGTTTTAATTTCTAGTTTGCATTATAGATTAGGTGTTGCATAGTAGTTAGGATTTTGCATTGTTTTCATAATGTTATTTTCAGTTTAAAAAAAATAAAAAAATAAAAAAAAAAATAAAAAAAATTAGTTAAATATTGTGTTTGCATATATCCAACGGTGTTGCTTTTCATGTTATTTGTGGGCCAATGATGAGATTGTGAACAAGTTAACCACTATAGTATTGATTATTAGAACTATGAGGAAATTTCTGTTATGAATCGATTCTGGGACTTGTTTGAAACTGTTATAAAAAGGTTAGCACTAATAACATCTTTGTTGACCGGTCAGTTCAAATTGATACATAAATAGTTTCTAAAGGATAATGCTAGGGAGAACCAGAAAACAATAAGGATAGGCAATAAAGGCTTAAATTAGGCAATAACCTAAGTTTGGGGGAATATTTGGGGTATATAAGCTATATATAAAAAATGAGTATGAATAAACACCGTGGCGTGCTTGTCTAGTTTTGTGGCCTTTGTTACTTGAGTAAGTAGGCCCGAGGGGATTGACTTTACACCTAGCGCCCTAAGGTCTTAATGGTCTGGGAGTCGTTGGTCGAAAGCTCGTTAAGGTAGCATTAAAAAGCCTAAGGGAATAAGACATTGCATAGCTATGTGTATTATCTAAAAAAAAGAATAAAAATGGGAAATAAGAGCAAAAAGCCCCCGTAGATGAAAATAAAGCATAAGTATCCCATGTTGACTCTCGATATTGGTAATTGTTTGATTTTAGTTGGATCTAGCTTATCTTTGAAATTTTTAAGTTTGCATTGTATGATTCCTTCTAAGAAGTTGTTTATGTATCGAATTTGGGTCCGTATCAGTTATCTTAGATGTTGATCACACACGCATGCTATACCAGTGATAATTGTTCAAGATTTGAGAATTAATACAAAAGTGCGGATTGCTTTTGGTAATTCATATTGTAAGGTTGCTTGTTTTCTCTAAGGCCGAGGGGATAATTTAGTTTCTGCAATATTGTTGGACTCTAAGGCATTTAGATTTTATTTATTTCATCTCATTGCATTGCATAGCATGTAGTTTGTTTTGTGCTCGAGGACTAGCACGGTTTAAGTTTGGGGGATTTTGATAAGTGGATTTTATATACACGAATCGATATTCATTTCAAGTTTAAATTCATAGTTATCTTTGTGTTTTGTGTTCGTTTTCACTCGTTTCGTATTATTTTATGTGTAGGGTGGTTATGGATGCAAGTGGTGAAGAATGGCGGAGTTCTGGAGAAAAAGTGGAAAAACTCATGAAAGTAAAAAAAATCTTTAGCAGAAGCTATGCCCGCCGGGGCGGGCCTTTCTGAGCCTATACCCCCTGCCGGGGCGGGGGTCTCGAATCCTATAAGTGACCTGCTGCTGTTTGAATTCTGCTACGACTTGGATTGTTGGTTGTTTGTTAGGCGCCTGGACTCTATAATAGCATATTTTGGCTAGGACAAAAGGGAGAGCTAAATATTACGTTAAAAACAACAATCACACAACACAAGGAGCATAATACAGAGATCAATTCTAGGATTCAAGTGCGAGCGTTGGAGGAATAATTTAAGGAGATTATCGTGACGGTTGCAAATCTAGGCTATGTGAAGGGGTTTTCATTATTCTTCTTCTCTTTAGTCTTTTATTTGTAATTGAAAGGATGGTTTCATTAGATTATTCAGTTTTTGATTCATTCGTTATGAACTAATTCGCTTGTTAGACTTGTGATGGATCCTTGGGTGAAACGATGATTTTATAACTTTGATTTCTAATTCAATAAAGTATTATCAGTTTATCTATGTTAATTCGAGCGTGAACTTATGAATTGCTTGATTAACAATTCCTCGTGGATTTGTATGGAATCGAGAGAGGATATTCAAATCTAGACCTAGTTAATATAGCATGTGTCATGAATTTTGTGAATAACAGATTTTTGATTATTGTTGAGGTAGAGATATGCTTGACATCACATGTAATCGGATAGAGAACTTAAGCTTAAACCTTCTTTAATTGTAGTTCACATAGAAATATAGTGAGTTGGTTGATTTAGGTGTTTAACGGATTTCTATCTTAGTTGTGGATTGACATTAATACGGTATTAGTGCATCGAGAGGTGGTTAATATACGTTCGTGTTCTTGATTAATAAATTGGGATAGTGAATTGAATTGGAATAAAGGTGTTAAATTCAGAGTGAAGCTTAAGGTGAAATCATAAGTCTAATTCTCCATTAATTGTTTGAAATTCCAGATTTTGCTATTGGTGATTGGTTTGGGGTATTTTATTTGTTTTTAATTTAGTTTCTTTAATTTTTAATCATTGAATTGGATAGTTTAATAAAATTAGGATTAATAGGAAATTGATAATTATGAAGTTAAGTTTCTTATTAAATTGTCTCTGTGGGAACGATACTCTATTCATCACTTTATTACTTGTTGACCACGTATACTTGCGTGTTGCGCGTATCGATTTTGCACCAACACTGGTCTGTGAAACCGAGATTCGTTAGGGTCCGGGGGCTTGATTATGCGGAGGGAAGGTGTTAGGCACTCCCCGACATCCGTGGTAACACGGTGACTGCCACTTTTTAATTTAAACCATTTATCTGAATGTGTGTGTGTGTGTGTGTGTGTGTGTGTGGGTCAATATGCAATTATCTGGAAGTAGTGATATGCCTCGTTTGCACTTATATACAAAGGGTTTGAATTTTGTATAAAAATTTAGTTTTAACAAGATATAGCAATAATATTTTGTAAAAGAGGTTTTTCAAACCCGTGTGCTCAATAGTAACTGAGGCATTTGATACTTCCATTTTATTATGTGTTCGGCTAGATTGCTTTTATTTTCGAGATGTGAAGCATCTTCGAGAAAATAAGATAAAAAGCAGTGCCGAACTCCTTGTGGGCATAAGAGCCGTCTAAGGAAATTCAAACACCGTGAATAATTTACAAGCCAGTTACAGTAGGAAATGCCCATCACGGGAACCGAATCTAGATTCAAAGGACTAAATCTGTGATCACATGATTCCTACGCTCACATGATGTAGCAGTTTGTATGAAAGCTATAAACAGTTATATATATAAAAGCTGTAAATATATGTATATATATGAACGAGCCACCACCACAAAGTAAACTCCAGGAGGGGTAGAAATGTAAATATATATATATATAAGTGATAAATATATATAGAGAGACGATCAACCGCCACGAAGGAAACTCCAGACGGGACGTAAATGTAAATATATATATAGACGATCAACTGTCAGGAAGGAAACTCCAGGCGGGACGTAAATGTAAATATATATAAAGACAATCAACTGTCACGAAGGAAACTCCAGGCAGGACGAAATATAAATAAATATATATATATATATATATATATATATATATATATATATATATATATATATAAGTATAAAGGCAGTAAATAGCCACGAAGTAAACTCCAGGCCAGACAGAAATGTAAATATATATATATAAAAGTTGTAAACGCACAGGATATATATCGATCCCGGCTCAGTTCGTTGAGTCGAGGGTATATATATATATATATATATATATATATATATATATATATATATATATATATATATATAAGTATTTAAATATATATAAAAGCAATAAACGCTCTGAATATTATATTCAGGCTCAATCGAGATAACTCAATAATAATAAATATATATATAAGTGTGTGTGTGTATATATATATATATATATATATATATATATATAGAAAATATATATATATATATATAGAAAAGCAATAAAAGCCACGGACCGACGGTCCGGACATACACACACAACACGACTCTCAATGTGAATAATAGTGTGTGCCCAAAAGTGGAGAAAAGGCTTTAAGAAATGTAAGAATGCTTAAAGTGGGATGCCAAAGAAGACTTCAAATAGCTTTGAATGGATGAACACTCGGTTCCCACTGGTAAAATGTAGCAAAATATAAGCTTACAAGTGTTTGAAATGAGAAAGCACTCAGTTTATAGTGTGTTCATAGCAAAATGGACAGGGCTACCTCGCCTTTTTTTCTTACAAATGGCCACCCCAAGCCCTCTATTTATAGAGGGGGGAGCCGTAGGTGTACCTGCGGCATCCCGGGGTGCCCCAGGCTCTGTGGGCCCCGTCGTCTCGAAGTACGTATATTCGTGCAATGTATTATCCGCTCGAACCTTCAGAACTTCAATCCGGGCATCCGATTGAGGCGTATAAGACCTTTTATGGGATGTTGTTGTCGAGAGCTACACAATGACATGGGATAAGAGGTTGTGCAAAGTCAGGAAGATGGGTCCATGCCCAAGTCTTCAAGTCTTCAAATTCTTTCCGGTGTGTTGTCTTGTGTAGTAGTCACTCGAGATTTGAGCTATGGTTCTTGTAGGATACGTCTGTGTAGCATGTGGGTTGAAATGTTATTGAGATAGCGTGAATGTGGGATCGAGGTGCCAAAATGATGATTTTTCCCCTCACCAGGGTTATCCCCGGCTCTGGGCTGATTTAGCAGTCGTTGTTCAGGGTTATCTCTGAGATTGGGTTGTTGTAAGTGCTAAAGGTCTTTAGGGTTATCTCTGAAGTATGCTTGACCTCCCGGGGTTATCTCCGGGTTTGGGATTTAGTGCCTCGGGGCTATCACAGAGGTTGAAGCTGATTGCTGGGGATTGAAACGAGCTTTTTCAGGGTTATCTCTGGAATTGCAACTGCATGCCTCGGGGTTGTCTCCGAGGTTAGAACTGAAACTCCCGGGGTTGTCTCCAGGGTTAGGATTGATGTTATGGTTCTCCAAGGTTATCTCTGGAGTATAAAAATGACTTGTTTGTCCTCCTGTATAGTTAGTAATAGGAAAATAAAATTTCAAGTGTCTACAGATGCCCCTCTTTATCATATTCATGCAATGCAATGGAATGGACATGATAAAGATTACTAGACACTTTAAATATGACAATGTATTCTTAATGATGCAAATCGCAATGTAATGAATGTTATGCTGAATGTTAAAATGCTTTCGCAAATCGTAGTTCACAAATCACACATCACATTTTGCACTTCGCAATTCACTTTTCTCATTTGGCCAATCGCACTTCACAATTTGCACCTCGTATGTTGCATATCAGAATTCACACATCGCAAATTGCACTTTGCCTATCGTAAATCACTTTACCATTACCGATTGCTGTTGATGCCTATGCTGGTGTTGACTCCAACTTTTTAGCTGTTTATCGGTGTTGTTGATGCTTATTTGATGAAGATAAGTTGAGATATTTTCTACATCTCTGATGGGGATAACATTCTAAAATCACCGGACATTCCTGATGTATTCGTTGGTAGTGTGCAACGGTGCCTACCCTGCCGGTAGTTTGACAACGGATCCTACCCTGCTGGTAGTTAAATACACTAACATCGCCAAACTATTTCGGTTCCCACTCGAACGGTGGTATACAAAGCTTTCATCACTGAACTATCTTGATGTGGCGCTGAATTGATCCCATCGGTTTAGAATACCAGATCATCTAATACCGTCGTTAAAGTAATATTCAATAGTTTGCTTCACCAGACTCTACCTGATGTTACGCTGGATTGATGACAACCACCAGATGTCTACGACAAAAATTTTCTCTAATCTAGGCATTTAACTTGAACACATATTTAAATCTATTGGAGATGCATGCTAAACCTTGATAGAGATGTACGTTGATGTAGCGCAATTTGCACATGTACAGATCATGCATGATGTGATGATCTATATTTATCCTTAGGAGTCTATTGTCCTAGGTTGATGTATATTTTAAATTATCTGGAGTAGAATTTTACCTCACCCTTTTTGAGGTGATTTGGAGCTTCCTTTCGCTATTGGGTGCTTGTGCCCCATTTCCTTGAGCGTTTGAGTCGTAACCCGGCTAAATTGATGACCTGAATGCTGCTGACATCCCTGGAGGGTGCAGCTCGTTCTTTCACTGCCCAGATTTAAACTTCGGTGTAGAGGCCTCAACTTGTGAGGATTCGATGGCACCTTTGATGATGAGGATTTCATTCGCTAGACCTTTTATCATTGGGCTTCTACTTTTGAGTTAAGGACCTTCTTGAGAATTTTCCCCTTCTTTTGTAGGGGCAAGCTTATGTCGCCCTGATTTCTTTTAGGAGTTCTCCCCTTTCTTTTGATGAGAGGTTTATCCCGCCTTAAACTCCTTCCCTTTCCTGGAATTAGAAAATACCCCAGTCTGAATCGCCAGTGAGATGATGTGAGGGAAGCTTTGATGATGATGTACCATGCTGATGGTGCTGATTAGTGCATTTTTGTGACGCCCCCAAAATAATTATACATCACCTATTCTGAGTCGCCAAATACATGGTATAGAATACAAATACAATCTTTAATATACAACAAGAGAGTTGTGAGTTTTAATACAAATACTGTCTTCTAGACAATATCCACTCTCAGAATAAGACCTCGTTACATTTATTGTCACACTATTTAACAGAATAGTGAGGACTACTAATACTATCATCTGGACCGTCACTCCGTTCCCCGACTAGTCCCGGCTACGTTCTCATTTCCTAAAGAGAACAGTGAAAGAAAGGGTGAGCTCAACTAGCCCAGTAAGAAATATTATGACTAAGATAATGTAGAATAAATTATCATTAATCTTCAACAATGTTAAACTGATAAAATATAATAGACATAAGTTTAACTGCAGCGGAACAAGCAATCTATTAAAAGAGTCAAGTAGAGAATAAAATCTACTATCTTTTATGATTTAAAAGGTTTTTTCATCACTTTTATCGCTGGGACTCAGCTTAATAACTAATCCACATCATCCCTGCACGACAGCCAAGGATATTCATTAGTGTCACAACCACAAATTATCCATGCACTACGGGCCAAGGATATTCGTGTATTCATCAATGGTCATGATCATGCCAACAACTGTCCATCAATACACTACGGGCCAATGAGAACTTTTACCACATCATTTATAACATTACGGTCATGATTACACCGAATAATCCCTGGTCATAATCATACCAAGTCCATCTATGCACTACAGGCCACAGATGACTTTCAACAAAATATAAACATGAGGATGATGACAATGATATAAGAATTCAAGAATTAATTTATCTAGAAACTGATAACGTCCAAATTGTCAACATGATACTACTTTATAGAGTAAAATTCAAGAATGCTCAGAAGAATAATTCCATGAAAAGATACTAGATGAAGCGCAAATATCAAGGATATTTCACTAATTTCATGGAGTATAGAAGTCAAAACTTTAACCAACTGAGTATAACAAAGAATGGAATAACAAAAGAAATCACCAGGCATGCGATAGACCGCACAGACAGGTTATTCCAACAGAATAATAAAGAATGGAACCAGGTCATGCGTAAACTGTGACATCCTAGATTTTTAGAATTTATAAATGAGAATTTTATAAATAAAAGTATTATTTATGAGATATGTTGGGTGTGAGTATGTGTATGTCATATATTGTAGAATATATGAATTGATGTGAAGAGAATGTTATATATTAATTTTAATATATATAAATAATTAATTGAATTATTTATTAAGTAAATAAATAAATTTTGTTTTGATTATAGAGTAATGTAATTAAGTGTAGTAGATTAATTAAATGAATATTTAGTATTTAATTTAATTAATATAATAATTTTATGTTATAGTTCTAATTTAATTGAGATAATTAAATTTGATGAGTTATGTGATGATTGTTACACGAAATTATAATTAACAAGTTAATATAATTATGTGACAATTTAATGAGATTGATTGATGTTAAGCTATTGATTAATTAAAATAATGAGTATTTGCCAAACATGGTCTTAGGCTTTTCAAGTTCAAGTTGGTGTAACCTATGTATTAACTAGTAATTAGTATATCTAATAATTACTAGTAGTTACGTATATTATATATTACTAGTATTGTATATTATATGTATATACTACAAGTTAGTATGTTAGTTTTAGAAAACAAACCAAAGAAAGAAGAAGAGAGTTAAAGAGAGTTGTAGGAGAAGAAGAAGAAGAAGAAAAAGAAGAAGAAGGAAAAGCTTTGAGAAGACAAAACAAGCCCCATCATCATCATCTCCATCTCTCTCTTAAATTCATACTAATAAGGTTTTAATCTAAATTCCTTGTTTTAATTATATTTTTATGTTCTTCATAATATAGTTCTATGATAATTGTTATATAGAAGTTGTATTGAGTAATTATATTCATGAAAAAGTTGTTTGCGAAAGAAAATTTGAAGAACAAAATTCGTAGGTTTTGAGTAATTGTGGACAAATCTTGTGAAATTCATACCTCTTTGGGTATAATGAGTTAGAAAGTGAGCCTTATATCAAATCGAAGATATGGAAGTAAGCTATATTCTGAAAGTGGAATCACATGAAAACTCTTTGTAAATTTCTTGCAATGTCTATTTTAGTAAGGCTGGTCCGAAGGGAAAATAATCTGTCCAGAAAATCAAAACTATTACGGTTTCTGACTTTGAAAAATTCATATAAATTCGTGTGTTTTGAATCTGAAGAAACTTAAAACTGTAAAGTTGTAGATATGGAAGTTTACTAGCTAGATTCTCGAGATTGAGCCATTTTATGGACCGGATCATGTCCGAAATAAATTGTTTAGTAAGGATGTCCAGAAAATAAAATTTTCTAAACTAGTTGATGAAATACAGAATCTGATTTAGATGGATAAGGGTCTAACTTTAAGGCCTAGATGAGGTTATAGTACACTGAGTAAGGGTTAATTCTATATAAGAAGGAACAAAAACGGACATCTAACGAACGAGTTACGTTAAAAATGAAAACAACGTTTTGTCAAAGAAATTATGAAGATGAGTTTTATAATTCTGTTTGAATTAAGATTTTGGGTGATGATATATTTTGATGATTAAAAATTTGTTTTGACATATGTAATAAGTGTAAATATGTGTTATCATATTTTATGCATAATTAACTATTTAAGATCAAGAGTTGAGATAAGTTAATGTGTGCACATAACGTGCTCAATAAAATGCCTAAAAGTAATAGTGTTTCTAAACTTTGGTATACAAAGTGTCTAACTAATGGCTAATATTGGATATCTAAGTATGAAAAGATGATAATACAAGAATAATAATGGAAAAAAATCGAAAAGGATAATTTTTGATTTATGAAGGAAAATTAAACATGTAAACAATGTGTTGAATATGCATTTTTGAAACCAAAGTGGTATAATAACATGGTGTGATATACGCACATTAAACTACAAGTGCGATAGTCTAGCATGTGTGGTGATGAAAATGAAAATAAAACCGAGTTGCATATAAAATAGTTAGATGCCTATAAAGACATTATAAAGTATAATATGATAAAGTAAGGTCTTAGAATAAATTTGACCATGAGATTGATTATTAATTTATTTATTATCAATCTCAATACAGTATAGGTTGTTCAAGGACGCGAAGTATTAGTGTGTTGGTAAAACGCCGGTAAAGGCAAGTCCTTCAGTTCCTTTTTGCTATGTGAACTTGATGATGATCTGCTTTAAAATTTTAGTATATGATGTATTATATATGTCAAAAGTATGAAATGTGAAAGTCAATCTATGACTATGATGATTGAACTATGAATATTGATTGAGTAAGGAAGTTATGTGAACTACAACATGTATGCTATGTTTGTTTATGATTATTCTTGTATGTTGAGCATGTTATTATGTGTTACGTGATGTATAAAAACTGTTAGATTTTGCTGAGCTGTCGAGCTCATTCTTGTAAATAACTATTTTTGCAGATTCAAGAATTGAAGGTAACGCTATGTGCTACTTGATTGTTATGGATCAAAAGTGATATATGAAGATTTAATATCCTAGCTAAGTTGTTATTCTTGTAAACCATGTCTAATGTTTCGGTAAATGTATTAATGTTGTAATTATAATATTGCTTTGCGAATGTAAACTATTGTAGTATTAAAATGACTCTGAGATATTTAGATGTAAAGGTTGAAGGTTTTGGGAACGAGGATAGTTTGTAATAGAAAATTTTAATTATTCCGTAAATTTCAATGGTTGTATTATCGTTTAATGATGTAAAATTAAAGGTTGAATGTATTATTAACGACCGAAGTCGAGAATTAAATTGTATGAATTTTGGGGTCGTTACAGTTGGTATCAAAGCTGATAAGTTAGAAACCTTAGGTAAGAGTACCTTAGGCTATAACCTTAGAGAAGAGAGGTGAAGATAAGGAACGAATAAGCTCAAATAGAGTTTGAACAATAAGAAGTAATGTAAGAAACATATGAAGAAGGGATAAAACTTGCGTGAAATGATTCAAAGAATAATCTTGCAGAGTTATAAGGAATATGAATGTGGAGTTACCCAACTCCAATGATAAGGATGTAAGGTGATAATATATAGACAATGTCTATAAAAAAGAGAATGATAAAGAAGTTAAGAATAGAGAGTTATATCTAAGTGGTGCAATTGTACTCTTTCGTAGTTGATGTATGGTATCTGGGCTAAACGATTCCTTCATAGAGTGGAGGTATATATGAACTAGCAACTCGGAACCTAGTTTGTTGGTTGTTTGTTGGAAACCACTCAGCGTAGCATATTGAAACCGGTAGAGACTCGATGTGTACCAAGTATAGAAAGTGGATATGTATGATGAAAGTGTAGAACTTGAATGAAATGTTGAGCAATGTAAAGTTAGAAATTCTTAAAGGAAAAATTGTTATATAAATAAGAAGATTCAAGGAAGAATCTTAAAGAGATATAAAGATAAGAAATAGGAGTTTCCTAACTCCAAAAGTCAAGATAACGAATAATGTCATAAATGATGAAAAAGAGAAAGAAAGAGGATCGTAAAACAAAACGATCACGAGTTAAGAAAAGAATTTTAAGGGAGATGATTATAGAATAAGATCACGACGTGGTCTGTTTAAGTTATAAAAGAAAGATGGTCTATAATGTTTGAATAATTATAGCTTAATGCTATGAAGATGGTGTACTATGAAAAAGTACGAGATAACTCATGAGGAGTTATAGATAATGTGATACGAGGAATTCATATCGAGCAAAGAGCAAGTTAAGAGTAAGATAGAGTTAGGTGGGATTTCAATTGAGGACTCATGTGATGGCTGAGTTGTACAAATCTTTGTATGGGCGAGGGTTTTGTGCTTACACTCAGTTTATCATATTGATAATCATCAGAATGTTTGTGTCGCACTATTTGTTATATGCCTGTTGAGAAGGTGATTCTTTTCTCATGTGTATAACAGATAGGTAGAGTATAGTTAGAGAATATTATAAGGTTAAGTGCGAGTTCTTAAAACTCATAATTATGGTAGGTTCGTGACTCATAATTATATGGTATATTTTTGAACCCCTCAGCAAATGGACGCCTATGGTCTGACTAGGATAAGTTCTTAAACTCATATGATTGTGGCAAGTTCCTGAACTTCCAATGTGCGGTAAGTTTGATTACCTGGGGTATAATTAAGTTTTGAATGGAGTATTGAGGATGATAGGAATAGATAGATCTTTTAAGCAATGGATCATTGCAGAAAGTAGAGTTGATGGTGGAAGCATAGGTATTCTAAATCTACTAGCTATGCTAGACTTTCGAAATTTATTGACTTCGTGCTGATGTTTACACTTCTATTTTCTTGAAAAACATTGGATCAAATGATAGAACAAATGGGTTTTAACAACAATATTGTTATTCGTATGTCTATGCTAATTATTTCGGCTAGATAAAAATGATTTGCAATATATCAAAATATATTTTATATCATTAATGCATCATGTAACCTGGTACAAAGATGATAAAAATGATGGAGTCATCAATGCAGTATTACCTAGTGTTGGATGTGATCTAAGAATCGTCAGACCACTATGGTATGATGTAGTATGATAAAATCACCAAATGACAGAATCCTCAACGGACTGTAAATACAGTGCGGTATCATGACGTCATAAAAAGATTTTTGAGATTTCTTTAAGATATAAGAATTCATATCTATGTATGTATATGTATATTTCGGTTGATGTCTGAATTGTTGTAGAGGTCTATGCTATTTGATTCAGCTAGACGAATATTGAAAGATGTTCATAAAATTTAAGCATTTATTAAAAAATTATGCCAAACCAAATTATTTTGGTGCGGATTCAGATGTTGAAAAGTTGAGGTGAACAACTGTAAAAACCCCAAATTTAACGAATAAGATTTAATTTTCTCGAAATAAAATTTCTTTAATATTATGGTGTGGATTTGATATAGTGTTATAGTTGTGGGTAGTATTTATAAATTTTGCAAAGTATGCAAGTTGTTATATAATATTCGGTTGGTCAGGAATATTATTTTTGACAGGGAATATTCATACAACGGTACAATCATTGGTGGACCCCACAACGGAATTATTGTCAGATTGAGAAAACGATAAAAATATTTTTATGAAAATAACGGCAGAAGTTTTACCTTTAACTGTTGAAACACCAGGTGTTAAAAGAACAGTAATACGTGTGGTTGCATAGTAGCACACGGTATTGGTTATTAATACTTAAGTGTTAAGTCACTCAGTTTTGTTTTATTAGTATTATTAATGTAATAAAACAGAAAAGCTTTTTATATAAAACAGAATACTTTTATAAAGTTATTCGTTTTATTAGGCTAATAGTAAAATCTTTTTATATAAAACAGAATACTTTTATAAAGTTATTTATTTTATTAGACAATAATTAGAATATATTATATTTTATTATGCATAGTATTTGCATAGTGTCTGCATAGTGTTTGTATAGTAAAATATTTTATAAAGTTATTTGTTTTATTATATTATAAATAGAATATATTATATTTTATTTAAAAGATTTTTCTTTAAATATGGACTGTCAGATTAAAGTAAATCAATCTGGACCGTTCATGAGTTAGTTACTATGCAGTCCATTTTTCTATAAATAGAAGCTCATTCCATCATTATTTCTTACGAATTCACTGAAACTCTAGAGAGAGAAAATTATAGAGAGAGAAGAAAAGTGTTCTGCTACTTCACTACTCCTATATCCAGTACTCTTCCTTTCAAGGTAAGGGATATTATTTGTTGTACTCGTAAAGGGTATTCTTTCTTTCTTATTCATGAAGAGAACTTCTGTTATTCCATTCTTTATTATTCTGCTGAAATAACTAGTATAAGCGGACTACCCTATACTTGGTGACATTCTTCTATTATTTCGTCTTTATTATTATTCCGTTGGAATATCCTGTCTGTGCGTTTTACGCTGGACCTAGTTCCGTCTTTACTATTATTTTGTTGGAATATCCTGTCTGTGCGTTTTACGCCGGACCTGGTTCCATTATTCATTATTCTGTTGGAATATCCTGTCTGTGCGTTTTAAGCCGGACGTGGTTCCGTCTTTATTATTCTGTTGGAACATCCTGTCGGTGCGTATTACGCCTGACCTGGTTCTGTTATTTAGTATTCTGTTGGAATAACATGTCTATGCGAAGTACCGCATGCATGGTAATTTCTGTTGTTATTCCATTCTTTATTATTATGTTGGAACATCTTGTCGGTGCAAATTTTGCCTGACCTGGTTCCGTTATTATTATTCTGTTGGAATAACCTGTCTATGCGAAGTACCGCATGCATGGTGATTTCTTTTGTTATTCCATTCTTTATTATACTCAATTGGTTAAAACTTTGAGTTCTATACTCTATGAAATTAGTGGAATATCCTTGATATTTGCGCTTCATCTAGTATCTTTTCATGGAAATATTCTTCTGAGCATTCTTAAATTTTACTCTACAAAGCAGTATCATGTTGACAATTTGGACGTTATCAGTTCCTAGATAAATTAATTCTTGAACTTGTTTTATTGAATTCTTATATCATTGTCATCATCCTCATGTTTATATTTTATTGAAAGTCATCTATGGTCTGTAGTGCATAGATGGACTTGGTATGATTATGACCAGGGATTATTCGGTGTAATCATGACCGTAATGTTACAAATGATGTGGAAAAAGTCCTCATTGGCCCGTAGTACATTGATGGACAATTTTTGGTATGATTATGGCTATGAATTCTATTTGGCCGTAGTGCAAAAATGAATTATTTTATGGCATGATCAGGACCGTTGATGAAAATATAATTATCTTTAGTCGTAGTGCATGGATAATTCGTGGTCGTGATACTAAAGAATATCATTGGCCGTAGTGCAGGGGTGATTCGATGATGTGGATTATTTATTAAGTTGAGTCCCAGCGATAAAAGTCATGAAAAACCTTTTAAATCATAAAAGATAGTAGATTTTATTCTCTACTTGACTCTTTTAATGGATTTCTTGATCCGCTACAGTTAAACTTGATGTCTATTGTATTTTATCAGTTTAACATTGTTGAAGACTAATGATAATTTATTTTTCATTATCTTAGTCATAATATTTCTTACTGGGCTAGTTGAGCTCACCCTTTCTTTCACTGTTCTCTTCAGGAAATGATAATATAGTTGGGACGAGTCAAGAAACGGAGTGATGGACCAGATGATAGCATTAGTAGTCCTCACTATTCTATGTAATAGTGTGATAATAATTGTAATGAGGACTCCTTTCGAGTTTGTATACTCTCTAGTAGACAATATTTGTATTCAAACTCACAGTTTATGTTTTATCGTATTGTACACGACAGTTGTATTATTAAGTTGTATTTGAATTCTGTACCATGTATCTGGCGACTCAAGATGGGTGATGTATACCTAATTTTGGGGGCGTCACAACAACCCTATAAGGGGACATGTTTTCGGGGACAATGGTTCCGAGCGTAACGCATATAGTCGTTACAAAACACTACGTTGCGGCCCAACGTAGTGGTACAATAGACTGGCCACCTAGTGTACGTAAGGAGGGTGTTTTCAGTCTTTGTGATTGATAAACACTCTGGTTTGCAGTGTGAAGGATTGAGTTGAAGCACTAGTAAATCGAGAATAGAGTTTACGGTCTTATGACCCCTCAGCATGATTTGAAATCTTTTAAATTCCTGAGTTATTCATACTACTTCCTGATTATTGAGCAATTATAGAAGATTCTTGCTATTCTAAAAGGCGAATATAGTAAGGATGATATTCCTTAGAAAGAAGTAAGTCGTAGGATGCGACACTGAATGATGAATATATTGAATAAGTGAGAAAAAAAGTGTTGATATGAGAAGGAGATGAGATATCAAAGAATAATGTAAAACTTTTAATAGAAAAGTTAATAATTGTAGAAAGATCATTGTGGAAAGAAAGTGGTTATAGAACCCAATGACTGAATAAAGTATAACGTAAAATCTATTTTGATAGATTGAATGAATAAAGATTAATAAATAAAAATTTCGAGGACGAAATTCTTAGAAGAATGGGTGAATGTAATGTCCCGAGAATTTGATCATATATTATATGATAATGATCCTTAGAGAAAGATAATGAACGGGTCAAAGAATATGTAATACTCAAACATAATTGAGTCTAACTAAATGTTATGAAATAAAACTTATAAGAATTTATTATCAAGAATGGTGAGAGTAGAAAATATAAAACATATATTAAGGTAATGTGTTGAAGTTATTCAATGAATAGATTTGAGGAAAACCTGAGTAAGGTAGGGTTTTGGTGATTCCGAGGACGGAATCCTTATAAGGAGGGAAGGATGTGACATCCCAGATTTTTAGAATTTATAAATGAGAATTTTATAAATAAAAGTATTATTTATGAGATATGTGGGGTGTGAGTATGTGTATGTCATATATTGTAGAATATATGAATTGATGTGAAGAGAATGTTATATATTAATTTTAATATATATAAATAATTAATTGAATTATTTATTAAGTAAATAAATAAATTTTGTTTTGATTATAGAGTAATGTAATTAAGCGTAGTAGATTAATTAAATGAATATTTAGTATTTAATTTAATTAATATAATAATTTTATGTTATAGTTCTAATTTAACTGAGATAATTAAATTTGATGAGTTATGTGATGATTGTTACACGAAATTATAATTAACAAGTAAATATAATTATGTGACAATTTAATGAGATTGATTGATGTTAAGCTATTGATTAATTAAAATAATGAGTATTTGTCAAACATGGTCTTAGGCTTTTCAAGTTCAAGTTGGTGTAACCTATGTATTAACTAGTAATTAGTATATCTAATAATTACTAGTAGTTACGTATATTATATATTACTAGTATTGTATATTATATGTATATACTACAAGTTAGTATGTTAGTTTTAGAAAACAAACCAAAGAAAGAAGAAGAGAGTTAGAGAGAGTTGTAGGAGAAAAAGAAGAAGAAGGAAAAGCTTTGAGAAGACAATACAAGCCCCATCATCATCATCTCCATCTCTCTCTTAAATTCATACTAATAAGGTTTTAATCTAAATTCCTTGTTTTAATTATATTTTTATGTTCTTCATAATATAGTTCTATGATAATTGTTATATAGAAGTTGTATTGAGTAATTATATTCATGAAAAAGTTGTTTGCGAAAGAAAATTTGAAGAACAAAATTCGTAGGTTTTGAGTAATTGTGGACAAATCTTGTGAAATTCATACCTCTTTAGGTATAATGAGTTAGAAAGTGAGCCTTATATCAAATCGAAGATATGGAAGTAAGCTATATTCTGAAAGTGGAATCACATGAAAACTCTTTGTAAATTTCTTGCAATGTCTATTTTAGTAAGGCTGGTCCGAAGGGAAAATAATCTGTCCAGAAAATCAAAACTATTACGGTTTCTGACTTTGAAAAATTCATATAAATTCGTGTGTTTTGAATCTGAAGAAACTTAAAACTGTAAAGTTGTAGATATGGAAGTTTACTAGCTAGATTCTCGAGATTGAGCCATTTTATGGACCGGATCATGTCCGAAATAAATTGTTTAGTAAGGATGTCCAGAAAATAAAATTTTCTAAACTAGTTGATGAAATACAGAATCTGATTTAGATGGATAAGGGTCTAACTTTAAGGCCTAGATGAGGTTGTACTACACTGAGTAAGGGTTAATTCTATATAAGAAGGAACAAAAACGGACATGTAACGAACGAGTTACGTTAAAAACGAAAACAACGTTTTGTTAAAGAAATTGTGAAGATGAGTTTTATAATTCTGTTTGAATTAAGATTTTGGGTGATGATATATTTTGATGATTAAAAATATGTTTTGATATATGTAATAAGTATAAATATGTGTTATCATATTTTATGCATAATTAACTATTTAAGATCAAGAGTTGAGATAAGTTAATGTGTGCACATAACGTGCTCAATAAAATGCCTAAAAGTAATAGTGTTTCTAAACTTTGGTATACAAAGTGTCTAACTAATGGCTAATATTGGATATCTAAGTATGAAAAGATGATAATACAAGAATAATAATGGAAAGAAATCGAAAAGGATAATTTTTGATTTATGAAGGAAAATTAAACATGTAAACAATGTATTGAATATGCATTTTTGAAACCAAAGTGGTATAATAACATGGTGTGATATACGCACATTAAACTACAAGTGCGATAGTCTAGCATGTGTGGTGATGAAAATGAAAATAAAAACGAGTTGCATATAAAATAGTTAGATGTCTATAAAGACATTATAAAGTATAATATGATAAAGTAAGGTCTTAGAATAAATTTGACCATGAGATTGATTATTAATTTATTTATTATCAATCTCAATACAGTATAGGTTGTTCAAGGACGCGAAGTATTAGCGTGTTGGTAAAACGCCGGTAAAGGCAAGTCCTTCAGTTCTTTTTTGCTATGTGAACTTGATGATAATCTGCTTTAAAATTTTAGTATATGATGTATTATATATGTTAAAAGTATGAAATGTGAAAGTCAATCTATGACTATGATGATTGAACTATGAATGTTGATTGAGTAAGAAACTCAATCTTTATAGTTGTTATGTGAACTACAACATGTATGCTATGTTTGTTTATGATTATTCTTGTATGTTGAGCATGTTATTATGTGCTACTTGATGTATGAAAACTGTTAGATTTTGCTGAGCTGTCGAGCTCATTCTTGCAAATAACCATTTTTTGCAGATTCAAGAATTGAAGGTAACGCTATGTGCTACTTGATTGTTATGGATCAAAAGTGATATATGAAGATTTAATATCCTAGCTAAGTTGTTATTCTTGTAAACCATGTCTAATGTTTCGGTAAATGTATTAATGTTGTAATTATAATATTGTTTTGCGAATGTAAACTATTGTAGTATTAAAATTACTCTGAGATATTTAGATGTAAAGGTTGAAGGTTTTCAGAACGAGGATAGTTTGTAATAGAAAATTTTAATTATTCCGCAAATTTCAAAGGTTGTATTATCGTTTAATGATGTAAAATTAAAGGTTGAATGTATTATTAACGACCGAAGTCGAGAATTAAATTATATGAATTTGGGATCGTTACATAAACGCACATACAGGATATTCCATCAGAATAATAAACAACGGAACCAGGTCATGCATAAACGTACAGACAGGATATTCCAACAGAATAATAAATAACGAAACCAAGTTATGTGTAACGCACAGACAGGATGTTTCAACAGAATAATAAAGAATAGAATAATAGAAGTTCTCTTCATGAATAAGAAAGAAATAATACCCCTTACCGTAAAAAAAATTGGATATAAGAGTAGGGAAGTAGCATAATACTTTTCTTCTTTCTCTCTATAGTTTCTCTCTCTAGAGTTTCAGTTAATTCGTAAGAAATAATGAAGGAATGAGCTTCTATTTATAGGAGAATTGAAGGGATAATATTTGAAAAATAAATCACGGACGCTACAGAAACAATTCACGGATGCCTTCAGCTGAATTCAATTATCAAGTAAAACAAAAAAAAATTGTAATATGTATATATATATTCAACACATGCCTTATATGGCATTTTTTCCACCAAAACCAACATCCACCCAAGACTTTGTGACATTTGATCATTATACTCCCTCCACTAACTTATCTTTCCTCCCGTGAATCCAAATATTACTTCCCCCATTAGTCAATCTCCACATGTAATATTTATTATATATATATAATACTACAATATCAACACTACACCATCCAATTTTTCCACCACCCAAATTTTAAGCCACCAACCACACTTTCCCTCTCCCACACGTACACACAACCATACACAATACTGCACACACCCACTATTACTATATATATAATATAAACTATATATATATATATATATATATATATATATATATAAAGTAATAAAACAAGAGTGACATAACTTTCTACCAATTATTTTGAAAAATGGGTAACTGGGAATCCAAATAATAAGCCAAATTTACGACAACTAATTCATAAAAAAAACCTCTCAATATTTTAACAACATTTATCATCATTATTATAATTCACAATATTAATCGACCAGGTCGTTTCCAAGAAAGAGGGGGCTTTTCAATAAGGATTTCTCCCTATTAGCGCGCAATTAGGTGACCAAACCTCTCCTTGGCAGAACTTCTAGAAATCGTTAATATTAAAAATAATAATATTAATAACTTCGTCGTCTCAATTATTGATTTAATAATATATAAAATATCGACAATAATTGAATCAAATAATGTGATATACTATGCAGCAATTACAGTAGCAATAATTGAACAAAACTGAGTGACTTCTCACGTAAGCATCAATAATCAATACCGTGTGCTACTATGCAACCACACGTATTCTTGTACTTTTAACACTGGGTGTTTCAACAGTTAACGATAAAACTTCCGTCGTTATTTTCATAAAATATTTTTGTCGTTTTCTCAATCCGACAATAATTTTGTTATGGGGTCCACCAATGATTGTGCCGTCGTACGAATATTCACTGCTAAAACGAATATTCCCCGACCAATCGAATATTATGTAACAACTTACGTACTTTACAAAATTTATAAATATTACCCACAACTATAACATTATATCAAAGTCATTCCATAATATTCAAAAATGATAATTATAGAAAATTCATCTTTATTCATAAAAGTTGGGGTCTTACAATCTCCCCTTCTTATGAAATTTTGCCCTCGAAATTAGGGTACATACCTGGTATATCGAAGAGGTAAGGATACCTTGATTTCATTTCAGATTCTAACTCCCAGGTCATTTCCACAACATCGTGGTTCCTCCATAAAACTTTGACTTGAGGTATAACCTTGGAGCGTAGAATATGTTCCTTCTTATCCAAGATTTGAACAGGAACCTCTTCATACGTTAAATCTTTCGCTATTTCGTCTGGTTCTAACTCAATAATGGTTCGGGTCTTTCACATATTTACATAACATGGATATATGAAAAACGTTATGAACACGAGACATACTTGGCGGTAAAGCGAGTCTATAAGCCACATTTCCTACTCGATCGAGGATTAAAAATGGGCCGATGAATCGAGGATTGAGCTTTCCTCTCTTTTCAAATCTCGTAACTCCTTTCCATGGAGCAACACGTAACAACACATGATCTCCTATATCGAATTCCACGTCCTTTCGATGAAGATCAGCATAACTCTTTTGTCGACCTTGTGAGGTTTTTATACGTTGTCAGATCGTTTGAATCTTTTTCGTAGTCATACGTACCAACTCTGGTCCCAACAATGTTGCTTCACCCACCTCATCCCAGCATACTGGAGAATGACACTTTCTTTCATACAACGCTTCGAATGGAGCCATGCCAATACTTGCTTGATAACTGTTGTTGTAGGAAAACTCCACCAATGGTAAGAACTTATCCCAACTTCCCTTGAAGTCAAGGACATAGAGTCTTAATAAATCTTCAAGAGTTTGAATAGTCCTCTCTGATTGTCCGTCCGTCTGAGGATGATATGCCGAACTAAATCGTAAATCCGTGCCCATAGCTTTTTACAAACTAACCCAAAATTGTGAAGTGAATCTTGGGTCTCGATCAGAAACTATGAATACTGACCTACCATGCAGTCTTACAATCTCGTTTATGTACATATGAGCAAGACGTTCAAGTGTATAAGTTTCTCGTATTGGTAAGAAGTGAGCAGACTTGGTCAATCTATCAACAATGACCCAAATTACATCTATGCCTTGAGAAACCTTGGGAAGACCAGTAACGAAATCCATGGTAATATGCTCCCACTTCTATTCTGGAATTTCAAGTGGTTTCAATGGACCTTTTGGTACCTGATGCTCCGCCTTGACTCGTTGACACGTTAGACACCTTGAGATAAACAACGCTATCTCTCTCTTCATATTGCTCTACCAAAATGTATGTCGAAGATCATGATACATTTTGGTACTCCCAGGATGGATTGCAAACGGTGTGTTGTGCTCCTCCATCATGATTTTATACTTTAACTCAGGGTCGTTAGGAACACAAAGTCTGGAGTTGACTCGAAGTATTCCTTCTTCATCGATTCTTGCTTCCGGCATAGCACCTTCTTGTACTTTCTTCCTGATACGCATCAGCTCCAAGCCTGTAGCTTGAGCAGCTTTAACTTTATCGATTAAAGTCGGTTCTACTCGTATATTCACCATCATCACGTGGGTCCCTGGAGTCTTTATCTCTATCTCCATCCTATTCAAGTCATACAAAATGGGCCTTTGCGTTGACAATATCGCACTCGTACCCGCATATGATCTTCTACTCAATGCGTCAGCTACCACGTTCACTTTTCTCGAATGGTATTGGATGTTATAATCATAATCTTTTAACAGTTTCATCCAACATCGTTGTCGCATGTTGAGTTCCTTTTGAGTGACGAAATATTTGAGGCTTTTATGATCCGTAAAGATCTCCACTTTCTCCCCATACAAGTAATGCCTCAAAAATTTTAAGTGCGAAGACAACAGCTGCCAATTCTAGATCATGAGTAGGATAATTCCTCTCATATTCTTTGAGTTGTCGAGAGGCATAGGCTATGACTTTCCCATGTTGCATGAGAACACATCCTAACCCTTTGCCTGAAGCATCACTGTAGATGACAAATCCCTCCGAGCCAGATGGTATTGTCAGAACAGGTGCTGAAATGAGTCTCCTCTTGAGCTCTTGAAAACTCTTCTCACATTCCTCGTTCCAACCGAATTTTGTACTTTTCTGAGTTAGCTGAGTTAAGGGAGTAGCAATTCGAGAAAACCCTTCTACGAATCTCCGATAATAACCAGCTAAGCCGAGAAAGCTACGTACTTCGGTCACTGATTTAGGTTGCTCCCAGCTTTGAATAGCTTCAATCTTTGCTGGGTCAATAGATATTCCATGACTTGATACTACTTGCCCAAGGAATGCTACTTCCTCAAGCCAGAACTCGCATTTCTTAAATTTGGCATAAAGCTTATATTCACGAAGCTTTTGGAGTATCAGCCTCAAGTGTTGCTTATGATCTTCACGGCTTTTGGAATAAATAAGGATGTCATCAATAAAGACAACCACAAAGTGATCCAAATATTCCTTGAATACTCGGTTCATCATATCCATGAAAGCAGCAGGAGCATTAGTCAATCCAAAAGACATGACTGAGAATTCATAATGCCCGTACCGAGTTCTGAAGGCAGTCTTTGGAATATCCTCAGTTTTAACCTTCAGCTGATGATATCCAGAACGAAGATCGATCTTTAAAAAGAATTGTGCTCCTTGCAACTGGTCAAATAGGTCATCAATGCGTGGCAATGGGTACCTATTTTTTATGGTGACGTGATTCAACTCCCGATAATCAATACAAAGTCGCATACTCCCATCTTTCTTCTTCACGAATAGAATAGGAGCACCCCAAGGAGAAGTACTAGGACGAATAAAGTCAATGTCTAACAATTCATATAGTTGGGTCTTTAACTCCTGAAGTTCAATAGGAGCCATTCGATATGGGGCTTTGGAAATGGGTTTTGTACTGGGTTCAAGGTCGATACAAAATTCAATTTCACGCTCTGGGGGTAGGCCAGGAAGTTCTTCAGGGAATACGTCAGGAAATTTATTAACAATAGAAATATCATTCAAAACTGACGTATTTTTGTTTAGATCTGTGACATGAGCTAAGAAAGCTTGACATCCATTTTTCAATAAACGAATAGCTTTATGGCTTGAGATGACAGCGATTGATTTTAATGGTTTGGTTACTTAAATTCGCATAATAGGTTGGTTAGGAATATGAAAGCTAACAACCTTACGAAAACAATCAATTTTTGCATGATGAGTAGTTAACCAATCAATCCCTAGAATCACATCAAATGCAAGTATTTTCAATGAAATAAGATCGACAGGTAATGTGAGGGTACCAATTTGAACCAAACAAGACTTATAAACAGTGGATGTAATGAAGGTTTCTCCCAACGAAGTTTTCACAGATAAGTCAAAGTCTAATTTCTCCGGAGTCAAATTTAATCGTTGAGCGCAAGTAGGAGAAATAAAAGAATGGGTAAAATCGGTATCAAATAAGGTATTTACTTCGCTAGAGTTTATGATAAGCTTACCCGTGGTGACCTCGTTTGGGTTCCTTGCTTTCTGGGAGGTCACGACAAACGCTCTCCCTTGAACTACCGGTTTTGTCTTGTCTGGGATGGCCTTTAATGCCTCCATCCCAGCTGGGCTTGACTTTGGTGCACGACAAAATCAGGCTAGGTGACCTTTTCTTCCACAATTGTAACATGCTTTGGATGGCATCGTGCAGTTTGGACTGATGTGTCCCTTCCCTCCGCATTTGAAGCATATGATAGGTGGTCGTTCTCCTTCCTTAACAACGGGTGCTGATGCTGACGTCTTTCCATCATTGTTGAATCTCCTCTTCTTGAAATGTCCATTCTTATTGTTTTGGCCATGATTACCACCGAAGTGGTTACCATTTCTGGCATGTTGATTTCCTCCACGCTTATTGTCACCGCTTTGATGACTGTTATCACTGGTATTATCATTTTGCCAGCTACTTTCTCTTTGTTGGGTTGCCTCATTATCGCGCTCCAATAACTGAGCCCTATTTACAACATCTGAATACAAACACAATTTATGAAAAAAAAGATATTGGCGTATCTCCGGCTTCAAACCTCTTAAAAACATCCGCGTCATTCTTTCCTCATTAGCAACTAAGTGGGACGCAAATAGGGACAACTCGACAAACTTGGCTTCGTATTGCGACACGGTCATACTGTTTTGCTCTAGCTTAATGAACTCTACTTCTTTCATGTGACGAATACTTTCAGAAAAGTACTTGTCATTGAACAATCCTTGAAACTTCTCCCAAGACATCTTCAGTGCGGCAGGTTGAGTACGCTTTACAGATTTCCACTAGTAATCTGCCTCTGCCCGCAACATGAAGGTGGCAAAAGGAACCTTTTGCTCCTCGGAGCATCCCAAGACATAAAATATCTTGTTGATCTACTTTATCCATGTCTCCGCCTTAAGTGATTTTGGCTCTCCAAAAAACTCTGGTGGTCCCAGTTCCTTGAACTGCTTAGCGGTGACCGTTCGAGAGTTGCCAATGCTTCCACCTGTATTTTGGACAGGAGCCGCTCTTGCCTGATGTTGCATGAATTGCATAAAGTCTCTGAACATTCCATCGTTCATCATCTGGTCAGTGTTGTTGTTTGCCTGAGGATTGTCACCTTCCCGATGCACATTATCCTGATTATTGATCTGTGGAGACTCAATGATCTCCTGTGCTCCATTGATGTTCTCAACATTCTCGGATGTCATTTTCAAATACTACAACAAAACAAAGGTTAATTAACATATCACATATTATCCATATACTCTGACCGACCAATAAAATGCCAAATAAACTTAGGTAGGTCATACTAGCAAAGAAATTTTCCGTCTCTCCCCTCCTAGTTTTTGTCTCACATCTCAGCCAGGGATCATATCCCTAAACTTTGATACCAACTGTGACGCCCCCAAAATAAGTATACATCACCTATTCTGAGTCGCCAAATACATAGTATAGAATACAAATACAATCTTTAATATACAACAAGAGAGCTGTGAGTTTTAATACAAATATTGTCTTCTAGACAATATCCACTCTCAGAATAAGTCCTCATTACATTTATTGTCACACTATTTAACAGAATAGTGAGGACTACTAATACTATCATCTGGATCGTCACTTCGTTCCCCGACTAGTCCCTGCTATGTTCTCATTTCCTGAAGAGAACAGTAAAAGAAAGGGTGAGCTAAACTAGCCCAGTAAGAAATATTATGACTAAGATAATGCAGAATAAATTATCATTAGTCTTCAATAATGTTAAACTGATAAAATACAATAGACATCAAGTTTAACTACAGCGGAACAAGCAATCCATTAAAAGAGTCAAGTAGAGAATAAAATCTACTATCTTTTATGATTTAAAAGGTTTTTCATCACTTTTATCGCTGGGACTCAGCTTAATAACTAATCTACATCATCCCTGCACGACGGTCAAGGATATTCATTAGTATCACAACCACAAATTATCCATGCACTACGGGCCAAAGATATTCGTGTATTCATCAATAGTCATGATCATGCCAACAACTGTCCATCAATGCACTACGGGCCAATGAGGACTTTTACCACATCATTTGTAATATTACGGTCATGATTACACCGAATAATCCCTGGTCATAATCATACCAAGTCCATCTATGCACTATAGGCCACAGATGACTTTCAACAAAATATAAACATGAGGATGACGACAATGATATAAGAATTCAATAAAACAAGTTCAATAATTAATTTATCTAGGAACTGATAACGTCTAAATTGTCAACATGATACTGCTTTGTAGAGTAAAATTCAATAATGCTCAGAAGAATATTTCTATGAAAAGATACTGGATGAAGCGCAAATATCAAGGATATTCCACTAATTTCATGGAGTATAGAAGTCAAAACTTTAACCAACTGAGTATAACAAAGAAGGGAATAACAAAAGAAATCACCAGGCATGCGATAGACCGCACAGACAGGTTATTCCAACAGAATAATAAAGAATGGAACCAGGTCATGCGTAAACGCACAGACAGGATATTCCATCAGAATAATAAACAATGGAACCGGGTCATGCGTAAACGCACAGATAGGATGTTCTAACAGAATAATAAATAACGGAACCAGGTCATGTGTAACGCACAGACAGGATGTTCCAACAGAATAATAAAGAATGGAATAATAGAAGTTCTCTTCATGAATAATAAAAAAATAATACCCCTTACCGTAAAAGAAACTGGATATAAGAGTAGGGAAGTAGCATAATACTTTTCTTCTTTCTCTCTATAGCTTCTATCTCAAAAGTTTCGGTGAATTCGTAAGAAATAATGAAGGAATGAGCTTCTATTTATAGGAGAATTAAAGGGATACTATTTAAAAAATAAATCACGGACGCTATAGAAACAATTCACGGATGCCTTCAGCTGAATTCAATTATCAAGTAAAACAAAAAAAAATATAATATGTATATATATATTCAACACATGCCTTATATGGAATTTTTTCCACCAAAACCAACATCCACCCAAGACTTTGTGACATTTGATCATTATACTCCCTCCACTAACTTATCTTTCCTCCCGTGAATCCAAATATTACTTCCCCAATTAGTCAATCTCCACATGCAATATTTATTTTATATATATATATATAATACTACAATATGAACACTACACCATCCAATTTTTCCACCACCCAAATTTTAAGCCACCAATCACACTTTCCCTCTCCCACACGTACACACACAATCATACACAATACTGCACACACCCACTATTACTATATATATAATATAAACTATATATATATATATATATATATATATATATATAAGTAATAAAACAAGCGTGAGATAACTTTCTACCAATTATTTTGAAAAATGGGTAAATGTGAATCCAAATAATAAGCAAAATTTACGACAACTAATTCATAAAAAAAATCCTCTCAATATTTTAACAATATTTATCATCAATATTATAATTCACAATATTAATCGACCAGGTCCTTCCCAGGAAAAGGGGACTTTCTAATAAGGATTTCTCCCTATTAGCGCCCAATTAGGTGACCAAACATCTCCTTGGCAAAACTTCTAGATATCGTTAATATTGCAAATAATAATATTAATAACTTCGTTGTCTCAATTATTGATTTAATAATATATAAAATATCGATAATAATTGAATCAAATAACGTGAGATACTATGCAGCAATTGTGATAACCCGAGATTTCGAATAATCAAAAAAATTTGCGAATAAATTTTTTTTTTATTAATATTAATATTAATTATCAATTTTGTGACAAGTATCGGTGATACGAGTCTCGAGAAAGTCAATTTGTGTATTGACTAATAAAATTAGAGTAGAGTTGTGCTTAACAGCTTTAGAAACCCTAACCCTAATTTCTGGATAGGGATTCGGTAGAAAATATAATTAAATTAATTATTTTAATGAGTTTGTGTTTGTACCGAAGAAATCTATTGATCAATGATTAATCAGATAAGGTTTGAAATTAATAAAACCTAATAAGAGATTAGAAACCCTAATCTCAGGATTAGAAATCCTAACGTACTGTTGGAAATTCAATTGTACGTCGAAAAATCCTAATTTTATATTCGAAAATTCTAAACCCTAAATTAGGAAATAATAATCCTAATTGGCAAGCCTAAAGTGTGTATTAAATTTAAATATGATTAGAAAACCCTAATTATATTTTTGTTATCTTAATTTCTATTTTACAAATCCTAATTGTAATTTAGAAAAAAAAATTCTTACTAAAAGCCTAATTCGTGGGTTATAAACCCTAATGATCATTTTGACCCTAATTGCTAAATTAAGCAATTGTAATTAGGGATATTTGTGACACCCCCAAATCCGGGTACTTCGATTCCACGGGATTTGGTGTTCACTGCACAAATATCATCTATCTATCTACCCATAAAAGTGCAAACCATACAATAGATAGAATTAAAATCTTCTCCTTAAAAGGATTACATCATCCGAATAATAAATACAATCCCAGGTTAAACTAACCTTAAAACATCTGTGCGGAATTCTAACAATAAGTTTTAAACAACATCTTTAACTTAAGTCTTAAACAAATACATCATATAAAATAACAAGTCATATCAAATAACAAGTCTCCGTCATTTGCTAACTTTGCCCTTGCCCTTACTAGTGGAAGGTTCGTCAGCTCTTTCGTTCTTAACTGCAATGTTATTATCAAACAAGAGTGAGCACAAATGCCCACAAGTATAAAAATGAAATAACAGTATAATAACATGCGAATACATCAAAGACATCTGAATAAAAGCTCAACTTTTGAATCAAGAGTGAATAACAAGAATAAAAAAATTCTGAGGGTCATAAGACCTTGAACTATATCCTAGGTTAACAAAGGTTATACATGAAACCTTTAACAGTCATAATACTATGGACCTTCTTCTCGTACTTAGGGGGATCAGCCCTTAGTACCATACTGTGCACAATATCTTAATGCTAAGCGTAAATAATCCCCTATACAGGGTTGTTCATCTCAGTTTGACATTCGAGTCCGCACCAAAGGAAGTTTGGTTTGGATAATTCTTCAAGGGTTCTGAAATTTAGAACGCTCATCAACTATGGACTAGTTGAATCATTAAGGTTTCACTAGTCTAATAAGGTTCAACAATAATGATATTCAATTTGAATAATAATCTCAAGAAGTATACAATAGAACAATTATTGTATAACTAAATCATACTTTGAAAAGATAATCAATCTTTAATAAATCATTTGAACTTGAATAATAGTAACGATAGCTTATTCAAGGTAAATAATAAGCTTGAACAATAATGACAAATAGGGTTAGGAAACTTGCTCAAATTTAAGAGTTTAAGTTTAGGAAACTTGCCTCGTGCGTAGATTACACTTTAACTAAACTCGTTCTTTGAATTAAATCCTACATACCATTCACATGCACAATACCAGTTAATTACAACTTAAATAATCATCATAAACTCTTTCTTTTTGTCTAATTTAATTATTGACTATACTTAATCAATTTATCACATTAACTGTCACATAATATCACTTCATAAATAATCAAGCTAATTATGTATTCAATAATTCAATTCACATGTAATTATGTTATTTACATGTTAAATAACTATGTCATCATTTCATTATATTTCTAACATATTTACATGTTCATTACATTAAGTTACTAACACATTGCTAGACTTAACATAAAAAAAATACATTTCTGGACATTCTGCTAAGTGGCGCTGCGGCGCCACTTTTGTACTGAGTCTTGGCGCTGCGGCCTGGTACTTGGTGTTGCGGTGCGGTGGCGCTGCGGCACGAGAAATGAACTGGGAGTTGGCGCCGCGGCGCGAAACCCCAGACTTTGAGTTTTCAGTTCGCGAAGAACACAGAATTCAACGAAATCAACACATTTTTAGCACTAATTTCACCAAATTACACATACCCATATGTTATAATTTATACATAAACATAACCCAACCTTTGTAAAGTGATTTTAACCATTTAAAACACCCAATAACAGAATTAAATCATGTAAAATTTGACTGTTCTTGATGTTCTTGAAGTTAATGAACAAAATCATAAATTTAACACTACGAATTCGTTATAATACCGAATCCGTTCCTTTAAGGCTTGGTCTCTTCGTATCAACATGCATAATAATATAGGAGTGTAAAATTTAGGAATAATATACGATCACTACATAAAATTTCACGTATAAGGCCATAAAGCCAAAACCCAAACTCTGTAATTTTGCAGCAATCATATACGACGTAAAATTATGAATTGATGATAAGGAATTATATACAATATATATTAAAACACATTAAAATGACATCTTAACACATATATGCACATAACTCTCACAATTTCAATTACAGAGACATAACAGAGGTTTTGAAAGCAATTTTCTAGAAAACTTAAATACGTGAAATAGAAATTAGTTTGGAGAAAATTACCCAGAGTTTAGATTAGGAGATGATCAATGAAAATCTTTTCACAAGTACCTGTTGATTATACACTTACAATTTCTCTCAAAACTTCTAAATTTTCTCTCTGAACTCTCTCTGATATGCTATTCTAGACTTAGGCAATAATGAAAAAGAAAAAGGAAGGAGAGTACGTATAAAGGGGAAAAAAAAACTGACGCGCATCATGGTCAGTTGCCCATCATGGGTTAACTGGCCATAACTCCTTCTAATGCCACGTTTGGCTAGTTTAATATATTACAAAACCCATTAATTTAATAAAACTTTATCATATGGTTTAATTAATGTCACACCCAATTCAAATATCTTATTTAATTTAATATAAAATAAATATAATAATCTATCATAAATTCACATAATCATATAATTAATTTTCTCATTAATAAATAATGTCAATTTATTAAATCTCTAATTAATAATTAAATTAATTAAATAACATCATGCTTAATTAAATATTTCATTTAATTCAATAAGCTCACATAATCACGTACTTGAATAATAAAAATTCTCTACATTAATTTAATAATTGCAACACATATAATTAAATTAATCTACCACAATTGCATCAATTAATTATTAAATCTAATAATTAAATCATCGAAAATATTTATTTAATTCAATAAATATTAAAATTAAATTACAAAGATTCTCGTTCGTCACATCTTTCCCCCCTTAAAAGGATTCTGTCTCCAGAATCACGACTCAATAAATCTTGACCCGTTACATTCTTCCTCCCCTTACAAAGATTATGTCCCCAGAATCGCTTACAAATAATTAAGTAAATAAATGAGGGTAATTCTTCATCATAATCTCTTCCAGTTCCCACGTAGCTTCTTCAGCGTTGTGGTTTCTCCAAATTACCTTAACTGAAGGTATAACTTTATTTCTCAGAACTTGTTCTTTTCGGTCGACAATTTGGATAGGAATTTCTTCGTAAGATAAGTCTTTCTCAAAATGTAGGGGTTCGTATTCGATTACATGCTTGTAATCAGGCTTGTAGGGTCGTAACACAAAAACATGGAAGACGTTATGGATATTCTCGAGTGCTGGAGGTAAGGCTACCTCATACGTAACTTCTCCGATTCTTCTCAGTACTTCAAAGGGTCCAATGAATCTTGGGCTCAATTTTCCTTTCTTTTCGAATCTGATCTTTCCTTTCCAGGGAGAGACCTTCAAGAAAACATAACTAACTGATTCAAACTCGATATTTTTACGATGTGGGTTAGCGTATTTCTTCTGTCGATCTTGAGCCGCTACCAGTCGTGCTCGGATCACTTTGACTATTTCTGCTGTTTGCTGTACCAATTCTGGCCCTAGCAATTGTCTCTCACCAACTTCATCCTAGTAAAGCGGAGTTCTGCACTTTCTGTCGTATAAAGCTTCATAAGGCGGCATGCCAATACTAGCGTGGTAACTGTTGTTGTAGTCGAACTCTACTAATGGTAGGTGATCATCCCAATTTCCTTTAAAGTCCATCACACAAGCTCTTAGCATATCTTCTAATGTCTGAATCGTTCTCTCACTCTGTCAGTCTGTTTGAGGGTGGTAAGTTGTACTCATTCGCAATTGCGTACCCATGCATTCCTGAAGACGTTTCCAAAAATTTGATGTGAAGCGCGGATCCCTATCTGAAACAATTGATACCGGAACTCCGTGCCTCGAAACAATCTCTTTTACGTATAGCCTGGCCAACTAATCTAAGTTGAATCTTATTTTGATCGGAAGGAAGTGTGCAGATTTTGTCAGTCGGTCAACGATAACCCATACTGCGTCGTAGCCTTTCTGAGTCGTCGGAAGGCCAACCACGAAATCCATTGTAATATGCTCCCATTTCCATTCTGGGATTTCCAACGGTTGAAGTAATCCACTTGGTCTCTGATGTTTTGCTTTTACCTTCTGACATGTCAGACACTTGGAAACAAATTCTGCAACATCACGTTTCAAATTCGGCCACCAAAAATGTTGTCGAAGATCTTGGTACATTTTGGTACTACCAGGGTGAATCGAATATCGTGAACTATGAGCCTCGCTTAAAATATCTTCCTTAATCTCTTGTACTGGCGGTACCCAAATTCTACTCTCAAATCTCAGTATTCCTTCCTTATCCATCTTAAATCTCGGTTCGATTCCTTCAGATATATTCTTTGTCACCTTTTTGCATTCATCATCCTGAAGCTGAGCCT
This sequence comes from Panax notoginseng, assembly GCA_016801055.1. NCBI lineage: Eukaryota > Viridiplantae > Streptophyta > Magnoliopsida > Apiales > Araliaceae > Panax > Panax notoginseng. The sequence goes on from CM029017.1 coordinate 120,037,301, forward strand.
CCTTCACTTTATCTAGTAGAGTTGTACCAGATTGCATCTGAAATAGCTTCTCATCAATCTCCATTGGATACTTCACTTCCAATTCCAGTTTCTCCATTTCTGTGATTAGCTCCTCCTGAGCAGTCAACATCATCAATTTCTCACGACCCTTTCTACTTAAGGCATCGGCAACCACATTTGCCTTACCCGGATGGTATAAAATCTCACAGTCGTAATCCTTGATTAATTCCAACCATCTCCTTTGACGCAATTCAAATCCTTCTGTGTGAAAATATATTTCAAACTCTTGTGGTCCGTATATATCTCACACTTCTCCCCGTAGAGATAGTGCCTCCAAATTTTTAAAGCAAAAACAACTGCAGCTAACTCCAAATCATGGGTCGGATACCCATTCTCGTAATCCTTCAACTGTCGTGATGCATACGCGATGACTTTACCGTTTTGCATTAGCACACAGCCAAGTCCTTTATGCGACGCATCACTAAAAATAACAAAATTTCTTGTATTATTCGGAAGAGATAACACAGGTGTCGTACTCAACCTCTTCTTTAATTCTTTGAAGCTCTCCTCACATTTCTCCGTCCAAACAAATTTCACAGCTTTTCGAGTTAAATTCGTTAACGGAGTTGCGATCTTGGAAAAATTTTGAATGAATCTTCTATAATATCCCGCCAATCCAAGAAAACTTCTTACTTCTGACGGCGATCTCGGCTGTTCCCAGTTAATCACGGCTTCTACTTTGAATGGATCTACCAAAATTCCGTTTTTATCGATCACGTGACCAAGAAATTGTACTTGCTCGATCCAGAATTCGCATTTCAAAAATTTAGCGTACAACTTCTCCCTTCTCAATACTTCCAACGATAACCTCAAATGTTCTTCGTGTTCTTCTTTGGTTTTGGAATATACCAGAATGTCGTCTATAAATATCACCACGAATTTGTCTAAAAATGGCTTGAACACACCATTCATTAGTCCCATAAATGCTGCAGGAGCATTCGTTAGACCAAACGACATTACTAAAACTTCATAGTGACCGTATCGCGTTCTGAACGCTATCTTCGGTACATCCTCTGGCCTCACCTTCAGTTGGTGATAACCACTTCTCAAGTCTATCTTGGAAAAGTATCTTGCTCCCTTTAATTGATCAAACAGATCGTCGATTCTTGGTAATGGATATCTATTCTTAATCGTGACCTTGTTCAGTTCTCTGTAGTTAATGCAGAGCCGCATCGATCCGTCCTTCTTTTTCACAAACAACATCGGCGCTCTCCACGGCGATACGCTCGGTTGAATGTACTTTTTGTCCAACAATTCTTGTAGTTGAACCATCAGTTCTTTCATCTCTACTGGTGCCATTCGGTATGGTGCTTTCGATATTGGAGCGATTCCGAGAGCTAAATCGATCACGAAATCTACCTCTCTATCTGGTGGAAGTCCTGGCAAATCGTCTGGAAATACGTCGACGAAGTCCCTTACAATCGGTATTTCTTCTACCTTCGAATTCTCTTTTCGACTGTCGACTATGTAAGCTAAGTATCCTACACAGCCTTGTCTTAACAACCTCTTGGCCTGCATTATCGTCAGATAACTCGCTTGTCTAGGTGAGTTGCTACCATAAAACACAACCTTTGACGGAGTCATAAGGTTAATACGCTTCTTCTGGCAGTCAATTACCGCCCCACAATTGGATAACCAATCCATACCCAAAATAACGTCAACTTCCCCAAGCCGAATAGGGATAAGATCTACGTTCATGATATTACCTTTAATGTCCACCCTACAGTTCTTAAACACGTACTTAACAGGAATTATCTCTCTATTCACAATTTATATATTCATGGGATATTCTAACTCATCCATAAACAAATCTAAACTATTAGCAAAGTCTTCGGATATAAAGGAACAAGTAGCACCCGAATCAAATAAAGCATAAGCATTAATTTCATTGATCGGAATGATACCTGACACCACCTCACGAGACTGGATTGCGTCCTGCACTGTCATATTGAAAGTTCTAGCGGTCGGTCGGTTTGTTGCAGGTGGTCCGGTAATGGTTAAGGTATTTCCACTGCTATTTCAGTGATTACCTCCTTGCACTGCTCCTCCTGATCCCTTCTTGGGGCAATCTCTTGCTAGATGATCCTTAGAACCACAGTTAAAACAAGCACCCTTCTTTGGGTTTGGACAGTTTGGTGCTATGTGGCCTTCCTGACCACAATTGTAGCACACTCGCTTCCCTTTCATGCAAACTCCCAGATGAGCTTTTCCACAGTTTGAGCACGCTTCAATTTTGTTCTTCTGCCCTCCTTGTTGACTTCCAGCTGACGAGTTATCCATCCACTTCCTCTTCTGATTATGACTACTCCCAGTGTTACTCCCACCAGTCTTGTTATTTCCTTCACCTTCACTCTTCTTCTTCTTCTGCTCTTGATTGTACTTGGTCACCGCATCGCTCCCACCTTCAGCGAGGATGGCCTTTTCTAATACTCCGATAAATGTATTTATCTGAAACATTGACACCTTACTGTAAACTCAAGGCTTTAGTCCTTGTTCAAATCTTCTGGACTTTCTTTCGTCAGTGTGTACTTGGTACGGGGCAAACCTTGCCAACTCATCGAATTTAGCCGTGTATTCAGGTACGTTCATGTTTCCTTGCTTCAGTTCCAGAAATTGAATTTCCATCTGATTCTGCGAACTAGTTGGGAAGTACATTTCGAAAAATATTTATTTAAATCTCTCCCACATAATTACACCTTCACCTCCTCGCACTTTGTTTACTTGCCACCAATAGCTAGCCTCAGACTTCAGCATAAACGTAGCGAAAGCGGTCTTCTGGTCTTCTCTAACCCTAGCAACGTCGAATACTTTCTCCATTTCCATGACCCACATTTGAGCCTCGATTGGGTTCCTGGAACCTTTGAACTCGGGCGGTCCCACCACCTTAAAGTCTTTAAACGTTGTGTTTGGATGGGGTATCTCAAAACTCGTTCCCGAGCCTCATCTATTGCATGATTAAGTGTGGAGTACGTCTCTTCAAGCTTTACCTTCTTTGCACGACTATCATCTTCTGCACGATCAGCTCGACGTGATTCTCTTACCCATCCTTCCTCTGCTATTTTCAGTCTTCCGGAGGTTTCTTTCAGTTCCTTTTTCAGCTTCTCTATTTTCTCGGTCTTATCTTTGGTTTGACCCTTTTCATGGACCAAATCCCATTCTACATTTCCAAATCGTGAGTGAAGAGTCGAAATCTCCCTCTCCTTCTCCTCTAAAGTAGACTGCTGAATAGTCGCTCGCTCAGCCAATACCTGAACCTCGTCCTGTAACTCAACGTTACGATCGTATAACGTGTTATACATCTCCGCATCAATGGTGTACCGTGGTAACTCCTCTTCTTCCTCTTCCTCATCAAACTCCTCCTCAGGATCCTCCTCAGGATCAGTCTCGGGCTCATGCTCCTGACCAACAACAGTGATCAATTGATATGACTCCCTCTGAACTAACTGTTCCCTAATAACATGTATGTCTCGGGGCTCCTCCTCTGTAGGTACTATAGGTAATCGGGGTTCTTCCTCCCTAACTTGACTAGCTTCTCCAACATTCGTCATCCTGACAACAAAATTTTAAGTTTTAGTTACTAAGTCGTACTAACGAGCACATAAATTAACACATAGACACATAATGTATTTTATTATCTTCAATGAATTACCAAAAATTCATTTCTTAAAACTCGATAAGAGTTTTCCTTTACTATCTTCTTTCTATAAGGTTACTACCTAAGGTTGTTTCCCCCACCTAAGATTCATAACCTACAGCTCTGATACCAACCTGTGACACCCCCAAATTCGGGTACTTCGATTCCACGGGATTTGGTGTTCACTGCACAAATATCATCTATCTATCTACCCATAAAAATGCAAACCATACAATAGATAGAATTAAAATCTTCTCCTTAAAAGGATTACATCATCCGAATAATAAATACAATCTCAGGTTAAACTAACCTTAAAACATCTGTGCGGAATTCTAACAATAAGTCTTAAACAACATCTTTAACTTAAGTCTTAAACAAATACATCATATAAAATAACAAGTCATATCAAATAACAAGTCTCCATCATTAGCTAACTTTGCCTTTGCCCTTGCCCTTACTAGTGGAAGGTTCGTCAGCTCTTTCGTTCTTAACTGCAATGTTATTATCAAACAAGAGTGAGCACAAATGCCCACAAGTATAAAAATGAAATAACAGTATAATAACATGCGAATACATCAAAGACATCTGAATAAAAGCTCAACTTTTGAATCAAGAGTGAATAACAAGAATAAAAAAAATTTGAGGGTCATAAGACCTTGAACTATGTCCTAGGTTAACAAGGGTTATACTTGAAACCTTTAACAGTCATAAGACTATGGACCTTCTTCTCGTACTTAGGGGGATCAGCCATTAGTACCATACTGTGCACAATATCTTAACGATAAGCATAAATAATCCCCTATACAGGGTTGTTCATCTCAGTTTGACATTCGAGTCCGCAACAAAGGAAGTTTGGTTTGGATAATTCTTCAAGGGTTCTGAAATTTAGAACGCTTATCAACTATGGACTAGTTGAATCATTAAGGTTTCACTAGTCTAATAAGGTTCAACAATAATGATATTCAATTTGAATAATAATCTCAAGAAGTATACAATAGAACAATTATTGTATAACTAAATCATACTTTGAAAAGATAATCAATCTTTAATAAATCATTTGAACTTGAATAATAGTAACGATATCTTATTCAAGGTAAATAATAAGCTTGAACAATAATGACAAATAGGGTTAGGGAACTTGCTCAAATTTAAGAGTTTAAGTTTAGGAAACTTGCCTCGTGCGTAGATTACACTTTAACTAAACTCGTTCTTTGAATTAAATCCTACATACCATTCACATGCACAATACCAGTTAATTATAACTTAATTAATCATCATAAACTCTTTCTTTTTGTCTAATTTAATTATTGACTATACTTAATCAATTTATCACATTAACTGTCACATAATATCATTTCATAAATAATCAAGCTAATTATGTATTCAATAATTCAATTCACATGTAATTATGTTATTTACATGTTAAACAACTATGTCATCATTTCATTATATTTCTAACATGTTTACATGTTCATTACATTAAGTTACTAACACATTGCTAGACTTAACATAAAAAAAAATACATTTCTGGACATTCTGCTAAGTGGCGCTGCGGTGCCACTTTTGTACTGAGTCTTGGCGCTGCGGCGCCGTGGCGCTGCGGCCTGGTACTTGGTGTTGCGGTGCGGTGGCGCTACGGCGCGAGAAATGAACTGGGAGTTGGTGCCGCGGCGCGAAACCCCAGACTTTGGGTTTCCAGTTCGCGAAGAACACAGAATTCAGCGAAATCAACACATTTTTAACACTAATTTCACCAAATTACACATACCCATATGTTATAATTTATACATAAACATAACCCAACCTTTGTAAAGTGATTTTAACCATTTAAAACACCCAATAACAGAATTAAATCATGTAAAATTTGACTATTCCTGATGTTCTTGAAGTTAATGAACAAAATCATAAATTTAACACTACGAATTCGTTATAACACCGAATCCGTTCGTTTAAGGCTTGGTCTCTTCGTATCAACATGCATAATAATATAGGAGTATAAAATTTAGGGATAATATACGATCACTACATAAAATTTCACGTATAAGGCCATAAGGCCAAAACCCAAACTCTGTAATTTTGCAGCAATCATATACGACGTAAAATTATGAATTGATGATAAGGAATTATATACAATATATATTAAAACACATTAAAATGACATCTTAACACATATATGCACATAACTCTCACAATTTCAATTACAGAGACATAACAGAGGTTTTGAAAGCAATTTTCTAGAAAACTTAAATACGTGAAATAGAAATTGGTTTGGAGAAAATTACCCAGAGTTTAGATTAGGAGATGATCAATGAAAATCTTTTCACAAGTACATGTTGATTATACACTTACAATTTCTCTCAAAACTTCTAAATTTTCTCTCTGAACTCTCTCTGATATGCTATTCTAGACTTAGGCAATAATGAAAAAGAAAAGGGAAGGAGAGTACGTATAAAGGAAAAGAAAAAAAAACTGACGCGCATCATGGTCAGTTGCCCATCATGGGTTAACTGGCCATTACTCCTTCTAAGGCCACGTTTGGCTAGTTTAATATATTACAAAACCCATTAATTTAATAAAACTTTATCATATGGTTTAATTAATGTCACACCCAATTCAAATATCTTATTTAATTTAATATAAAATAAATATAATAATCTATCATAAATTCACATAATCATATAATTAATTTTCTCATTAATAAATAATGTCAATTTATTAAATTTCTAATTAATAATTAAATTAATTAAATAACATAATGCTTAATTAAATATTTCATTTAATTCAATAAGCTCACATAATCACATACTTGAATAATAAAAATTCTCTACATTAATTCAATAATTGCAACACATATAATTAAATTAATCTACCACAATTGCATCAATTAATTATTAAATCTAATAATTAAATCATCAAAAATATTTATTTAATTCAATAAATATTAAAATTAAATTACAAAGATTCTCGTTCGTCACATCTTCCCCCCCCCCTTAAAAGGATTCTGTCCCCAGAATCACGACTCAATAAATCTCGACCCGTTACAATATTAATCCTAATTAGTAAGATTGAATTTTATGATTAGGAAATATTTATATATTTATTAAATCCTAATTGTAATTTGGAATTATTAATTTTCTATTTTGGAAACCGAAATTTGAAAATTTTAGAAATTAAATTGCAAATCTAAATGGTTAAATCCTAAACCCTAAAGTGTTCAAATCCTAAACCCAAACTGTAAACCCTAAGGGTTTGGCTAATTGGCAAGAATGCCATTAAATGTATTTACCAAATGGCAAAAATGCCCTTTTTGGATAATTTAGTAAGCTAACTTGTAGAAATTGCCAATACTTTAGTTGGTGAACAACTCTCTTGACTTTGGGACATGAAAATCTCATCAAAACCTTACATTTGTGCCAGCAACATCAAATCCAAGCAACATAGAAGCAATATTTATAGATTTGGGAGAGAGAAAAATCATAAAACTTGCCATTTTTCTTTCTAACTCTCACCAACTCTTCCTCTCACCAAACCTCCGAAAATCAATAGTATTTCAGTCACATTATAGTCCTCTAAAACATCTAGATCAGATTTAGAAGGACAAGATCAAAGATCTAGCGAGAACGGTATAAAACCCTACTTCATTTTGATATTGCATGCTAAGAGAAATTTTGTGTTAAAGTGTTTAATCATGTGTTATATGATGTTTTTAGTTGTTCTATGTTGATCTATCATGGATCCATAGCATCAAAGTTGGTAAAAATCGAAGTTTTTCAAAACGGTCAAGAACACAATTTGTGGTCTGACAAGCTAATGTCAGGCGCCACAGATTCGTGTGTGTTAATGATTTTTGTTGTTTAATGTTTTGGATCTGTTGTCTGACATAAGGACTATAATCTGGAAGTGAAATCACAACCATTACATGTCCAAATTTCTTGTTATTAACGGTCAAAACCCGTTGACCGGGCATGGCCAATAGAATTCTGGGCAACCCAGAAAGGCTAAATCCGAGTCTTACAGCTTTTTGTGAGGCCCGGATCTGACAGGTGTTAGGTTATCTGATGTTGTGTTTGTAACCATGTTGTAGCCTATAAGATGGACTCTAGACCAATGCTTGTATAACATTAAATCAGTAAATATATCGATCGTGGCAGGTAGTCAAAGTAGGCCATTCGGCCACGAATTGAATTTCTGGAAATTCCAGAAAATGTTTTGCACGAACTTTCTGACCATGTTTAACCGAACTTTATATTGTGATTTTGTTGTTTTCGGACTTATTTGTTGTTATATTAATATTCCTTGACACAAGTACTATACATTAGAACCTTTATATCGATCATTTGGTGAGCAGAACATAGAGTTAATCGAGCAGGAAACTCACCACTCGAACTGCCTGGGTTTCTGGAAAACCCAGGAGTAGTCTGACAATGACTTTAGGTGGCCAGATCTTCTTGTTATGATGTGATATGACTTAGATAAGGATTGTTAATTGAATTCTTACATTCCTACTACATGATCAAAGTGTAAGATAGTTCAGAACATGATCCAACTGTGATTTAAGTGTGGTCAAACCATGACCCTTGTTAGCTGTCAGTGTTCTTGAGCTCAAGAACACCAACAGTGACGCTTTTTGTCACTAAAGACTATTAGCGACAGTTTTATTATTTTTATTTTCTCTGAAAATTAATTAAAAATAGAAATAAATTCTAAAAATCACCAAAAATAGTTTTAAAAATTATTTTAAATTATGAAAAATAATTTTTGACCAATTGAAATATTTTTCTTTAATATTTATAATTATTTAAATATTAAAGGTATTTAATTTATTTACTTAGTGTACTAAATAAATTAGAGAAAAATGATTTAATATTATGCAAAATCATTTTAAATAAGAATAATGTATTTAAAAATATTTTGAGTTATAAAATGTGATTTTTAATATTTTTAGAGAATTTTCATTAATAATTTAATATTAATGTTATTAGATTTATTTAATTACTAAATTAAATAAATAAGTTAAAAATGATTTTAATGATTTAAAAATTATTTTAAATAAGAATAAAGTGTTAGAAAATATTTTAAATTATAAAATATAGTTTTTAATATTTTTGGAGAATTCTCATTAATAAATTAATATTAATGATATTAGATTTAGTTAATTATAATATTAAATAAATGAATTAAAAATAATTTTATTGATTTAAAAATGAGAAAAATGTTTTAAAAATATTTTAAGTTATAATTAATGACTTTTAATATTTTGATAATAATTACATTAATATTTAAATATTAATGGTAATGATTTAAAAATAATTTTAATTATTTTAAAAATTATTTAAGTAGAATATTGATGATTTAAAAATATTTCAAGTTATTAACAATAACTTTGATATTTTGACAAGTATGTAATTAATATTTTTATATTATTAAATATTAATAATGATAAGATTATTTGATAATTAAATCATTTAAAAATGATTTAAGTGTTTGAAAAATTATTATAAATTATAATAATTATTTATAAATTATTAAAAGCTTCCGAAAAATATTATAAACGATATTTGACTTATCTAAAATAATATTGAAGCTTAGAGACCAAGTTTAATTGACAATCAATGTGTTAATTGTCGGATAGGGAGACCAGAACACCGAGAATGGACCGAAGTCCAACCAGACCGAAATAGTTAGACTGGATAAGTGTTTATATAGGTTATAAACACTAATGTGGCTATGTAGTAATGTGCCTAGGAGAAGTTTGACTGTAAAATACAGTGTTACATGTTATAAATGATTGTGCAAATTGTGAGACTGATATTATTGGTTATAGGTCTTACGAAAGTAGATAAGTTTATTGTGTAGCTGTAATCAACGCGTAAGGCAAGTTTCCTAACTCAACCTTGAGTTATATTCATTCAAATATTATAATGGTTAATTATTGCTAATTATACCATGTCCAGGGAATTTATTGTTGATTATTCGCAATTAGTGCATGATTAAAATTCAAATTGAATTACTGATTCGAAAAATATATATTCGTAGAATTAATGTTGTTGGATATTTATATCTGCAAAAACAAATATTGACAGTACAGATAATTCCTGTTTAGTGTCAAATTATATTGAGAAATGTCTTAGCTAATTATTTTGGCTAGACGAACAATTGTTAGAACTTGATAAATACGAGAAGAGAAATCAATTGTTATTGATAGATTGATGCCAGTTGTTTCGGCTAGATCGATAAGTAGATAGAATTTGAAATCACAGTATTTCGTTGTTAAATCAAAAATCTTGATTTTGAGACTGAGAAGAACAACCTTTTATATAAAGGGAACATTTTGGGTCGTATATTCGACCATTGCGCGCTATTAAGTATTATGCATAATATAAGGTACAAGGAGTTGGCCGGCTCTAAGTATTTGCAGAGGGATATGATTTAATCTTTATAGTTATCTGATACGCCTGCGTATGTATCAAAGTAAATCTTTGATAGATACCTGAGAAAATAAGTTCTAAGATCTGGTGGGATCACTCAGCATAAATCTGGAAATTATTCCACTTTGTTATTGCTTAGAATTGATTCTTGAGTATTCAATAGAATATCGTAGAAACTTTGAAAGCGTTATACTCTTTCATTATAATATTATTGTGTTACCGAGAATACAAGAAGAATTATTATTGATTAACGATTTGTTCAGCTATTTCAAAGTTCCCCGAACTTTAGTTTCATTCTATCAAAATAGATAGTCTGTTCTTTTTGATTCATATACCTTTATTGTATGTCTTAACTTGCGGGGCAAACTTGTTGCTCACCCTTGCTATAAATAAAACATTTCAGCTAGGAACGAAGAGGCCAGCGGGTCAAAGAAGAACAAAGGCAAAGGCAAGATGTTGGAGTAGTTATAATGAACAATATTATTATGTTATATGGTATTGTAAACCCTTTTTATATATCTAAAGGGGTATTTCTGTAATGTTAAGGTTAGTGGACCTGGGACTTATGTATTAACAATATATGTTAATGACTTATGTAATTCTATTTATATATGAATGGGTAGTTAATTGGTATTATATTATGGATCGTGAACACCAAACTCGGGGGTCAGGTAACCCAGATTTGGGGGTGTCACAGCAATTACTGTAGCAATAATTGAACAAAATCGAGTGACTTCTCACGTAAGCATCAATAATCAATACCGTGTGCTACTATGCAACCATGCGTATTCCTGTACTTTTAACACCGGGTGTTTCAACAGTTAACGATAAAACTTTCGCCGTTATTTTCATAAAATATTTTTGTCGTTTTCTCAATCTGACAATAATTCTGTTGTGGGGTCCACCAATGATTGTACCGTCGTACGAATATTCTCTGCTAAAACGAATATTTCCCGACCAATTGAATATTATATAACAACTTGCGTACTTTGCAAAATTTATAAATATTACCCACAACTATAACATTATATCAAATTCATTTTATAATATTCAAAAATGATAATTATAAAAAATTCATCTTTATTCATAAAAGTTGGGGTCTTACAATTTTCCTCTTTAGGATGGTTGATAAATGCCCCAGTGTTGAGTTGTAGTTATTTTCGAGATTGCCCCAGTCTTGTTGTAAGGGTTCCAATATCGGGTTGTCGCCAATTTTGAAATTATCACAGACTTGCTTGTTGTCTGGGATAGCTGCTTTGACAGATGGGCTGATAAGATACCGAGATCGTAAGAGGCTTTTACCTCTATACCATATGGTGAACATGTAGTGGACTTGGGCTTTGATGCCCTCAGTAATAGTTCCTGACTTCTTTGTGCAACCGGCCTTGATGATTTTCTTCTGATTTGATGAAGGCTTGTGATTGAGGGTGCCGGCTCTTTGAAGGTCCTTACTGATGATCATGCTTGATATATTGTTGTGTTGTTTGTTACAACTTTGATGATTGATGTCGAGAGGCCTTAGGACTCCACTAAATTGACCCCAACGATCTCAACTTGGTTGGTGATGACTTCACCCAAGTTTGATTTGATATTTAAGGTTTGATTTGTTGTCTTGATCTGGGGAACAGGTCATTAAGTATGAGATAGAATTTACCATGACGGTTGCTCATGTATTGCTGGAGGTCAAAAGAGATCAAGTCTTCTCGCACTTTAGGAGCTATGAGTTGCTGACGAGTTACATCTTATGATTATGGCCATTTCATCCCTATTGCTAGTTATCTTGGGATTAATGTTTGGGTTTGGATATTTCTTTTGAGGGTCTGATTGCACCACTGATAGTTGCCTACGTACTCCTGTATGTGCGGGAGATCAGGTCTGCGTAGTTCCTGATTAATAAGATAAACGGTTTGAGAAGTGTTTGTTTGGGTTTTTAGGGTTTTTGTTTAGTTTGACCGCACCATAAATAGTTGCCTACGTACTCCCATTGATGAGAGGAGATCAGGTCTTTCATAGTTCAGGCTGGATGAGCTGAAACCTGACTGACTTGATTTCGATTTTGACTGTTTAACTTTTTGTTTTTTTTTTGTTTTTTTTTGTTTTTTTTAAATATTTACATGCATGGAAAATTAAAGGCATACTGTGAAGAAAGTGATATTGTTCCAATATCTCATGGAACTCTCCACTTTATCCTCTAGATCTACATCTTCTTGGCTAGCTGAGGCCTGGTAGTCCAGTTGTCAGTGGTTATGTTGCCTTCGAGGCTCGCGATAGAGGTTACCTCTTGGTTCTGAATATTTTCACTTATGGCCATGACTTAATCGATTCCTGATTCAATACATTCCTCAGGGACGCTTGAGTTGGACCCCTCGCAAAAAGGTATGAACTCTAGATTCTTAGATGGGTTGGTTTCCCCGACAACCTCACCATCTTTTCCTTCATCTGTTCTTTCACCTTTTTCCTAGGCTTGAGAGGATTCGACCATGAAATCTCCCTCGAACTGTTGTGGCATTTCTTGCAAGGAACTTTTCGTTTTGGCTTTTTCTTCCTTGGAAAGGATTAGTATTTCCTCCTCATCATCCAAGATGATAAAATCAGGAACGTGGTTGCTATCTTTGGGCCACAGGATGTTTGATGTTAGCGAAGGAATCTCCTTTGGGGATTCTCTTGTCTCCTCTGCCATTCCATGCATTAGGATTGGTCCACCTTGTGTTCTGCCAGAATTGTTGCTCATAGCCTTCAACTCGTTTGAACTGCCTGTCTCGAATGGACAGCTTAAGCTCTTTATTTCCTTTTCGCCTTTTCTGGTCATGGGGGATTCTATCTTCAGCTCTCCATTTTTAATGAGATCTTGGATTTTATGTCGCAAAGACCAACATTCCTCAGTCGCATTTCCAGGTGAGTTAGAATGGTAGAGACATATCTTGGTGGAATCATAACTCTTTGTCTTAGAATATATAGGAGGCAGCAACTGAGTAATCCTTCCTTGGCTTATCAAAAAGTGTTGCATTTCTTCATGTGGTTTACTTAGAGGGGTGAATTTTTGGGCTCTCTTGGAGGTTGTTTGATCTTTCTTCTTTGAGAATTTGCATTCCCTCGTACGATTTTTCTGCTGGTGAGATCTTCTAGCAATTTTATCATCCCCATTTTCTTGTACTTTCAACCTGCTTTGATCCTCTTTATTTAGTTGGCTCATCATGGAGAGATATGGGCTTGCATTATGGTTAACCTCCTTTTTCTCTTGGCTTTCTGATAGTTGAGTGAAAAATTGCCTCGTATCCTAATGTTGGCGCACTATCAGCTTAGCTAGCAGATTTACCTGATTCTGAATTGTCTCTAATTTTTGCATTACTGTCATACCTTCCTCCGAGTTTTCCCACTTTAGAACATTTGTTTTGTGCCTTTGGGGGTATTCCTCCATCCTTCGTATGTACTTACGATTTGGATACATTTCAGCGCTTTCTGACCCGATCATGTTTACTTCCTCCGCATCATGCTGCAACAGAAAGTTGGTGTTGACATGTTGTTGGTCAGGTTGTTGGACCACAATACTGTCACTTTCGATCAAATTTTGAATTTTATGCTTTAAGGACCAACAATCTTGTGTTTCGTGTCCTAGAGACCCTGAGTGGTAAGCACATCTTTGGCTTGGATTTTATCTTTTGCTCCCTAGTTCCAGAGGTGGAGCCAGTTCGGTAATTTTCTTGTGATTCATTAATATCGCCAATACATTTTCAAGGGAATCGCCCAGTGGAGTGAACACCCGATTTTCCGTTCTTTTAAATTTTATTTTCCTGTCATGGCATTGGTTGAATGCAGCCTATTGTTAAAATAACAGATTGTCTTGCTTTTTCCAAATGGGGGGACTGTAGGTTGGTCTCCTAGCTTGCCCCTATGGAACAAGGGATACATCTTCATTGCCTTTATCGAGTACCCTCTTGGGATCGCTCGCATACTTGCCAATCTGTATATGCTCAGCGACTACTTGCAAGGCAGTGAAGTTTTTAATCTTGCCTGCCTTCAGACCCATCTCTACCATTTTACCATGTTTGATCATCTCCGCGAATGGCTTTCCTATGCCTACTAGGATTCTCTCATAGTAAGGCGCCTCTTGGATATCAATAAATGTCATTACCATCTCAGTTTCTATCATTGATGGAATGACTTGCACTGCCAGACGTCTCCACCTTTGGGCATATTCTCGGAATGACTCAGTACTTTGCTTTTTGACTTTAGTCACTTGGTATCGATCTGGTGCCATTTGTGACTAAAAACTGTACTGATTTAAAAAGGTGTGGGCCAATTCTTCCCAGTTGTGGGTCTTAGCATTGTCAAGTCGGGCATACCTGGCTTTAGCCTCTTTAGTGACACTCTTTTGAAAAAGCTACATTCTGAGGCTTTCATCTTCAGCATAAGACCCCAATTCGCCAATGTACACTTTTAGGTGCGTATAGGGATCGCCTGCCCCATTGTACTTTTCAAACTCTGGGATTTTGAATTTGTCAGGATATCGAGCCCCTTGGAATATGCATAGATCTGAATAGGTGACACTTCCATAGTTTCCAGTTCCTTTGATTAACCAGATGGTTTCCTCCATTTGTTGGACTTTCTTTCTTATATCCCCAGTTTCTCGATCATCCCTGAGTTTTGTGATTTCAGGGGTTTTGTTGGTTCCTTTATTGGAATGCAGTTTAGGTATCTGGGTTTCCATCTTTCTGTTAATATCCTGATTGCCCCCTTGAGTGAATGACTCTAATTGAGTAGGCATTGTCTGGGCCCGATTGTTTTAACTTTGTTCTTTTAGAAAGACAGCCAATTCTACTATTTGATTCCTTCATCCTTCGAACTCCTTGCAGGAAACAGGAGTAGGATCAGGCAGGGAACTTGTAGCCATGTCTGACGGTGGGCTTATTGCCTTTTTGGATTTTAAACAAGCAACGGGATCAATTGCTTCCCTACAAAAAAACTTATGTAGTTTAGTCTTAAGGAATGTAGAAATGTTACATGCTATGTGATGTGTCCATTTTAGGAGTATTATCCTGCAAAACAGATGTCAGCTATTTGTATGACAAGATAACATGTCAGTTTTTGATATAAAAGGGAATGCATGTACGCATATTCCTTCATATTTTCCATTACATTGAGATTGACATGGAAATGAAATTACAAGTAATTGTAATTGCAAGCAATTAAAATGGGAAAGTATGAAGAGGCTTCCCTCCGCATTTGGTTTATCAGAGGCTGGCCTATCTTATGCTACTCTCGCGGTTTTTTGGCATGAAGGTTCCCAAATCATCGCAATTTACTTGACGGGAAGTTAATCCGGTCTTTCAACTGGAGCGAATTTGGGTGGTGCTGTGACGCCCCCAAAATTAGGTATACATCACCCATCTTGGGTCGTCAGATACATAGTACAGAATACAAATACAACTGATTAATACATCTGTCGTGTACAATACGACAAAACATAAACTGTGAGTTTGAATACAAATATTATCTTCTAGAGAGTATTCATACTCAAAAGGAGTCCTCATTACATTTATTAACACACCATTACATAGAATAGTGAGGACTACTAACTAATACTATCATTCGGACCATCACTCCGTACCCCGACTTGTCCCAGCTACGTTCTCATTTCCTGAAGAGAACAGTGAAAGAAAGGGTGAGCTCAACTAGCCCAGTAAGAAATATTATGACTAAGATAATGCAGAATAAATTATCATTAGCCTTCAACAATGTTAAACTGATAAAATATAATAGACATCAAGTTTAACTGCAGTGGAACAAGCAATCCATTAAAAGAGTCAAGTAGAAAATAAACTCTACTATCTTTTATGATTTAAAAGGTTTTTCAACACTGTGATCGCTGAGACTCAGCTTAATAAAATAATCCACATCATCGAATCACCCCTGCACTACGGCCAAGGATATTCGTGTATTCATTAATGGTCATGATCATGCCAACAACTGTCCATCAATGCACTACGGGCCAATGAGGACTTTTACCACATCATTTGTAACATTACGGTCATGATTATACCGAATAATCCCTGGTCATAATCATACCAAGTCCATCTATGCACTACATGCCACAGATGACTTTCAACATTTTATAAACATGAGGATGATGACAATGATATAAGAATTCAATAAAACAAGTTCAAGAATTAATTTATCCAGGAATTAACAACGTCCAAATTGTCAACATGATACTGCATTGTGGAGTAAAATTCAAGAATGCTTAGAAGAATATTTTCTTGAAAAGATACTGGATGAAACGCAACTATCAAGGATATTCCACAAATTTCATGGAGTATAGAAGTCAAAACTTAACCAACTGAGTACAATAAAGAATGGAATAACAAAAGAAATCACCATGCATGCGATAGACCGCACAGACAGGTTATTCCAATAGAATAATAAATAATGGAACCAGGTCCGGCGTAAACGCACAGACAGGATATTCCGACAGAATAATAAATAATGGAACCAGGTCCGGTGTAAAACACACAGACAGGATATTCCAACAGAATAATAATAAAACGGAACCAGGTCCGGTGTAAAACACACAAACAGGATGTTCCAACAGAATAATAAACGGAACCAGGTCCGGTGTAAAACACACAGACAGGATGTTCCAACAGAATAATAGAAGAATGTCACCAAGTATAGGGTAGACCGCGTATACTGGTTATTCCAACAGAATAATAACGAATGGAATAACAGAAGTTCTCTTCATGAATATAAAAGAAATAATATTCCCTACCGTTTTAAAGAAGAGCTGAAGTAAGGAAGTAGTTAAGTAGCAGAATACTCTTCTTCTCTCTCTCTATAGTTTCTCTCTATAGTTTCTCTCTCTAGAGTTCAGTGAATTCGTAAGAAATAATGAAGGAATGAGCTGCTATTTATAGAAAAATAGAATGCATAGTAACTAATCCATGAACGGTCCAGATTGATTACTTTAATCTGACGGTCCATATTTAAAGAAAAATCTTTTAAATAAAATAAAATATATTCTATTTATAGAATAACTTTAATAAAGTATTTTGTTTTATATAAAAAGATGTTTCTGTTTTATTACGTTAATAATACGAATAAAACAAAACGTCATTATCGCTAAATAATTCATATTATTAACTGACAATAATAGAATCAAACTGAGTGACTTCTCACATAAGCATTAATAATCAATACCGTGTGCTACTATGCAACCACACGTATTACTGTACTTTTACTACCGAGTAGTTCAACAGTAACAATGGTAAAATTTCCGCTGTTATTTTTAATAAAATATTTTTGTCGTTTTCTCAATCCGACAATAATTCCGTTGTGGGGTCCACCAATGATTGTGTCGTTGTACGAATATTCCCTGTTAAAACGAATATTCCCCGACCAATCGAATATTATATAACAACTTGCGTACTTTGCAAAATTTATAAATATTACCCACAACTATAACATTATATCAAATTAACTCCATAATATTCAAAAATAATATTTATAAAAAATTCATCTTTATTTATAAAAGTTGGGGTCTTACAACCTCCCCTTCTTATGAAATTTCGCCCTCGAAATTAGGGTACGTACCTGGTATGTCGAAGAGGTAAGGATACCTTGATTTCATTTCTGATTCTAACTCCCAAGTCATTTCCTCAACATCGTGGTTTCTCCACAAAACTTTGACTTGAGGTATAACCTTGGAGCGTAGAATATGTTCCTTCTTATCCAAGATTTGAACAGGAACTTCTTCATACGTCAAATCCTCCGCTATTTCGTCCGGTTCTAACTCAATAATGTGGTTCGGGTCTTCCACATATTTGCGTAACATGGATATGTGGAAAACGTTATGAACACGAGACATACTTGGCGGTAAAGCGAGTCTATAAGCCACAGTTCCTACTCGATCGAGGATTAAAAATGGACCGATGAATCGAGGATTTAGCTTTCCTCTCTTTCCAAATCTCGTAACTCCTTTCCATGGAGCAACACGTAAGAACACATGATCTCCTACATCAAATTCCACGTCCTTTCGATGAAGATCAGCATAACTCTTTTGTCGATCTTGTGAGGTTTTTATACGTTGTCGGATCGTTTGAATCTTTTTTGTAGTCATACGTACCAACTCCGGTCCCAACAACGTTGCTTCGCCCACCTCATCCCAGCATACTGGAGAACGACATTTTCTTCCATACAATGCTTCGAATGGAGCCATGCCAATACTTGCTTGATAACTGTTGTTGTAGGAAAACTCCACCAATGGTAAGAACTTGTCCCAACTTCCCTTGAAGTCAAAGACACAGAGTCTTAATAGATCTTCAAGAGTTTGAATAGTCCTCTCTGATTGTCCGTCCGTCTGAGGATGATATGCTGAACTAAATCGTAACTCCGTGCCCATAGCTTTTTGTAAACTAACCCAAAATCGTGAAGTGAATCTTGGGTCTCGATCAGAAACTATGGATACTGGCATACCATGCAGTCTTACAATCTCGTTTATGTACATACGAGCAAGACGTTCAAGTGTATAAGTTTCTCGTATCGGTAAGAAATGAGCAGACTTGGTCAATCTATCAACAATGACCCAAATCGCATCAATACCTTGAGAAACCCTAGGAAGACCGGTAACGAAATCCATGGTAATGTGCTCCCACTTCCATTCTGGAATTTCAAGTGGTTGCAATGGACCTTTTGGTACTTGATGCTCCGCTTTGACTCGTTGACAAGTTAGACACCTTGAGATAAACAACGCTATCTCTCTCTTCATATTGCTCCACCAAAATGTATGACGAAGATCATGATACATTTTGGTACTTCCAGGATGGATTGCAAACGGTGTGTTGTGCGCCTCCATCATGATTTCATACTTTAAATCAGGGTTGTTAGGAACACAAAGTCTGGAGTTGACTCGAAGTATTCCTTCTTCATCGATTCTTGCTTCCGGCATAGAACCTTCTTGCACTTTCTTCCTCATACGCATCAGCTCCAGGTCTGTAGCTTGAGCAGCTTTAACTTTATCGATTAAAGTCGGTTCTACTCGTATATTCGCCATCATCACATGGGTCCCTGGAGTCTTCAACTCTATCTCCATCCTTTGCAAGTCACACAAAATGGGCCTTTGCGTTGTTAATATTGCACTTGTACCCGCATATGATCTTCTACTCAATGCGTCAGCTACCACGTTCGCTTTTCCAGGATGGTATTGAATGGTATGATCATAATCTTTCAACAGTTCAAGCCAACGTCGTTGTCGCATGTTGAGTTCCTTTTGAGTGAAGAAATATTTGAGGCTTTTATGATCCGTAAAGATCTCCACTTTCTCCCCATACAAGTAATGCCTCCAAATTTTAAGTGCAAAGACAACAGCTGCCAACTCTAGATCATGAGTAGGATAATTCCTCTCATATTCCTTGAGTTGTCTTGATGCATAGGCTATGACTTTTCCATGTTGCATGAGAACGCATCCCAACCCTTTGCTCGAAGCATCACTGTAGATGACAAATCCCTCCGAGCCAGATGGTATTGTTAGAACAGGTGCTGAAATGAGTCTCCTCTTGAGTTCTTGAAAACTCTGCTCACATTCTTCGCTCCAACCAAACTTTGTATCTTTCCGAGTCAGCTGAGTTAATGGAGTAGCGATTCGAGAAAATCCTTCCACGAATCTCCGATAATAACCAGCTAAACCAAGAAAGCTACGTACCTCGGTCACTGATTTAGGTTGCTCCCAGCTTTGAATAGCTTCAATCTTTGCCGGGTCAACAGATATTCCACGACTTGATACTACGTGCCCAAGGAATGCTACCTCTTCCAGCCAGAACTCGCATTTCTTCAACTTGGCATAAAGTTTGTATTCACGAAGCTTTTGGAGTACCAGCCTCAAGTGTTGCTCATGATCTTCACGGCTTTTGGAATAAACAAGGATGTCATCGATAAAGACGACCACAAAGTGATCCAAATATTCCTTAAATACCCTGTTCATCATATCCATGAAGGCAGCAGGAGCATTAGTCAATCCAAAAGACATAACTAAGAATTCATAATGCCCGTACCGAGTTCTAAAAGCCGTCTTTGGAATATCCTCAGTTCTAACCTTCAGCTGATGATATCCAGAACGAAGATCGATCTTTGAAAAGAATTGTGCTCCTTGCAACTGGTCAAACAGGTCATCAATACGTGGCAATGGGTACCTATTTTTGATGGTGACATGATTCAACTCCCGATAATCAATACAAAGTCGCATACTCCCATCTTTCTTCTTCACGAACAGAACAGGAGCACCCCAAGGAGAAGTACTAGGACGAATAAAACCAATGTCTAACAATTCCTGCAGTTGGGTCTTTAACTCCTGAAGTTCAATAGGAGCCATTCGATATGGGGCTTTGGAAATGGGTTTTGTACCGGGTTCAAGGTCGATACAAAATTCAATTTCACGCTCTGGGGGTAGGCCAGGAAGTTCTTCGGGAAATACGTCAGGAAATTTATTAACAACAGAAATATCATTCAAAGCTGACGTATTTTTGTTTAGATCTGTGACATGAGCTAAGAAAGCTTGACA
The DNA here is from genome assembly GCA_016801055.1 of Panax notoginseng. Classification (NCBI taxonomy): domain Eukaryota; kingdom Viridiplantae; phylum Streptophyta; class Magnoliopsida; order Apiales; family Araliaceae; genus Panax; species Panax notoginseng. The sequence continues at coordinate 120,057,972 of CM029017.1, forward strand.
TCCGTTTTTCAATAAACGAATAGCTTTATGGCTTGAGATGACAGCGATTGATTTTAATGGTTTGGTTGCTTGAATTCGCATAATAGGTCGATTAGGAATATGAAAGCTAACAACCTTACGAAAACAATCAATTTTTGCATGATGAGTAGTTAACCAATCAATCCCTAGAATCACGTCAAATGCAAGTATTTTTAATGAAATAAGATCGACAGGTAATGTGTGGGTACCAACTTGAACCAAACAAGACTTATAAACCGTGGATGTAATGAAGGTTTCTCCCAATGGAGTTTCAACTGCTAAGTCAAAGTCTAATTTCTCCGGAATCAAATTTAATCGATGAGCGCAAGTAGGAGAAATAAAAGAATGGGTTGAACCGGTATCAAATAAAGTATAGACTTCGTTAGAGTTTATGATAAGCTTACCCGTGATGACCTCATTCGGGTTCCTTGCGTTCTGGGAGGTCACAACAAACGCTCTCCCTTGCACAACCGGTTTTGACTTTTCTGGGACGGCCTTTGGTGCCTCCATCCTAGCTGAATTTGTCTTCGGTAAACGACAAAATCGGGCTAAATGACCTTCTCTTCCACAATTATAACATGCTTTGGACGGCATCGCGCAGTTTGGACTGATGTGCCCCTCCCCTCCGCATTTGAAACATATGATAGGTGGTCGTTCTCCTTCCTTAACGACAGGTGCTGGTGCTGACGTCTTTCCATCATTGTTGAATCTCCTCTTCTTAAAATGTCCATTCTTATTGTTTTGGCCCTGATTACCACCGAAGTGGTTACCATTTCTGGCCTGTTGATTCCCTCCACGCTTGTTGTCACCGCTTCGATGACTGCTCTCACTGGTATTATCATTTTGCCGGCTGCTCTCTTTTGGTTGCGTTATCTCGTTATCGCGCTCCACCAACTGAGCCCTATTTACAACATCTGAATACAAACACAGTTTATGAGAAACAAGATGTTGACGTATCTCCGGCTTCAAACCTCTTAAAAACATCCGCGTCATTCTTTCTTCATTATCCACCAGGTGGGACGCAAACCGGGATAACTCCGCAAATTTTGCCTCGTACTGCGACACGGTCATATTATTCTGCTCCAATTTGATGAACTCCACCTCCTTCATGTGACGAATACTCTCGGGAAAGTATTTGTCGTTAAACAGCTCTTGGAACTTCTCCCAAGACATCTTCAGTGCGGCAGGTTGAGTACGCTTTATCGATTCCCACCAGTAATCTGCCTCTCCTCGCAACATAAAGGCGGCAAAGGGAACCTTTTGCTCCTCGGAGCAACCCAAGACATCAAATATCTTGGTGATCTGCTTTATCCATGTTTCAGCTACAAGTGGTTTGGGTTCTCCCTTAAACTCCGGTGGTCCCAGCTCCTTAAACTGTTTAGCGGTGACCGCCTGAGAGTTTCCAGTATTTCCACCTACGTTGTGGACAGGAGCCGCTTTCACCTGTTGTTGCATGAATTGCATAAAACCTCTGAACATTTGATCATTCATCATTTGGTCAGTGTTGTTGTTTGCATGAGGATTGACACCTTCCTGATGCACATTATCCTGATTATTGATATGTGGTGAATCAACAGTCGTCTGTGCTCCATTGCTATTCTCAACATTCTCAGATGCCATTTTCAGATACTGCCACAAAATAAAAATTAATTGATATGTCATATATTATCCTTATATTATGACCGACCAATTAAATACCATGCAAATAAACTTAGGTAGGTCATACTAGCGAAGGAATTCCCCGTCTCTCCCCTCCTAGTTCTATTCTCACATCTTAGCCAGGGATCATATCCCTAAGCTCTGATACCAACTGTGACGCCCCCAAAATTAGGTATACATCACCCATCTTGGGTCGTCAGATACATAGTACAGAATACAAATACAACTTATTAATACATCTGTCGTGTACAATACGACAAAACATAAACTGTGAGTTTGAATACAAATATTATCTTCTAGAGAGTATTCATACTCAAAAGGAGTCCTCATTACATTTATTAACACACCATTACATAGAATAGTGAGGACTACTAACTAATACTATCATTCGGACCATCACTCCGTACCCCGACTTGTCCCAGCTACGTTCTCATTTCCTGAAGAGAACAGTGAAAGAAAGGGTGAGCTCAACTAGCCCAGTAAGAAATATTATGACTAAGATAATGCAGAATAAATTATCATTAGCCTTCAACAATGTTAAACTGATAAAATATAATAGACATCAAGTTTAACTGCAGCGGAACAAGCAATCCATTAAAAGAGTCAAGTAGAAAATAAACTCTACTATCTTTTATGATTTAAAAGGTTTTTCAACACTGTGATCGCTGAGACTCAGCTTAATAAAATAATCCACATCATCGAATCACCCCTGCACTACGGCCAAGGATATTCGTGTATTCATTAATGGTCATGATCATGCCAACAACTGTCCATCAATGCACTACGGGCCAATGAGGACTTTTACCACATCATTTGTAACATTACGGTCATGATTATACCGAATAATCCCTGGTCATAATCATACCAAGTCCATCTATGCACTACATGCCACAGATGACTTTCAACATTTTATAAACATGAGGATGATGACAATGATATAAGAATTCAATAAAACAAGTTCAAGAATTAATTTATCCAGGAATTAACAACGTCCAAATTGTCAACATGATACTGCATTGTGGAGTAAAATTCAAGAATGCTTAGAAGAATATTTTCTTGAAAAGATACTGGATGAAACGCAACTATCAAGGATATTCCACAAATTTCATGGAGTATAGAAGTCAAAACTTAACCAACTGAGTACAATAAAGAATGGAATAACAAAAGAAATCACCATGCATGCGATAGACCGCACAGACAGGTTATTCCAATAGAATAATAAATAATGGAACCAGGTCCGGCGTAAACGCACAGACAGGATATTCCGACAGAATAATAAATAATGGAACCAGGTCCGGTGTAAAACACACAGACAGGATATTCCAACAGAATAATAATAAAACGGAACCAGGTCCGGTGTAAAACACACAGACAGGATGTTCCAACAGAATAATAAACGGAACCAGGTCCGGTGTAAAACACACAGACAGGATGTTCCAACAGAATAATAGAAGAATGTCACCAAGTATAGGGTAGACCGCGTATACTGGTTATTCCAACAGAATAATAACGAATGGAATAACAGAAGTTCTCTTCATGAATATAAAAGAAATAATATTCCCTGCCGTTTTAAAGAAGAGCTGAAGTAAGGAAGTAGTTAAGTAGCAGAATACTCTTCTTCTCTCTCTCTATAGTTTCTCTCTATAGTTTCTCTCTCTAGAGTTCAGTGAATTCGTAAGAAATAATGAAGGAATGAGCTGCTATTTATAGAAAAATAGAATGCATAGTAACTAATCCATGAACGGTCCAGATTGATTACTTTAATCTGACGGTCCATATTTAAAGAAAAATCTTTTAAATAAAATAAAATATATTCTATTTATAGAATAACTTTAATAAAGTATTTTGGTTTATATAAAAAGATGTTTCTGTTTTATTACGTTAATAATACGAATAAAACAAAACGTCATTATCGCTAAATAATTCATATTATTAACTGACAATAATAGAATCAAACTGAGTGACTTCTCACATAAGCATTAATAATCAATACCGTGTGCTACTATGCAACCACACGTATTACTGTACTTTTACTACCGAGTAGTTCAACAGCAACAATGGTAAAATTTCCGCTGTTATTTTTAATAAAATATTTTTGTCGTTTTCTCAATCCGACAATAATTCCGTTGTGGGGTCCACCAATGATTATGTCGTTGTACGAATATTCCCTGTTAAAACGAATATTCCCCGACCAATCGAATATTATATAACAACTTGCGTACTTTGCAAAATTTATAAATATTACCCACAACTATAACATTATATCAAATTAACTCCATAATATTCAAAAATGATATTTATAAAAAATTCATCTTTATTTATAAAAGTTGGGGTCTTACAGGTGCCTTTCCTGAGCCTCGTTGGAATTAGTCTTCCTACGAGTCCAATAATCAAACACCGACAGGATAGCCTCCTGGTGGAGGAACCACACGACATACATTCACATATAACGTGTCTCACCGTATGGAAATGATGACATGTGCGAAGCACTAATATCACAGGCAGATATAGTGCGAAGTACTAAGTGCAGTAAGCAAATGCATTCATACACATTCATTCAAATGTAAATGCAACATCCACACACAAGTAGATAATGGTTTTGAAAAGTTTGTAATATCGGCTTAAGCCCTCTTACTAGATCTCCCCAGCAGAGTCGCCACCTGTCAATGTCGGGATTTTTATTTGTCCTTCTTCTGTTCTTATCTTTTGGTGTTCTCATGTTAGGTGAGATCTTTTTGAAAAAACAAGTTGTGAAAAGGTCCGACATGTATATGTCGACGATTGGGACTGTAAGAGTCGCCAGTTGGTATTTTCAAATGGTTGCACCAACTCAACCGAGAAAAAGTTTGCACATTGACCTAGTGATGTGACACTATTTAACTGGTCTGTGAAACTGAGATTCATTAGGGTCTGAGGGCTTGATTATGCGGAGGAAAGGTGTTAAACACCCCTCGACATCCGTGATAACACGGTGACCGCCACTTTTCAGTTTAAACCATTTATCTAAATGTGTGTGTGTGTATGGTTTAATGTGAAATTATCTGGAAGTAGTGCTATGCCTCATTTGCACTTACATACAAAGGGTTTGAATTTTGTATAAAAGTTCAGTTTTAACAAGATATAGCAATGATATTTTGTAAAAGAGATTTTCAAACCCTTGTGCTCAATAGTAATTGAGGCATTTGATACTTTTATTTTATTATGTGTTCGGCAAGATTGCTTTTATTTTCGAGATGCGAAGCATCTTCGAGAAAATAAGATAAAAAGCAATGTCGAACTCCTTGTGGGCATGAGAGCCGTCTAAGAAAATTCAAACACCGTGAATAATTTACAAGCTAGTTACAGCTGGAAATGTCCATCATGGGAACCGAATCTAGATTCAAAGGACTGAATCTGTGATCACATGATTCCTAAGCTCACATGATGTAGCAATTTCTATGAAAGTTGTAAACAATTATATATAAAAGTTGTAAATATATATATATGAATGAGCCACCGCCACAAAGTAAACTCCAAGCGGGGTAGAAATGTAAATATATATAAAAGCGATAAATATATATATAGAGACGATCAATCGCCACGAAGAAAACTCCAGGCGAGACGTAAATGTAAATATATATAAAAGCGATAAATATATATATAGAGACGATCAACCGCCATAAAGTAAACTCCAAGCGGGACGTAAATGTAAATATATATATAAAGACGATCAACTGCCACGAAGAAAACTCCAGGCAGGACAAAATATAAATATATATATATATATATATATATATATATGTGTGTGTGTGTGTGTGTGTGTGTGTGTGTGTGACGCCCCCAAAATTAGGTATACATCACCCATCTTGATTCGCCAGATACATGGTATAGAATTCAAATACAACTTAATAATACAACTGTCGTGTACAATACGACAAAACATAAACTGTGAGTTTGAATACAAATATTGTCTTCTAGAGAGTATCCATACTCAAAAGGAGTCCTCATTACAATTATTATCACACTATTACATAGAATAATGAGGACTACTAATGCTATCATCTGGTCCATCACTGCGTTTCCCGACTCGTCCCAACTATATTCTCATTTCCTGAAGAGAACAGTGAAAGCCCAGTAAGAAATATTATGACTAAGATAATGCAGAATAAATTATCATTAGTCTTCAACAATGTTAAACTGATAAAATACAATAGACATCAAGTTTAACTGCAGCGGAACCAGCAATCCATTAAAAGAGTCAAATAGAGAATAAAATCTACTATCTTTTATGATTTAAAAGGTTTTTCATGACTTTTATCGCTGGGACTCAGCTTAATAAATAATCCACATCATCGAATCACCCCTGCACTACGGCCAAGGATATTCTTTAGTATCACGACCATGAATTATCCATGCACTACGGCTAAAGATAATCATATTTTCATCAACTGTCCTGATTATGCCATAAAATAATTCATCTTTGCACTACGGCCAAAGAGAATCCATAGCCATAATCATACCAAAAACTGTCCATCAATGCACTACGGGTTAATAAGGACTTTTTTCACATCATTTGTAATATTACGGTCATGATTACACCAAATAATCCCTGGTCATAATCATACCAAGTCCATCTATGCATTACAGGCCATAGATGACTTTCAACAAAATATAAACATGAGGATGATGACAATGATATAAGAATTCAATAAAAAAAGTTCAAGAATTAATTTATCTAGGAACTGATAACGTCCAAATTGTCAACATGATACTGCTTTGTAGAGTAAAATTTAAGAATGCTCAGAAGAATATTTCCATGAAAAGATACTGGATGAAGCGCAAATATCAAGGATATTCCACTAATTTCATGGAGTATAGAAGTCAAAGTTTTAACCAACTGAGTATAATAAAGAATGAAATAACAAAAGAAATCACCATGCATGCGATAGACCGCACAGACAGGTTATTCCAACAGAAAAATAAATAGTGGAACCAGGTCATGTGTAAACGCACCGACAGGATATTTCGACAGAATAATAAATAATGGAACCAGGTCCGGCGTAAACGCACAGACAGGATATTCTGACAGAATAATAAATAATGGAACCAGGTCCGGCGTAAAGCACAGACAGGATGTTCCAACAGAATAATAAAAATGTAATAACAGAAGAATTTCACCAAATATAGGGTAGCCCGCGTATACAGGTTATTCCAACAGAATAATAAAGAATGGAATAACAGAAGTTCTCTTCATGAATAAGAAAGAAAGAATACCCTTTATGAGTACAACAAATAATATCCCTTACCGTAAAAGAAACTTGATATCGGAGTAGTGAAGTAGCAGAATACTTTTCTTCTTTCTCTCTATAGTTTCTCTCTCTAGAGTTTCAGTAAATTCGTAAGAAAATAATGAAGGAATGAGCTTCTATTTATAGAAAAATAGACTGCATAGTAACTAACTCATGAACGGTCTAGATTGATTTACTTTAATCTGACGGTCCATATTTAAAGCAAAATCTTTTAAATAAAATATAATATATTCTATTTATAATCTAATAAAACGAATAACTTTATAAAAGATTTTACTATGCAAACACTATACAGGCACTATGCAATTACTATGCATAATAAAATATAATATATTCTAATTATTGTCTAATAAAATAGATAACTTTATAAAAGTATTCTATTTTATATAAAAAGATTTTACTATTAGCCTAATAAAACGAATAACTTTATAAAAGTATTCTTTTTTATATAAAAAGCTTTTCTGTTTTATTACATTAATAATACCAATAAAACAAAACTGAGTGACTTATCACGTAAGCCTTAATAATCAATACCGTATGCTACTATACAATCACACATATTACTGTACTTTTACTATCGAGTAGTTCAACAGTATTAACGGTAAAACTTTCGCCGTTATTTTTATAAAATATTTTTGTCGTTTCCTCAATCCGACAATAATTCTGTTGTGGGGTCCACCAATAATTGTGTTGTCGTACGAATATTCCCCGACAAAAATAATATTCCCCGACCAATCGAATATAATACAACAACTTGCATACTTTACAAAATTTATAAATATTACACACGACTATAATATTATATTAAATCCACACCATAATATTCAAAAAAATATTTCGAAAAATTTAAATCTTTATTCATAAAATCTGGGGTCTCACAATCTACCCTCTTTATGAAATTTCGCCCTCGAAATTTACGTACGCACTTGATATGCCAAAGAGGTGAGGATACCTTGACTTCACTTTAAATTCTAACTCTTGAGGTATAACCTTTGAGCGTCGAATATGATCCTTCTTATCCAAGATGTTAACACGTATCTCCTCATACGTTAAATCTTTTGCTATCTCGTCCTGTTTAAAATTAATAATGTGGTTCGGGTCGTTCACATATTTACGTAACATCGATATAAAAAAAACGTTCTGAACACGCAACATACTTGGCGATAAAACGAGTATATAAGCCACAGTTCCTACTTGATCGAGGATTTCAAATGGGCCAATTAAATCGAGGGTTGAGATTTTCTCTCTTCTTCGATTCTTGCTTCTAGAATAATGTCCTCTTGAACCTTCTTCTTCATATTCATCAGCTCTGAGTATGTAGCTTGAGCGGTTTTAACTTTATTGATTACAGTCGATTCTAATCGTATATTCATTATCTTCACGTGGGTTCGTATATTCGCACTTGTAACCACATACAATCTTCTACTCAACGCGTCAGCTACCACGTTTGCTTTTCCACGATGGTATTGAATGGTACGATCGTAATCTTCAATAACTTGAGTCAACGTCTTTGGCGCATTATAAGTTCGTTTTAGTTGAAGAAATATTTGAGGGTTTAAGAAAAGGGTTTTGTACTAGGGTCGATACAAAATTCGATTTCACGCTCTAAGGGTAGGCTAAGAAGTCTTCAAGAATACGTCAGGAAATTTATTAACAATAAAAATATCGTTCAAAACTGTGACCCTCATCCAAGACTTGGATAGCACGTCACATTGATACCTATCAACTTGCCATCATCATTCACGACGTCGCCTACAGAAAGTCTGGCTTCTGTGCATTCCACACAAGAAAGTCCACAACGAAAGGACCTGGGCTCTTTACTTATGGCTTGATATGACAATGATTAACTTTAGTGGTTTGGTTGCTTGAATTCGCATAACAGGTTGGTTAGGAGTAAGCTAACAACCTTACGAAAAGCATGATGAGTAGTTAACCAATCGATTCCTAAAATTACATCAAAGGTAAGTATTTTCAAAGAGATACGATCGACAGGTAACGTGAAAGTGTTGATTTGAATCAAATAAGATTTATAAATAGCGGAGGTAACGAAGGTTTCTACTAACGAAGTTTTAACCAATAAGTCAAAGTCTAACTTCTCCGGAGTTAAATTTAAATGTTGAGCGCAAGCAAGAGAGATAAAATAATAGGTAGAACTGGTATCGAATAAGGCATAGACTTTGCAAGAATTAATAATTAACTAACCCGTGATAACTTCGTTCGATTCCTCGTCACGAAAAATGCTCTCCCTTAAACTACCGAATTTGACTTGTTCGGGACAGTCTTTGGTGTCGTCATTACCACTGGAATTGACTTTCGCTATAAGGCATATTCCACCCTCAACTACTTCGTCGTACTCCTACTCCATGATCTAAATCATTAGCCTTCGATCCATATCGAATTGGGGTTGACCGCAATGTATAGGGTAATTCAAAACTTGATGTTGGGTTCTCCCAATTGTTGTCGAAAAAGAGAAATACATATCATCTATTTTAGCTTTCTTGGATCGGACTTCTCTTTCCACAATATTAACGCGTCGTGTGGCTTTTACCCATGCATCTTTCATTCTCACTCGTTCAGTTGTTTCTTCTTTCAGCTGCTCCTTGACATTTGAATTCTCAGAATCCAGTTTTAATATCGTATACTCTGCCAAAGAGCGCTCCTATTCAGCTATCGCACATCGGGTAATACAATTTTGAATTATTACATTCCTTTGCTCCACGACCGCCTTCCGTTCTTCAGCCTGCTCTTCTAACTCATTAATACAATATTGCAATTCTAAATTTTGATCAATAAGTTCTGCTAATAAATCCTCCTCAGGTTCCTCTTCTTCCTCACTCTCAGTTGGTACCTTTGCGACTAGCTTGAGTGCAACTTTTAATTCCTCAATCACCACATGGATATCTCTAATCACATTATCTTGGATGGAGATTAAAGATGTCTCCACGGTCTCATGTGCTCCATTGCTATTCTCAACATTCTCGGATGTCATTTTCAAATACTGCCACAAAACAAGGGTTAATTAACCTGTCACATATTATCCCTATACTCTGACCGACCAATTAAATATCAAATAAACTTAGATAGGTCATACTAGCGAAGGAATTACCCGTCTCTCCCCTCCTAGTTCTATTCTCACATCCTAGCCAGGGATCATATCCCTAAGCTCTGATACCAACTGTGACGCCCCCAAAATTAGGTATACATCACCCATCTTGAGTCGCCAGATACATGGTACAGAATTCAAATACAACTTAATAATACAACTGTCGTGTACAATACGACAAAACATAAACTGTGAGTTTGAATACAAATATTGTCTTCTAGAGAGTATCCGTACTCAAAAGGAGTCCTCATTATAATTATTATCACACTATTACATAGAATAGTGAGGACTACTAATGTTATCATCTGGTCCATCACTCCGTTTCCCGACTCGTCCCAACTATATTCTTATTTCTTGAAGAGAACAGTGAAAGAAAGCTCAACTAGCCCAGTAAGAAATATTATGACTAAGATAATGCAGAATAAATTATCATTAGTCTTCAACAATGTTAAACTGATAAAATACAATAGACATCAAGTTTAACTGCAGCGGAACCAGCAATCCATTAAAAGAGTCAAGTAGAGAATAAAATCTACTATCTTTTATGATTTAAAAGGTTTTTCATGACTTTTATCACTGGGACTCAGCTTAATAAATAATCTACATCATCGAATCACCCCTACACTACGGCCAAGGATATTCTTTAGTATCACGACCATGAATTATCCATGCACAACGGCTAAAGATAATCATGTTTTCATCAACGGTCCTGATCATGCCATAAAACAATTCATCTTTGCACTACGACCAAAGAGAAACCATAGTCATAAACATACCAAAAATTGTTCATCAATGCACTACGGGTCAAAGAGGACTTTTTCCACATCATTTGTAACATTGCGGTCATGATTACACCGAATAATCCCTGGTCATAATCATACCAAGTCCATCTATGCACTACAGGCCATAGATGACTTTCAACAAAATATAAACATGAGGATGATGACAATGATATAAAAATTCAATAAAACAAGTTCAAGAATTAATTTGACTCGGAACTGATAACGTCCAAATTGTCAACATGATACTGCTTTATAGAGTAAAATTCAAGAATGCTCAGAAGAATATTTTCATGAAAAGATACTGGATGAAGCGCAAATATCAAGGATATTCCACTAATTTCATGGAGTGTAGAAGTCAAAGTTTTAACCAACTGAGTATAATAAAGAATGGAATAACAAAAGAAATCAACATGCATGCGATAAATCGCACAGACAAGTTATTCCAACAGAAAAATAAATAGTGGAACCAGGTCATGCGTAAACACACCGACAGGATATTTTGATAGAATAATAAATAATAGAACCAGGTCCGGCGTAAACGCACAGACAGGATATTCCGACAGAATAATAAATAATGGAACCAGGTCCGGCGTAAAGCACAGACAGGATGTTCCAACAGAATAATAAAAATGTAATAACAGAAGAATTTCACCAAGTATAGAGTAGCCCGCGTATACAGGTTATTCCAACAGAATAATAAAGAATGGAATAACAGAAGTTCTCTTCATGAATAAGAAAGAAAGAATACCCTTTACGAGTACAACAAATAATATCCCTTACCGTAAAAGAAACTTGATATCGGAGTAGTGAAGTAGCAGAATACTTTTATTCTTTCTCTCAATAGTTTCTCTCTCTAGAGTTTCAGTGAATTCGTAAGAAAATAATGAAGGAATGAGCTTCTATTTATAAAAAAATGGACTGCATAGTAACTAACTCATGAACGGTTTAGATTGATTTACTTTAATTTGATGGTCCATATTTAAAGTAAAATCTTTTAAATAAAATATAATATATTCTATTTATAATCTAATAAAACGAATAACTTTATAAAAGATTTTACTATGCAAATACTATGCAGGCACTATGTAAATACTATGCATAATAAAATATAATATATTTTAATTATTGTCTAATAAAACAGATAACTTTATAAAAGTATTCTGTTTTATATAAAAAGATTTTACTATTAGCCTAATAAAACGAATAACTTTATAAAAGTATTCTGTTTTATATAGAAAACTTTTCTGTTTTATTACATTAATAATACCAATAAAACAAAACTGAGTGACTTATCACATAAGCCTTAATAATCAATACCGTATGCTACTATGCAACTACACGTATTACTGTACTTTTACTACCGAGTAGTTCAACAGTATTAACGGTAAAACTTTCGCCGTTATTTTTATAAAATATTTTTGTCATTTTCTCAATCCGAAAATAATTCTGTTGTAGGGTCCACCAACAATTGTGACGTCGTACGAATATTCTCCGACAAAAATAATATTTCCCGACCAATCGAATATAATACAACAACTTGCATACTTTGCAAAATTTATAAATATTACCCACAACTATAACATTATATCAAATCCACACTATAATATTCAAAAAATATTTTGAGAAATTTAAATCTTTATTCATAAAATCTGGGGTATCACAATATATATATATATAAGCAATAAACGCTCTGGATATAAAATCCAAGCTCAATCAAATAGAGTTTGATCACAAGAGACATATATAAGTATTTATATATATATATATATATATATAGAAAAGCAATAAAAAGCCACGGACCGACACACACAACACGACTCTCAACGTGAATAATAATGTGACACTCCCAAAATTAGGTATACATCACCCATCTTGAGTTGCCAAATACATGGTACAGAATTCAAATACAACTTAATAATATAACTGTCGTGTACAATACGACAAAACATAAACTGTGAGTTTGAATACAAATATTGTCTACTAGAGAGTATACAAACTCAAAAGGAGTCCTCTTTGCAATTATTATCACACTATTACATAGAATAGTGAGGACTACTAATGCTATCATCTGGTCCATCACTCTGTTTCTCGACTCGTCCCAACTATATTCTCATTTCCTGAAGAGAACAGTAAAAGAAAGGGTGAGCTCAACTAGTCCAGTAAGAAATATTATGAATAAGATAATGCAAAATAAATTATCATTAGTCTTCAACAATGTTAAACTGATAAAATATAATAGACATCAAGTTTAACTGCAGCGGATCAAGAAATCCATTAAAAGAGTCAAGTAGAGAATAAAATCTACTATCTTTTATGATTTAAAAGGTTTTTCATGACTTTTATCGCTGGGACTCAGCTTAATAAATAATCCACATCATCGAATCACCCCTGCACTACGGCCAAGGATATTCTTTAGTATCACGACCACGAATTATCCATGCACTACGGCTAAAGATAATCATGTTTTCATCAACGGTCCTGATCATGCCATAAAACAATTCATCTTTGCACTACGGCCAAAGAGAGTCCATAGCCATAATCATACCAAAAATTGTCCATCAATGCACTACGGGCCAATGAGAACTTTTTCTACATCATTTGTAATATTACGGTCATGATTACACCGAATAATCCCTGGTCATAATCATACCAAGTCCATCTATGCACTACAGACCATAGATGACTTTCAACAAAATATTAACATGAGGATGATGACAATGATATAAGAATTCAATAAAATAAGTTCAAGAATTAATTTATCTAGGAACTGATAACGTCCAAATTGTCAACATGATACTGCTTTGTAGAGTAAAATTTAAGAATGCTCAGAAGAATATTTTCATGAAAAGATACTGGTTGAAGCATAAATATCAAGGATATTCCACTAATTTCATAGAGTATAGAAGTCAAAGTTTTAACCAACTGAGTATAATAAAGAATGGAATAACAAAAGAAATCACCATGCATGCGGTGCTTCGCATAGACAGGTTATTCCAACAGAATAATAATACAAAACCAGGTCAGGCAAAATTCGCACCGACAGGATGTTCCAATAGAATAATAAAGAATGGAATAACAACAGAAATCACCATGCATGCGGTACTTCGCATAGACAGGTTATTCCAACAGAATACTAAATAACGGAACCAGGTCAGACGTAATACGCACCGACAGGATGTTCCAACAGAATAATAAAGACGGAACCACGTCCGGCGTAAAACGCACAAACAGGATATTCCAACAGAATATTGAATAATGGAACCAGGTCCGGCGTAAAACGCACAGACGGGATATTCCAACAGAATAATAGTAAAGACGGAACCAGGTCTAGCGTAAAACGCACAGACAGGATATTCCAACATAATAATAATAAAGACGGAATAATAGAAGAATGTCACCAAGTATAGGGTAGTCCGCATATACTGGTTATTCCAGCAGAATAATAAAGAATAGAATAACAGAAGTTCTCTTCATGAATAAGAAAGAAAGAATACCATTTACGAGTACAACAAATAATATCTCTTACCTTGAAAGGAAGAGTACTGGATATAGGAGTAGTGAAGTAGCAGAATACTTTTCTTCTCTCTCTATAATTTTCTCTCTCTAGAGTTTCAGTAAATTCGTAAGAAATAATGAAGGAATGAGCTTCTATTTATAGAAAAATGGACTGCATAGTAACTAACTCATGAACGGTCCAGATTGATTTACTTTAATCTGACGGTCCATATTTAAAGCAAAATCTTTTAAATAAAATATAATATATTCTATTTATAATCTAATAAAATAAATAACTTTATAAAAGATTTTACTATGCAAATACTATGCAGACACTTTACAAATACTATGCATAATAAAATATAATATATTTTAATTATTGTCTAATAAAACAGATAACTTTATATAAGTATTCTGTTTTATATAAAAAGATTTTACTATTAGCCTAATAAAACGAATAACTTTATAAAAGTATTCTGTTTAATATAAAAAGTTTTTCTGTTTTATTACATTAATAATACTAATAAAACAAAACTGAGTGACTTAACACGTAAGCATTAATAACTAATACTGTGTGCTACTATGCAACCACGCGTATTACTGTACTTTTAACACTGGGTGTTTCAACAGTTAACGGTAAAACTTCTGTCGTTATTTTCATAAAAATATTTTTATCGTTTTCTCAATCCGACAATAATTCTGTTGTGGGGTCCACCAATGATTGTACCGTCGTACGAATATTCCCTGTCAAAAATAATATTCCCCGACCAATTGAATATTATATAACAACTTGCATACTTTGCAAAATTTATAAATACTACCCAGAACTATAACACTATATCAAATCCACACCATAATATTAAAAAAAATTATTTCAGGAAAATTAAATCTTATTCGTAAAATTTGGGGTTTTACAATCTCCCATTCTTATGAAATTTCGCCCTCGAAATTTACGTACATACCTGGTATGCCGAATAGGTGAGGATACCTTGACTTCACTTCAAATTCTAACTCTTGAGTTATAACCTTGAATACCTTTATTGTCAAAAACATTGCACGTTGCATACGTGCATGCCCGACGTCCTCCGTTTGCCTCTGAAAACATAATAGTCCCAAAGATAACTATTTTTATCCCTTCTAACGATCTCAAATTAAATAACTTAAAGAACAAACGTTGTAGGTCTATTCGTCCTCATTCCGTATCATCTTAAATCACCTCAATTGGAGTTCGTATGAAAAAGTTATGCCCAATTTACTAAAGGACATCCAAACAGATTTTGGCTTAACACTAGACCAGCGCCTAGGCGCCCAAAATTGGCCTTGGGCAAGCGCCTAGGTGCCCCAGAACAGATTCCAAGGGCTGAGTCTAGTGCCTAGGCGCTCGACCTTTGGCACTTAACTCCAATTTTTTAGATTTTGCAACTTTTGACACATATACTTCAAATCTTCATAACTTCTTCATCCGTTATCAGAATTAGTTCGTTTTTGAGGCTATGGAAAGCTTGTAACATGCTCTACAAAACTCCCATGATTTCATAATTTTTTAGATTCATTAATTATTCTAAAATTTGGCTCCAAAGTCTCCCAAGACTAAGTTTTTACTAACAACGATACGTGAAAAACGTTATGAACAAATAACATACTTGGCGGTAAAATGAGTCTATAAGTTACAGTTCCTACTCGATCAAGGATTTCAAATAGGTCAATTAAATCGAGGGTTGAGATAACACCTTCTTGAACCTTCTTCTTCATATTCATCAGCTTTGAGTATGTAGCTTGAGCGGCTTTAACTTTATCGATTAAAGTCGATTCTAATCGTATATTCGTTATCTTCACGTGGGTCCCTAGAGTCTTTAGCTCTATCTTCATCATTTGTAAGTTATATGAAATGGGTCTTTATGTTAACAACATCTCACTCGCATACGATCTTCTACTCAACTCGTCAGCTACCACTTTCGTTCTTCCACGATGATATTGAATGGTATGGTCATAATCTTCAACAGCTCGAGCCAACGTCTGTGGCGCATAATACGTTCATTTTAGTTGAAGAAATATTTAAGGGTTTAAGAAAAGGGTTTTGTACTGGGGTCAATAAAAAATTTAATTTCACGCTCTGGGGTAGGCTAAGAAGTCTTCAAGAATACGTCAGGAAATTTATTAACAATAGAAATATCGTTCAAAACTGTGACCCTCATCCAAGACTTGGATAGCACGTCATATTGATACCTATCAACTTGTCATCATCATTCACGACGTCGCCTACAGAAAGTCTGGCTTCGGT
This sequence comes from Panax notoginseng, assembly GCA_016801055.1. Classification (NCBI taxonomy): domain Eukaryota; kingdom Viridiplantae; phylum Streptophyta; class Magnoliopsida; order Apiales; family Araliaceae; genus Panax; species Panax notoginseng. The sequence goes on from CM029017.1 coordinate 120,074,598, forward strand.
GCATTCCACACAAGGAAGTCACCAGATAAAGGCTCAGGGCTCTTTACTTATGGCTTGATATGACAATGATTAACTTTAGTGGTTTGGTTACATTGAATTCACATAATAGGTTGGTTAGAGGAGTATGAAAGCTAACAACCTTACAAAAAAAACATGATGAGTAGTTAACCAATCGATTTCTAAAATCACATCAAAGGCAAGTATTTTCAAAGAGATACGATCGACAGGTAACGTGAAAGTGTTGATTTGAATCAAACAAGTTTTATAAATAGTAGAGGTAACGAAGGTTTCTCCCAACAGAATTTCAACAGATAAATCAAAGTCTAACTTCTTCGGAGTTAAGTTGAAATATTGAACACAACTAGGTGAAATAAAAGAGTGAGTAGAACCGGTATCTAACACGGTATAGACTTCAAAAGAGTTTATGACTAACATACCCGTGATAATTTTATTCAGGTTCCTCGTCACGAAAAAAAAACGTTCTCTCTTAAACTACCGGCTTTGACTTTTTTGGGACGGCCTTTGGTGCCTCCATCCTAGCTGAACTTGTCTTCGGCGAACAACAAAATTGGGCTAAGTGACCTTCTCTTCCACAATTATAACATGCTTTGGACGGCATCGCACAGTTTGGGCTGATGTGTCCCTCCCTTCCACATTTGAAGCATATGATAGGTGGTCGTTCTCCTTCTGTAACAACGGGTGCTGGTGCTGACGTCTTTCCATCATTGTAGAATCTTCTCTTATTAAAATGTCCATTCTTATTGTTTTGACCATGATTACCACCGAAGTGGTTACCATTTCTGGCATGTTGATTCCCTCCATGTTTATTGTCACCGTTTTGATGACTGTTATCACCGGTATTATCATTTTGTCGGCTGCTCTCTTTTGGTTGCGTTGACTTGTTATCGCGCTCCACTAACTAAGCCCTATTTACAATATCTGAATACAAACACAATTTATGAGAAATAAGATATTGACGTATCTCCGGCTTCAAACCTCTTAAAAACATCTGCGACATTCTCTCTTCATTATCAACAAAGTGGGACGCAAATCGGGACAACTCGGTAAACTTGGCTTCGTACTGCGACACGGTCATGTTTTTTTGCTCTAACTTGATAAATTCCACCTCCTTCATGTGACGAATGCTTTCGGGAAAGTACTTATCATTGAACAGCTCTTGGAACTTCTCCCAAGACATCTTGAGTGCGTCAAGCTGGGTATATTTTATAGATTCCCACCAGTAATATGCCTCTTCACGCAACATAAAGGTGGCAAAGGGAACCTTTTGCTCCTCTGAGCATCCCAAGACATCAAATATCTTGGTGATCTACTTTAACCACGTCTCCACCTTAAGTGGTTCTGGCTTTCCCAAAAACTCCGGTGGTCCCAGCTCCTTGAACTGCTTAGCGGTGACCAACGGTGGGTTGCCATTATTTTTACCTGCATTATGAACAGGAGCCACCTTCGCCTGATGTTGCATGAATTCTAAAAAACTCCTAAACGTACCGTCGTTCGTCAATTGATCAGTGTTGTTGTTTACAGGAGGATTATCACCATCCTGTTGCATATTGTCCTGATTATTGATCTTTGGAGACTCAACGGTCTCCTGTGCTCCATTGCTTATCTCAACATTTCCAGATGCCATTTTTAAATACTGCCACAAAATAAGGGTTAATTAATATATCACATATTATCAATATACTCTGACCGATCAATTAAATACCAAATAACTTAGGTAGGTCATACTAGCGAAGGAATTCCCCGTCTCTTCCCTCCTAGTTCTTATCTCACATCTCAGCCAGGGATCATATCCCTAAACTTTGATACCAACTGTGACGCCCCCAAAATTAGGTATACATCACCCATCTTGAGTCGCCAGATACATGATACAGAATTCAAATACAACTTAATAATACAACTGTCGTGTACAATACGACAAAACATAAACTGTGAGTTTGAATACAAATATTGTCTACTACAGAGTATACAAACTCAAAAGAAGTCCTCATTACAATTATTATCACACTATTCCATAGAATAGTGAGGACTACTAATGCTATCATCTGGTCCATCACTCCGTTTCTCGACTCGTCCCAACTATATTCTCATTTCCTGAAAAGAACAGTGAAAGAAAGGGTGAGCTCAACTAGCCCAGTAAGAAATATTATGACTAAGATAATACAAAATAAATTATCATTAGTCTTCAACAATGTTAAACTGATAAAATACAATAGACATCAAGTTTAACTGCAGCGGATCAAAAAATCCACTAAAAGATTCAAGTAGAGAATAAAATCTACTATTCTTTTTGATTTAAAAGGTTTTTCATGACTTTTATCGCTGGGACTCAGCTTAATAAATAATCCACATCATCGAATCACCCCTGGACTACGGCCAAGGATATTCTTTAGTATCACGACCACAAATTATCCATGCACTATGGCTAAAGATAATCATGTTTTCATCAACGGTCCTGATCATGCCATAAAACAATTCATCTTTGCACTACGGCCAAAGAGAATCCATAGCCATAATCATACCAAAAATTGTTCATCAATGCACTACGGGCCAATGAGAACCTTTTCCACATCATTTGTAACATTACGGTCATGATTACATCGAATAATCCCTGGCCATAATCATACCAAGTCCATCTATGAACTACAGACCATAGATGACTTTCAACAAAATATAAACATGAGGATGATGACAATGATATAAGAATTCAATAAAATAAGTTCAAGAATTAATTTATCTAGGAACTGATAACGTCCAAATTGTCAACATGATACTGCTTTGTAGAGTAAAATTTAAGAATGCTCAGAAGAATATTTTCATGAAAAGATACTGGATGAAGCGCAAACATCAAGGATATTCCACTAATTTCATGGAGTATAGAAGTCAAAGTTTTAACCAACCGAGTATAATAAAGAATGGAATAACAAAACAAATCACCATGCATGCGGTGCTTCGCATAGACAGGTTATTCCAACAGAATAATAATAACGGTACCAGGTTAGGTGAAATTCGCACCGACAGGATGTTCCAACAGAATAATAAAGAATGGAATAACAACAGAAATCACCATGCATGCGGTACTTCGCATAGATAGGTTATTCCAACAGAATACTAAATAACAGAACCAGGTCAGGCGTAATACGCATCGACAGGATGTTCCAACAGAATAATAAAGACGGAACCACGTCCGACGTAAAACGCACAGACAGGATATTCCAACAGAATAATGAATAATGGAACCAGGTCCGGCGTAAAACGCACAGACTGGATATTCCAACAGAATAATAGTAAAGACGAAACTAGGTTCAGCGTAAAACGCACAGACAGGATATTCTAACAGAATAATAATAAAGACGGAATAATAGAAGAATGTCACCAAGTATAGGGTAGTCCGCGTATACTAGTTATTCCAGCAGAATAATAAAGAATAGAATAACAGAAGTTCTCTTCATGAATAAGAAAGAAAGAATACCATTTACGAGTACAACAAATAATATCCCTTACCTTGAAAGGAAAAGTACTAGATATAGGAGTAGTGAAGTAGCAGAACACTTTTCTTCTCTCTCTATAATTTTCTCTCTCTAGAGTTTCAGTAAATTCGTAAGAAATAATGAAATAATGAAAGAATAAGCTTCTATTTATAGAAATATGGACTGCATAGTAACTAACTCATGAACGGTCCAGATTGATTTACTTTAATCTGACGGTCCATATTTAAAGCAAAATCTTTTAAATAAAATATAATATATTCTATTTATAATCTAATAAAACGAATAACTTTATAAAAGATTTTACTATGCAAACACTATGCAGACATTATGCAAGTACTATGCATAATAAAATATAATATATTCTAATTATTGTCTAATAAAACAGATAACTTTATAAAAGTATTCTATTTTATATAAAAAGATTTTACTATTAGCCTAATAAAACGAATAACTTTATAAAAGTATTCTGTTTTATATAAAAAGCTTTTCTGTTTTATTATATTAATAATACTAATAAAACAAAACTGAGTGACTTAACACGTAACCATTAATAACCAATACCGTGTGCTACTATACAACTACGCGTATTACTGTACTTTTAACACCGGGTGTTTTAACAGTTAACGGTAAAACTTCTGCCGTTATTTTCATAAAAATATTTTTATCGTTTTCTAAATTCGACAATAATTCCGTTCTGGGGTCCACCAATGATTGTACCGTCGTACGAATATTCTCTGTCAAAAATAATATTCCCCGACCAATCGAATATTATATAACAACTTGCATACTTTGCAAAATTTATAAATACTACCCACAACTATAACACTATATCAAATCCACACCATAATATTAAAAAAAAATTATTTCGAGAAAATTAAATCTTATTCGTAAAATTTGGGGTTTTACAAATAATGTGTGCCCAAAAGTGGAGAAAAGGCTTTAAGAAATGTAAGAAGGCTTATAGTGGGCTGCCAAAGAAGACTTCAAATAGCTTTGAATGAATGAACACTCGGTTCTCACCGGTAAAATGTAGGAAAATATAAGCTTACCAGTGTTTGAAATGAGAAAGCACTCAGTTTATAGTGTGTACAGAGTAAAATGGACAAGGCATTCTCGCCTTTTTTTCTTACAAATGGCCACCCTAAGCCCTCTATTAATAGAGGGGGAGAGCCGCAGGTGTACCTGCAGCTTCTCGGGGTGCCCCGGTCTCCGTGGGCCCTGCTGTCTCGAAGTACGTGCACTCGTGCAACGTATTGTCCGCTCGAACCTTCAGAACTTCAATTCAGGCATCCGATTGAGGCGTATAAGACCTTTTACGGAATGCTATTGTCGAGAGCTACACAATAACATGGGATAAGAGGTTGTGCAAAGTAAGGAAGATCGGTCCATGCCCAGGTCTTCAAGTCTTCAAATTCTTTTTGGTGTGTTGTCTTGTGTAGTAGTCACTCGGGATTGGAGCTATAGTTCTTGTACGACACTTTTGTGTAGCATGTGGGTTGAAATGTTGTTGAGACGGTGTGAATGAGGGATCAAGGTGGCAAAATGATGATTTTGCCCCTCACCGGGGTTATCCCCGGCTCTGGGATGATTTAGCAGTCGTTGCTCAGGGTTATCTCTGAGATTGGGCTGCTGCAAGTGCTGAAGGTATTCAGGGTTGTCTCTGAGGTGTGCCTGACCTTCCGGGGTTATCTCTGAGTTTGGGACTGAGTGCCTCGGGGCTATCATTGAGGTTGAAGCTGATTGCTGGGGATTGAAATGAACTTTTTCGGAGTTATCTTTGGAATTGCAACTGCATGCCTCAGGGTTTTCTCTGAGGTTAGAACTGAAACTCCCGAGGTTGTATCCGGTGTGACGCCCCCAAAATTAGGTATACATCACCCATCTTGGGTCGCCAGATACATGGTACAGAATTCAAATATAACTTACTAATACAACTGTCGTGTACAATACGACAAAACATAAACTGTGAGTTTGAATACAATTATTATCTTTTAGAGAGTATCCATACCCAAAAGGAGTCCTCATTATAATTATTATCACACTATTACATAGAATAGTGAGGACTACTAATGCTATCATCTGGTCCATCACTCCGTTTCCCGACTCGTTCCAGCTATATTCTCATTTCCTGAAGACAATCGTGAAAGAAAGGGTGAGCTCAACTAACCCAGTAAGAAATATTATGACTAAGATAATGCAGAATAAATTATCATTAGTCTTCAACAATGTTAAACTGATAAAATACAATAGACATCAAGTTTAACTGCAGCGGATCAAGTAATCCATTAAAAAAGTCGAGTTGAGAATAAAATCTACTATCTTTTATGATTTAAAAGGTTTTTCATAACTTTTATCGCTGGGACTCAGCTTAATAAATAATTCACATCATCGAATCACCCCTGCACTACGGCCAAGGATATTCTTTAGTATCACGACCACGAATTATCCATGCACTACGGCTAAAGATAATCATGTTTTCATCAATGGTCCTGATCATGCCATAAAACAATTCATCTCTGCACTACGGCCAAAGAGAATCCATAGCCATAATCATACCAAAAACTGTCTATCAATGCACTACGGGCCAATGAGAATTTTTTCCACATCATTTGTAATATTACGGTCATGATTACACCGATTAATCCCTGGTCATAATCATACCAAGTCCATTTGTGCACTACAGGCCATAGATGACTTTCAACAAGATATAAACATGAGGATGATGACAATGATATAAGAATTCAATAAAACAAGTTCAAAAATTAATTTATCCAGGAAATAACAAAGTCCAAATTGTCAATATGATACTGCTTTGTGGAGTAAAATTCAAGAATTCTTAGAAGAATATTTTCATAAAAAGATACTAGATGAAGTGCAAATATCAAAGATATTCCACTAATTTCATGGAGTATAGATGTCAAAATTTTAACCAACTGAGTATAATAAAGAATGGAATAACAAAAGAAATCACCATGCATGCGATAGACCGCACAGATAGGTTATTCTAACAGAATAATAAATAATGGAACCAGGTCCGGCGTAAAACACACAGACATGATATTCCAACAGAAAAATAATAAAGACGGAACCAGGTCCGGTGTAAAACACACAGACAGGATATTCCAACAGAATAATAATAAAGAAGAAACCAAGTCCGGTGTAAAACACACAGACAGGATGTTCCAGCAGAATAATAATAAAGACGGAACTAGGTCCGGTGTAAAATACACAGACAGGATGCTCCAACAGAATAATAGAAGAATGTCACCAAGTATAGGGTAGACCGCGTATACAGGTTATTCCAACAGAATAATAAATAATGAAATAACAGAAGTTCTCTTCATGAATACAAAAGAAATAATACCCCTTACGGGTACAACAAATAATATCCCTTACCGTTTTAAAAAAGAACTGAAATAAAGAAGTAGTTAAGTAGCAGAATACTTTTCTTATTTCTCTCTATAGTTTCTCCCTCTAGAGTTTAGTGAATTCGTAAGAAAATAATGAAGGAATGAGCTTCCATTTATAGGAAAATAGAATGCATAGTAACTAATCCATGAACGGTCCAGATTGATTTACTTTAATCTGACGGTCTATATTTAAAGAAAAATCTTTTAAATATAATATATTCTATTTATAGAATAACTTTAATAAAGTATTCTGTTTTATATAAAAAGATGTTTCTGTTTTATTACGTTAATAATACGAAAAAAAACAAAACTTCATTATCGCTAAATAATTCATATTATTAATTGACAATAATTGAATCAAATTGAGTGACTAATCACGTAAGCCTCAATAATCAATACCGTATGCTACTATGCAACCACACGTATTACTGTACTTTTACTACCGAGTAGTTCAACAGTATTAACGGTAAAACTTCCGCCGTTATTTTCATAAAATATTTTTGTCGCTTTCTCAATCCGATAATAATTCCGTTGTGGGGTCCACCAATAATTGTGTCGTCGTACGAATATTTCCCGACAAAAATAATATTCCCCGACCAATCGAATATAATACAACAACTTGCATACTTTGCAAAATTTATAAATACTACCCGCAACTATAACATTATCTCAAATTCACACCATAATATTTAAAAAAATATTTTGAAAAATTAAATCTTTATTCATAAAATCTGGGGTTTTACAATCTCCCCTCCTTATGAAATTTCGCCCTCGAAATTTACGTACGTACCTGGTATGCCGAACAGATGAGGATACCTTGACTTCACTTCAAATTCTAACTCTTGATGTATAACCTTTGAGCGTCGAATATGATCCTTCTTATCCAAGATGTTAACACGTATCTTCTCATACGTTAAATCTTCTGCAATCTCGTCTAGTTTTAATTCAATAATGTGGTTCGGGTCGTCCACATATTTACGTAACATCGATACGTTAAAAACGTTATGAACACGCGACATACTTGGCGGTAAAACGAGTCTATAGGCCACAGTTCCTACTCGATCAAGGATTTCAAATGGGTCAATTAAATTGAGGGTTGAGATTTCCTCTCTTCGTCGATTATTGCTTCTAGAATAACGCCCTCTTGAACCTTCTTCTTCACATTCATCAGCTCTGAGTATGTAGCTTAAGCGGCTTTAACTTTATCGATTAAAGTCGATTCTACTCGTATATTTGTTATCTTCACGTGGGTTCGTATATTCGCACTTGTAAACGCATACGATCTTCTACTCAATGCGTCAGCTACCACGTTCGCTTTTCCATGATGATATTAAATGGTATGATCGTAATCTTTAACAGCTCGAGCCAACGTCTTTGGCGCATGATACGTTCGTTTTAAGTCAAGAAATATTTGAGGGTTTAAGAAATGGGTTTTGTACTGGGGTCAATACAAAATTTGATTTCACGCTCTAGGGGTAGGCTAGGAAGTCTTCAAGAATACGTTAAGAAATGTATTAATAATAGAAATATCATTCAAAATTGTGACTCTCATCCCAGACTTGGATAACACGTCACATTGATACCTCTCAACTTGCCATCGTCATTTACAACATCTCCTACGGAAAGACTAGCTTCAGTGCATTCCACACCAGGAAGTCAACAACGAAAGGAACGGGGATCTTTACTTATGACTTGATATGACAATGATTGACTTTAGTGGTTTGGTTGCTTGAATTCGCATAATAGGTTGGTTAGGAATATGAAAGCTAACAACCTTACGAAAAGCATGATGAGCAGTTAACCAATCATTTCCAAAAATCACATCAATGCAAGTATTTTCGAAGAGATAAGATCGACAGGTAACGTGAAAGTGTTGATTTGAACAAGATTTATAAATAGTGGAGGTAACGAAAGTTTCTCCCAACTGAGTTTAAACAGATATATCAAAGTCTAACTTCTCCGGAGTTAAGTTCAAACATTGAACACAACTAGGTGAAATAAAAGAGTGAGTAGAATCGGTATCTAACACGGTATAGACTTCGCAAAAGTTTATGACTAACATACCCGTGATAATTTTATTCAGGTTCCTCATCACGAAAAAAAAATGCTCTTTCTTAAACTACCAGCTTTGGCTTGTCTGGGACATCCTTTGGCATCACTATCCCAGCTGGACTTAACTTCACCATACGACAAAATCGAGCTAGGTGACCTTCTCTTCTGCAATTAAAACACGCTTTGGATTGCTGCGTATAGTTTGGACGGATGTGTCCCTCCTGTCCGCATTTGAAACATACGACCGGTGGTCGTTCTTCTTCCTTTGAAACGGGTGCTGGTACCGACGTTTTCACGTCATTGTTGAACCTTCTCTTCTTAAAATGTCCATTCTTATTGTTTTGACCATGATTACCACCGAAGTGGTTACCATTTCTGGCATGTTGATTCCCTCCATGCTTATTATCACCGCTTTGATGACTGTTATCACTGGTATTATCATTTTGCATGCTGCTCTCTTTTGGTTGCGTTGACTCCTTATCGCGCTCTACTAACTGAGCCCTATTTACAACATCTGAATACAAACACAGTTTATGAAAAATTAGATATTGACGTATCTCCGGCTTCAAACCTCTTAAAAACATCTGCGACATTCTCTCTTCATTATCAACCAAGTGGGACGCAAATCGGGACAACTCGGTAAACTTGGCTTTGTACTGCGACACGGTCATGTTGTTTTGCTCCAACTTGATAAATTCCATATCCTTCATGTGACGAATGCTTTCGGAAAAGTACTTGTCGTTGAACAGCTCCTGGAATTTCTCCCAAGACATCTTGAGTGCGTCAGGCTGGGTACGTTTTACAGATTCCCACCAGTGATCTTCCTCTTCACGCAACATAAAGGTGGCAAAGGGAACCTTTTGCTCCTCGAAGCATCCCAAGACATCAAATATCTTGGTGATCTGTTTTAACCACGTCTCCGCCTTAAGTGGTTCTGGCTTTCCCAAAAGCTCCGGTGGTACCAGCTCCTTAAATTGCTTAGCGGTGACCAACCGTGGGTTGCCATTATTTTTACCTGCATTATGAACAGGAGCCGCCTTCGCCTGATGTTGCATGAATTCTAAAAAATTCCTAAACGTACCGTCGTTCGTCAATTGATCAGTGTTGTTGTTTACAGGAGGATTATCGCCATCCTGTTGCACATTGTCCTGATTATTGATCTGTGGAGACTCAACGGTCTCCAGTGCTCTATTGCTTATCTCAACATTTTCAGATGCCATTATTAAGTACTGCAACAAAACAAGAGTTAATTAACATATCACATATCATCCCTATACTCTGACCGACCAATTAAATAATAAGTAAACTTAGGTAGGTCATACTAGCGAAGGAATTCTCCGTCTCTCCCCTCCTAGTTCTTTTCTCACATCTCAGCCAGGGATCATATCCCTAAGCTTTGATACCAACTGTGACACCCCCAAAATTAGGTATACATCACCCATCTTGGGTCGCCAGATACATGGTACAGAATTCAAATACAACTTACTAATACAACTGTCGTGTACAATACGACAAAGCATAAAATGTGAGTTTGAATACAATTATTGTCTTCTAGAGAGTATCCATACTCAAAAGGAGTCCTCATTACAATTATTATCACACTATTACATAGAATAGTGAGGACTACTAATGATATCATCTGGTCCATCACTCCGTTTCCCGACTCGTCCCAGCTATATTCTCATTTCCTGAAGAGAACCGTGAAAGAAAGGGTGAGCTCAACTAGCCCAGTAAGAAATATTATGACTAAGATAATGCAGAATAAATTATCATTAGTCTTCAACAATGTTAAACTGATAAAATACAATTGACATCAGGTTTAACTGCAGCGGATCAAGCAATCCATTAAAAGAGTCAAGTAGGGAATAAAATCTACTATCTTTTATGATTTAAAAGGTTTTTTATAACTTTTATCGCTAGGACTCAGCTTAATAAATAATCCACATCATCAATTCACCCCTGCACTATGGCCAGGGATATTCTTTAGTATCACGACCACGAATTATTCATACACTACGGCTAAAGATAATCATGTTTTCATCAACGGTCCTGATCATGCCATAAAATAATTCATCTCTGCACTACGGCCAAAGAGAATCCATAGCCATAATCATACCAAAAATTGTCCATCAATGCACTACGGGCCAATGAGGACTTTTTTCACATCATTTGTAATATTACGGTCATGATTACACCAATTAATCCCTGGTCATAATCATACCAAGTCCATCTATGCACTACATGTTATAGATGACTTTCAACAAAATATAAACATGAGGATGATGACAATGATATAAGAATTCAATAAAACAAGTTCAAAAATTAATTTATCAAGGAATTAACAACGTCCAAATTGTCAATATGATACTACTTTGTGGAGTAAAATTTAAGAATTCTTAGAAGAATATTTTCATGAAAAGATACTAGATGAAGCGCAAATATCAAAGATATTCCACTAATTTCATGGAGTATAGATGTCAAAGTTTTAACCAATTGAGTATAATAAAGAATGGAATAACAAAAGAAATCACCATGCATGCGATAGACCGCACAGACAGGTTATTCCAACAGAATAATAAATAATGGAACCTGGTCCGGCGTAAAACGCACAGACATGATATTCCAACAAAATAATAATTAAGACGGAACCAGGTCCGGTGTAAAACACACAGACAGGATGTTCCAGCAGAATAATAATAAAGACGGAACTAGGTCCGGTGTAAAACACACAGACAGGATGTTCCAACAGAATAATAGAAGAATGTCACCAAGTATAGGGTAGACCGCGTATACAGGTTATTCCAACAGAATAATAAATAATGAAATAACAGAAGTTCTCTTCATGAATACAAAAGAAATAATACCCCTTACGGGTACAACAAATAATATCCCTTACCGTTTTAAAAAAGAACTGAAATAAAGAAGTAGTTAAGTAGCAAAATACTTTTCTTATTTCTCTCTATAGTTTCTCTCTCTAGAGTTTAGTGAATTCGTAAGAAAATAATGAAGGAATGAGCTTCCATTTATAGGAAAATAGAATGCATAGTAACTAATCCATGAACGGTCCAGATTGATTTACTTTAATCTGACGGTCTATATTTAAAGAAAAATCTTTTAAATATAATATATTCTATTTATAGAATAACTTTAATAAAGTATTCTGTTTTATATAAAAAGATGTTTCTGTTTTATTACGTTAATAATTCGAAAAAAACAAAACTTCATTATCGCTAAATAATTCATATTATTAATTGACAATAATTGAATCAAACTGAGTGACTAATCACGTAAGCCTCAATAATCAATACCGTATGCTACTATGCAACCACGCGTATTACTGTACTTTTACTACCGAGTAGTTCAACAGTATTAACGGTAAAACTTCCGCCGTTATTTTCATAAAATATTTTTGTCGTTTTCTCAATCCGACAATAATTCCGTTGTGGGGTCCACCAATAATTGTGTCGCCGTACGAATATTTTCTGACAAAAATAATATTCTCCGACCAATCGAATATAATACAACAACTTGCATACTTTGTAAAATTTATAAATACTACCCACAACTATAACATTATCTCAAATTCACACCATAATATTTAAAAAATATTTCAAAAAATTAAATCTTTATTCATAAAATCTGAGATTTTACATCCGGGGTTGGGATTGATATTGTGGTTCTCCAGGGTTATCTCTGGAGTGTGAAAAAGGCATTTTTATCCTCCTGCATAGTTAGTAACAGGAAAACGAAATTTCAAGTGTCTACAAGAATACATGTTATGCCAGAAATTATATTGGGCAATAAAAAGCCTAAGTCTGGTTCTGGCAGGGAGTAGCGCGGTCGCGCCACTCCCAAGCTTAAATGCAGTGCGGTCGCGCCGTTCTGCAAAGTGACCAAGAGTAGTTTGTTAGATGCATGGTCTTAAGTTATGGTTACATGCATGTTGTCCTTAAGGACTACAAGATTTGAAAACAAGATTGTTTAGATAAATATGATAGTAGAATGAGCTAGTCTCATGGTTATCCTAAGTTTAAGTAGACATGAAACCAAGTTAGGAAATAATATTTGTTCTTATATTAAGAGCGTATGAAATGTATGACTGATGGGTATGAATCCATGATTATATAACTGTGTAGGAATACACGCAGTGCAGGTAAGCTTTAAGCAGTTAAGTCGAAATTGATAAACTACGAATCAGGCAAGTCTTTCAGTTCCTATTTGATATATAAATTCGATAACTGTTAGTTGAGCTATATTATGCTATGAGAATGTTGATGTATATATATAAAATGCATATGAGATATGTATGAAATTTGAAAGTAGATCTTTGATGATGTGCTTGTGAAGTAAACATATATGCCTGTTATATGAGAAGTAACATGCGTAGTAAATATTAATGGATTATGAATGCATGAGTTGAGTATGTTATTATATGTTATGTGCTGCATGAAAACTGTTAGAGTTGTTGGGCTGTCGAGCTCACCCTTGCAGATAACCATTTTTGCAGGTTAAGGACTCACGGTAAAGATTACGTGTTACTTAATTGATAGAGTTCAGTAATATCTAAGGAGATTGATTTATTTATTTAAATACATGCTCGAGCAATGTTTAGATTCTAGGAGATGTACATGATAGTAGTTTACGATGTGTAATACATGTTGAGTTATAAATTTGTACTATGTGATGCATAGAGGAATTCAAATCGAGATGTAAAAATTTATACAATAATTCGAATAAGATGAGTCATAACATAATTTGATTCAAGGATATATAAGTTATTCAAGTTAAGAAATTAATAAAAGTTTTTTTAAAGGATATTGAAAAAGTTTAAATTATTTTGCATATTTTTATAACATTGAATATGATGTAAGACAGGGATGATAAATGACCAATATTTGAAACTTATAAAAGTTTGGGGTCATTATACAGATCCTGGAGATGGAAAGAATTTATTTTTTAAATTGTAATAAGCAAAGTTATATTCATTAAGTTATGAATAAAAGATAGAAATAGTTTGACGATGGTAGTATCGTGGCGGACCGGATCCGAGGTTCAAAGGGACCCGAATTTGGGGGCGTCACAGGTTCAGCCAATTATAACGAGCTTTTGGGAGGATTACAGATTTTTGATTCTCATATCTTTCTTTTAAATCATTCCATAAGACAAGATGATCTTTCACAGTAAGGTACTCATATTTTAATTCTTCATGGAGATTATGGCGAATAAAAATTATTGATTTTGCACGATCCTGCAGGGATACATGATTGTCAACCTTAATTGTATCTCCAAGATTCTTTGCCTCTAGGTGAATCTCAGCATCAAGGGTACATGACAAGTAATTCTTGCCCAAGATGTCAAGGGCAGCAAATTCAAGTTTTGTAAGGTTTGACATCTATTAAAAACATATGCAATAATATGAAAATACTACTAGTTAGTAATAATTAAACATGTCTAAAAATGAAGGTAGATAAATAAATAATATCCGGGGCAGGTGATGTGTAACCTATTGCATAACACATACTATTATATATAGTAATAACATAAGTAAAACCTTTATTCAGAAATAGACTTGGGACCAAACTATTTGTATTCTAATTGAGAGGTTATTACTAAATAGAGGTATTGCTACAAAATATTTTCCGAACACCTTAAAATATCCACTTTAACAAAAATATCAATAAGAACTCCCTAATAATTATTATTCAAAAAATATTTATGCAAAGTAGTCTTTTATAGGAAAATATGGTCTTTTATAGAAAATATAGTCTTTTATAGGAAAATATAGTCCTTTATAGAAAATGTAGTCTTTTATAGAAAATGTAGTCTTTTAAAATTAATATTGTCTCTCTCTTTCTCTCATGTGTATATATATATATATATATATATATATATATATATATAAAATTATTACTATATAGAGGTATAGTTTTTTTAATACGGGACTTAAAAAGTATATAACATATTACAATTTAGAGATTATTCCTATTTATAACTGGCCCAAATTGAGACCAAATTTTTTTATAATATTGTAGAGGTTATTTTTATATAGAGTATTTCTAAATAGGAGTTTTACTATATATATATATATATATATATATATATATATATATATATATGAAATTATTACTATATAGAGGTATAGTTTTTTTAATACGGGACTTAAAAAGTATATAACATATTACAATTTAGAGGTTATTCCTATTTATAACTGGCCCAAATTGAAACCAAATTTTTTTATAATATTGTAGAGGTTATTCTTATATAGAGTATTTCTAAATAAGAGTTTTACTATATATATATATATATATATATATATATATATATATATGCTTGTAATTTTCAATATTTATTAATGATAAAAGCATTGATATGAGACATATATATGATCAAATTTAATTTTAATAAAATAATACTTACAGTGAGTTGAGATAATTTCCTTTTCAAAATTCTGTAAAAACTCATGCTGATAATGTGTTGTGAAATGATAGGTAAAATAAATTAAGAAGAGAACAAAATATATATATTAATAATGTCTTGCATTCAAGCGGCCATCCACAATTATTTTGATATCAAATAAATTTCTCGGATGTGGTGTCTCACCAGCTTATCGTTGCAGCTCTCTCTCTCTCTCTCTCTCTCTCTCTCTCTCTATATATATATATATATATATATATATATATATATATATATATATATATCACAAACTAACATTTACATTAAAATAACTTAAGTTACATTAAAGCAACTTAAAACCTTTTAAAAGCTCCCCCA
Organism: Panax notoginseng; assembly: GCA_016801055.1. Lineage (NCBI taxonomy): Eukaryota > Viridiplantae > Streptophyta > Magnoliopsida > Apiales > Araliaceae > Panax > Panax notoginseng. The sequence goes on from CM029017.1 coordinate 120,090,340, forward strand.
TTTATTTTGGTGGTTACTTTCCTTTCAATTGATTTCTAACAAGAGAAACCTAAACACACACAATAATTCATAAAAATATTAAACTAATATAAACAAGTATAAATAATCATATTTCAACAACTGTAAACAAACAAAACCTTAATCAACTTGAGTTGTTTGTAAGAATTATATTTAAGATATGACTATTAATCACGAGTATCTTATTTATTTTCAAACTTAAACTTGAAACTATTAGTTTAGAAATTATAAAATAATTTGATATTATAATTAGAATTCTAAAATTATAATTATAGGATTTATAGTATAGTTTTGGAAGAATTATAATCCTGATTCCTTGTAAACAAACAAAGCCTTAGAACTTAACATTGTTAAAGCTATTAATGGAACATCTAAAGCTACGCTTTACCGTAAACAAACATAACCTTGATGAACTTACACTCTTGCTTCTGAATTTTGAACAAAAAAGAAAATAATAGAAAATTTAAATTAGAATAAAAAAGAAAAGAATAAAAAACTTAAAGTTTTCCTTTGTGTTGTTTCTGAGTTTTTAATAAAAAAAAATAAAAAATTTAAAATTGAGGACATGAGTTGTAATTTAAAATTTATTATATTAAAAGTTGAAGATAATATGAGAATTATAAAAATATTACTTATCCCAATTTCTTTTCCGTCCAAAAAACTTTTACAAAAAAAGTGGCCAAATTTTTTATTCATTTCTTTTCTTTTCCGTTTATTAAATAACTCATAAATATAAGAAATAGAAAAAAAACTTAAATTTCCCGTCCATTTTTTTCTGTCCATTTTAAAACTCAAAAACAGAGCGTTAAAACTTTATATCATTGTTAAATCTATCACTCGAACATTTAAAGCTACGCTTTGTTTACATTAGTTATGCATTGGACTATTCATGTCAAACACTTTATATCCTTGAATAAGTTCTGAGATAACAATAATATAATCCTAAAGTCACTTGAGAGGGTGTTATTTAATCTCACCTTCCTCAAGTTTAAATAGCCCGATTATATAATCCCTAATAACCTTGCAAACGAAAAAAATAATCCATAAAATTGTCGTAATTACAAACATAGCCTTAGCTCCTAACTTAATTTCTTAATCAATAGCATGAATTAAGCATAGGGTTTGGAGTACTACCAACAAAAATGTATTAGCTCCCAACTTAGTTCCTTGATCAATGGCGCATGAATCAAACATAGGGTTTGGAATAGTACCAACAAAAGGGTACTCGTGAACAATAATGGGCCACAGAACAGTGCAAAAAATTAGTCGAGCGTCGGTACGTAACTGAGTGAAAAAGATACGGAGTATGTGGACCAAAATATGAATTGCATATACAAGACTTCGGATACAATCGAGTTCCTGCATTTAATTAACCAACAGATAATTAGTTCAGACCATGTGACCAATGACTGAGATAATCAACAAATCTTACTGCATATACAGAGATGCAACCAATAAAATATAATCCTATGAAACAAAGATGAAGCAAACAAATTAAGGAAATGTTCAAGTCACTTGATAACACAGAAGATGTGGTGGACTAATGAGCCTAGATTAGAGTCAAGTAGGTTTGGAACCTGTTCTTTGTCAAACATTTGTGTAGGTTGAATACTTAATTCAACTAATTTCTCTCCAATGTCCAGTTATGCTGATAGATAGCAAAAGGGCAGTAATATCTTCTCGGAACCATAATAAACGACAAATAAAAAATTTATGGAGGAAAATAATGTAAGAAAAAGAGAGATGAATTAATTAAAATTAAGGAGTCCCCTAAAGGACCAAAGAGGTGCTCTAGCTTTATCAAATACAAACTCTATACAGAAACAGTCGCCCCTTACTCTCTTCCTTGCTTAAATCCGGAAGAGCTGGGCACTAGTTCAGCATTTTAGCTCGTTGTAGCACATATTAAGCACTTCTTCAAAGGGAGTCTCTTTTGGTTGCCGGCTCGCGCACTTCTTCAAAGGGAGTCTCTTTTGGTTGCCGGCTCACGACCGGTGACCACCAATCTGTTCAATATGTTAGCTCAACATGAGTTGACATACTTCAATACTTGATTATATATACTATCTAGCACCAGAAGAGCTCTGCTAATAAACTAGCAAACACAAAGAAGCAACATAACAACCATTAACTAAACATTGTCCTTGATCGTAGACCAACTATAAAGACATATAATGATGTCTGTCCTGTATAAGAAAAACCATGGATCGAGTATAAAACACTACATAAAAGTCAGCAATCACCCAAGACATGATTACACAATAATGTGTGTATCATTTTGTAATGTATGCATCTAATACAAGGAGCATCAAAGAAGAGTACCTCGGTCTAACCATATAAACATACTCTATGATTTGTGCTCAGTGGCTGATCATACTCATTGATGTAAAAGAAAGTTGGTCATAACATACTAAGTACCCCTTTCAAAACACCACGTTCAATAGTCTCCTCTGCCTCCAACACTCTCGCAGGAAGCACAGCTTTACCTTTATAATTTAAATATAAAGTATCTACCAAGCCTTGCTTTACCTGTTCTGCCCTCAACCAATTCCAGCCTCCTATATATATATATAAACTTCTGTGAGGGGTCCTGAAAAGTTAAAAGAAGCACAACAGTATTGACAAATTGCAACTAAAGAACACGAATCCTTTTAAAGGTTTATCAATGCATCTCAAATTATGACAAAGTCAAACTTGATGAAATCCCAAAGCGTTGACACTTTTCAATGTATAAAAACTTGACCTTTCTGATCTCTTTCAACGATTTAATTGCACAAAACAGAGATGTGACTGACAGAAGACTAAAATGCACAAAATATTCATCAAAATACCAAGAAAAAAGGTGGGGTAAGTAATTATCACAAGGATGATAAAATTAGATCAACATTTAGAAAAATAAATATGTACGTATGAATGTATGTATGTATATCAACACAGCTAAAAGAGAACTTCCTGTTTCATTCAAGGACAACTAATGTCACTACATGCATCAAAAATATAAATTAGATTACTTTTTATATGGAAAAACCATGTATCTGGTGCAAGTTCCATTATATTCCACAGGCTATAAATAAAAAGGAAACAGTTCTTTAAAACAAATAATTCCTCAATTGGATATAAAATGAACAACCTTAGGTATAATGAAGTAAGAAAAAGTCCAGAATCAAAAGTTCAGGCGGCATTCTTACACAACCGAGTATCGGCCTGGTTGTGCAGAACCTGGTAGAGATGATGCTTGGGTTGTTATGTCCTCTAGCGTGCGTTTCAATTCCGCTTTAGCCCTCTTAACAGATTGTTCAGAAGGGCCCTCAATGAATAAGTAAAGCTTTCTTTCCCCTTGCCCTGGGATTTTACCAGGTGGAAAATATTGCCCCCTGGTTGTAATAGCTGCTCCATACCATTCAGAGATTGGACCCAAAGTTTCCTTATGCGTAACCTTCCACCGAGCATTTTGAGGAAAATCATTGATCTCCAACTCTGCTTCATAATGTTCAGGCAACGCATCAGCCTGAATCTTTGCTAGGTTATGCTGCAAGTTCATGGCAGCTGCTAATGCTGCTGCCCTAGCAGCCCCTTCATTAACAGCATTTGGAAGTATGGTAGTCGGCACAACTGCTGCTGCACCAGGAAGTGCTAGACCAGGGACACCAGGCAGTGAAACAGGTAATCCACCATTTGAAAGCAATTGACCAGATGAGATTGAAGTTGGCACTGAAGCCATTCCCACTTTAGAGGCAGCGACAAAGGCAGCAGCCTGAGCAAGGACGGCTTGCTGAGAGATGTCTCCGCCTGCCTTTCGCACCCCATCATCTTCATCTTCTGAATCCGACTTATCCTCCTCAAAACCATATTCTTTTGCCTGTGCTTTCTTTGCTGCTCTTCTTACTTCATCCTCCTCTTCATTAAACTTAAAACCACTTCCACCATAACCAGTCCCATGGGCTTGTTCAAGTCCCTGATTCACCTTTGCCAAAAAACCATCAGCAAGAGCTTTCAGGTCATTGGGTACAACTTGTTCAGAGAGTTCCAAGGCTTTTACAAGATCTGGTGCATATCTTGCATCTTCTTCAGATATGAACGTGATAGCACAGCCTTTCCGACCAGCTCGACCTGTCCGCCCAACCCGGTGGACATAGTCTTCATAATGGTTTGGAACATCAAAGTTGATCACCAGTTCGAGCTCTTTCACATCCAAACCCCGTGCAGCAATACTTGTTGCAATCAACAAATTGCATACATTACTCTTAAAGTCCGAAATGGTGGATTCACGATCTGTCTGATCCTTAGCACCGTGAAGTGAGAGGCAAGGATAACCATGCTTGAGCAAATCCCTGAAAAGGGCATCACATTTCTCCTGCGTGTGGACAAATATCAAAATCTTTCCCTTCTCGTACCATTCTCCAAGTAATTCTAACAGTCTAAGAAACCTATCATTTTCTGATCGCATCTCAACTAACTGGGATATGTCTTTGTTCACAACACTCCTCCCACCAACCTGTATTTCAACAGGCTTATTCAGTACCTTGCGTGCCAAGACTTCAACCTGACGAGGGAAAGTAGCAGAGAACAGTACTGTTTGACGGTCTGGTCGAGTATTTTGGACAATTCTGGTGATCTGGGGTTCAAAACCCATATCAAACATTCGATCAGCTTCATCCATGACCAAATAAGTAACCCTACGCAGATTTGTAATTTTTCCACCACTTGTGCAAAGTATGTCAATCATCCTACCTGGAGTGCATACCACTATTTCTACCCCTCGTTTCAGCTCACTAATCTGTTGCGCAACACCAGAACCTCCATAAACAGGCACACAGCTGAGACCAACTATCTTTGCAAATTTCTTGATGTCACTATGGATCTGTTGGACAAGTTCCCTAGTAGGTGCCATTATTAGCCCAATAGGACCATCTCCAGGCATCAATGGTGGCTGGTCCTTAATATGTCTCAACATTGGCAACACAAATGCTAGGGTCTTTCCAGAGCCTGTCTTCGCTACACCAATGCAGTCTCGACCACTCATAATAATTGGAAGCGCCTGAGCTTGAATAGACATTGGCTTTTCATAGTTGAGTTTCTTTATCATCTCCAAAATTTTCGTCGACAGTCCAGTCTGGTGCCAGGTTTTAATAGGCTTCGGAACATCCTTTCCATGCATTTTCAATTCCAGTTGCCTCCTATAAGCGGCAACCTCTTCAGAAGTCATCCTTAAGATTTCTTTCACTTCAATATAGAAATTTTTCCGGAATTCAGGATAATCAATCTTCGAATGGTCAACAATAGATAGTTTCTCCACTTTTGTCTTCTTCACTCTTTTCATGAATTCATCATCATCTTCTTCTTCCAAAGGATCCTCATCGTTATTAACATCACCGTAATCTGAATCAGAACCCTCTCCAGGAATTATTCTTCCCATAGACTTATTAAGACCCTTTCTAGGCTTTTCCCCATAACTCTTAACATTTATATCCTTCTTCAAATAAGAATAACTTTCCTCAGTAACAGGAGCTGAAGCAGTTGTGAGCTTCTCAACTTCAGGCAACACCATTGCATTCATGAAAGCATCTAAGGGATCAATTTCTTCATCCTCACCAGCACTATCACCTCCATTTAGGAAAGCAGGAGCAGCAACCCCATTTTCAGATTCAACTTCCATACTATCTCCACCATTATCCATGGGCTTAGCATCTTCGTCCATATTCATATCCTTTTCTGGTTTCTCCTCCAGAACAGCTTCTTCATCATCTGACTCCCCTTCTAAGGTCCAGGCCTTACCAGACTTCGGTTCATCAGCAGCTGCATCTACTCCGAGCTTCTCTCTTTCAGATTCCTCCGTCTTTCTTTTCAACTCTTGCCATTCCTGAACTCTCCTCCTCCTCTTCTCCATCTCGTCATCCAACTTCCGCTGTTCTTCCTCAATATCATCTTCCCGGCTTCTCTTATCTTTTTTATCTAACAAGTCTTCATCACTCCTTTTTCTGGGGCTACTCTCTATGCTACCATCTCTGTGCCTATTTGACTTGCTGCTTCGCTCACGCTCCCTCTCTTTGTCCTTATAATCTTCCTCTCTCCTACGCCGCTTTCGATCACGGTCTCTAACATCATCACCATCACTATTATCCACTTCTCGACGCTTCTCCCTCTCCCGAATCCTCTCCCTTTCTCTTTCCTTCTCCCTATCCCTCTCATCTCTCTCTCTTTCCCTCTTCTCCCTTTCTATTTCTCTTTCTAGCTCCTTCTCCCTCTCCCTCCTCCTCTCTCTTTCTTTCTCCCTTTCTCTTTCTTTTTCCTTCTCCCTCTCTCTATCCTCACGTTCTCTCTCCCTCGTCCGTTCCCGTTCCCGTTCCCTCTCTCTCTTCTCCTTCTCCTTCTCCTTCTCCTTCTCCTTGACCCTGTCCTTTTCCTTTTCCTTTTCCTTTTCCTTTTCCCTGTCTCTATGCCTATCCTTGTGCCTTTCCCTATCTTTATACTTGTCATCAACACTCTTCTCTCTTTCCTTGTCCTTCTTATCGAACGAAGATCGGTGATGTTCTTTCTCCTTGTCTCTCTCCTTATCCCTATCCCTATCCCTGTCTCTGTGCTTCTCTCCATTCCTCTCCCTATCACGATGGCTCCTCTTCGACTCCTCCCTCTTTTCTGAACCTTCCCTCCTAGATTTGTGCTTAGTCTCTTCCATTGCTGCCATTCACCAAGCTACCCGTCCTCTGTCGAAAAACAAGTAAATTAACAAACTCATAAAAGATAGTTTTAAATAGATAGTTTAAAATAAGAGCAAGATAAAAATAGAATAGATATATGCATTGTAAAAATTTGCCCTTTATAATTTGAACCTCTACAAACCCTACTTAGATGTTCTCGCAAAATCACAAAACCCAGATACAAATCCCGAATAAATACACAAAACATGATGATTTCAGATAATACAAAATTCCTATACATATGAGTAATTGAAGAGATATTGCCATGAACGAATGCAAGCGAATTGGGGAATATTTAGGAATAATCTTACCAAAACAAGAGGAGATCCGACCCTAAGTTGCCCTAAAATCGGTCCCCAGAGCTCCGGCAGGCGAAGCCGGTAGACTGAAAAAGAGTCGAAGAGGGACGGAATTGTACTGGTTTTTGTAGATTCAGATATATCTGTGTTTTGAAGAAAAGGTTCGAGAGAGTTTCAACAATAATTTCGCTAGGTTTTTCTCTCCGCTCAGGAAAATGACGTATAGAAGTAGGATACTTGTTTAGAGTAGCAAAGAGAACGCGCGTGAATCGGAGTTTTATTGGTAGCACATAAAGTATACACAAAAATTATTAAGCATAAATTTTATTAAAAATATATATAAAATGAGAGATTATATATTTTATATATTTTTATTAATAAATAATATATAAATTTAATTTTTTGTGAATAATTTTTTATTTACCGTTTGTGTATATAATATTATTATTTTTATTATATAATAGTATATTTTTTTTCTTTCTTTCTACATTTATTTTTACTTGTCTTTTTTTTTAAAAAATATTTTATTGGTGTAGTTTGAAACTTAATTTGAAATTAACTTAAAAAATTCAAACACGATTGGCATTCAATATTTAAATGAGTTAAAATTTAAATGTGTGATTCGTATTTAATATTTAAATGAGTTAAATTTAAATTTATATTATATATAATAAGGAGAACAATAAAAAAATTTGATGGACTTAACTAAATTTTTTTAGTTGATCATGCATGAGTTGACTCAGTTAATAATAATTTTTTATTTTTATATTTAGTGAATGGATATATATCTACCGACTACTTATCAGATATATATTATATACTATATAGTACTATCTAATATTATATGTTTCAAGTTGGTACTGTAATTATTTTTTTGTTTATTTTATTTGTTAAAGCATCTTAACAATTATTTTTAATACCATTGATTCATACGAATTCATATACGTATTAAATACATACTAGCTACTAACTATTCAATATTTATCTTATTTTAAGCAATAATTTTATTAAAATAGATATAGACACCCAAAAAATTTGTTTTTCTTTTTACTAACCCTATAGGAGAGCAAAAATGTAATTTCGCCCCGACAACAACACGTTCAAGCAAGGATCACAAAACTGAGGATAAAGTCATAAGAAACTACCACAACGATCTCTGAGCCGAAGACTGTCCAAAACAACCCACTTGGTTATCCCGAAGATTCTGGAAGATACCTTTCTAGCTTTTTGCCTTTCACCTCATCTTCTGGGATCTAGAAATGGTCAAACTTGGTGTCATTACGTAGCCCTCGGAAAGAGATTTTCGGAATGTTATGGCACACCTCCCAACTATTCCCGGATTGAAAGATACAAACGTTTCATCGAACCGTGCAGCGATTGAAGGAACGAACTTCGAGGTTGTGGGACCCACATGTCCCAACTGCATGTGCAACTACAACTAGCCGTAGGTGTACTGTGACGCCCCCAAATTCAAATACTTGTACCTTGAATCTAGTGTTTCACGATCTAATTATAATAACATACTAATATCTCATATAACAGAATAATAGAATAATTTATATTGATATAATATAAATATTCTCGTCCCAAGTCTCGCAACTTTAACTAACACATTACATAACTTAAAACATAACATACTTAATACATAAACCATACTCAAGTCTTAATACAATATGATAATTAAAATCCTAACATAGAGGACCAAGCTACTCCATAACCTTGCCCTTTCTCTTATCTTTGCCTAATGTTTTATTGTTGGCTTGTTTGGGTATTAATCAAAACAACACACACGCAAGTGCACGTGGTCAACAAGTAGTATAAAAGAAGTAGAGTATCGTTCCCAATGAGAATATTAATTGAATTTTAATCTAACATACACCACTTTTTAACTATTTCGGTCTACTTAAACAAATGAACAATTTGTGTTTTATCTAAAAATGCTAAAAATCAAAAGACAATTAACTAATGAGTAATTAATTCAGATAAGAGAGATATGTGATTATAACTTCACTTAATGCATCATCCAAGTTACTACATTTTCTGGTAAGCTTAATTAATTACTTAGGATTGCTAGCCGAGAACATGAAAGTAAAATATGGCCATTTCTTAATGTACCTTACCCAAATCACATAAATCCACAATAGATAGAATGAATGTGAACACTCAAATTAATTAATTCACTATATCTCTGTGTGACTTAAGATTAATAAGGATTAAAACACAAGTTCTCAAAAGACTACTAGTGGTGCTTCAATATATTTCTATCTTTAGCACGAATTATGGAATCTAACACCATGTAGAATCATAAACACAAGCTAATATGGTCAGATCTTAACTAACAATTCATTTCTCAATTTCATATGAGTTATCTCGGTAATTGGTGATCACGCAATTAGGCATTTTAAGTAAACCATAGTAGGCAATCCATACATAAACAATCAAAACTCATAAGAAAGCATAGAAATCTGCATTAAACATTAAGATTCATTATAACCCCATAATAGAAATTAGTTCATAGAGAAATTAAAATCCATCATCAAAATTTGTTCATACATTGGAAGCCAAAATGAAAAGAAAGAGAAACTAAGGAATGAGAGATGAAAATCTGATGTCTCCTTCTCCAATCTGAGCATTCAATGTTGAATCAAGCTTCAAAGCTCCCAAAGCTAATCATAATCTAAGCTAATCTATAGAAATGTAATAGAAAATTAAGAGAGATTCAAAGTAGAGAAGAAAATATGCTAAAGGTTCTCCCTATGCTTCTATAAGACCAAAAAGGCAATAAAAACGTCCTATATTCAATACCCTAACTTGCAATGACCCCCTTTTCAGGAAAGAATTCGATTGGCTCTTTTAATGAAAAGTCAGACTTTTTGGCTTCAAAAACAACTTTGTGCTTGATCTGGGCGCAACTGCGCTCTAGGGCAATTCTGGTTGGGGCTGGGCGTAGCTGCGCTCCCTTCCTTTGTATTTCGGGTGCAGTTGCGCTCTGCACATGTCTTCAATTCTGCTGCTATTGTTTTGCACTTACTTTGTTCTGGTTCTCTTGATTTCAAAACACCAAATTCCATCTATATAGTGTCAGTTTACCATCCTTTTGACTTCAAATGCCACCGAGCGAGTTCCCGAACATGAAACCTATAAAAAGGAAAGAAATGCATGAAAAGAAATTTAAACAAATTAGATTAAGCAAGAGTTATAGCAAGATAGTATCCAATAAGTAGGTGTAAAACCTCTTATTAAATACCCCCAAACTTAACCCGTTACTTGCCCTCAAGCAACAAAATAAGAAGAAATGCAACAGCTAAGCAAAATGAAATTTATTCTATATGCCTAAGAATTCACATCAATCAGTATGAAATCCAAATGGATTGCCTCAGAAGAATCACAATGATCATCAAACATAGCATCCAACTAAGAAATAGTCATTAAGTCATATCATTTTGCAAATTCAAAACCTATCATTACTAACATAGTGTGTTGTGTGCTTAGCAACCATCAAACTTGCTATGATATCAATATTTCACATAATACGCTTCTTAGAGGGAAATTTACAGTTCTAACTCAAGAAAGACATTAAATAGGAAAGTTGTAGCTATGACTTCACATTTACTAAGGTAAGGGTCAACTTGGAGTTTATTAGCTTATATATATATATATATATATATATATATATATATATATATATATATATATATATATACTATTTTTATTTTTTCCAGCACGAGGGCATTATAGACTTATTCTTGTGTTTACACCCGGCTATGCAATGCCTAGCCCTCTTAGGATTTTCAATGATACCCATGTAGACTAACGATTGTTAGAGTTAGTGCCCTAGAGGCAAATTATTTGATATAATTGTTTAACATTTCGATATTATATTTGATTAAATAAATGAATAATTTTATTATGGCTTTATTTACTGCGTTATATAAATGTTAACATAATAAAATTTCTTAGAATAGTGATACAAATTATATAGTTTCAAGTATGTGACTTGAACATGAGATTATATAATTACAATTAGTATCATTGCTCTTAAATGTCCCTAGTCGAGTATCATTGTTGATGGGACAACAATGATGCATTGAGACTAGTATGTGGATTGACTGATGACCAAATCTCATTGGTCATAAATATATGAGATATTATGTCAATGCATAGGTACACGTTAGAAAATGATGTACTGGACAGACCCACCATGAGAATTCTATGTGGAGCATTATGCGAAGTGTCATTAGCGATTCTCATAGTGACAATGATGTAATGGTCCTCCGATCTGAAATCACTATATTATTACACGAGAATTTATGTACTTTGATATCATCAAAAGTCACCTTTAATAGGGTGGACAATAAAGATGATTATTGGGTACATCATGAATCGTGCGAGGAATATGAGTGATCTAGATGAAATTTAACCCTCCTATGTATTAGGAGTGATATCCATAGGCCTCTTGATTGAGTAGGACTATGAAATGCATTGCCATGCTCAAATAGTGATTTGTTTCATATAGTCTACTCATTGATCAAGTAAAAACTCAGATTAAATTATGAAGAGTATGACACATTCTATGACTCGAGTTTAATCTAGGATATAAAGGTTAAAAGGATTAAATACATTGAAACATTGGTCACAAAAAGGTTGCATCGAATCATCAATCTTATTATTACTTGGGTAGTAGTGATGCATTACTAGATGCCGCTCACTGTTTATAATTTTATAATATGATTTTAAAATTATTGCCAACGTAATAATAACATATAGGGTCACACACATAGAACATAATTTAAAAGGGAATTAATTTAAATTTTAAGGATTTAAATATATTAATATGATTAATAGTATTTAAATCACGAATTTAAATTAAAAGGATAATTTGTATATATGTATATTAATTAAGTAAGACTTACTTAAGATATATATATATATATTCGGGTTTTAATTAGATTAGGTTTTGATTAATTCCTTTTAACTGCTATATATAAGATATATTTGCCGTTTAGGAATCATATTGTAACCTTACAAACCCTAGCCGCTCTTAGAGAGAGAGACTAGAGAGAGAAAACCTTTAAGAAAAAATTATGATACTTTGGTGGCTAATACCGCAACACCCTTTTATTGCAGAATCGTGAGACGGTTTACGGGCGTTCGTGTGGATACCATAGAGACGTAGTTCATTCGGATTGCGTTGGAGATTTGATCACATCAATTCCAGCTTCATAGTCGGTATAATCTCTTACACACTGAATTAATTTTTGTTTCGCATGGATCCTGTTCGGGTTTCAGATTTTGTTTTGTTCAATTTATTTTCCGTTGTGCATTGCTTTGATGTGCCGAAAACCCTACAACGACTCCCAAGCCGAACTGCTTTAGGGCGCTGGGTGTAGAGACACCCCTAAGAGCTTACTTACTCGAGTATCAAAGGCCACAGGACTCGACTAGCCAAGCTTTCATTCTTTTTTTTCATTAAGATAGCTTTATTGCCCCAAATTTAGTCTTTGTGTTGTCTTTGCTTGCACTACCCATCCTTAGCATTTCTATCATTTAAACTTCAATTTCCTCCAGAAGACAATTATGTGAATATTTATATTAAGCAAGCCATAACAATCACATAGGAGTGCTAACCGGTTATATCAGTTTTAAACATATTAGGATTCGCATTACAATACAACATTATAACCAAGTCTAAGTTTTCCACATTGTTACATAAGCAAGCAAAATCAATTTCATCATAGGCCAATATGGATTTCAAACGAACACGATGCTAGGATTCATGCAATATGATCTAAATGAACACAATCCGATAAGATAACCTCTTTTTTTGAATAAAAGGAAATAACAGAAACATAACTAAAATGACACTTATATGAACTACATTATATGAATAGAACTATGCATGCAGCTAAACTACTATGAAAATGCAACTAAAATGAACCCTAATACCCCCCAAACTTAAAAGTTACAATGTCCTCATTGGAGATAAAAGGGTTAAGAGAACTCCCCTAGGTGGCATCCTTGTCATCTCTTTCAGCTTCATCCTCTGGTGTTGGAGTATCTGGTGGAGGGTAAACGATGGCAGAGCCATAGACAGGGAACTGGATTTGTACTTCCAACTGGCCAAACGCTTGGGACAATGCCCCAGAAAAATCAATAATGTAGGCATGGAAGTTAATGTGCAATGCATCCATCCTCCTCTATAAATGGCGTATCTGCCGCTCCTGTCTGCCAAGGTACTCAGGAAATGGCCCTACTAATGGTGGAGCACGAGCTGGCACATTCTATTTTTCTTCTTCTTCTTCTTCTTCTTCACTTTCTGAATCCTCTTCAGGAAAATGAATCCCAAACCCCGCGGGTGAGACTTTCCTCCACTCCAAATAGTGTATTTCTTAATGGCGGTGCTATCTATGTCACGCATCGAAAGCTGAATATCCTCCTTACCCCAATCCACCTTTACCACAAGGTAAAGACGCGTGATGATGGAGGCATGAGGAATCCCACCAGATGTGCTAGCTCGCATAAACTGAAGCATGGACTAATTGATGAGATACCTGATGTCCAAGATTTGTCCTTTCAGAATCGTAAACAAAAGCATAGCCCTTTCGGTGGTCACATCCTGATGATGACTGGTGGGAAGCACGCTCGCAAAAATGAAGCTATATCATGCCTTGGCGTATCTGTTTAAGGCAGTCTATTGAAAATAATCTTCTGATCAGTGCCTATTTTTGTCTTCCACCTAGTCTCAGGCTTGCACATATCCCTCATTAACTTGTCTAAGTCTGTCATGAAACGCTGGGATTGCATCCAATTTGTGGCCCATTGGGATGGTGTTGGTAATCTAAACAGCTCAGTGATCAGATGCGGTGTGTAGAGAACTTGTTTACCCCTAACGATCCCGTTCTGAGTCTCACGGCATTAGCATAAAACTCCCTCACAATTGCCATAGGAGCTGGGCATGGCGTGCACAAAAATGATAACCAACCATGTTGTCGAATCTACTCAAGAATCTTCCCATCGCCCTGCCTGAGCTTAAGACCTCTCTCTAGCACAAATGATTTTCCTATTAGAAGATCCCAATAATAATGATAGACTGAGAGGTTCACAAACTTTGATGGGTCTAACGTATCCCTGCTACTTCCCTTGGCATTGTCACTGCTGCTAGATGATGAAGGAGAAGGAGTTTAAATCCTTTTAGGCGTCATGATCACAAAGCTAGGGCTTGTGACTAAGTTTTTTGACTGAGATGAAGTGCTACCCCCAAACTGAATGAATGTATCCACAAGCCTCTCTCAAACCTTCTATCAAACACTTGGTAGACGACTGGAATCCCCCCTTTTCACAAAGCTAGGGTTATAACTGATTAACTTGTAATTTCTAGGGTTAAGCTTTTGTGTTTATATAGGAAGAGAGAAAGGGTAGAGTTCAATTTGATATAGGTTTGGATTGCAATGAAGATTGGAGTTGAAGAAAAGTAAGAGTGTGCGTACAGTTCTGTTTTGAGAGAAGACAGAAGTTGTGTTAGAATATAAGTGAAATGCTGGTGCGGGTTTAATTTTTAAAACTGAACTGGCGTTTGGGCGCAGCTACGCCTTATTTGGCTTGGAATTGGGCGCAATTGCGATCCTTGAATTTTGGCTGAAAAACTACTGAAGGGCGCAGCTGCGCTCCCTGCCAGTATAATCAGGGCGCAGATGCACTGCCCTGTACCCAGATAGCCTTAGATTTTCTATTTGTTCTGACTTTGCACACTGTCACCAACTTGATTAAACCCGAGAGAGACCAAAAATGAACTATCAAACTTAACTTAACTCTATCAAAAATGCACTACTAAAATCTACTAATCTTACCAAAAATGAACTTTAATAATCAAAGTACCAAGAATTAAACTTAAGGGAGAGAAAGATCTAGACATAAAGTAAGAATTAAATAAGGGGAAGAAGAAAGTGAATGAGGTGCCTCCCATCGAGCGCTTGGTTTATAGTCATCTAGCTCGACTCTCTCTTGGTTCATCGTAGGTTGGATAGGACAATTGAGGACTTTTGGTAATCAAACTTGCCTCCCTAATAATGCTTCAAACACTACCCATTGACCTTGAATGGCTGATTAGGATCCTTGCCCACTATTTCCATAGCGCCATGAGGGTATACAGTCTGTACCACGAAAGGGCTCGACCATCGGGACTTGAGTTTACCCAGGAACAATCTAAGTCTGGAGTTGAACAACAAAATAGCTTGACTCGGTTCAAATTTCCTTTCGATGATCTTTTGGTCATGCCACCTTTTTTTACTTTCTCTTTGTACAATTTCGAATTCTCATATGCTTGTAGGCGGAATTCATCAAGTTCATTAAGCTGTAGAAGCCTCTTTCTCCTGCAGCCAAGAGATCGAAATTTAACTTCTTGATTGCCCAGTATGCTTTATGCTCTAACTCCATAGGAATGTGGCAAGCCTTGCCATATACTAACTAATAGGGTGATATGCCATTGGGTGTCTTGTAGGCGGTCCTATATGCCCAAGGTGCATCTTTGAGCTTCATGGACAAATCCTTCCTCAATGGATTCACAATCTTTTCTAAAATCCTCTTCACTTCCCGATTAGACACTTCTGCCTAGCCACTTGACTAGGGGTGATAAGTTGTAGCAATTATGTGATTTACCCCATACTTAGCTAATAAAGCTGTGAAGTATTTGTTGCAGAGAAGTGGCTTCCTTCGTCACTGATTATAGCTTTAGGAGTGCTGAATCGAGTGAAGATATTTTTCTGTAGAAATTTAAAGACAACCTTGGCATTGTTGTTTGGTAAAGCACTGGCTTCCACCCATTTTGAGATGTAGTCAACTACCAATAGAATGTACATGTTGCTGAAAGAAGAGGGAAATGACCCCATAAAATCTATCCCCCATACATCAAAGACTTCTACTTCCAAAATTGAGTTTAATGGCATCTCATTGCATTTGGAAATGTTACCCACCCTTTGTCATCTATCACAATTTTTCACAAACTGATGGGCATCTTTGAATAATGTATTCCAATAAAATCCTGCTTGGAGCACTTTCACTGCAGTCCTCTCAGTCCCATAGTGCCCTCCATATAGTGAAGAATGGCATGCATGTAGAATACTAGCTGTCTCACTATAAGGAATGCATCTACAAATTATACGATTTGCGCACTGCCTAAACAAAAATGGCTCATCCCACATGTATCTCTTCACTTCATGCAAGAACTTCTTCTGTTGACGAGTCTACTCTGGTGGGAGTACATTTCTTACTAGATAATTGACAAAGTCAGCAAACCATGGAATTTTTGAGGTCACTGTAAACAGCTGTTCATCGGGGAATTACTCATTGATCATTGCCTTGTCCCTTTCATTTTGCTCTGGACTCACAAATCTGGAAAGATGGTCAGCCACTTGATTTTCTGTTCCCTTCTTGTCCTGAATTTCCAAATCAAACTTCTGGAGAAGAAGAATCCATCTGATTAGCCTAGGCTTTGTATCTTTCTTGGATATTAAGAACCTAATAGCAGCATGATATGTGTAAAACACTACTCTTGTCCCAATGAGATAAGATCTGAACTTGTCAAAAGCGTATATAACTGCTAAAAGCTCCTTCTCAATGGTGGTGTATTTTAACTGAGCATCTGATAGGGCTTTGCTGGCATAATAAATGATATGAAAGATTTTTTCCCTGCATTGACCAAACACAACCCCTAATGCGTAATCGCTGGCATCACACATCAACTCGAATGGTAGAGACCAATCAGGTGCCACAATCGCTAGTGTTGATGCAAGCTTCTTCTTGAGTGCAATCCTCATCAAATCTAAACGGGACATCCTTCTCCAAAAAATTGCATAATGGTTTTGTAATCTTAGAGAAGTCCTTAATGAATCTTTGGTAGAACCTAGCATGTCCCAAAAAACTACGTACCCCCTTAACTGATGTAGGTGGTGGCAAATTCTCAATGGTCTCCAATTTGGCTTTATCAACTTCTAACCCCTTTGCTGAAACTTAATGCCCGAGTATAATTCCCTCATGCACCATGAAATGGCACTTTTCCCAGTTTAGTACAAGGTTGGTTTCCATACAACACCTTTGCATTATGATCAGATTCTCAAGATAGCTATCAAAAGAGTCTCCGAAAACGGAGAAGTCATCCATGAAAACCTCATCATTTCTCTCAAACATGTCTGAGAAAATATCCACCATGCATCTTTGAAACGTGGCAGGAGCATTACAAAGCCCAAAGGGCATCTGTCTGAATGCAAAGGTACCGTAAGGACAAGTAAATGTAGTCTTTTCTTGGTCCTCTGGAGCGATGACAATTTGGTTGTATCTTGAATATCCATCTAGCAAACAATATTCAACCAGTCAAACATCTGGTCTGTCCAACATCTGGTCAATGAATGGCAATGAAAAATGATCTTTTTTGGTTGCTTTATTGAGCTTCCTATAGTCCATACACACTCTCCAACCAGTCACTGTCCTTGTTGGTAACAACTTGTTGTTTTTATTCTTCACCACTGTCATCCCCCCTTTTTTGGGCACACATTGCACAGGGCTCACCTATGAACTATGTGAAATAGGGTATATAATCCCAGCGTCTAGCTATTGCAGTATCTCTTTCTTGACTACTTCTTTCATGATGGGATTTAGCCTCCTTTGTTATTCCACTGTAGGCTTGCTGCCATCTTCCATAAAGATTTTGTGCATGCAGAATGAGGGGCTAATTCCTTTTATGTTAACAATTGTCCATCCAATAGCATTCTTAAATTCTCTTAGGACTCTAATTAGCTTAATTTCCTAAAATGTGGTTAGTGCAGATGCTGTGACGCCCCCAAAATAGGTATACATCACCTATCTTGGGTCGCCAAATACATGGTACAGAATACAAATACAAACTTAATTATACAACCAGAGCTGAGAGTTTTTACACGAATATTGTCTTATAGACATTATCTAAACTCAAATTCAATCCTCATTACATTTATTATCAAACTAAATAGTGAGGATTACTAAAACATCCATCTCGGACCATCACTCCGTTCTCCGACTAGTCCCAACTATCTTCTCATTTCCTGAAGAGAATAATGAAAGTAAAAGGGTGAGCTCAACTAGCCCAGTAAGAAATATTATGACTAAGATAATGCAGAATAAGTTATCGTTAGCCTTCAACAATGTTAAACTGATAGAATGTAATAGACAACAAGTTTAACTGCAACGGAACAAGCAATCCATTAGAAGAGTCAAGTAGAGCATGATATCTACTATCTTTTATAATTTAAAAAGTTTATCGTTAACTTTATTGCTGGGACTCAGCTTAATAAATAGATCACATCATCGAATCATCCCTGCACTATGGGCTAAGGATATTCATTAGTATTACGTCCACAAATTATTCTTGCACTACGAGCCAAGAATTATTCGTGTAATCATCAATGGTCATGACTATACTGAATTATCCCAGGTCATAATCATACCAATCAACAGTCCATCTATGCACGTAAGCCAAAGATGACTTTCATCACAATATAAGCATGAGGATGATGACAATGATATAAGAATTTAATTAAAAGAAAGTAAAGGATAATTTTTTAAAGATTTATAATTTAATTTATCCAGAATTCAATAATGTCCAAATTTTCAACATGATACTGCTTTGTGGAGTAAAATTCAAGAATAATATCCATGTATCAAAAATAATTTGGACAGAAAAGAAATAAATTTTTCGGTGAATAGTACCCCGTGAATAGTATCCTATGAATAGTACTTTGGAAATAGTACCCTGTGAATAGTATCCCGACATGAAAAGTACCCCAAATACCTGAGTGAACAATATTTGAGTGAATGGTAATTGGATGAATAGTAACCCGTGAATAGTACCCTGACATGAAAAGTGCCCCGAATACCCGAGTGAATAATATTATAGTGAATAGTAACTGGGTGAATAGTAATCCGTGAAGAGTAACTCGTGAATAGTATCCTGGTATGAAAAGTGTCCCGAATACCTGAGTAAATAATATTATAGTGAATAGTAACCCGTGAATAGTAACCCGTGAATAGAAACTCGTGAATAGTACTTCAGTTGAAAATATTGATAATTAATAAGAAAGTTCATATCAATATTCCAATAAAATGATACTGGATGAAGCGTAAAGCTCACTGATATTCCACTAATTTCAAGGATTATAGAAGCAATACTTACCATAGCAAGTCTAGATTTAAGAATATGAAAAGAATTAACATACGAAAACTGCAAATGGATTTTCACCTGTCATACGGTACGTAATCCGCGTAGACAGGTTATTTCGACATACTAAAGGATGAATACAAAAAATAGTATTCCTTATAAATATGAAAGAAATAATGCACCTTACCTTAGTAGAAAGCTGGATACTGCAAACGTGAAGTAGCAGAATACTCTTCTTCTTGCTCTCTATAGTTTTTCTCTCTATAGTGTCTCTTGTGAATCTCAGTGAATTGGTGAGAATGAAAGAAGAATTAAGTTTCTATTTATAGGAGAATGGACTAAATAGTAACTAATTCACGAACGGTGCAGATTGATTCATTATTAGAACGGACGGTCCATATTGATTACTATTAAAACCACAAAACGACGGTCCAGATTAATTTACTTTTAAAACCACCACTGACGGTCTAGATTGATTTACTTTTAAAACCACCACCGACGGTCCAGATTGATTTACTTTTAAAACTACCACCGACGGTCCATATTGATTTACTTTTAAAAACACCATCAATGGTACAGATTGATTTACTATTAAAACCACCATCAATGGTCCAGATTGATTTACTATTTAAAACCACCATCAATGGTCCAGATTGATTTACTATTAAAATCACCACCAATGGTCCAGATTAATTTAACTTATTACACTTTAGTGCCCTTAAAGTTTTCCAAGTTTGTATTATTCCCCTCTAACTTTTGTAATTCACTTATTTTCAATAAACACATTCTTAATACTTCAACAATTATTCATCATTAATATTATAACTCACAATATTTAACGACCAGATCGTTCCCAGGAAAGAGGGGGCTTTCTAATAAGGATTTCTCCCTATTGGCGCGCAATTAGGTGACCAAACCTCTCATTGACAGAACTTTCTAGACATTGTCAATATTGCAAATAATAATATGAATAACTTTGTTATCTCAATTATTGATTTAATAATATAAAATATTATGCAGATGATAATGTGACAATTGTAAGACCCCAACTTTTTATAAATAAAATTAATTTTTCTCTATTTATTATTTTGAAATAGTAAGGGTTGATTTGATTATGGGTAAAATGCGCAAATATTTTAAATAAGCAAGTGGTTATAAAATATTCATTGTTGTCGGGGAATATTCGTTTGGTCGTGGAATATTCTTACTGTCGGAGAATATTTGTACGACGGCGCAGCCTTGTGTGGGCCCCATAACAGAAAGCAATTGGATGAAGAAAACGACAAGTATAAGTTATTTATAAATAACGACATAGTTGTTACCGTTAATACTGTTGGAATATCTGGTGGTAAAAACACAGTAATACGCGTTGTTGTACAGTAGCACACGGTATTGCACCAATTATTGATTCTTACGTAAGAAGGCACTACTCAATAATTGTTACAGTAATTACTGTTCAATATTTTATTTTATTTATTCAATAATTGCTACGTTGATATTTTTTATTATTGTTGTTTCAATAATTGTCACTACACAGTATTTTCCATTATCAGATCAATAATTCATATTATTTGAATAATATTATTAGATAACATTATTGGCAATGTCTAGAAAGTTCTGTCTAAGGAGAGGTTTGGTCACCTAATTGCGCGCTAGTAAGGAAAAATCCTTATTAGAAAGCCCCCTCTTTCCTGGGAACGACCTGGTTGCCAGTATTGTGATTCTATAATATTATTTGTGAATAATTAATTATTAATTTATATGATAAGAAAAATATTCATTTTATGTGGATATAGATGGAGAAAATTTTAAAGTGACAATTGTTGAAAAATTGATATTTTATCTTTTCTGATAAATAATTCATTTAAATATATTATTTTATTTTAATAATATAATAATAGTGATATTTTTATAATGAATGTGAGATATATGAATATATGAGTATATGAGGAGGAGGAGTATTTTTGTTACTAAAAATATTTAAAACATATTTTTCATGTTTGTGGACTCCATTTCTTGACTGAAATTTGATTATAGCCTGCAAAATCGTCCGTATGTGGATTTCGGTCAATTTTTGCTTGACATTTGGAAAAACTTAAATTACAAAGTTGTAGATAATGGAATTTTCTATGGAAAAGATATAAGGTTCGAATTTTTCTGACAAAATGGCTATTTATTATGAATTATTGAAGTTCCGAAGTTCCGAAATAATTAATTTTTGGAAGTTTTAATTATGTTTATTAAGAAAAACATTTTTTTTGTTTTGTGGGCTACACTAACATGTGCATAATGAGCTGAGATTAGTTGTCTAAGGTGGACTTGAAAATTATATATATTATATATATATATATATATATATATATATATATATATATATATATATATATATTATTCTATTAAATTTTCTGCTTTGGTGTTCTAAGCATTTTTCTATAAATAGGGTGCTTAGGTTAGAATTAAAAATCACACCAGAAACTGAAGTTTTCTCTCTCTTTCTCTCTCTATATTATCGAGCGTATTCTTGTGAGTATTTTGATATCTTGAGTGTTGCTATACGGTACAAGTTTCTTTCAGCATTATATCTGATATTCCAGCTAGAAGTATTATTCTTTTGAGGTAAGGGATGTTATTTTTTTATAAATGATATTATTTCTTTCAATATCATTATATCGGAATATTGGTAAGATTTTTCTTGTAAAATTCTTATCTTTTCATGTCTGGGTTACTATTCATGAGTTACTATTCACGAGTTACTATTCACGAGTTACTATTTGCGAATTACTATTCATGAGTACTATTCACAAAACATGATGATTTTTCTTGTAAAATTTCTACCTTTTGGTGTCGGAGTTATTATTCACTTATACGATACTATTCACGTATGCGGCACTATTCATGAATACGACACTATTCATAGAAAAAATTAAATTTTCTTTTCTGTGTCCAAGATTGTCTGTTATGGTTCCTATCTTTGATTGGATCTATGCTTTGATCTTTATTTTTGAATTCTGCTCCATAATAGTTATTATGGAGTATTTTTAAACATGTATAAACCGAAGTACGAATCCTTACCATTTGTTCTTTTGTCTCACTGGATTCATTTTTTTTAAAATATATTTTTCATCATCCTCAGTCCTAAATGATGATATTACTGAATATCTTTGGCCTGTAGTGCAAAGATGAATAATTTCTTGATGAATATCTTTGGCCCGTAGTGCAAAGATGAACAGGTGTTGAGATGAACATGACCGACTGATTAATATCTTTGGCCTGTAGTGCAAAGATGACTATTTGATTCAAGATGTATATTGATTGATGTTACAGGGATAAAATATCGATGATGGACTTTTAAATTTATAGATGATAGTAGATTTCATTCTCTACTTAACTCCTCTAATGAATTATTGTTTCTGCTGCAGTTGTTGATCTAAAACTTGTTATGTATTGTATTCTATCAGATTTTTTCCTGTTGAGGACTAACGATAATTTGTTCTATATTATCTTAGTCATAATATTCTTTACTGGACTAGTTGAGCTCACCCTTTTCCTTTTTGTTCCATTTTTCTTCTCAGGAGGCGAGAATGTAGCGGGTACTAGTCGGGGTATGCAATGATGGTTCAAGATAGTTGTTTTAGTAGTCCTCACTATTTTGTAAGATAGTGTATCAATAATTATAATGAGGACTCCATTTGAGTTTAAATACTGTCTAGATTACAATATTTATATTTAAACTCATAGTATATGTGTTGTCGTATTTTGCACGACAATTGTAATAATAAAGTTGTAGTTATTTTCTATACCATGTATTTGGCGACTCAGAATGGGTTGGGTGGAATAGACCTATTTTGGGGGCGTCACAGTTGGTATCAGAGCGTAAATTATTTGGTAGTATGTCCTACCTAAGCTTATTTGTTGGTTGGTCAGAATATATGGATATTATGTGATATGTTAATTTCTTTAATTAACCCTTGTTTTATGGTAGTAATTGAGAATGACAACTGAGAATGTTAACGGTGGAGTAAATAAGACCGTGGAGACACCTTTGCTCACCAATGAGGAGAACGTGCAACAGGCCGATAATGTTCCACTTGTGAACAACACCACTGATCAGACGATGAACGATGGGATATTTAGAAGCTTTTTGCAGTTCATGCAAAATCAGACGAGGGAGACTCATGTACAAAATACCGGTGGAAATGATAGCAACGCACGGTTTGTCACAGCCAAATAGTTCAAAGAGTTGGGACCACCAGAATTCTGGGAAAAGCCGGATCCGATTAAGGCGGAGACGTGGGTCAAGCAAATTACCAAGATATTCGATGTCTTGGGATGCACGGAGGAACAGAAGGTTCTATTCGCCACTTTTATGTTCCGTAATGAGGCAGATTACTGGTGGGAATCTGTGAAGCATACCCAGCCAGCCGCACTCAATATGTATTGGGAAACATTTTAGAAACTGTTCAATGACAAGTACTTTCCTGAAAGTATTCGTCATATGAAGGAGGTAGAGTTTATTAGACTAGAACAGAACAACATGACGGTGTCCCAGTACGAGGCGAAGTTCGCGGAGTTATCCAGGTTTGCACCTCATTTGGTGGAGAATGAGGAACGTATGACACGGATGTTTTTGAGAGGTTTGAAACCCTACATACGTCAATATCTCATTTCTCATAAATTTTCTCTATATTTAGATGTTGTGAATAGGGCTCCGTTATTGGAGCGCGATAATGAGTCAACTCAATCGAAGAATAACGACTTACAACTCGATGATAATCGTACCGATGGCAACGGTCATCAGAACAAGGATAACCATCGTGGAGGAAATTATCGTGTCAGAAATAGTAACCACTTCGGTGGTAATCATGGCCAAGATAATAGAATAAATAACTCAAGTGAAAATTTCAAGAAGAGAAGATTTAACGATGACGGGAAGATATTGGCAGTAGCACCAGCACCAGCACCAGCTCCAGCAACAAATTCTAGGGGAGGAGAACGACCGCCAGTTAGATGCTACAAATGCGAAGAGGAGGGACATATAAGTCCAAACTGTTCACAACCTTCCAAGGTATGTTATAATTGTGGAAAAGAAGGTCATATCGCTCGAGATTGTACGGTAGCGAAACCCAGTCCAGCGGGGATGGTGACTCAAAAGGCTGTCCCAGAAAAGTTAAAGTCAACGGTTCCTGGAAGAGCGTTTGTCGTGTCTGGTCAGAATGCGAGGAACCCGAACGAAGTTAGCACATGTTAGTTAATTATAAATTCTTATGAAGTTTATACCTTATTAGATACCGGTTCTACCCATTCATTTATCTCTCCTGCTTATACTCAACGTTTAAACTTGACTTCAGAAAAAATTAGACTTTGACTTATCTGTTGAAACTCCGTTAGGAGAAACTTTCGTTACATCCACTGTTTATAAATCTTGTTTGATCCAAGTTGGCACCATCACATTACCTGTTGACCTTATTTCTTTAAAGATACTTGCTTTTGATGTGATTTTAGGGATTGATTGATTAACTACTCATCATGCCAAAATTGATTGCTTTCGTAAGGTTGTTAGTTTTCATATTCCTAAGCAACCTGTTATTCGAATTCAAGCAACCAAACCATTGAAGTCAAACACTTTCATATCAAGCTATAAAGTCATTCGTTTATTGAAAAACTAATGTCAAGTTTTCTAGCCCATGTTATGGACTTGAACAAAAATACGTCAGATTTGAATGATATTTTTATTATTAGTAAATTTCCTGATGTATTTTCTGAAGAATTTCTTGGCTTACTCCCAAAGTGTGATATTGAATTTTGTATCGACTTTGAACCCGGTACAAAACCCATTTCTAAAATCTCATATCGAAAGGCTCCTATTAAACTTCAGGAGTTAAAATTTAACTATAGAATTTGGTACCCGAGCCTCTATCTGGTGACTTCCTTTTCGGACTCTCCGTAGGGGATGCCATATTTGTGTGGTAGTAAACTGATAGGTACCATTGTGACGTGCTATCCAAGATTGGGATATGAGTCATAGTTGAGAGCAACCTAAGTCAGTAATCGAAATACGTAGATTTCTAGGCTTAGTTAGTTATTATCGGAGATTCGTGAAAAAATTTTCTCGAATCGCTACTCCATTAACTCAGCTGACTCGTAAGGATACAAAATTTGAATGGAGCAAGGAATGTGGGAAGAGCTTTGAAGAACTCAAGAAGAGACTCATTTTGACAACTGTTCTGACCATACCATCCTGGAAAAACGAACGTGGTAGCTGACGTGTTGAGTAGAAAATTGTATGTGGTTACGAGTGCGATGTTTTTAACAAAAAGACCCATTTTGTATGACTTACAAATGATAGAGATAGAGTTAAAGACTCTATGGATCACGTGATGATATACGAGTAAAATCGACTTTAATCGATAAAGTTAAAACCGCTCAAGCTACACACCGGAGCTGATGAATATGAAGAAGGAGGTGCAAGAAGTTGTTATTCCAAAAGCGAGAATCGACGATGTGAGTAAAGCTCAAACCTTCGATTTATTAGTCCATTTGAAATCCTCGATCGAATAGGAACTGTGGCCTATAGATTTATTTTACCGCCAAGTATGTCGCGTGTTCAGAACGTTTTTCACGTATCGAAGTTACGAAATTATGTGGACGACCCAAACCACGTTATTGAGTTAGAACCAGACGAAATAGCCGAAGATTTAACGTACGAGGAGGTACCTGTCAATATCTTGGATAGAAAGGAGCATGTCCTACGCACAAAGATTATACCACAAGTCAAAGTTTTGTGAAGGAATCGTGCTATTGAGGAAATGACTTGGGAGTTAGAAATGGAAATGAAAGCGAGGTATCCACACTTTTTCGAAACACCAGGAACGTACGTCAATTTCGAGGACGAAATTTCATAAGGAGGGGAGGTTGTAAGACCCCAACTTTTTATAAATAAAATTAATTTTCCTCTATTTATTATTTTGAAATAGTAAGGGTTGATTTGATTAATGTGATAAGTTATGGGTAAAATGCGCAAATATTTTAAATAAGCAAGTGGTTATAAAATATTCATTGTTGTCGGAGAATATTCATTTGGTCGTGGAATATTCTTACTGTCGGGGAATATTTGTACGACGACGCAGCCTTGTGTGGGCCCCATAACGAAAAATGATTGGATGACGAAAATGACAAGAATAAGTTATTTATAAATAACGACGTAGTTGTTACCGTTAATACTGTTGAAATACCCGGTGGTTAAAACACAGTAATACGCGTTGTTGTATAGTAGCACACGGTATTACACTAATTATTGATTCTTACGTAAGAAGGCACTACTCAATAATTTTTACAGTAATTACTGTTCAATATTTTATTTTATTGATTCAATAATTGCCACGTTGATATTTTATATTATTGTTGTTTCAATAATTGTCATTACATAGTATTTTCCATTATCAGATCAATAATTCATATTATTTGAATAATATTATTAGATAACATTATTAGCAATGTCTAGAAAGCTCTGTCTAAAGAGAGGTTTGGTCACCTAATTGCGCTCCAGTAAAGAGAAATCTTTATTGGAAAGCCCCCTCTTTCTTGGGAACGGTCTGGTTGCTAGTATTGTGATTCTATAATATTATTTGTGAATAATTAATTATTAATTTATATGATAAGGAAACTATTCATTTTATATGGATATAGATGGAGAAAATTTTAAAGTGACAATTGTTAAAAAATTGATATTTTATCTTTTCTGATAAATAATTCATTTAAATATATTATTTTATTTTAATAATATAATAATAGCGATATTTTTACAATGAATGTGGGATATACGAGTATATGAGGAGGAGGAGTATTTTTGTTACTAAAAATATTTAAAATATGTTTTTCATGTTTGTGGACCCCATTTCTTGACTGAAATTTGATTATAGCCTGCAAAATCGTCCGTATGTGAATTTCGGTCAATTTCTGCTTGGAATTTGGAAAAACTTAAACTTACAAAGTTCTAGATAATGGAATTTCCTATGAAAAAGACATAAGGTTCAAATTTTTCTGACAAAAGGGGTATTTATAATGAATTATTGAAATTCTGAAGTTCCGAAATAATTGATTTTTGAAAGTTTTAATTATGTTTATTAAGAAAAATGTTTTTTTTTGTTTTGTGGGCTACACTAACATGTGCATAATGAGCTGAGATCAGTTGTCTAAGGTGGGCTTGAAAATTATACATATATATATATATATATATATGTATAATATTAATATTCTATTAAATTTTTTGCTTTGGTGTTCTAAGCATTTTCCTATAAATAGGGTGCTTAGGTTAGAATTAAAAATCACACCAAAAATTGAAATTTTCTCTCTCTTTCTCTCTCTATATTATCGAGCGTATTCTTGTGAGTATTTTGATATCTTGAGTGTTGCTATACGGTGCAAGTTTCTTTCAGCATTATATCTGATATTCCAGCCAGAATTATTATTCTTTTGAGGTAAGGGATGTTATTTTTTTATAAATAATATTATTTCTTTCAATATCATTATACCGGAATATTGGTAAGATTTTTCTTGTGAAATTCTTATCTTTTCATGTCAGGATTACTATTTATGAGTTACTATTCACGAGTTACTATTCATGAGTTACTATTCACGAGTTACTATTCACGAATTATTATTCACGAGTACTATTCACAAAGCATGATGATTTTTCTTGTAAAATTTCTACCTTTTGGTGTCAGAGTTACTATTCACTTATACGACACTATTCACGTATGCGACACTATTCATGAATACGACACTACTCACAGAAAAAATTAAATTTTCTTTTCTGTGCCCAAGATTGTCTGTTATGTTTCCTATCTTTGATTGGATCTATGTTTTGATCTTCATTTTTGAATTCTGCTCTACAATAGTTATTATGGATTATTTTTAAACATTGATAAACCAAAGTACGAATGCTTACTATTTGTTCTTTTGTCTCACTGGATTTGTTTTTTTTTAAAATATATTTTTCATCATCCTCAGTCCTAAATGATGATATTACTGAATATCTTTGGCCTGTAGTGCAAAGATGAATGATTTCTTGATGAATATCTTTGGCCCGTAGTGCAAAGATGAACATTTATTGAGATGAACATGACTGACTGATTAATATCTTTGGCCTGTAGTGCAAAGATGACTATTTGATTCAAGATGTATATTGATTGATGTTATAGGGATAAAATATCGATGATGGACTTTTAAATTCATAGATGATAGTAGATTTCATTCTCTACTTAACTCCTCTAATGAATTGTTGTTTCCGCTGCAGTTGTTGATCTAAAACTTGTTGTCTATTGTATTCTATCAGATTTTTTCCTGTTGAGGACTAACAATAATTTGTTCTATATTATCTTAGTCATAATATTCTTTACTGGGCTAGTTGAACTCACCATTTTCCTTTTTGTTCCATTTTTCTTCTCAGGAGACGAGAATGTAGCGGATACTAGTCGGGGTATGCAATGATGGTTCAAGATAGTTATTTTAGTAGTCCTCACTATTTTGTAAGATAGTGTATCAATAATTGTAATGAGGACTCCATTTGAGTTTAAATACTGTCTAAATGACAATATTTATATTTAAACTCACAGTATATGTGTTGTCGTATTTTGCACGACAATTATAATAATAAAGTTGTAGTTATTTTCTGTACCATGTATTTAGCGACTCAGAATGGGTTGGGTGGAATGGACCTATTTTGGGGGCGTCACAACAATAATTGAATCAAATAACGTGAGATACTATGCAACAATTACTGTAGCAATAATTGAGTGTAACTGAGTGACTTCTCACGTAAGCATCAATAATGAATACCGTGTGCTACTATGCCACCACGCGTATTACCGTACTTTTACCACCGGGTAGTTCAACAGTTTAACGGTAAAATTTTTGCCGTTATTTTTATAAAAAGATATTTATGTCATTTTCTAACTACAACAATACTTCCGTTGTGGGGTCCACCAATGATTGTGCCGTCGTACGAATATTTCCTGTTAAAACGAATATTCCCCGACCAATCGAATATTTACTAACACAACGAATATTTTATATCAACTTGCTTAGTTTGCAAAAATTTTTAAATATTTCCCACAACTATAACATTAAATCATATCCACACCATAATATTCAAAAATATATTTCGAGAAAAATTATTCTTTATTCAAAAAAATTGGGGTCTTACAACCTCTTCTTCTTATGAAATTTCGTCCTCGAAATTAGGGTACGTACCTGATATGTCGAAGAGGTGAGGATACCTTGATTTCATTTCAGATTCTAACTCCCAGGTCATTTCCTCCACATCGTGGTTTCTCCACAAAACTTTGACTTAATATGATCCTTCTTATCCAAGATTTTAACAGCTACCTCTTCATACGTTAAATCTTCCTCTATCTCGTCTGGTTCTAATTCAATAATGTGGTTTGGGTCTTTTACATATTTACGTAACATAGATATGTGAAAAACGTTATGAACACGAGACATACTTGGCGGTAAGGCGAGTCTATTGGCCACAGTTCCTACTTGATCAAGGATTACAAATGGGCCAATGAATCGAGGATTGAGCTTTCCTCTCTTTCCAAATCTTGTAACTCCTTTCCATGGAGCAACTCGTAACAACACATGATCTCCAATATTGAATTCCACGTCCTTTCGATGAAGATCAACATAACTCTTTTGTCAATCTTGTGAGGCTTTTATACGTTGTCGGATCGTTTGAATCTTTTCCGTAGTCATACATTCCAACTCCGGTCCCAACAAAGTTGCTTCACCTACCTCATCCCAGCATACTGGAGAACGACACTTTCTTCCATACAACGCCTCAAATGGAGCCATGCCAATACTTGCTTGATAACTGTTGTTGTAGGAAAACTCCACCAATGGTAAGAACTTGTCCTAACTTCCTTTGAAGTAAAGGACAAAGAGTCTTAATTAATCCTCAAGAGTTTGAATAGTCCTCTCTGATTGTCCGTTCGTTTGAGGATGATACGCCGAACTAAATCGTAAATCCGTGCCCATAGCTTTTTGCAAACTAATCCAAAATCTTGAAGTGAATCTTGGGTCTCGATCAGAAACTATAGATACTGGCATACCATGCAACCTTACAATCTCGTTTATGTACATACGAGCAAGATGTTCAAGTGTATAAGTTTCTTGTATCGATAAGAAATAAGCAGACTTGGTCAATCTATCAACAATGACCCAAATTGCATCTATGCCTTGATAAACTTTGGGAAGACCAATAACGAAATCCATGGTAATGTGCTCCCACTTTCATTCTGGAATTTCAAGTGGTTGTAATGGACCTTTTGGCACTTGATGCTCTGCCTTGACTCGTTGACAAGTTAGACACCTTGAGATAAACCCTGCTATCTCTCTCTTCATATTGCTCCACCAAAATGTATGTCGAAGATCACGATACATCTTGGTACTCCCAGGATGGATTACAAATGGTGTGTTATGCGCCTCCATCATGATCTTATACTTTAAATCAGGGTCGTTTGGAACACAAAGTCTGGAGTTGACTCGTAGTATTCCTTCTTCATCGATTCTTGCTTCCTAAATAACACTTTCTTGCACTTTCTTTTTCATACGCATCAGCTCCAGGTCCGTAGCTTGAGCAGCTTTAACTTTATCGATTAAAGTTGGTTCTACTCGTATATTCGCCATCATCACGTGGGTCCTTGGAGTCTTTAACTCTATCTCCATCCTTTGTAAGTCATACAAAATGGGCCTTTTTGTTGACAATATCGCACTTGTACTCGTATATGATCTTCTACTCAATGCATCGACTACCACGTTAGCTTTTCCAGGATGGTATTGAATTGTATGATCGTAATCTTTCAACTACTTAAGCCAACGTCGTTGCCGCATGTTGAGTTCCTTTTGGGTGAAGAAATATTTGAGGCTTTTATGATCCGTATAGATCTTCGCTTTTTCCCCATACAGGTAATGCCTCCAGATCTTTAGTGCGAAAACGATAGCTGCCAACTCTAGATCATGAGTAGGATAATTCCTCTGGTATTCTTTAAGTTGTCGTGAGGTATAGGCTATGACTTTCCTATGCTGCATGAGAACACATCCTAACCCTTTGCCCGAAGCATCACTGTAGATGACAAATCCCTCCGAGCCAGATGGTATTGTCAGAACAGGTGCTGAAATGAGCCTCCTCTTGAGTTCTTGAAAACTCTTCTCACATTCCTCGCTCCAACTGAATTTTGTATCTTTTCGAGTCAGCTGAGTTAATGGAGTAGCGATTCGAAAAAATCCTTCCACGAATCTCCGATAATAACCAGCTAAGCCCAAAAAGCTACGTACTTTGGTCACTGACTTAGGTTGCTCCCAGCTTTGAATTGCTTCAATCTTTGTCGGGTCAACAGATATTCCATGATTTGATATCACGTGCCCAAGGAATGCTACTTCCTCAAGCCAGAACTCGCATTTCTTCAACTTGACATATAATATGTTCTCACGAAGCTTTTGTAGTATCAGCCTCAAGTGTTGCTCATGATCTTCACGACTTTTGGAGTAAATGAGAATGTCATCAATAAAGACAACCATAAAATGATCTAAATATTCCTTGAATACTCGGTTCATCATATCCATGAAGGCAGTAGGAGCATTAGTCAATCCAAAAGACACGACTAGGAATTTATAATGCCCATACCGAGTTCTGAAAGCAGTCTTTGGGGTGTCATCGGTTTTAATCTTTAACTGATGATACCCGGAACGAAGATCGATCTTTAAAAAGAATTTGGCGCCTTGTAACTGGTTAAACAGGTCATCAATGCGAGGCAACGAGTACCTATTTTTGATGGTGACATGATTCAACTCCCGATAGTCAATACAAAGTCGCATACTCCCATCTTTTTTCTTTACGAATAGAACAAGAGCACCCCAAGGAGACGTACTAGGACGAATGAAACCGATGTCTAACAATTTCTGCAGTTGGGTCTTTAACTCCTGAAGTTCAACAGGAGCCATTCAATATGAGGCTTTGGAAGTGGGTTTTGTACTGGGTTCAAGGTCGATACAAAATTCAATTTCACGCTCTGGGGGTAGGCTAGGAAGTTCTTCAGGGAATACGTCAGGAAATTTATTAACAATGAAAATATCATTCAAATCTGACGTATTTTTGTTTAAATCTATGACATGGGCTAAGAAAGCTTGACATCCATTTTTTAATAAACGAATAGCTTTATGACTTGATATGATAGTGATTGACTTTAGTGGTTTGGTCGCTTGAATTTGCATAATAGGTTGGTTAGGAATATGAAAGCAAACAACCTTACGAAAGCAATCAATTTTTGCATGATGAGTAGTTAACTAATCAATCCCTAAAATCACATCAAACGCAAGTATTTTTAAGGAAATAAGATCGACAGGTAACGTGAGGGTACCGATTTGAACCAAACAAGACTTATAAACAGTAGATGTTATGAAGGTTTCTCCCAACGGAGTTTCAACAGATAAATCAAAGTCTAATTTCTCTGGAGTCAAATTTAAACGTTGAGCGCAAGTAGGAGAAATAAAAGAATGGGTAGATCCGGTATCAAATAAGGTATACGCTTCGCAAGAGTTTATGATTAGCTTACCAGTGATCACCTCGTTCGAATTCCTCGCTTTTTGGGAGGTTACGACAAATGCTCTCCCTTAAACTACCGATTTTGTCTTATCTGGGATGACCTTTGATGCCTCCATCCCAGTTGGACTTGACTTTGGTGCACGACAAAATCGGGCTAGGTTACTTTCTCTTCGACAATTATAACATGCTTTCGATTGGTGCGTACAGTTTGGACTGATGTGTCCCTCTCCTCCGCATTTATATTTATAACATACGACCAGTGGTCGTTCTCTTTCCTTAACAATAGGTGCTGGTGCTGACGTCTTTCCATCATTATTGAATCTCCTCTTCTTGAAATTTTCACTTCTATTATCTTGACCATGATTACCACCGGAGTGGTTACCATTTCTTTCATGTTGATTTCCTCCACGTTTGTTGTCATTGCTTCTATGACTGCTACCACTGGTAGTATCGCTTTGCCGGCTGCTATCTCTTGGTTGGATTGACTCATTATCGCGTTCCAATAACTGAGCCCTATTTACAACATCTGAATACAAACACAGTTTGTGAGAAATTAAGTATTGACGTATCTCGGGTTTCAAACCTCTTAGAAATATCCGTGTCATTCTCTCTTCATTATCAACTAAGTGGGGCACAAACTGGGACAACTCAGCAAACTTAGCTTCGTACTGTGACACGACCATATTGTTTTGCTCTAACTTGATAAACTCCACCTCCTTCATGCGACGAATACTCTCGAAAAAGTACTTGTCGTTGAACAGCTCTTGGAACTTCTCCCAAGACATCTTGAGTGCGGCAGGCTGGGTACGTTTTACTGATTCCCACCAGTAATCTGCTTCTCCTCTCAACATGAAGGTGGCAAAGGGAACCTTTTGCTCCTCGGAGCATCCCAAGACATCAAATATCTTGGTGATCTGCTTTATCCACGTCTCCGCCTTAAGTGGTTTTGGCTCAACCCAAAACTCCGATGGTCCCAGCTCCTTGAATTGTTTAGCGGTGACCATCTGTGAGTTGCCAGTGTGTCCACCTGTATTTTGAACAGGAGCCGCTCTCGCCTGATGTTGCATGAATTGCATGAAGCCTCTAAACATCCCATCGTTCATCATTTGATCGGTGTTGTTGTTTACCTGAGGATTATTGTCTTCCTGTTTCACATTATCCTGGGAATTAATCGTTGGTGACTCAACGGTCTCACGTGCTTCATCGCTTATCTCAACATTTTCAGATGCCATTTTCAAATACTGCCACAAAACAAGGGTTAATTGACATGCCACATATTATCCCTATACTCTGACCAACCAATTAAATACCAAATAAACTTTGGTAGGTCATACTAGCGAAGGAATTCTCCATCTCTCCTCTCCTAGTTCTTGTCTCACATCTCAACCAGGGATCATATCCCTAAGCTTTGATACCAACTGTGACCCACATCCAAGACTTGGATAGCACAATGATATCGATCAACTTGCCACCGTTACTCATGGCGTCCCCTACGGAAAGTCTGGCTTCGGTGCATCCCAAGACTTGGAAGTCACCAGATAAAGGCTCGGGGCTTTTTTCTATGACTTTGATACCAACCGTGACGCCCCCAAAATAGGTATACATCACCCATCTTGGGTCTCCAAATACATAGTACAGGATACAAATATAAACTTAATTATACAACCAGAGCTGAGAGTTTTTACACGAATATTATCTCATAGACAGTATCCAAACTCAAATTCAATCCCCATTACATTTATTATTACACTAAATAGTGAGGATTACTAAAACAACCATCTCGGACCATCACTCCATTCCCCGACTAGTCCCGGCTATGTTCTCATTTCCTGAAGAGAATAATGAAAGCAAAAGGGTGAGCTCAACTAGCCCATTAAGAAATATTATGACTAAGATAATGTAAAATAAGTTATCGTTAGCCTTCAACAATGTTAAACTGATAGAATGTAATAGACAACAAGTTTAACTGCAGCGGAACAAGCAATCCATTAGAAGAGTCAAGTAGAGCATGATATCTACTATCTTTTATGATTTAAAAAGTTTATCATTAACTTTATTGCTGGGACTCAGCTTAATAAATATATCACATCATCGAATCATCCCTACACTACGGGTCAAGGATATTCATTAGTATCACGTCCACAAATTATTCTTGCACTACGGGCCAAGAATTATTCGTTTAATCATCAATGGTCATGACTATACCGAATTATCCTTGGTCATAATCATACCAATCAATAGTCCATCTATGCACGTAAGCCAAAGATGACTTTCATCACAATATAAGCATGAGGATGATGACAATGATATAAGAATTCAATTAAAAGAAAGTAAAGGATAAATTTTTAAATATTTATAATTTAATTTATCCAGAATTCAGTAATGTCCAAATTTTCAACATGATACTGCTTTGTGGAGTAAAATTCAAGAATAATATCCATGTATCAAAAATAATTTGGACAGAAAAGAAATAAATTTTTCGGTGAATAGTACCCCGTGAATAGTACCTTATAAATAGTACTTTGGGAATAGTACCCCGTGAATAGTAGCCCGATATGAAAAGTGCCCCAAATACCCGAGTGAACAATATTTGAGTGAATGGTAATCGGGTAAATAGTAACCCGTGAATAGTAACTCGTGAATAGTACCCCGACATGAAAAGTGCCCCGAATATCCGAGTAAATAATATTATAATAAATAGTAATTGGGTGAATAGTAACTCGTGAATAGTACCTCGGCATGAAAAGTTTCCCGAATACTCGAGTGAATAATATTATAGTGAATAGTAACCCGTGAATAGTAACTTGAGAATAGTACTTCGGGTGAAAATATTGATATTTAATTAGAAAGTTCATATCAATATTCTAATAAAATGATACTGGATGAAGCACAAAACTAACGGATATTCCACTAATTTCAAGGATTATAGAAGCAATACTTACCATAGTAAGTTTAGATTTAAGAGTATGAAAAGAATTAACATACGAAAACTGTAAATAGATTTTCACCTGTCATACGATACGTAAATCGCGTAGACAGGTTATTCCGACATACTAAAAGATGAATACAAAAAATAGTATTCCTTATGAATACGAAAGAAATAATACCCCTTACCTTAGTAGAAAGCTGGATACTGCAAAAGTGAAGTAGCAGAATACTCTTCTTCTTGCTCTCTATAGTTTCTCTCTCTATAGTGTCTCTTGTGAATCTCAGTGAATTGATGAGAATGAAAGAAGAATTAAGCTTCTATTTATAGGAGAATGGACTAAATAGTAACTAATTCACGAACGGTCCAAATTGATTCATTATTAGAACGGACGGTCCATATAGATTACTATTAAAACCACAATCGACGGGCCAGATTAATTTACTTTTAAAATTACCACCGACGGTCCAGATTGATTTACTTTTAAAACTACCACCGACGGTCCAGATTGATTTACTTTAAAAACATCATCAATGGTCCAGATTGATTTACTATTAAAACCACCATCAATGGTACAGATTGATTTACTATTTAAAACCACCATCAATGGTCCAGATTGATTTACTATTAAAACCACCACCAATGGTCCAAATTGATTTAACTTATTACACTTTAGTACGCCTAAAGTTTTCCAAGTTTGCATTATTCCCCTCTAACTTTTGTAATTCACTTATCTTCAATAAACACATTCTTAATACTTCAACAATTATTCATCATTAATATTATAACTCATAATATTTCATAACTAGATCGTTCTCAGGAAAGAGGGGGCTTTTCAATAAGGATTTCTCCCTATTGGTGCACAATTAGGTGACCAAACCTCTCCTCGACAGAACTTTCTAGATATTGTCAATATTGTAAATAATAATATGAATAACTTTGTTGTCTCAATTATTGATTTAATAATATAAAATATTATGCAGATGATAATGTGACAATAATTGAATCAAATAACGTGAGATACTATGCAACAATTATTATAGCAATAATTGAGTATAACTGAGTGACTTCTCACGTAAGCATCAATAATCAATATCGTGTGCTACTATGCCACCACGCGTATTACTGTACTTTTACCACCGGGTAGTTCAAAAGTTTAACGGTAAAACTTCCGTCGTTATTTTTATAAAAAGATATTTATGTCGTTTTCTAACTACGACAATACTTCTGTTGTGGGGTCTACCAATGATTGTGCCGTCGTACGAATATTCTCTGTTAAAACGAATATTCCCTGACCAATCGAATATTCACTGACACAACGAATATTTTATATCAACTTGCTTACTTTGCAAAATTTTTCAAATATTACCTACAACTATAACATTATATCATATCCACACCATAATATTCAAAAATATATTTCGAGAAAAATTCTTCTTTATTCAAAAAAATTGGGGTCTTATAGATGCAATAATAACAAGTAAAGTATCTGATTCGCCTAAGTATGCATACCTGAGATGCGAAGGTAGTGGTTTAAGCTCAAGTGTAGGAGGTACCTCTAAGGATGACCTCAAACGATCTGAAGACTTATCTGAATTTTCTAAAGGCTCAAACGACAACCTAAACTGGTTCACCCTTGGTAGTGCATCTAACAGTTGAAGATATTCAAGCAATTCTGGCTCGTCTATGTCAATGTCCCCCATCAGTGTAGTTTCTAATAGATCCTTATTCATAACCCTCAGAAACTCATCATCCATAGCCTTATCCACCATATCCACTCGATAGCACTCTTCTTCATTAGAAGGGAATTTCATAGCCTTGAATACATTGAATGTGACTTCTTGGTCTTGAACCCGCATAGTCAGCTCTCCCTTTTGAACATCTATAAGAGTCCTCCTAGTAGGTAGAAATGGCCTCCCAAGTATAATAGGAATGTCCTTGTCTTCTTCGTACTCTAGAATTATGAAATCGGCTGGGAAGATGAACTTATCAACTTTCACAAGAATATCCACCACAATCCCTCTCGGATAAGTAACAGACCGATCTGTAAGCTAAAGAGATATATTTGTTGGTTTTGGTGCAGGAAGTCCCAACTGAGTGTATATTGATAGAGGCATGAGGTTGATAATTGCACCTAAATCACACAAACATCTATTGAATGACAAGCTACCAATCGTGCAAGAGATGGTAAAACTGCCAGGATCCTTCAATTTGGGAGGTAGCTTTCTTTGCAGTACTGCACTACACTCTTCAGTCAAAGCTACTGTCCCAAAATCTTCTAATTTCTTCTTTCTAGACAGAATTCCCTTTATAAATTTGGCATAGCTCGACATCTGTTCTAAAGCCTCTGCAAATGGTATATTAATCTACAACTTCTTGAACACTTTGAGGAATTTGGCGAATTGTTTGTCCAATTTTTACTTTTGATGTCTTTGCGGATAAGGAACTGGTGGCTATGTTCTTTGTGGAGTGACGTGTTTTCTCTACTGTTTCTCTCCGTTCTGGCTCAGATTCTAAATTGCCATCCTTTTCCTTAGAATTTTTTGACTCATCCAAATCTGGGGAAGGGCGCAGGTGCTCTGTCTCCCTTTGTAATTCAGGCTTAGCTGCGCCTACTTTTAGGGTTTGTTTTCAACTTTTGAGGGTGACAGCTTAACATTGCTCTTTTCCTTTTTTCTTTGGGTTAGCTTCTGTGTTACTGGGAAGAGATCCTTGTGGTCTATTTATCAACATGCTAGCCATTTGCCCCACTTGATTCTCCAAATTTTTGATAGCCGTCACTTGGCTCTTTAACATCACATCATTATTAGCCATGTATTTCATCATAAGCTTTTCCAAGTCAGGTTTTCTTTCAGGTTGTGGAGGTGGTGCTGCATGTAGTTGTTGGTTTTGCAACCCCGATAGAAAATGTGGTCTTAGAGCTTGTTAATGATTTTGGTTATTGCGTCATGAGAAGTTAGGGTGGTTTCTAGCTCCAGGATTGTAAGTATTTTGGTAAGAATTTGGTGGTCTCTAGTAG
The DNA here is from genome assembly GCA_016801055.1 of Panax notoginseng. Lineage (NCBI taxonomy): Eukaryota > Viridiplantae > Streptophyta > Magnoliopsida > Apiales > Araliaceae > Panax > Panax notoginseng. Next base: position 120,129,087 of record CM029017.1, read on the forward strand.
CTACCCACAAACTGCACTACTTCAGGATTGATGGCACATTGCTCGATGGCATGTGCTCTAGCACATAGCTCACAAACAAAGGCTACTTGATGTACTTTTGCCTTTGTAATAGAATTAATCTTCTTTGACGTAGCTGACAACTGAGCTGATAGAGCCGTGATTGCATCCACTACTAATACTTCGGCTACTTTCTGTTGATTCAATCTAGAAGTCGGCCATTGGTAATTGTTCGCGGTCATGGTCTTTAGCAACTCATATGCCTCTTTATAATTCTTGGCCATGAATGCCCCTCCAGAAGCTGCATCAATGCTTCTTGTTCTAGTATGACTATTCAGCCCATTATAGATGGTATTCAACTGCATCCACTGAGGTAATCCATGATGATGGCATCTCCTTAGAAAATCCTTATATCTTTCCCACGCTTCATATAATGATTCCCCATGTTGTTGCTCAAATGTAGATATGTCATTTCTCATCTTAGTAGTCTTTGCAGGTGGGAAGAATTTAGCTAAGAACTTTTGTGCTAAGTCATTCCAAGTGGTAATGGAGCCCGATGGTAATGAGTGAAGCCAACTTTTTTCTTTGTCCCTCAATGTAAAAGGAAATAGTCTGAGTCTCACTGCTTCATCCGATACCCCATTAAACTTGAATGTATCACAAATCTCAAGGAAGCCCACCAAATGCTCATTTGGGTCATCATTAATCATACCCCCAAATTGGACTGAGTTTTGTATCATTTGGATGGTTCCTGGTTTGATTTTAAAGGAATTTACGGTAATTGATGGGCTTGTGATACTTGATTGGAGTTCATTGATTCGCAACGTAACATAGTCTCTTAATACTTTCTGCTCTTCTGTCGCCGTGATTTCTGGTGTTTCAATTTCCTCTTGAATATCTGTGATCTTCTTACTCAATCACTGAACCCTTCTATTAATATCGTCCTTGTAAGGCAATAAATCAGGCTTCTTAGATCGAGTTTGCATACACTATTCAAGAGTACCTGAAAAAAAAGATATAAAAAGAAATAAGATAAAGAAGATTTGTTTAACTTAGACCAATCTAATTTAAACTGATGACAAAAGTAATAAAAACAATTTATAATACCTGGCAACGGCGCCAAAAACTTGTTGGCTTGTTTGGGTATTAATCAAAACAACACACATGCAAGTGCACGTGGTCAACAAGTAGCATAGAAGAAGTAGAGTATCGTTCCCATAGAGAATATTAATTGAATTTTAATCTAACATACACTAATTTTATAACTATTTCAGTCTACTTAAACATATGAACAATTTGTGTTTTATCTAAAAATGCTAAAAATCAAAAGAAATTTAACTAATGACTAATTAAGTCAGATAAGGGAGATATAGGATTATAACGTCACTTAATGTGTCATCCATGTTACTACACTTCCTGATAAGCTTAATTAATTACTTAGGATTGCTAGCCGAGAACACGAAAGTAAAATATGGCCATTTCTCAATGTACCATACCCAACTCACACTAAATCCACAATAAATAGAATGAATGTGAACACCCAAATTAATTAATTCACTATATATCTATGTGACTTAAGATTAATAAGGGTTAAAGCACAAGTTCTCAAAAGACTACGAGTGGTGCTTTGGTATATTTCTATCCTTAGCACGAATTATGCAATCTAACACCATGTAGAATCATAAACACAAGCTAATATGGTCATATCTTAACTCACAATTCATTTTTCAATTTTATATGAGTTATCCCGGTAATTGGTAATCAAACAATTAGGCATTTTAAGAAAACCATAGTAGGAAATCCATACATAAACAATCAAAACTTACAAGAAAGCATAGAAATCTGCATTAAGCATTAAGATTCATTATAACCCCATAATAGAAATTAGTTCATAGAGAAATCAAAATCCATCACCAAAATTTGTTCATACATTGGAAGCCAAAATGAAAAGAAAGAGAAACTAAGGAATGAGAGATGCAAATCTGATGCCTCCTTCTCTAATCTGAGCATTCAATGTTGAATCGAGCTTCAAAGCTCCCAAATCTAACCCTAATCTAAGCTAATCTATAGGAATGTAATAGAAAACTAAGAGAGATTCAAAGTAGAGAAGAGAATATGCTCGAGGTTCTCCCTATGCTTCTATATGACCAAAAAGGCAATAAAAACGTCCTATATTCAATACCCTAACTTGCAATGACCCTCTTTTCAAGAAAGAATTCGATTGGCTCTTTTAATGAAATGTCAGACTTTTGGCTTCAGAGACTGGAGCAGCTGTGTCGACTTTGTTCTTGATCTGGGCGCAGTTACGCTACAACGCAATTCTGGCTGAGGCTGGGCGTAGCTGCGCTCCCTTCCTTTGTATTCTGGGCGCAGCTGTGCTTTGTATAGGTCTTCAATACTGCTTTCTGATGCTGCTGTTCTGCACTTTTTTGGCACTGGTTCTCTTGATTTCAACACACCAAATTCCATCTATATAGTGCCAGTTTACCATCCTTTTGACTTCAAATGCCACTGAGCGAGTTCCCGACATTAACCTATAAAAAGGAAAGAAATGCATGAAAAGCAAGTTATACATATATTATCCAATAAGCTGGTGTAAAACCTACTTATCATTCACCACGTTCTGACTTAACTGAAAGTTTTAAGGAATGCAAGAATGACCAACAAATTTGCTCAGCAAGTATTATAATAATAAGGGTGAACATACATAAATATTAAGATAATAATCTCAAAGGTATAATGATAAAGCATAGCTCGAGAGTTTAAAGAATAATGTTGTAAATAAAGAAATCTCAATAGTTCCAAATCTATCCTTTGAATTTTAAACAATGAGTCATTATAGACTGAAGAATTATCAAAAGAATTTAAAAGTTTCAACAGTTTCAAGTTAAAGTATATTTAACACTGAGTAGTCACTATTGACCAAGAACTCATGCTAGAATTAGCAGTATTTCACTGATAATCCAATATATAAACAAGTATAATAGGCGATCAACTCAAAGTACCCTATATTATGCATAACATTTAGGCATGCTGTTCACGCGTGTGTTAGTTTCCCAACGTGTATATATATATTCCCTTCTATGAGGGTTGTTCATCTCAGCATATTATAGGAGTTCGTGTTGATCGATTTCGCAATCAATAACTACATGCAAGTATACATGGTCAACAAATAATATAATGATAAGAGAGTTGTCGATCCCACGAGAAATTAATTCTAATATTTTCCAAATACTAATTTTATAACAAGCCAATTTAATTTAAACTTTTTGAATATTCATTAACAACCATGGATAATACAACTAAAGAAAAAGATTAAAGAATAAAAACTCTTATGAAGATTTCCATTGCCAAGCTTCCTTCAATCCTTGCTTCCATTAGTGTTAAAAGGGTTTGTTGCACTAGAGCTTCATATCTGAATTCTAGTTGCCGCCATAAAAGAATTAAAATTTCTAGGAGCCATTCAACAAGTATTTATAGGCCTCATAATTTCCTAACCCTAAAAATAATAATAAATCCTAGTCTTAACAGAAATCATTATTATAATTACATTCAAATTGGCTAAAAAAGGGTCAAAAAACCAACTCTGGTCGTGTAATAGCGCACTAGGCGCTAGGAATAACTCTGTCCAAGCGCACTAGACGCTAGACTGGGACCATGTATTTATAAAAATGCCACTCAACTCTAATTTTAATGATTTTTAATTCTTTTCTTCTCCTAAATAACCAATTTGTCCCTCCAGCTCTATCCTACAAGAAATAAAAACAAAAATTAATAATAAATACTAAAATAATATTCAAAGATAACAATAATTAAACTTAACAATACCAGATTCGTAGGTATAAAACTCACTCATCAAATACCCCCAAACTTAACCAATTGTTTGTCCCCAAGCAATGCAAATGCACCTTGACTATATGCATACGAATCAAGAAATTAAACAACATATCATCCAATATTAGGCCTCAAAGATAACATATAACATTCAAAACAAATATCTAACCAATGCTAAATTTTCAACTCTACCCACTTCATCAATTATGTCTGTCATCACCCATGCATGCTTTGTGTGTGTGTGTGAAAATAGATTATTTTGATCAATCACAACTCAAATCACCCACATAATTAACTTCTTAGAAAGAAAGTTCAGTTTTACTCAAATCTATCAGTAAATACATCCAATCAGACTATCACAAACAAATTCTAAGCAAAGGGGTATCAACAAAACTTATTAATCATACATTTAAACTCGACTTGTGCATTGTCTATATTTCTTAGGCTTTTCAGTGCTACCCATGTATCAAGCTTTCGACCAACGACTCACAAACTAGTTAGTTTTAGGGCGCTGGGTGTAGAGACACCCCTAGGGCGTACTTGTCCGAGTAGCAATGGCCACAAAGTTAAACTAATCCAGCTATATATATATATATATATATATATATATATATATATATATATATATATATATATCCCAAGATTCACCCCAAACTTAGTTTCTTGCTTGACTTTGTCTTCATAGATTCTTTACTAACTTTGTCAAATTTTATCCCAAAATTTTCTACCAAAAGTAAATTATGTAAAGATTTAAATTCAGATTGAGCAAATATTCAATAAAGTTCTTTCCTTGTTAACTTGAGTTTTAGACAATCATAATTAAATCCACAATCAAAGTCTTCACTTAGCATTAATTTTCAATTCTGTTAAAGCAAAACTATCAAATTTTTTTTTTCATTGGCCAAAATTAGATACTACATCATTTATCACTTGATTCTTGTAACTAAATGCAAAACACAACATAAAATGCAAAACTATCATGCAAGATGCCCGAAAATAATTAAAAAAACATGCACTTAGAAGAATGCACCCCCAAACTTAACATATACAATGTCCTCATTGTCAAATAAAATAGGAAGAATTAAAAACAAAACAGAAGGACTTCCCTGGATCCTCCTCATCGTCATCCATCTCATCGTCATCCTAGTCATCATCTTCCATGTCTGGGATGAAGCACTAAAACATAGGAGATTGAACTTGGGTGAACTTGAAAGTTCAGAATTAGTGCATTTGGAGATACTTTTTATTATTAAACCTACCTAACATGCAACATTTTATTTTATTTTTTTTAAAATATTTTTTTGTGCTCTTTATTTTAATTTTTTATATTTTTATTTTATTTTTATTTTTAATTTAAATAAAACTGTGTTTTGCAAAATTGGAGAGTACGGCCCCAAATTGCGCAAAGTCTTGTACAAGTCCCGCAATTACTTACAGTCTTGTCAGTCCAATTCTGCAATTGATAACAATAAACAGGACAGTAAGGCCCCAGTTTACACCGAGTCTTGCATAAGGCCCCAGCTTACACCGAGTATTGTCACCCTATTTATCGCAATCAAAAAACACGTACAAGTTTAAATTAAGATCAACTTGATTGAAATCAATATTAAAAAATATTAGAAAATAATTCCCCGGCAACAGCGCCAAAAACTTTTTAATTGATTCCACAATCAATAAATACATGAAAGTATACATGGTCAATAAGTAATATAATGATAAGAGAGTGGTCGATCCCATGAGGAATTAATTCTAATATTTTTTAAATACTAATTTTATAACAAACTAATTTAATTTAAACTTTCTAAATATTCATTAACAACCATGGATAATACAAGTAAAAAAAGATTAAAGAAGAAAAACACTTATGAAGATTTTCATCTCCAAGCCTCCTTCAATTCCTTGCCTCCATTGGTGTTAAAAGGGTTTGTTGCACTAGAGCTCCATCTCTGAATTCTAGCCGCCACGATAAAAGTTTTAAATTTTCTATGAGCAATTCAACAAGTATTTATAGGCCTCCTAATTTCCTAATCCTAAAAAAATTATAAATCCTAGTCTTATAGGAAATCATAATTCAAATTACATTCAAATTGGCTAAAAAAAGTCAAAAAACCAACTTTAGCCGTGTACTAGCGCACTAGGAATAACTCTGTCCAAGCGCACTAGGCACTAGACTGGGACCATGTATTTACAAAAATGTCACTTAGCTCTAATTTTAATGATTTTTAAATCTTTTCTTCTCTCAAATGACCAATTTGTCCCTCTAGCTCCATCCTACAATAAATAAACATAAAAAACAAAAAAAAGATACTAAAAAAATACTCAAAGATAACAATAATTAAGCTTAACAATACCTGATTCGTAGGTATAAAACTCACTCATCAAATACCCCCAAACTTAACCAATTGCTTATCCCAAAGTAATAATGCAAATGCACCCTGACTATATGCCTACAAATTAAGAAATTAAACAACATATCCTCCAATACTAGGCCTCAAAGATGACATATACTCCATCCGTCCCGTGATAAAAGTTCTTATTACTATTTTGGGTAGTCCCATGTTAAATGTCCACTTTTCTTTAATAACCAAACTTTTACACATTTTTTCCTATTATGCCCGTAGCATTAAATATCTCATACTTTTCTTATTCTAATTCTCTCTCCATATTTAATAAGTATGGAGAGATAATATTTTGAATTGAATAGGTAGAAAGTTACTCTCTCACCTACATTGAAAATAATTTATGACATATTATTATGGGCAATTTTTTCATTTCATTCCTCTTCTTAATATGCGTAAAAAGTCCACCAGGACTTTTATCCTGGGATGGAGGGAGTAATATTTAAACAAATTATCCAACCAATGCCAAATTTCTAACTTTACCAACTTCATCAATTATGTCTGTCATCACCCATGCTCTCTCTGTTTTTTGTGTGTGTGTGTGTGAAAATTGACTATTTTGATCAATCACAACTCAAATCACCCACATAATTAACTTCTTAGAAAGAAAGTTCAGTTTTACTTAACTCTATCAGTAAATAAATCCAATCAGACTATTGCAAGCAAATTCTAAGCAAATGAGTATCAACAAAGTTATTAATCATACATTTAAACTCAACTTGTGAATTATCCAGTTTTTTAGGCTTTTCAGTGCTACCCATGTATCAAACTTTCGACTAACGACTCACAAACCAGTTAGTTTTAGGGCGCTGGGTGTAGAGACACCCCTAGGGCGTACTTGTCCGAGTAACAATGGCCATAAAGTTAAACTAAGCCAACTTTTTTTTATATATATAGATATCCCAAGATTCCCCCCAAACTTAGATTCTTGCTTGACTTTGTCTTCATAGATTCTTTACTAACTTTGTCAAATTTTATCCCAAAATTTTCTACCAAAAGTAAATTATGTAAAGATTTAAATTCAGATTGAGCAAATATTCAATAAAGTTCTTTCCTTGTTAACATGAGTTTCAGATAATCATAATTAAATTCACAATAAAGTTTTCACTTAGCATCAATTTTTAATTCTGTTAAAGCAAAACTATCAAACCATTTTTTCATTGGCCAAAGTTAGATACTGCATCATTTATCACTTGATTCATGCAACTAAATGCAAAAGACAACCTAAAATGCAAAACAATCATGCAAGATGCCCTAAAATACTTAAATAAACATGCACCTAGAAGAATGCACCCCCAAACTTAACATATGCAATATTCTCGTTGTCAAATAAAATAGGAAGAATTAAAAACAAAACAAAAGGACTTCCCTGGGGTTTCAAGCATCATCCTCCTCATTGTTATCCATGTCATCGTCATCTTAGTCATCATCTTCCATGTCTGGGGTGAAGCACTAGAACATTGGAGATTGAACTTGGGTGGACCTGAAAGTTCAGAGTTATTGCATTTGGAGAGACTTTTTATTATTAAACCTACCTAACATGCAACATTTTATTTAAATTTTTAAAAAATATTTTTTGTGCTCTTTATTTTAATTTTTTATGTTTTTATTTTATTTTTAATTTTAATTTAAATAAAACCGTGTTTTGGAAAATTAGGGAGTGAGGCCCCAGCTTGTGCAAAGTCTTGTACAAGTCCTGCAATTACTTACAGTCTTGTCAGTCCAATTCTGCAATCGATAATAATAAACAGGATAGTAAGGCCCCAGTTTACATCGAGTCTTGTATAAGGCCCCAACTTATGCCAAGTCTTGTCAGCCTATTTATCGCAATCGAAAAACACGTAAAAATTTAAATTAAGATTAACTTGATTGAAATCAATATTAAATTTTTAAAAAATAATAATTCCCCGACAACGACGCCAAAAACTTGTTGATTGATTTCGCAATCAATAAATACATACAAGTATACATGGTCAACAAGTAATATAATGATAAGAGAGTTGTCAATCCCACGAGAAATTAATTCTAATATTTTCTAAATACTAATTTTATAATAAGCCAATTTAATTTAAACTTTCTAAACATTCATTAACTCCAACTTTTGTGAATAAAGATTTATTTTTCTCTAATTATTATTTTTGAATAATAAGGTGTGGATTTGATATAATGTTATAGTTGTGGGTAATATTTATAAATTTTGCAAAGTAAGCAAGTTGTCATAAAATATTCGTTTGGTCGGGAAATATTCATTTTATTAGGGAATATTCGTACGACGGTACAATCATTAGTGGACCCCATAACAAAATTATTATCGGAGTTAGAAAACTATATAAATAGATTTTCATAAAAATAACGGCAAAAGTTTTACCGTTAAACTATTGAAATACCCGGTGATAGAAGTATAGTAATATGTGTGGTTGCACAGTAGCGCACGATATTGCACAGTATCTTTGATTATTGATGCTTACGTGAGAAGTCACTCAGTTTTACTCAATTACTGTCACGGTAATTGCTGCATAGTATCTCACATTATTGATTCAATTATTGTCACAATGTTTTATATTATTAAATTAATAATTAAGACAACAAAGTTATTCATATTATTATTTGTATTATTAACAATGTCTAAAAAGTTCTGTCGAGGAATGGGGTTTGGTCACCTAATTGCGCGCTAATAAGGAGAAGTTCTTATCGGAAAGCCCCCTCTTTCTTGGGAATGATCTGGTTGTTAATATTACGAGTTATAATATTAATGATGAATAAATGTTATTAAAAATGTGTTTTGAGAAGCCTAGTGATTTGAGTTAAATAGAGGAGTTTTTTATGAAGTATTTGTTGTAAATGTGACTTATTACATGGACCCTCACTTACTCATTTTTCAAAATTATCGGTAGAAGATTATCTCATTTTTGTATATATATATATATATATATATATATATATATATATATATATATATATATATATATAGAATATATTATATTTTATTATTTGAATAGTACTACATAGTGTTGCATAGTACTGTATAGTATTTGCATAGTATTGCATAGTGCTGTATAGTAAAAATCACGTGAATTGAAAATTTTCGCCGGTGAATTGCGCCCTTGATTCCTGCACTGTGCGTCCATGATTTTTCTTTTTAAATAGTACCCTACCATTCTCCTATAAATAGGATGCTTTGTTTAGAATTGAAAATAACACCAGAATCAGAGAATTCTTCTTCTATAATATTGAGTGTATTTCTTTTGAGTTTAAGGAAGCTTTGAGTGTAGAAAATAGTATAAGTTTTCTTCAAGAATATCCCCGCTATACCATTCAGAAGTACTCTCCTTTTTAAGGTAAGAGACATTATTTTGTTCAGTATTCGTAAGAAATAATATTTTCTTCCATATTCTGTAGTATATAAGTAATATTATGTCGTTTTATATTCCTAATTCTACACTTATGTTGATAAGTATTACTTCTATACTCCTTGAAATTAGTAGAATATCCTTAAAATTTGTGCTTTATCTAGTATCTTTTCATGAAAATATTATTCTGAACATTCTTGATAATTTTTAATCTTTTCATATCGGGGTACTATTCCCGAAATACTATTCACGGGATACTATTCACTCGGGATACTATTCATGAAAAAAATTAATTTCTTTTCTGTCCAAATTATTTTTGATACAATATTATTCTTGAATTTTACTCCACAAAGCAGTTATCATGTTGACAATTTGAACATTCTTGAACTCTGGAAAAATTGAATTATAAAATTATAAAATTTATCCTTGCTTTCACTTAATTGAATTCTTATATCATTGTCATCATCCTCATTCTTATATTGTGATGAAAGTCATCTTTAGCCCGTAGTGCATAGATGGACTATTGATTGGTATGATTATGACCAAGAATTATGTATCAGTATAATCATGACCTATAATGTTACAAATGATGTGGTAAAAGTTCTCATTGGCCCATAGTGCATTGATAGACAGTTGTTGGCATGATCATGACCACTGGTGATACTAACTAATATCCTTGACTCGTAGTGCACGGATAATTCGTGGATGTGATAATAATGAATATCTTTGGCTCGTAGTGCATGGATAATTCATGGATGTGATACTAACGAATATCCTTGGCCCATAGTGCATGGATAATTCGATGATGTGGATTATTTATTAAGCTGTGTTACAACGATAAAATATTGATGATGAACTTTTAAATCATAGAAGATAGTAGATATCACGCTCTACTTAACTCTTCTAATGGATTATTTATTCCGCTACAGTTAGACTTGTTGTCTATTATATTCTATTAGTTTAACACTGTTGAAGGCTAACGATAATTTATTCTGCATTATCTTAGTCATAATATTTTTTATTGGGCTAGTTAAGCTCACCCTTTGCTTTCATTGTTCTCTTCAGAAAATAAGAACATAGCCAGGACTAGTCGGGAAATAGAGTGATGGTCCGAGATGGTGGCTATAGTAGTCCTCATTATTCTACGAAATAGTATGATAATAAATGTAATGAGGACTCCATTTGAGTTTGGATATTGTCTACGAGACAATATTCGTGTTAAAACTCTCAGCTACGTTTTGTCGTATTGTATAAATGAAGTTTGTATTTAAATTCTGTACCATGTATTTGGTGACTCAAAATGGGTTGTGTATACATATTTTGGGGGCATCACAGTTGGTATCAAAGCTTAGGGATATGATCCCTGGCTGAGATGTGAGGCTAGAACTAGGAGGGGAGAGACGGGTAAATCCTTCGCTAGTATGACCTACTTAAGCTTATTTGTTATTTAATTGGCCGGTCAGAATATAGGGATAATATGTGGTATGTCAATTAACCCTTGTTTTGTGGCAGTGTTTAAAAATGGCATCTGAAAATGTTGAGATAAGAAATGGAGCACATGAGACCGTTGAGTCACCGATGATCAATAACCAATATAATGTGCATCAGGAAGGAAATAATCCTCACGTAAACAACAACACCAACCAAATGATGAACGACGGGATGTTTAGGAACTTTCTGCAATTCATGCAACATCAGGTGAGAGAGACTCCTGTTCAAAATGCTGGTGGAAATATTGGCAACTCACGGATGGTCACCGCTAAGCAATTCAAGGAGCTAGAACCACCAGAGTTTTTGGGAAAGCCAGAACCACTTAAGGCAGAGACGTGGATTAAGCAGATCACCAAGATATTTGATGTCTTGGGATGCTCCGAGGAGTAAGAGGTTCCCTTTGCCACCTTCATGTTGCTAGAAGAGGCAGATCATTGGTGGGAATCTGTATAGCGTACTCAACCTGCCACACTAAAGATGTCTTGGGAGAAGTTCGAAGAATTGTTTAACGACAAGTACTTTCCTGAAAGTATTCGTCACATGAAGGAGGTAGAATTCATCAAGCTGGAGCAAAACAATATGACCGTATCGCAGTACGAGGCTAAATTTGCGGAGTTATCCCGGTTTACATCCCATTTGATAGATAATGAGGAGTGTATGGCGTGAATGTTTCTAAGAAGTTTGAAACCTGAAATACGTCAATACCTCATTTCTCACAAACTTTACTTGTATTAAGATGTTGTGAATAGGGCTTAGTTATTGGAGCGTGATAATGAGTTAGCCCAACCAAAAGATAGCAACCTGCAAAACGATAATGCTAGTGGTAGCAGTCATCGAAGCGGTGATAACAAACGTGTAGAAAATCAACATGCAAGAAATGGTAACCACTTCGGTGGTAACATGGCTAAGATAATAGAAGTGGAAATTTCAAGAAGAGAAGGTTCAATAATGATGGAAAGATAGCAACACCAACACCCATTTTCAAGGAAGGAAAATGACCACCGATCGTATGCTATAAATGCGGAAGGGAGGGACACATCAGTCCAAACTGTACGCAGCAACCCAAAGCGTGTTACAATTACGGAAGAGAAGGTCACCTAGCTCAATTTTGTCATGTAGTGAAGTCAAGTCCAGCCGGGATGGAGACACCAAAGACCATCCCAGACAAGTCAAACCCGGTAGTTCAAGGGAGAGCGTTTGTCGTGACATCCGAAAAAGCGAGGAACCCAAATGGAGTTATCACGGGTAAGCTAATCATAAACTCTTTCAAAATCTATACCGTATTTGATACCGGTTCTACCCATTCTTTTATTTCTCCTACTTGCGCTTAACGTTTAAATTTAACTGCGGAGAAATTAGACTTTGACTTATCTGTTGAAACTCCGTTGGGAGAAACCTTCATTACATCCACTGTTTACAAATCTTGTTTGATTTAAATCGGCACCCTCACGTTACCTGTCGATCTTATCTCTTTGAAAATACTTGCATTTGACATGATTTTAGGGATTGATTGGTTAACTACTCATCATGCTAAAATTAATTATTTTCATAAGGTTGTTAGCTTTCATATTCCTAACCAACCAATTATGCAAATTCAAGCAACTAAACCACTAAAGTCAATCATTGTCATATCAAGCCATAAAGCCATTCGTTTATTGAAAAATGGATGTCAAGCTTTCTTAGCCCATGTCACGAATTTAAACAAAAATATGTCAGATTTTAATGATATTTCTATTGTTAATAAATTTCCTAACGTATTCCCTGAAGAACTTTCTGGCCTACCCCCAGAATGTGAAATCAAGTTTTGTATTGACCTTGAACCCGGTACAAAATCCATTTTCAAAACCCCATATCGAATGGCTCCTATTAAACTTCAGGAGTTAAAAACCCAACTGCAGGAATTGTTAGACTTTGGTTTCATTCGTCCTTGTACGTCTCCTTGGGGTGCTCCTGTTCTATTCGTAAAGAAGAAAGATAGAAGTATACGACTTTGTATTGATTATCGGGAGTTGAATCATGTCACCATCAAAAATAGGTACCCGTTACCTCGCATTGATGACCTGTTTAACCAGTTGCAAGGTACTAAATTCTTTTCAAAGATTGATCTTCATTCTGGATATCATCATTTAAAGATTAAAACTGATGACATTCCAGAGACTGCTTTTAGAACTCGGTACGGGCATTACGAATTCCTAGTCATGTCTTTTGGATTGACCAATGCTCCTGCTGCCTTCATGGATATGGCGAACTGAGTATTCAAGGAATATTTGGATCATTTTGTGGTTGTCTTTATTGATGACATCCTCATATACTCCAAAAGCCGTGAAGATCATGACCAACACTTGAGGCTGATACTCCAAAAGCTTCGTGAAAACAAGCTTTATGCCAAGTTGAAAAAATACGAGTTCTGACTTGAGGAAGTAGCATTCCTTGGGCACGTGATATCGAATCACGGAATATCTGTTGACCCAGCTAAGATTGAAGCAATATAAAGCTGGGAGCAACCTAAGTCAGTGACCGAAGTATGTAGCTTTCTGGGCTTAGCTGGTTATTATCGAAGATTCGTGGAAGGATTTTCTTGAATCGCTACTCGATTAACTCAACTGACTCAAAAAGATACAAAATTCAGTTGGAGCAACTTATATGAGAAGAGTTTTCAAGAACTCAAGAGGAGACTCATTTTAGCAACTGTTCTGACAATACCATCTGGTTCGGAGGGATTTGTCATCTACATTGATGCTTCAGGCAGAGGGTTAGGATGTGTTCTCATGCAATATGAGAAAGTTATAGCCTATGCCACACGACAACTCAAAGAATATGAGAGGAATTATCCTACTCATGATTTAGAGTTAGCAGCAGTTGTTTTTGCACTAAAGATCTGGAGGCATTACCTGTATGGGGAGAAGGTGGAGATCTATACAGATCATAAAAGCCTCAAATATTTCTTCACCCAAAAGGAACTCAACATGCGGCAACGACATTGGCTCAAGCTGTTGAAAGATTACGATCATACCATTCAATACCATCTTGAAAAAGCGAACGTGATAGCTGTCGTGTTGAGTAGAAGATCATATGCGGGTACGAGTGCGATATTGTTAACGCAAATGCCCATTTGGTATAACTTGGAAAGGATGGAGATAGAGTTAAAGTCTCCAGGGACCCACGTGATAATGTTAAATATACGAGCAGAACCGACTTTAATTGATAAAGTTAAAGCTGCTCAAGCTACAGACCTGGAGCTGATGCGCATGAAGAAGAAAGTGCAAGAAGGTGCTATTACAGAAGCAAAAATTGATGAAGAAGGAATACTTCGAGTCAACTCCAGACTTTGTATTCATAACGACTCTAATTTGAAGTATAAAATCATGATGGAGGCACACAACGCACCGTTTGCAATCTATCCTAGAAGTATCAAAATGTATCGTGATCTTCGACATACATTTTGGTGGAGCAATATGAAAAGAGAGATCGCAGAGTTTATCTCAAGGTGTTTAACTTGTCAACGTGTCAAGGAGGAGCATCAAGGGGCAAAAGGTCCATTGCAACCACTTGAAATTCCAGAATAGAAGTAGGAGCACATTACCATGGATTTTGTTACTGGTCTTCCCAAGGTTTCTCAAGGCATAGAGATTTACCAAGTCTGCTCATTTCTTACCTATACAAGAAACTTTTTCACTTGAACGTCTTGCTCTTATATACATAAATGAGATTGCAAAATTGCATGGTATGCCAGTATCCATAGTTTCTGATAGATACCCAAGATTCACTTCACGGTTTTGGGTCAATTTACAGAAAGCTATGGGCACAAATTTACGATTCAGTTCGGCATATCATCCTCAGACGGACGGACAGTCAGAGAGGACTATTCAAACTCTTAAAGATCTATTAAGACTCTATGTCCTAGACTTCAAAGGAAGTTGGGACAAGTTCTTGCCATTAATGGAATTCTCCTACAACAACAGTTATCAAGCAAGTATAAGTATGTGAACCAATTTCAATAAGCCCGTGAGAGTAATCCTAAGATAGGCCAGCCTCTGATAAACTAAACGCGTAAGATGTCTCTTCATGCCCTGTTATTTCCTGAATATATAAATGTCATCCATCTTAACTGTCATTTGTATATTTTTTCTTATCATGTCATCAAGCCAACTAACCCCTCGTCTTGCAGAAAAAGATTAAAAAACCCTAAACTAATGCATAACATATCATGCATCCATATCATATGTCAATATCAAGACTAAACTAGATACCTGTTTTGTGCAGATTGGTCCTAGAACTCATTTCGAGCCAAAAATGCAGGATCACCACCTGATGGACTCCACGATATGCTTATGTGAGGTGGTCGTCGCCCGGATCGTTTTTAGCAAAGTCATAAGGTGGAACGCTCATGACACCTCAACCCAACGTCTATATTGAGACGAGAACCTTGGTACAATCGATTGTGCAAGGAAGTTGCGTTGAATGGAACATCAATGACACCTTGACCCCTCGCTTATATTTAAGTGCTAACTGTGGCACCCCCAAATTCGGACCACTCGCGTCATGAATTCGGTTCGCCACGTGCTACATATCTAATGACTACATAATGTCTCATGCAACAAAAATAACAGAATAAATTACATTTATTTAATATAATTATTCACGTCCCAAGGTTTCGTAACTTAAACATCTCTTATATTACTTAAACATACTTAAACAAAGCTTAGACATAACTAATACATAACATAATTTATGTTTTTACATAATCATAAAACTTCTAAATAAATATGAAGCTACTCCGTAGCTTTTCCCTTGCCCTTATCAGTGCCCGAGGGTCCGCCTTGCTCTGCCTTAACTGAAATATTTTTTAGGGAAAGTAAGAATGAGCAACAAGTTTACTTAGCAAGTAATATAGCAATAAGGGTGTCCAAAATAGTTTTAAATTCTCGAGAGTACATCAATAAATGATAGTTCAAGGATAGAAAGAAGTATCGATGGTTCTCAAGAATAGTCGCCAAGGACATAAAAAATATTAATAAGATTCAATACTTAATCAATTCGAGATTTCAAAACACTGAATAATGATCAGTCACTAAGGAATATGAACTTCTACTAGAATTAATAGAATTATACTGAAAATCCAATAAAAACGAGTATAACATGTGATTAGCCTAAAGTACCCTATGTTATGCATAACATTTAATCATACTCATGTGCGCACGTCGGTCTCCCGACGTTGGTTTGGATAGCTTTCTATCATACGATAATAGTCTAGCCGAATCAATGGCTTAGACAACTTTTATAATGCATTCAAGAACGATAAATTCAATGCTTGCAACAATCATCAAGATATACCAATGATTTCTGAATAGTAATAGATATTTGTTGGAAATAAATATGGTTGATAAGGCAACAATTCGGATTACACAATATATATACAGTGTAAAGAATTTAGGAAACTTGCATTCAATATGAGAATCAAATGAAGTTAGAGAACTTGCACAAAATCCAAAGTTGTGTAAGTTAGGAAACTTGCATTAAAGAGATAAGTTTTAGATACTTGCACAATATTTAAAGTTGTGTAAGTTAGAAAACTTGCCTTACGCGTAGTTTACCATGGTATAACTTATCAACACTTTTCGAATCCTATTATAGCATAGTTAAGCGTATAGGATATTCATTAGTTACGTATATTCAATATTCATACTTGGCATGTAAGTTTAAATGCATACATAAGAGTCTAACTTTAGTCGTATAATCCCACACGTACATCATTATGTACTTTACATACATATAACACAAAACCAATTTCTAAGACACTACGAAATTAAAAAACATAGTTCGTAAACATCTCTTGACTTAACGTTTGAAAGTTTATAAGCAATCGTTAAATATATGACTCTATCGTTAGCATGCTCATTGATACCTTAAATACTATACTGTACATGTATTACTGTTTAAGATAACAATACAAGCATGAATCAAATCTAAGATCAAAAACAGAATAAGCAGACTTCACTGCAAGGTGGTGCGACCGCGCTTGGTTTGAACTAGGGAGTGGTGCTGCCGCGCTGCTCCCAGTTCAAATCAGAGCTGAGAAACAGAAACAAGGCCAAACTTGCACACCCACATACAAATATGCTGACACTTGCAGAACATACAT
Source organism: Panax notoginseng (assembly GCA_016801055.1). Classification (NCBI taxonomy): domain Eukaryota; kingdom Viridiplantae; phylum Streptophyta; class Magnoliopsida; order Apiales; family Araliaceae; genus Panax; species Panax notoginseng. The sequence goes on from CM029017.1 coordinate 120,146,300, forward strand.
GTCATGATGTTTATAACTAGGTTTGATCCTATATCTTGTCCTTTACATGGTTCATTATCAATTCCCACAAAATCAAGGCTTTAAGTGTTCATTTAACAAAGTCTCCCATGTTTAGTCATTATACACATACAACGAGGTCAATAAGTCTCAATTATACATGCTCACATTATGCATTTTAGTTTCTATAGTTCTAATTCATTTAGACTTGTTCTAACCCATACTCAACTAGTTTATAACGTATATGACTAGCTAGCATGCATGTCAATCATGTCCACATGCATATTCATATCCTAACATGATAGTCAAAATCTCAGAATACATGCAAGGTTGTCACCAACCAAATTAGTTTCTCAAACTCTTAAGTTTTCTTTAAAAACACATATTAAATGTGACACCCCCAAATCCGGTACTTCCATTTCCACAGGATTTGGTGTTCACTGTACAAACATCATCCATTTATCTACCCATAAATAAATGCAAACCATGCAATAGATAGAAATAATAATAAATTTCCCCTTATGGGGTTACATCAACTACATAATAAATAAATCCCAGGTTACTCTAACCTTAAATCATCTATGCGGAAACATAAACAAATAAGTCTTAAGTAACATCAATTCTACTTATCATTACATAACCACATAAATAATCAATCTTCATTACTTGCTAAGCTTGCCCTTGCCTTTACTAGTGGAAGGTTCGTCTTCTCTTTCGTTCTTAACTGTAATGTTATTATTACGCAAGAGTGAGCACGATTGCCCACAAGTATAACAATATAATAATGAATAATAACATGCGAGAGAAATAATAACGTCGAATATAAAAGCTCAACTTTTGAATTAAGAATGAATAACAAGAATCAAAAAAAATTCTGAGGGTCGTAAGACCTTGAACTATGTCCTAGGTTGTCAAGTGTTTATTCTTGAAACCTTTAACAGTCATAAGACTATGAACTCTTCTTCTCGTACTTAGGGGGATCAGCCCTTAGTACCATACTATGCACAATATCTTAACGCTAACACATAAGTAATCCCCTATACAGGGTTGTTCATCTCAGTTTGACATTCGAGTCCGCGCCAAAGAAAGTTTGGTTTGGATAATTCATCAAGGGTTCTGAAATTTAGAACGCTCATCAACTATGGACTAGTCGAATCATAAAGGGTTCGCTAGTCTAACATGATTCACAATAACTGATATATAAATCGAATAACAATTCCAAGAGATATACAATAGAATAATTATTGTATAATAACATCATGCTTTGAAAGATTAGTATACTATTGATATAACAACATGGGCTTAGTCAAAATAACGAGAACTTGCTCGATGAAAAGAGACAACTTATAATTTATATAATAATAACGAGTAGGGTTAGGAAACTTGCCTCGTGCGTAGATTACACGTTAATTAAACTCGTCGCTTGATTTAAATCCTACATATCATTTACGTTCACAATACCAGTCAATTATAACGTAATTGGTCATAGCAACTTCTTTCTTTTTGTCTAACTTTGGTTATGACTATACTTAGTCAAATTATCACACTTATTCTCACATAATAAGCACTTCACGAATAATAAGCTAACAATGCATTTAATAATTTAGTCCACATGCAATTACGTTATTTACATGTTAAGCATCTATTTTAACATCTTATTATACTTCTAACATATTTTTATGTTCATTACATTAAGTCACTAACATATTGCTAGACTTGACATTTAAAAATAGTTCATTTCTGAACATTCTAGAGAGTAGCGCTGCGGCGCCATTGTTGTATTGGTACTCGGCGCTGCTCGGACTCTCGGCGCTGCGGCGCGGATGTTAAGGCACGAGACTGGCTCCGCGGTGCGGCGAACCAGAAACTGTTCTACAATTCGCGAAAAATTGCAGAACACAGCCAAAAACCCCAATTAAATTATTACTACACGAATTTAATCATACCCATTCATAATAATACACATATAATCACTACTTAACCCTTCTAGCATGATTTTAACATGTTAAAACACATAATTAACAGGATTAAAACATGAAATTTTCACTGTTCTTTGTGTTCTTGAAGGTTTTGAACAAAAACATAAAATTTAACACTACGAATTCGTTATAACACCGAATCTGTTCATTTAAAATTTGATCTCTTCGTATTAACTTTCATAATAATATACGAGTATAATTTTTACAAAACCATTTATGTTTGACACATTAAATTTACGTATAAGGGCCATATGGCCAAAACCCATACTCTGTAAGTTTTGAGCAACATATACGACGTATTTTCATGAAAGTGATGACATGATAACTTACATAATATATAATTAGATACGATTTGATAACATTTAACACGTATACAAACTCATAGACATTACTCCTTTCCCAAATACAGAGGTTTAAACAAAAACTTTGAAAGCCATTTTTTTATGCAAACTTAATGACGAAAAAGAGAAATTGGGTTTGGAGAATTTACCTAGAGTATAGATTAGAAGAGATGATCAATGATGATCCTTTCACAAATGATTGATGATTACCCACTCACAATTCCTCTCAAACTTCTCAATTTTCCTTTTGTGAACTCATAATTTTGCTCTGCTTATTTTCTAGACTTAGCAATCAACTGAAAAGAAAAGAAGACGTCGTATTCAAATAAACTGATGCGTTGTGGAGGTCAGTTACCCATCATGGGTTAACTACTCCCAACCTCCACTAGTGCCATGTTTGGCTAGCCTTAAAAGGCTTATACTCAATTAATTTAATAAACTCTTTTATCATATAGTTTAAATAATGTTACACCTTTTATAAAATAACTCAATTAATTTATTTAATTTAAATTAAATAAAATATAGAAATTTCTCATAAATTAATTATATCAAATTATTAAATCTCTAATTAATTATTACATTAATTAAAATAACATTATGCTTATTAAATATTTTATTTAAATCAAAAAGTTCACATAAATACATACTTTGAATAATAATTATTCTCCACATTAATTTAATTAATATAACACATATAATTAATTTAATCTATCACAATTGCATCAATTAATTATTTAATCTAATAATTAATTCATCGAGAATTATTTATTCAATCCAATAAATATTAAAATTAAATTACAAAATGTCGGTTGTCACATTAAACCAAGCTATGTAACCTATTATATGCAAGGCAACTTTAAACCACATCTCATACTCATTTGTACACATACTCAAGTCATGCATATAGGTTAGAAAGATCAAAACTTTAAGGCACAATGTTCATCATGCTTCGCTGTTTTAAAACTTCAAGTTTTCTTTAAAATTCATACTAAAACAACCTATCATGTGTAAATCAACTTTGAATCACATTCCACACTCATTTGTGTGTATAACTAATCCGTATATACATGTTAAAAAGGTCTGAACTTAAATGACACAAGGTTTATCAAGTTTGGTTTTTGACTTCTAAATTTTCTTTCAAAAATGCTACTAAACCAAGCTTTAAGTAAACTAAATCAACTCATGTCATGCAAAGGAACCTTGAATCATATGTAATACCTATTTTCATATATACTCAAGTCAAACTAACATACTCGGAATATCAGAAGGCAAACAAAAATCGATTTTCAAAACTAGTAGACGGCGTGGCCGCGTTGGGTTTGGCCTAAGAAGTGGCGCGACCGCACTACTTCGGTACAGACCCAGACTTGGCCTCTGTTTTATGCAGAATACAGAACGTACAATAATTACTCTTCAGTTTAGCATGCTCAGACCCATTACATTGACTTCATACATTCATAAAAACGCTGCTAACACAATGACATTCCTTTCCAAAACAATTAACAATAAATTCATGAGAATTATAAGAATTTATCAAACTTGAAATTAATAGCATACATAAATACATTACCTTCTTTGAAGCTAAAATGATACTCCTTGATCTTAACTTTAGATTGATCACCCAATTTCAACAACTCACTCTTTAGTTTATATTTATCAGATAAATTATTAGCAAGAATTGTGAAGAGGAGAGTATAATTTTTAGGGAATCCATTACCCAAATTTGGATCTTTGCTTAATGAATTCAACCAAGGAAGAAGAAGAAACCATTGGATTGAGAGGGTTTTTTGAAAAGATTTCACCAACTCCTCCTCTCCCATTTCTCAGTTCATCATCACAGCTATGTAGCAGACTCGAGTTCACGCAAATGAAAAATAGGCTACTATTGGGCACTTATTATGGGATAAGGAACTTGTTCTGATTTGTAGCAACGAAATGGGTACTAATACACTTAGGTTTATTTCCTTTTTGGCTTATAATTCCACATTTGATAACTTAATATCATTACAAAATAAAAAGTTAGGGATTATATATGTACCCCTATCATATAATCCATGTACATTTTTATAATACCGAATATAATCTAATTGGGTATCATCTAACCGCATTATCATAAACTTTATTATTCCAATTATACTTACTTATTGAAATAATTATTAGTTTGCAATTTATTGATTTATTCTAATCTAATATCACATAAAATACATCTTTAATGTTCTCACACATACATGTTATCACATAAGCCTCCTTTATGTAACTTATAATTCATTCAATTTTGCTATATAGTTTTATATATTATATAGTCACATTAAAGTGTCACACTACATTTTCTTTTTAATTGAATGTAGGTACTATATATAATATTATTAATTATCACATATCTTGCACACAACAATAATTATAAATCTTATTATATGAATTATTTACTCATTAATATTCTATTACTCACAATAACAATTAATTAATAATATAATATTAATTAATCATTCACTTCTTAATTAAATCTCTAATTTAATTAAACCATCATAATTTCCATTCTCGTGCTACACAAGGCATTTCACAGGTCTCATCATATTTTTCCATATTTTCTCAATTATCATAAATTCAATTTAATCTAATTGAGCTACTCATCACATGACATGTAAACATTTATATAAAATAAATATTCACATTCTTATTAATATCATTATTAATATTTATTCATAAAATTCACGGTTCTTACATCGTCCCCCCTTATAAAATTCCATCCTCGGAATTGGTACAAGGTTACACAAATAGATGGGGATAGTCCCTTGCCATCCTATCTTATAATTCCCACATGACCTCCTCGGCTTCGTGGTTTCGTCAAAGTACTTTTACAGAAGCTATAACTTTTTTTCTTAATGTTTGCTCTTTCCTATCTAATATCTGGGCAGAAATTTCTTCATATGCCAGATTCTTCTCCACTTGAATGGGCTCGTAGGAAATCACGTGTTTGTAGTCAGGCTTGTACAAACGCAACACAGAGATGTGAAACGCATTGTGGATGTGCTCCAACTTAGGTGGTAATGCAACTTTGTATGCCACTTTGCCCACTCGCTTCAATATCTCGAATGGTCCTATGAACCTCAGACTCAATTTTCCCTTATTGCCGAATCGTATTTTTCCCTTCCAGGAGATACTTTTAAGAAAATGTAACTTTTGACTTCAAAGTCCCGGTCTTGTCGATGCAAATCTGTGTTCCCATCCTCTCTTGTAAGCTTTTCCAAAATTTTGACGTGAAGCGCGGATCCCGATCGGAGACAATTGACACCGGCACTCCATGTCGTGAAACAATTTCCTTTACGTACATGCTTTCCAACTGATTCAAATTATATCGAATCTTGATCAGTAAAAAATGAGTCGTCTTCGTTAGTCTATCTACGATAACCCAAATGGCATCAACACCTTTCTGCGTGTTTGGAAGTCCCACCACGAAGTCCTTCGTAATGTGCTCCTATTTCCACTCTGGTATTTCTAACGGTTGAAGTAGACCACTCAGCCTCTGGTGCTCTGCTTTGACCCGTTGGCAAGTAAGACATCTATTGACGCACTCCGCGACTTCTCGTTTTAGATTGGGCCACCAAAAATGTTGCCTCAGATCTTGGTACATCTTTGTGCCTCCTAGATGGACGGAATACGTCGTATTATGTGCCTCGTGCAAAATTTCTTCCCTCAACTCGGTTACCGCTGGCACCCATACTCTCCCTTCGAATCTTAAAATACTATCTTTATCCATTTTAAATCTCTCTTCTTTATTTTCTATGATACTCTTCTTGATTTTCTCGCACTTTTCATCTTTCTCTTGTGATTCCTTTACTATATTCAACAAGGTTGGATGAGCTTCCACTGAAAATAATTTTTTTTCAGACCTCCCCGGTCCCTTTACCTCTATTTCTAATTTCTCCATTTCCCTTATTAACTTTGAAATAACTTATCCCTTCCTATCCTGCTTAGCGCATCAGCTACTATATTTACCTTTCACGGGTGATAAAGAATATCGCAGTCATAATCCTTGATTAATTCTAACAACATTCTCTGACACATGTTTAACTCCTTCTGTGTGAAGATATATTTCAGACTCTTGTGGTCCGTGTATATTTCGCATTTCTCTCCGTTCAAATAATGTCTCCAAATTTTTAACCCAAAAACTATTACTGCTAACTCTAAGTCATGAATAGGGTATCGTTTTTCAAAATCCTTCAGTTGTCGCGATGCATATGCAATGACTTTGCCATGTTGCATGAGCACTCATACAAGTCCCTTGTGCTATGCATCACTATATACCAAGAAACCTCCCTCATCGTCTGGTAATGATAATACAGGCGCTTCGCTTAGTCTCTTTTTTAGCTCCTAAAAACTTTCTTCGCATTTGTCTGTCCACAGTAACTTCACCATATTCCTTGTTAGATTGGTCAACGGGGTTGCTATCTTAGAGAAATCCTGGATAAATCTTCGATAGTACCAACTAACCCTATTTTATCTCTGTTGGTGGCTTCGGCTGCTCCCAATTACTCACTGCTTCAACCTTTGCAGGGTCTACGAAAATTCCATCCTTATCTACTACGTGCCCTAAGAATTGAACCTTCTCCATCTAGAATTCACACTTTGAAAACTTTGCATACATCTTCTCATTCCTTAGCGCCTCCAAAACCATCTTCAGATGTTCGGCGTGCTCTTCTTCCGTCTTTGAGTAGATCAAGATATCATTGATGAAAATTACTACGAATTTATCCAAGTATGGCTTGAAGACTCAGTTCATCAAGTCCATGAATGCTGTCGGAGCATTAGTCAATCCGAATAACATCACCAAAAACTCATAGTGTCCATAACAGGTTCAAAATGCCATTTTTGGTATGTCCTCCTTTCGTACTTTCAACTGGTGATAACCCGTCCGTAGATCTATCTTTGAGAAACACTTCGCTCCCTTCAGTTGATTAAAAAGGTCGTCTATCCTTGGTAACAGATATCTATTCTTGATCGTTACTCTGTTTAACTTATGATAGTCAATACAAAGCCTCATCGATCTGTCCTTCTTTTTAACAAACAACACTGGTGCTCCCCAAGGAGACACACTTGGTTGTATGTAACCTTTATCTAGTAATTCTTGTAGTTGTATCATTAATTCTTTCATTTCTACTGTCGCCATACGATATGGAGCTTTTGAAATTGGTGTCGTTCCTGGTGCTAAGTTTATTATGAATTCGATTTCTCTGTCTGGCAGAAGACCAGACAGATCGTCCGAAAATACATCTTGGAATTTTTTTACTACGGGGATATCCTTAATTTCTACTCCCTTTTTTCGAGTATCTACAATGTAAGCTACGTAACTTACACATCCTTTCCTTAACAATTTCTTGACCTGCATCATTGTAAGAAAACATGATTGCTTAGGCGGTGAGCTACCATAAAACACTACCTTAGACTTATTCGGAGTCTGAAGGTTTACACTTTTATTCTGGCAATCAATTATCACAGCATGGTTATACAACCAATCCATTCCCAATATTACGTCGAACTCTCCCAATCTTATCAGGATCAAGTCTACGCTTAGTTCATGATCTCTAATGTTTGTGCGACAATTTCGGTAAATGTATTCTACGGGAATTACTTCCTTATTCGCAACCTCTATGTTCAAAGGATTTCCTAATCGTTCTCGAGGTAAATTAAGTCGACTAGCAAATTCTTCAGATACAAAAGAACAGGTGGCACCTGAATCAAATAATACATATGCATTTATATCATTGATTAGGATAATACCTGACACCACGTCCTTCGCAGCTACTACGTCCTTCGCAGCTACTACGTCCTAGACAGTCATGTTAAAGGTCCTAGCGGTTAGGCGGTTGGATTGCATCGGTTCACCAATCATCAGTTTATTGCCTCCCCCTCGCTGGCCACTTCCTCCGCCGCTCCCTTTCTTTGGGCAGTCCTTAATCAGGTGGTCCGCCGAGCCACAAGTGAAGCAACCCTTGATCTTCTTGGGCTTCGGGCAGTTGGGTGAAATATGCCCCTCTTGGCCGCAGTTATAGAAAGTACTGCGCCCCTTCTAGCACTCGCCTGGGTGATTTTTCCCACACTTTGGGCATCCCTCTGCCCTCCTCTTAAAACCTCCATGAAAATTCCCTGCTTGATTATTGTGGTTTTTGTTGTTGATATTCTCCCACTTCCTCTTTCATGGATTACTTCCCCCGCTGCTGCTTCCTCCACGACTTTCTCTCCCGTGTTCTTACCATTCTTTTCCTTATTATACAAACTTAAGGCTTCACTACCTCCCTCTACAATAATAGCCTTCTATAGTAATGTCGTAAATGAATCGATCTGAAGAACCGACACCTTGTTAAATAATCAAGGTTTCAGTCCCTGCTCAAAATGTCTAGTTTTCCTTTCTTCATCTCCACTTGGTGTTCTGTAAACCGGGCTAGCTCATTAAACTTAGCCGCGTATTGTGCCACCGTTATATCCCTCTGTTTAATTTTTAAGAATTTCACCTCCATTTTGTTCTTCATGCTTTTCAGGAAATAGTTCTCGAAAAACAGAATCTTGAACCTCTCCCATGCTATTATCCCTTCTCCTGCTCTTTGCTGATTCGCCTCCCACTAGTAGTTCGCCTCGCCTCTCATCATGTAGGTGGCAAACATCGTCTTCTGGTCTTCACCCACACGAGCAATGGTGAAGGCCTTCTCCATCTCTTTAATCCACGTCTGTGCCACGATAGGATCGGTAGTACCCACGAATTCCAGAGGTCCTACACTCCTAAAGTCTTTAAAGTTTGTGACTGGTACCGCCTGGGGATTTGGTGGTATTGGTTCGTTATTTCTTCCCCGTAGGGCCTCTCCTAGCAAATCTACTAGCCTTTGGATAGGGTCTACATGCTCTCTCTCGTTATTGACCGACTCTTCCGGGGTCGCTGGTCTACGTCTGGGCGACATTTTTCTGCATCACAAAATTTTATTTTTATTATCTTATTATATTACTTAAACATTTCTCAAGTGAAAAGGAATAAGATTTTATAACATGTTTTTGAAATAAGATCATATATATTCTTATGCCAAATCATTACATTAACATGATTATCCCTAGCATACTTCTATAAATGTTAACACATATCCCCTAATATCACAAAAGATGGGGAAACACTAACATTTTACAAAAGTTTGAGGTTTACATAACTATCCTAATACTCATACAAAAGATTGGGATTACAACAACAGATCATAGGTGACTACCAACTAGTACTACTAGACTACTAACATCTAGACCTTAATCTAATATTCCGCGCTCCACAACGCTCTTGTATTCTATTTGAGCTATGTGCACCACCAAATTTCTGCTTATGGTATGTCGGGTCTGTCCCTGCTCCGCTGGGTAATGATATACACTATCAATCAATCTCTCCATGGTCGTGCGTAAAGCATAGCCCATCATTAGCTTCTTCCCACTTCTCCTCGAAGTGAATCCTCTCCATCACTTCCATCTCCAGCTGTGCACGAAAAACCTCCTTCTCAGCTTTCTCACTAAGCTCCCTCTGCTCAGACTCCTCTATCTTACATGCCAATTCCACATTCCTAGCTATTTTTCGGTGAAAAAGAGTGCCCATCTGTACTCCCGCTTCCTTGTAATACGCAAGTTCTACTTCCAACTCCTACATCTTTAGTTGCCTCTCATGAGCCTCAACCTCTAACTCCTCGACTCTATATCCTAACTCCAAAATCTGCTCCTCATACTCACCCAGCATCTGATCCTCAAATGTAGTTTTATCGGGATCTTCTGCGGGCTCGTCCTCCATGGGTTCCTCCTCTAGATCTATCTCTACGGGAAATGGCTCCATCTCCTCCTCTTCATCCTCATCATCGATAGGAGCCACCGTCAAAATGGGCTTAGCTATCAATGGTTCCTCATACACCACGTGTATGTCACGTGGCTCCTCCTCTACTACTTGGCTGGGTCCTCCCAAGTCCGTCATCCTACAACCACAAACACAAGACAAGCCAACAACAACTTCATTAGAATATTAAATAAAATATAAGTTCATTGTATAGAATGGAATTTTATTCCATAACACACTAAGTCTTTTCCTAGGAAAACTCTATATGAGTTTCATCTCCTTCTATCTTCTAAGTTCTTCTTAAGGTTATAGTCTAAGGATTCTCGCTCCTAAGGTTTATAACTACAACTTTGATACCAACCTGTGGCGCCCCCAAATTCGGATCACTCGCGTCACGAATTCGGTTCGCCACGTGCTACATATCTAATGACTACATAATATCTCAAGCAACAGAAATAACAGAATAGATTATATTTATTTAATATAATCATTCACGTCCCAAGGTTTCGTAACTTAAACATACTTAAACAAAGCTTAGAAATAACTAATACATAACGTAATTTATGTCTTTACATAATCATAAAACTTATAAATAAATATGAAGCTACTTCGTAGCTTTGCCCTTGCCCTTATCAGTGCCCAAGGGTCCGCCTTGCTCTGCCTTAACTGAAATGTTTTTTAGGGAAAGCAAGAATAAGCAACAAGTTTGCTCAGCAAGTAATATAGCAATAAGGGTGTTCAAAATAATTTTAAATTCTCGAGAGTACATCAATAAATGATAGTTCAAGGATAGCAAGAAGTATCAATGGTTCTCAACAATAGTTGCTAAGGACAGAAAAAATATCAGTAAGATTCAATAGTTAATTAATTCGAGATTTCAAAACACTGAATACTGAGCAGTCACTAAGGACTATGAACTTCTACTAGAATTAACAGTATTATACTGAAAATCCAATAAAAATGAGTACAACAGGTGATCAGCCTAAAGTACCCTATGTTATGCATAACATTTAATCATACTTATTTGCGCACGTCGGTCTCCCGACAATTATATAGTTTCCCCTTTAAGGAGGGTTATTCATCTCAGTCAATAAGAGTCCGCACCAAGTCAATTTGGTTTGGATATCTTTCTATCATACGATAATAGTCTAGCTGAATCAATGGCTTAGACAACTTTTATAATGTATTCAAGAACGATAAGTTCAATGCTTGCAACAATCATCAAGATATACCAATGATTTCTGAATAATAATAGATATTTGTTGGAAATAAATATGGTTGATAAGGCAACAATTTGGATTACACAATATATATACAGTGTAAAGAATTTAGGAAACTTGCATTTAATGTAAGACCCCGAATTTTATGAAATAAAAGTATTCAATTTTTCTATTTAGTAAATAGTTAAATTGATAAAAGTATAAAGTTAAGGGTGATATATATAAAATTTTCAAAATACGCAAGTGGTTATAAAATACTCATTTCTGTTGGGGAATATTCGTTTGGTCGTGGAGTGTTCTTACTGTTGGGGAATATTCGTACGACGGCGCAGCCTTGTGTGGGCCCCATAACTGAAAGCGATTGGATGAAAAAAATGACAAGTACGAGTTTTTATAAATAACGGCGTAGTTGTTACCGTTAACACTGTTGGAATACCAGGTGGTTAAAATACAGTAATACGCGGTGTTGCACAGTAGCACACGGTATTGCACCAATTATTGATTCTTACATAAGAAGGCACTATTCAATAATTGTTACAGTAATTACTGTTCAATATTTTATTTTATTGATTCAATAATTGCTACGTTGATATTTTATATTATTGTTGTTTTAATAATTGTCACTGCACAATATTTTTTATTATCAGATCAATAATTCATATTATTTTTAATAATATTATTAGATAGCATTATTGGCAATGTCTAGAAAGTTCTGTCTAAAGAGAGGGTTGGTCACCTAATTGCGCGCCAGTAAGGAGAAATCCTTATTGGAAAGCCCCATTTTTCCTAGGAACGGCCTGGTTGTGAGTATTGTGATTCTGTAATATTATGTGTGAATAATTAATTATTGATTTATATGATAAGAAAAATATTTATTTTATGTGGATATAAATGAAGGAATTTTTAGAAAAGTGACAATTGTTGAAAATTGATATTTTATCTTTTTTGATAAAATAATTTATTTAAATATATTATTATATTTTAATAATATAATAATGGTGATATTTTTACAATAAATGTGTGATATATGAATAAATGAGGAGGAAGAGTATTTTTGTTACAAAAAATGTTTAACACATGTTTTGTGTGTTGGACCCAATTTTTGACTGAAATTTGATTATAGCCTGTAAAATCGCCCGTATGTGAATTTCAATCAATTTCTGTTTGGAATTTGGAAAAACTTAAACTTACAAAGTTGTAGAGAATTGAATTTCCTATGGAATAGGCATAAGATTCAAATTTTTATGATAAAGGGAATATTTATTATGAATTATTGAAGTTCCGAAATATTGGTTCTGAATTGATTTTGTTACAAAAAATATTTAAAACATGTTTTTCATTTTGGTGGGCCCCACTTGCATGTGTAAAATTCTGAATTCAGATTGTAAGGTGTGCGTAGGAATTTGTTTTATAAATAATAATATTTTATTAAATTTTCTGTTTTGGTGTTCTAAGTATTTTTCTATAAATAGAATGCTTAAGTTAGAATTGAAAATCACACCAGAAACTGAAGTTTTATCTCTCTATATTATCGAGCTTATTTTTGTGAGTACTTAGATATCTTGAGTGTTGCTATACGGTGCAAGTTCCCTTCAGCGTTATTGTGACGCCCCCAAAATAGGTATACATCACCCATTCTGAGTCGCCAAATACATGGTACAGAAAGAACTACAACTTCATTAATACAATTATCGTGCAAAATACGACAATACATAAATTGTGAGTTTAAATACAAATATTGTCTTCTAGACAATATCCACACTCAAATAAGTCTTCATTACAATTATTACTGTACTATTTTACAAAATAGTGAGGACTACTAAAACAGCTATTCTGAACTATCACTCCATACCCCGGCTAGTTCCTGCTATGTTCTCACCTCCTGAGAAGAAAAATGGAACAAAAAGAAAAATGGTGAGCTCAACTAGCCTAGTAAAGAATATTATGACTAAGATAATATACAACAAATTATCGTTAGTCGTCAACAGAAAAAAATCTGATAGAATATAATTGACAGTAAGTTTTAGATCAACAACTGCAGCGGAAACAGCAATCCATTAGAAGAGTCAAGTAGAGAATGAATTCTACTATCTTCTAAGATTTAAAAGTCCATCATCAATATTTTATTCCTGTAACATCAATCAATATACATCTTGAATTAAATATTCATCTTTGCACTATATGCCAAAGATATTCATTTGTATCACCAGTTGGTCATGTTCATCTCAACACATGTTCATCTTTGCACTACGGGCCAAGGATATTCTTCAGTTAATTATTCATCTTTGCACTACAGGCCAAAGATATTCAGTAATATCATCATTTAAGACTGAGGATGATGAAAATTATCTTAAAGAAAACGAATCCAATGAGACAGAAGGACAAATATTAGGGATCCGTATTACAGTTTATCCAAGTGCAATAATACTCCATAATAACCAATTGTGAAGTAGAATTAAAAAATAAAGATCAAAATATGGATACAATCAAAGATAGTAACCACAATAGACATCTTGGATAAAAAGGAAAAAATTTATTTTTCGGTGAATAGTGCCGTATTCGTGAATAGTGCCGTATACGTGAATAGTGTCGTATACGTGAATAGTAACCCCGACGCAAAAAGTTTTAAATTTGATAAAAAGTTCATATCAACATTTTAAAATAATGATATTGAAGAAAATAATATCATTTAAGAAGAAAATAACATCCCTTACCTCAAAAGAACCGTACTTCCGGCTGAAATATCAGGTATAAGGCTGAAGGAAACTTGCATTGTTGAATAGAAACTCACAAAGTATCTAAATACTCACAAAATACGCTCGATAATATAGAGAGAGAAAGAGAGAAAACTTGTTTCTGGTGTGATTTTCAATTCTAACTTAGCACTCTATTTATAAGAAAATGTTAAAATGCCAAAGTAGACTTGACCTGTAACCTGATGGCTTTACATGCTACTATTCCCACCCACCACATTTGAAATAAAATTTCAGCACATTTCTTCCCCAACCATAGGTGGGGCCCACTCATTCTAGAATTTTTCACTAAAATGAAAAATTCATAAACTTCAACAATTTTTGAACCAGTCACCTCTTAAAATTCATAATAAATCATACGTTCATTTTTAACGGTTCAAAATTTGTGGACATTTACTCAACTTATATATGTATAACATATCCAAAAATTACAACGATCCAACGGTCGGATTAAAAAAAATATAACTTACGCAATATAGTGCAAGAACACTGATTTTTCGGATTATGAGTCCTTCGGACCAGTTTTCTTCATTTATAACCACATAAAATAAATAAATCCATCATTTATATCCACATAAAATAAATATTTCCTTTATCATATAAATCAATAATTAATTATTCACAATAATATTACAAAATCACAATTATGACAACCAGGTCGTTCTCAGGAAAGAGGGGGCTTTTCAATAAGGATTTCTCCTTACTGGCGCGCAATTAGGTGACCAAACCTCTCCTCAGACAGAACTTTCTTAGACATTACCAATAATGCTATCTAATAATATTATTCAAATAATATGAATTATTGATCTGATAATGGAGATACTGTACAGTGACAATTATTGAAATAAAAATATCAACGCGATAATTATTAAATTAATAAAATAAAATATTTAACATTAATTACTATAACAATTATTGAGTAGTGCCTTCTTACGTAAGGATCAATAGTTCATCAATACTGTGCAAAATCGTGTGCTACTATGCAACCACGTGTATTACTGTATTTTAACCACCGGGTATTCCAACAGTGTTAATGGTAACAACTACGCCGTTATTTGTAAAAACTCAAATTTGTCATTTTCTTAATCCGACCATTTTCCGTTATGGGCCCACAAATGGCTGCGCCGTCGTACGAATATTCCCCGACAGTAAGAATATTCCACGACCAAACGAATATTCCCCGACAACAATGAATATTTTATAACCACTTGCTTATTTTGAAAAATTTGCACATTACACCCATAACTACAACATTATATCAAATTAACACCTTATTATTCACAATAATAATTAGAGAAAAATTTGATTTTATTCATTAAAAAGTTGGGGTCTTACAGTTATTCTAGTCAGAAGTACTGCTCTTTTGAGGTAAGGGATAGTAAGGGATGGTAAGTGATGTTATTTTTTTTTGAAGTAAATGATGTTATTTCCTTTAATATCATTATAACGAAATATTGATATGAATTTTATTGTGAAATTTTTACCTTTTCGTGGCGAGGTTACTATTCACGCATATGACACTATTTACGTATACGATACTATTCATGTATATGACACTATTTGCGCATACGACATTATTTACGTATATGGTACTATGTACGAATACGAGTTACTATTCACAAGTTACTATTCATGAGTTACTATTCATGAGTTACTATTCACGAGTAACTATTCATGAGTTACTATTCACGAGCTACTATTCACGATAAAATTAATTTCTTTTTCTGACCAAATTATCGTTGATTTATGAATATTACTCTTGAAATTAAACTCATGTTTTGATTATATTATTTTTATTATTATACATAACATTTTTATAATCCTGGTGAGGAAATTCTCTTTGACTTGAAAGTAAAGATGGGTAGATTGTTGGTATGATCGTGACTATGAGTTCTCTTTGGCCAGTAGTGTAAAGATGAATTGTTGACTAGTATGATTATGACCATTGAATTTATAATTGAATATCTTTAACTTAAGTGAAAAGGTGAATTGATCAACATGGTTATGATTATTGTTTATATAAATTCTGAAATGATTATATATTTCTTTGAGATAGTAATATCTTTGGCCTGTAGTTCAAAGAAGACCTGTTATTGAATATCTTTGGCCTGTAGTGCAAAGATGACCTGCTGTTGAATATCTTTGGCCTGTAGTGCAAAGATGAACTGTTAATGAATATCTATGGCTCGTAGTGTAAAGATGAACTTATTAGTATGATTATGAATATGAACTGTGATTTGGTATAACCATGATCTTATATGTTTCAAGTAAAGATAGGTGATGAAAATTATTTTTGTCCTGGATGCGAAAAGGAATTTAGAACCATAATTATGATTATGAGTTATTCACATGATTGTGGACAAGAACTTTTGATTGATGTTGCAGGGATAAAATATTATTGGTGGACTTTAAACATGGAGAAGATAATAGACTTTATGGTCTATTTGACTCTTCTAATGGATTGCTCGTTCTGCTGCAACTATGGTTGAAAAGTTTTATCATCTACCATATGTTCTAAATGTGACGCCCCCAAATCCAGGTTGCCTGACCCTTGAATTTGGTGTTCACGATCCACAATATAATACCATCTAACTACCCATTCAAATATAAATAGGAATACATAACTCATTAACATATGTTGTTAATACATAAGTCCCAGGTCTGCTAACCTTAACATTACAAACATACCCCTTAGATATACAAAAAGGGTTTACAGTACAACATAATAATAATGTTCATTATACTAATTTATCACTATGTCTTTTCCTTTATTCTTCTTCACAACACCTTCTGCCACTTCGTCCCTAGCTGAAAAATTTTATTTAACAAGGGTGAGCAACAAGTTTGCCCCGCAAGTTAAGACATACAATAAATGTATAGGAATAAATAACAAGTCTTCTTGCATTCTACACAACAATAATCTGATAATGAAAGGGTACAACGCTTTTAAGGTTTTCTACGATATTCAAATGAATAATCAAAAATTAATCCTACGAAATAGCAAAGTGGAATGTTTTTCAAATTTATGCTGAGCGATCCATTAGATCTTGAACTTCTCTTCTCGAGTAACTATCAAAGTTATACTTTGATATACCCAGGTGTATCAGATAACTATAAAGATTAAATCATACCCCTCTGCAAGTATATAAAGTGATTAACTTTATTATACCCTATATTATGCATAATACTTAATCGCGCGCAAAGGCCGAATTTACGACCAATCAAAATATTTCCTTTATATAAAAGGTTATTCTTCTTAGTCTCAGAATCAAGATTTTGATTTAACAGCGAAATACTGTGATTTCAATTTCTAATTACTTCTCGATCTAGCCAAAATAATTGGCATCAATCTGTCAATAATAATTGAATTCTCTTCTCAAACCTATCAAGTTCTAACAAATTTTCGTCTAGCCAGAATAATTGGCTAAGACATTTCTCAACATAATTCGATAATAAAACATGAATTATCTGTACTGTCAATACTAGCTTATATGGATATGAATATCTAACAACAGTTATTCTACGAATGTATATTTTTTCGAATCAGTAATTCAATTTCAATTATTAAACATGCACTAACTGCGAATAATCAACAATAAATTCTTGGGCGTGGTATAATTAATAATAATCAACCACTACAATATTTAAACAATATTAACTCAAGGTTGAGTTAGAAAACTTGCCTTTTCTGCTGTTTACAGCTACACAATATACTTATCTGCGTTCGTAAGACCTATAACTAATAATATCGGTCTCACAATTAGCACAATAATTTATAGCACATAACATTGTAATTCATAGTCAATCTTCTCTTAGACACATTATCACATAGCCACATCAGTGTTTATAACCTATATAAACACTTATCAAGTCTAACTATTTCAGTCTGGTCGGACTTCGGTCTATTCTCGGTGTTCTGATCACCCTATCCGACAATTAACACAGTTATTGTCAATTAAATTCGGTTTCTAAGCTTCAATATTATTTTAGATAAGTCAAATATCATTAATAATATTTTTCGAAAGCTTTTAATAATATTTAAACAATTATTATAATTTTTCAAACATCAGAATCATTTTTAAATGATTTAATTATCAAACAATCTTATTATCATTATTATTTAATAATATAAAAATAATAATGACATACTTGTCAAAATATTAAAGTTATTATCCATAACTTAAAATATTTTTAAATCAATAACATTCCACTTAAATGATTTTTAAAATAATTAAAATTATTTTTAAATCATCACCATTAATATTTAAATATTAATGAAATTATCATCCAAATATTAAAAGTCATTAATTATAACTTAAAATATTTTAAAATCAATATTCTCATTTTTAAATGATTTTTAAATCAATAAAATTATTTTTAATTCATTTATTTAATATAATAATTAAATAAATATAATATCAATAATATATATTTATTAATAAAAATTCTCTAAAAATATTAAAAGTTATATTTTATAACTCAAAATATTTTTAAATACATTATTCTTATTTAAAATGATTTTTTCATAATATTAAATTATTTTTCTCTAATTTATTTAATACACTAATTAAATAATTTAAATACCTTTAATATTTAAATAATTATAAATATTAAAGAAAAATATTCTAATTGGTCAAAAATTATTTTTTATAATTTAAAATAATTTTTTAAAACCATTTTTGGTAATTTTTATAATTTATTTCTATTTTTAAATAATTTTCGAAAAATTAAAAAATAAATATATTGAAAACCGTCGCTATAGGCCTTTAGCGACACTTGTCTATTGTCTTAGGTGTTCTTGGCTCAAGAACACTAACAATCTCAGTGTACAAGGGGTCATGTTTGACCACACTTTAATCCCGGTTCATGCATGTTCTGTCCAACCAAAAACTCAGATCTTGTAGTCATTATACAACACTACAACTAGCAACCAATATCTAGGTCAAACAACAAACACACAAGGAGATCTGGGCAATCAAAACTCTTGTCAGAGCGTTTCTGGGTTTTCCCAGAAACCCAGCAGTCTGAGTGGACACTTTGAAGCTTGATTTAATCTATGTTCGTTTCATAATTCATGTGTTCTCAGGATCCAATCGGGTAGTTGGCATGTCATAGAGCATATATATAACAATAAATCAGTCCAACAACAACAAACGCCCAAGATATGACTCAGTCAAACATTGTCAGAAAGTTTGTTCATCAAATTTCTGGGTTTTTCCAGAAAGGTAAAATCAGTTCGGGTGGCTTACTTTGACCACCCGCTACGTTCGATTTGTTGACGTTTTAAGGCATCTAAAGACACGATTCTAGAGTCCACTTATCAAGCTATAACTTGATTAAAAATACAACATCAAAAAACATAACATCTATCAGATCCGGGCCTTAAACAAATTGTCAGACGCTGTATTACACTTTTTGGGTTACCCAGATTTGGTCCGGTCATGCCCGGTCAATGGGTTTTGACCGTTAATAACTACAAATCTAGCCATTTAATGGCTAAAAATCCACTTCCAGATCAAAGACAACATGTTAGGCTACAAATACAAAGCTTAGAACAACTCAAAACATAAACACATAAAGATCTAAGGCAACTGACATTTGTTTGTCAGAGCACTTTTAGACTCAAGAACAGTTTTGAAAAATTTCACTTTTTGCCAACTTTGATGCTATGGATCCATGATGGATCAACATAGATCATCTAAAAATATCATATAACATAAGATTAAACACTTAAACATAAAATTTTTCTTAGCAACTTGGATCAAAAATCAAATTAGGTTTATACCTTCTAGCTTCAAATCCTTGATCTTAATCCTCCTAACTGATCTTGGCTGATCAAGGGGCTATTTAAGTGACTGATCTACCTTAGAATTTCGGAGGGGTAGAGAGAACAAGAGTTGGTGAGAGCTTAGATAGAAAATAAGCCAAAACATTAAAATTTCTTGCTCTCAAATATATATATATTGTGATATAATGCCTTAGATCTGATGTTGCTGGCAGATTTGCCGAGATTTTTGTGTCCCAAAGTCAATATAATTGGTGAACTACTAAAGGTATTGGCAAATATTGCAAGTTGCATATTTAAAAATCCAAAAAGGTCATTTTGGTCTTTTTCTCTCCAATTTTAATGGCATTCTTGACATTTGCACAAACCCTTAGGGTTTAACCCTAAGGTTCTAACCTTTAGGTTTTAAAACTTTAAATTTCTAGGATTTTCTATTTAGGAGTTTAAAATAAAAAATTATAATTTTAAACTATAATTAGGCTTTCCTTGTAAAGCCCCCCAAATCCGGGTACTTGAAACCCGAACTCGGTGCTTCACGATACCATTTCTATGAGCGGAATAATACTAATAATAATAACAATAATATAAATATCAACTTAATTTACATATTTATCAGAGTCTGAATCCCAAGTACGTAACCTTTAAACATTTATTAGAACTCATGATAGATAATATATATCATACTTGTCTTAATAAAGTCAATTATTACATAACAATAGCATTTGCGTTCATTCAGCAACCTTTCCCTTTCCTTTGTTCTTAGCAGAGCTCTCTGGTTGTTCACACTTAGCTGAAAACATTTAAATTAAGCAAGGATGAGCATTTGAGTGCCCAGCAAGTAATAGCAATAATATATATATATATATATATATATATATATATATATATATAAGCTGAAAGAGTTTAAATATTTTCTTTGTACTACCCTTCTACAACAAGTCAATAGCTGTGAAGTAATCTGAACCGATAATAATAACATAACAACTCTCTATCAAATTTTTGAAACTATGTAATGACTATAACTAGGGTTAAGGTGACATACTATGAACATTGTTTTCATTTTCAAAAAGGTTAAACAGAAATTCATCAGCAAACCGTCATAACTTACGGGCACGTGGGTGATCAGCCCGTTGTACCCTGCATTGATCAATACTACATGCAAGAACGAGGGTATCGCTCACTCTGTCCGCCCTGGGCGCATAAAAGTTTTCCCGTGTAGGGATGTTCATACTTGTCTGGGTTCCAAATTAAAGGTTTTATCTTGTTCAACAATAATATATAATTCAACATATATATATATATATATATATATATATATATATATATATATATATATATATATACGGGTAATTGACAAAGGTGTATCAACATGTGATTAACTACAATGATTATCCAAGTGGGGATACTTGTATAACAATTTATATAAATCAACGAACAGAATATATATCTGAATTACCATATACTAACATGTTGATAAGAAATGAGCATATATAATATAGGGTTAATAATCTATACAATAATAATATAATTTAGAAACATTCTTACTCATGTCCATTGCATAAAGAAAATGCAAAGGTAAGATACTTGCCTAGTACACTGCTTACAATTTGCAACTTAGTTTTATCTTTTATATAACACCTATCAGTAATAAGATCATTTTACTGATTAGAATAACATATTATAACACATAGCACTGCTTATTGCAGTCAGCACATTACCTAATCACATTATCACATATGTTTAACAACCATTGAATCACAAATTAACACTTATCAAATCAAATTATCTTAGTTCAGATCAATTTCTAAAATATGTCGGTGTACCGATGGCTTTATCGGGTAATTATCGAGTCTAGGACTCTATTCTGTAACTCAATATCTTCAAGTATCAGTCATATTATTTTTAAATGACTTATAATAATTTTTAAACATTTATTATAATTTATCATGAATTTTCAAACACTGGAATCATTTTTAAATAATTTAAATATTAAATAATTCTATTATCATTAATATTTAATTAATACTAAACTATTAATGAAACTATTGCCAAAATATTAAAGTTATTTATAATAACTCAAAATATTGTTAAAGTATTAATATTACCCTTAAATGATTTTTAAAACATTTAAAATTATTTTTAAATAATTATCATTAATATTAAAGCATTAATGTATTATTTAACAAAATATTAGAAGTCATTAATTATAACTTAAAATAATTTTAATTCATTTATATCCTTTTTAAATGATTTTTAAATTAATAAAATCATTTTTAAACTATTTATTATTAAATAAATTTAATATCATTAATAATAAATTAATAATCATTAAAATTTAAATTATTAATGAAATTATCCTTTAAATATTAAAAGTTATATTTTATAACTTAAAATATCTTTATACGCTTTATTTTCATTTAAAATGATTTTTATAATAATAAAATCATTTTTAAACTAATTTATTTAATATAATTATTAAATAACCTTAATATCATTAATAATAATTAATTAATAAAATTTATCTTTAAATATTAAAAGTTATATTTTATAACTTAAAATATTCTTAGATACCTTATTATTATTTAAAATGAATTTTAATATAATAAAATCATTTTTAATTAATTAATTTAATTGATTTAGTAAACAACTTAATTATCATTAATATTAATTTATTAATGAAATTTATCACAAAATATTAAAAGTCATTAAAAATAACTTAAAATATTTTCTTATATCATAATATAATTTTAAATGATTTTTCAAGTATTAAAATTATTTTTAAATAATTTATTTAATATTATAATTAAATAAATTAGATACCTTTAATATTCTAAAAATATTAAATATTTATGAAATATATTCAAAATAATTAAAAATTAATTTTCGGAATTTAAAATAATTTTTAATAATTTATTTTGTATTTTTAATAATTAAAAACTAATTTTCTATAATTATTTAATAAAAATATAATTTTTATATAGAAACTGTCACTAAAGACCACCTAAAGTGACCACACAGTTTCGAGATGGCTACTTTGACCAGCTATTAATCTTAATCTATGATGATTCAAGGCATTCTTGTGGTCAGATCTTAAAGTGTTAGTGCATGATTACAATAATCAACAACAAACAAGTTCCTAACACATATAACCAAGGATATCTGAGCCTCCAAAAGTGTTGTCAGAGGCTGTTCTTCATTTCTGGGTTGCCCAAAAATGAAGAACAGTTCGAGCATGCACTTTTGGGCTTCCACTACTTATGATCCGTGTAATCTTTATGTGATGTAATGAATTCAGTTTGTAGCCAGCATGACAAGGAAGGGTTATATCACAGTAGATCACTAAAACAACAACAGATCAAGAAGATTCATACTGGTCAAACCATGTCAGACGACATGGTCAAGCATTTTCTGGGTTACCCAGAAAACAGCTTCCATGATCGTTTGGCCTGGTTTGACCGTCCTCTATAATCACACAATTTGATGATTAGGATATTATAAGGCATAAACATGGAGTTCATATACAAGACTACAACCTAGACGCAACACAAACAATAAACCGACAACACACTGAAAGATCTAGCCGGTCAAAAGCGTGGTTGGTCGTTTCTGGGCTGTTTCTGGGTTACCCAGAAACGCCCGGTCATGGCCGGTCTACGCCTTTTGACCTTAAATAACTTGCAATCTGGACTCGATATAAGCCTTATTCTTGCTCTAGATCTAAGAGCACATAACAGACTACAACTATAAACTTCTAAAACACAAAACACATTAAAGATCACAGAGATATAAGGCCTGACATTCATTGTCAGACCACCAAGAACATTTTTTCCAGATTTTGTAGAATCTCAAATCCGAGCCTCTAGATGTTATGGATCTAACATTTAGCAACCCAGATCATCATTATACACTACTATCAACATATTTTAACACTCAATCATAACTTTTAACATAGCAACTGAGATCAGATTTTGAAATTAGGTTTATACCTTCTATGAATGATTTTTTAATTTTAGGCTTTCTGATTTGTTTGTGGATTTCGTGGGGCTGGTTATGGGGACTGATAAGCCTTTTAATTTTGCAGGTTTTGAAGAGGAGAGAATTGGCTAAGTGTTTATGCAAAAATAAGCTAACATTTGATATTTTCTCTCTCTCAAATCTATATATACCAAGCTAGATGCATGTAACTTGTATAATATAATGGCTGATATGGTAGATTTCAGTCACATGGAAAAGTCAAGGTGGTTCACCAACTCAAAATATAGCAAGATACACAAGTTACCTTAAATAATGCTAGAGGGGCATTTTAGTCTTCTCACTTGAAAATTTAATGGCATTTTGGGCAATTGGCAACCCTTAGGGTTTAACCCTAAGGTTTAGTACATATCATTTACAAGATTTAACAATTTGGTTTTGAAAAATATAAAATTTTAGTTTCAAAAAAATTAATTTCTAAAAATTACGAAATTAAGGTTTTCTTAATTAGGTTAGGTTTCTAAATACATTATACAAGAGCATTAGGGTTGTAATCACTAATTATAATTAACCATACTAATTACAATAATTAGGGTTTACAAATTTGATAATTAGGGTTATCAAATCACAATTAGGGTTCTAGTCATTAGGGTTTTAAATTACTAACTAGGTTTTCCCTAATTAACAATTAAAATCTACTGTACATCACATTAACACAATTACAAATCAATCTTGAACTCTAATTTGAGTTCCAAATTAGGGTTTTGTATTTAAAATTAGGGTTTTTAATAACTTAGGGTTTTCTAAAAATTATTTAGGGTTCCTAAATTTTTAATTAGGGTTTACCTAATTAATCTTTTAATACACAACATAAACCATATAACACAGTTATATAACAGTCTTAAACTCACAATTGATTTCAAATTAGGGTTTCCCCCAGTAAAACTAGGGTTTAACTAAATAATATTAGGGTTTTGAAATTATACACCATAATTGACCAACCATCATCAATACGTACATACAGTACATATTTATAGAACTGAAAAATCAAAATATAATATTATTATATTATTATTCTCATTTCTTGATAAAAAAATCTAAAATTAGGGTTTGGATTCCTTATCTGATTTATTCTTTCATATTTAACCTTAATAATTAAGGTAAAATAATTAACTTAATTAATCTTCCATAAATTCATATAATAAAATAATTAATTATTATATTAATTCTAAAAATTATTTCATATATTATTTAAATAATATATGTTTATATTTTCATGAAAAATAATTAATAAAAACATTTCTACTATAAAATTAATTATTATAAGAATATACTTTATAATAATCAATAATTTTAAAATAAAATTATTTATAAATATTCATGTAATAAATATATTTTTATTTATCACATAAATACACATACACAATATCTTGTACAAATCCTCATCCTTAAAATAAAATAATTTTTTTTTATACTCAAAATTTCTGATTTAATTTATATAGAAAATATCGGGTCGTTACATTCCTAATTAAATTAGGTTTTCCTAATCATATTAACATTTAATAAACACAGTAGGCTGGCCAATTAAGATTAGGGTTTCCTAATTAGGGTTTAGGATTTTTGAATTTAAAATTAAGATTTCCCGTCATTCGATTAGGGTTTCTAATTGTGCATTAGGGTTTCTAATCCTAAGATTAAGGTTTTTAATCTCTTATTAGGGTTTATTAATTTTAAACCTTATCTGATCAATCTTTAATCAAAATCTCTATACTATACAAACACGTACATATCAATATAATTATTTTAATTATATTTTCTATCGAATCTGTGACGAAAGAGATTTTTGTAAATTAATTTTAATATTTATAGAATTAAATAAATATTTTTGATGATTTAATTATTAGATTAAATGATTAATTGATGAAATTGTGGTAGATTAATTTAATCATATGTGTTACATTTATTAAATTAATGTGGAGAATTTTATTATCGAAGTATGTGATATGGTTAGCTTATTGTATTAAAAGAAATATTTAATAAACCTAATGTTATATTAATTAATTTATTTATTAATTAGAGATTTAATATTGATATAATTAATTAATGAGGAAATTAATTATATGACTATGTGAATTTATGAAAAGTTATTATATTTTATTTATATTAAATTAAATAAGATATTTGAAATGGGTGTGACATGATTTAAACTATATTGTAAATGTTTTATTAAATTAAATGGTTTTGAAATCTAGATTGCTAGCCAAACATGGCCTTAGAGGGAGTTGAGGGCAGTTACCCATGACTGGGTAACTGACCACAACGCGTCAGACGTCTTCTTTATTTACGCATTCCCTTCCTTTTTCTTCATTAATTTCCTAAGTCTAGAAAGTGTCAGAGAGAGTTTCAGAGAGAGATACAAAGAGAGGGTTGAGAATTCAAAGTTTTGTGGAGAAGGAATTCACTTCTCAGTAGATTAATCTACGCTTGGGTAATCTCTTCAACCCAATTTATATATTTTACGTCTTTTAAGTTTCATGAATATGACTTAAGTCTTCTGTGAGTCTCTGTTTTTGGGGAATTCAGTTGTTATAAGAATAGATGTAATAATTCGAGTTGTATGACATATTATATATATATATATATATATATATATATATATATATATATATTGTGTGTTTCCATATCATTGATTTCATAAGATTTCAACGTATGATGATGACTTGTTATTTCAAAATTTACAGAGTTTGGGTTTTGGCCATATGGCCTTATAAGTGATATTTCATGTGTTGATCATATATTATCCCTAATTAGGCATGTTAATACGAAGAGACCAAACTTTAAATGAACGGATTTGGCTTTATAACGAATCCGTGGCGTTGAATTTTAGGAATTTATGTTCAATACTACAAGAACATCAAGAACAGTACAATTTGCATATTTTAATTCTATAATTATATGTTTTAATGGGTTAAAATCACTCTTTAAGTGTTGGGTAATGATTATGTGTGAATTATATCATGTGGGTATGTCTAAATTCGAGTAGAAATTTAAGATATTGGTAGAAATTTGCATGTTCTGCGATTTTTCGCGAACTGCCATTTCTGTGTCTGGTACGCTGCGTTGCAGCGCTGGCTGCAGGCATAAGAGTCGCGCCGCAGCGCGAGCCACGCCACAACGCCATTGACCAGGCCGCAGCGCGGGCCGCGCCGCAGCGCCGAGAAACAGTACAAAAGTGGCGCCGCATCGCCACTCTGCAGAATGTCTAGAAATGAATTTTTTTTAAATGTTTAAGTCTAGCAATGTGGTATTAACCTAATTTAATAAACATAGAAGTATGTTAGAAGTATAATGAGATGTTAAAATAGATACTTAACATGTAAATAACATAATTGCATGTGGATTGAATTATTGAATACATAAATAGCTTGTTATTTGTGAAGTGTAAATTATGTGACAATGAATGTGATAAATTGACTAAGTATAGTCAGAACCAAAATTAGACAAAAAGAATGAAGTTGCTACATTAAAATTGACTGGTATTGTGAACGTAATTGATGTAGGAGTTAAATCAAAGAACGAGTTTAGTTAAAGTGTAATCTACGCACGAGGCAAGTTTCCTAACCCTACTTGTTATCGTTATATAAGTTGATTTATTCACCTTTCTACGTTGAGCAAGTTCTCATTATTATTGATCAAGTCTGTTTTGTATATTAAAGTTTATTAATCTTTCAAGCATGATGCTGTTATACAATACTTATTCTATTGTATACCTTTTGAGATTCTATTCAAGTTAAATATTCATTTACTGTTAAACCTTGTTAGACTAGCGAACCCTTATTGATTCGACTAGTCCATAGTTGATAAGCGTTCTAAATTTTAGAACCCTTGATGAATTATCCAAACCAAACTTCCTTTGGTGTGGACTCCGATGTCAAACTGAGATGAACAACCCTGTATAGGGGATTATTTACGCTTTAGCGTTAAGATATTGTGCACAGTATGTTACTAAGGGCTGATCCCCCTAAGTACGAGAAGAAAGGTCCATAGTCTTATGACTGTTAAAGGTTTCAAGTATAACCTTTGACAACCTAGGACATAGTTCAAGGTCTTATGACCCTCAGAAATTTTTTTGATTCTTGTTATTCATTCTTGATTCAAAAGTTGAGCTTTTATATTCGAAGTTATTATTTTTCCTCGCATGTTATTATATTGTTGTTTTCATTATTATACTTGTGGGCAATCGTGCTCACTCTTGCGTAATAATAACATTACAGTTAAGAACGAAAGAGCAGATGAACCTTCCACTAGTAAAGGCAAGGGCAAGGTTAACAAGTGATGAAGACTTGTTGTTTTATATGATGATGTGTTTTGTTTAAGACTTAAGTTAATGATGTTGTTTAAGACTTATTTGTTTATGATTCCGCACAGATGTTTAAGGTTAGAGTAATCTCGGATTTATTTATTATGTAGTTGATGTAACCCCATAAGGGGAGATTTATTATTATTTCTATCTATTGCATGGTTTGCATTTCTTTATGGGTAGATAGATGGATGATGTTGTATCGTGAACACCAAATCCTGTGGAAATGAAAGTACCGAATTTGGGGGTGTCACAGGTTGGTATCAAAACTGTAGGTTATGAACCCTAGGTGGGGGAACAACCTTAGGTAATAGCCTTATAGGAAGAACATAGTGAAGAAAAAACTCTTATCGAGTTCTAAGAAATAAATTTCTTAATTCATTGAAGATAATAAAAGACTTTATATGTTTATGTGTTAAATTATGTGCTCACTAGTACGACTTAGTAACTAAAACTTAAAATTATGTTGTCAGGATGTCAGATGTTGGAGGAGCTAGTCGAGCTGGGGAGGAGGAACCCCGAGTGCCTATTGAGGAGGAGCCCCGAGACATTCATGTTGTCAAGGAGCAGTTTATTCAGAGGGAGCCATCTCCATTGATCACTGTTGTTGGTCAGGAGCATGAGCCGGAGACTGATCCAGAGGAGGATCCTGAGGAGGAAGAGGAAGAAGAGGAGTTCTCACCGAACTCCATTGATCCTGAGATGTACGACGCGCTATATGATCGTACCATAGAGTTGCATGATACTGTTCAGGATTTGACTGAGCGGGCAGTTAGTCAGCAGATTACTATTGAGCAGAGGGATAGGGAGATTGTGACTCTTCACACACGTTTAGGAAACGTAGAGTGGGATCTGGTTCACGAGAAGGGTCAAACTGAGGATAAGTCCACAGAAATAGAAAAGTTGAAGAAGGATCTGAAAGAGAGCTCAGAGAGGCTTGCTATAGCAGAGGAGGGCTGGGTACGAGAGTCACGTCGTGCTGATCTTGCAGAAGATGATCGCCGCGTGAAGAAGGTTAAACTTGAGGAGACATACTCTACACTTAATAACGCGATGGATGAAGCCGAGGATCGAGTTTTGAGATACCCAATCCAGTTTGAAGGTCTACCATCGTACATGCTGGATCGCAGGATGAGGTCTCGTATCATAGTAGAGGAGCGTAGCAAGGCTATTCGGAGCCTTAACATACAGTGATAGTATTAGTTTAATTATGTGAAAACTATTTGGTAGTTAATGATGTAAATTCCGAAGTGTTTATAAACAAAGAAATATTTTGATGGTTTAAATCATGTAGATTCCTTATCTCAGGATAGTGGATGTAAATAGCAGTGATGCTATCTTTTGATGTTAAAACTTTTGAATTTAATGAAATGTCAAAGTTTATTTGAAGTAATGTGTTAAGTGAATTATGATTAAATATTCTAGTTAAGCCTTAATTGTTTAAAGGATTGAATAAAGACCTAATAAGCGTGTATTCTTAACAGAAATATGCCGCCTAGAAGAAAAAACCGTCAACCAGCTCAGGAAGAGTCAACGAATAATAACAATAATGCCAATGCTAATCCCGTCCAACAATTAGCGAACTTACTAGCTGGAGCAATGAATAATCAACCTCAAGCTCCACCGAATACTTCATTTAAAGATTTCAAGGTGGTGGGACCTCCAGAATTTAAAGGCTCTATGAATCCGATTGAAGCTCAGACTTGGGTTATGGAGATGGAGAAGGTTTTTACGGTCGCAAGAGTTAGAGAGGACCAGAAGACCGCTTTTGCAACGTTTATGCTGAAATCTGAAGCCAGTTTTTGGTGGCAAGCAAACAAGGTTCGTGGAGGAGAAGGTTTGATTACCTGGGAGAGGTTCAAGGAGATGTTTTTCGAGATGTATTTCCCAACTACCTCGTAGAACCAATTGGAGGTTCAGTTTCTGGAATTGAAGTAAGGGAATATGTCTGTATCAGATTATGCTGCTAGATTTAACGAATTGGCAAGGTTCGCCACGTATCAAGTGCACATGGATGAGAGAAAAGCAAGAAGATTCGAACAAGGACTGAAGCAGTGGTTGTATAGTAAGGTGTCGATGTTTCAGTTGAAGACATTCGTCGGGGTACTAGGGAAAGCCATACTTGCTGAGGGTGGAAGCGATGCAGTAACGAAGTATAATCAGGATCAAAAGAAGAAGAATGAAAGTGAAGGAAATAACAAGGCTGGTGGGAGTAGCACTGGGGGTAGCCATAATCAGAAGAGGAAGTGGTCTGATAACTCATCGGCTGGAAGTCAGCAAGGAGGGCAGAAGAAGAAGATCGAAGCGTGCTCAACCTATGGAAAAGCATATTTGGGAGTTTGCATGAAAGGGAAGCGTGTGTGCTACAATTATGGTCAGGAAGGCCGCATAGCACCAAACTGTCCAAACCCAAAGAAGGGTGCATGTTTCACTTGTGGCTCAAAGGATCATCTGGCAAGGGACTGTCCCAAGAAGGGATCTAGAGGAACGTGTTCAGGAGGAAATAGAGGAAATACCGGTGGAAGCACTCTGACTGTCGTAGTACCAACCGCAACCAACCGACCGACTGCCAGAACATTCAACATGACAGTGCAGGACGCAGTGCAGTCTCGCGATGTGGTGTCAGGTATCATTCCGATCAATAGAGTTATTGCTTACTTATTATTTGATTCGGGTGCTACTTGTTCATTTATATCCGATGGCTTTGCTAAGAATTTAGAATTGCCTAAGGACGAGTTAGAATACCCCATGAACATAGAAATTGTGAATAGAGAAATAATCCCTGTTAAGTACGTGCATAAGAACTGTAGAGTGGATATTAAGGGTAATATCATGAACGTAGATCTTATCCCTATTCGACTTAGAGAATTCGACGTTATTTTGGGTATGGTCTGGTTATCCAATTATGGAGCGGTAATTAACTGCCAAAAGAAGCGTATTAACCTTATGACTCCGTCAAAGGTTGTATTTTATGGTAGTAAGTCGCCTAGACAAGCGAGTTGTCTGACGATGATGCAGGCCAGGAGGTTGTTAAGAGAAGGCTGTGTAGGATATCTAGCTTACATAGTCGATAGTCGTAAAGAGAATCCAAAAATAGATGAGATACTAATAGTGAGAGATTTCGCTGATGTATTTCTGGACAATTTGTCGGGATTTTCTCTAGATAGAGCAGTTGAATTCGGGATCGATTTGGCTCCAGGAACGGCTCCAATATCGAAGGCACCGTACCGAATGGCACCGGTAGAGATGAAAGAATTGATGGTTCAACTACAAGAATTACTGGACAAGAATTACATTCAACCAAGCGTATCGCCGTGGGGAGCGCCGGTGTTGTTTGTGAAAAAGAAGGACGGATCGATGCGACTTTGTATTGATTACAGAGAACTGAATAAGGTCACGATTAAGAATAGATACCCATTACCAAGGATCGATGATCTGTTTGATCAATTAAAGGGAGCAAGATACTTTTCAAAGATAGACTTGAGAAGTGGTTATCATCAACTGAAGGTGAGACCAGAAGATGTATCGAAGACAGCGTTCAGAACACGATATGGTCACTAAGAATTTTTGGTAATGTCGTTTGGTTTAACGAATGCTCCTGCAGTATTTATGGGACTAATGAATGGCGTGTTCAAGCCGTTTTTGGACAAGTTCGTAGTGGTATTTATAGATGATATTTTGGTATATTCAAAAACTAAGGAAGAACATGAAGAGCATTTGAGATTAACGTTGAAAGTGTTGAGAAAAGAGAAGTTGTATGCTAAGTTTTTGAAATGTGAATTCTGGATTGAAAGAGTACAATTTCTTGGACATGTGATCGATAGGGACGGAATTTTAGTGGATCCTTCCAAGGTTGAAGCTGTGATTAACTAGGATCAGCCGAAGACACCGTCGGAAGTAAGAAGTTTTCTTGGATTGGCAGGTTATTATAGAAGGTTCATTCAAGATTTTTCCAAGATCGCAACTCCGCTGACAAATTTTGTGACAACCCGGAAAATCGGATTGTCAAGAATTTAAGTTAAAGAATTAGTTATTAATAAAATGAATTTTTATTAATACTATTCTGTGCTATGTGTTTATTAATCGTTCTATAACCTAGAATGATTATTAATCAGGAGGATTCTGGCTACGAGCTAGACTGAACGAGTAAGAATTTTCAAGACGAAAATGAAATTTTTCCGGGAACAAAATATTTTTCGGGAAAAAAGACGAAATAGGCACTATTCACCTATTTCTGCTCGGAGATTATTTTTGAAATTCTGAGAAGTTCTAGATTGCGTGAAATCTTGAGACGTGATTGAATATTCAATAATATTTCAGTTATGGCAAAAACGAAATTTTCGCCTGCGGACTCAAAACCTAAGGGTTAGGGAAAGTGAGTTCCGAGAATGTTATGAGTATGTATAATAATTAGGGTTATTATGTGTGAGAAATACGAGTATGATACGAGTTATTATACGAGTATATTACGAAGATTAGTACGACGTATAATACGAATATCGTACGAACAATATACGAAGAGACTACGAGCATACGAGAATGGAATGCATAGAATACGATTAGTCTTAATGGACTTTGTGTTCATAGACTTTTGTAGAATCCATTTGGACTTGGATTATGTCAAGCCCAATGATTTGTGAAGTTAAACCCAAGTTAAGCCCAATAAGAATTAGGGTTAAAGCCCAAACCAAGAAAAGAAACCGCGGATCGAACCGATGGGTAAACGAATGGGTAAGAACCATTGGTGCAACCCATGGGGTGACCCATGGGCATGTGGGCCGGCCACTTGGCCACCAAGTAAGGGTGGTGGCCAATTTAACTTGGTGGCTAAGTTGTTAAGGAGGTGTGAATAGTAAGGAGGTGGAGGGGAAATGACCATTTTGCCCTTAGCCTTGGTTTTCTATAAATAGAAATCTTAACTTTCATTTTTTAGGATTTTGAAAATCCTAGAACTTGAGAGAGAGAGAGAGAGAGCTCGGTTGGGAGAGGAGAAGGAAGAGCATGATCATGAACGCTCGGATCAAAAGTGATCGTGAAATAGAAAAGCTAGCAAATCGCCGGCTTTGTCTAACGGAAGAGAAATAAAGAAGAACGGTAATCTGAACCCTAGTTTCTTCTACTATTTTCTTTAAGTTTAATATGTTTAAAACATAACTTAATGAGAATAAGGAGTAAAAGATGTTAGTAATGATTTCATATGGTTGAAATCATGAGAAAATAAGAAATGAGAAATAAGAAATTTAGTTTATAAATTTCTTAAGCAAGTATAAGATTCGTGAGGATTTTGAGCGATCCGAATGAATATTATGAACGAGTAGGTGAATTAAGTAAGGAATGGTGTTCTATAACATCAAATTCCAAGAAAAAGTGAAATCGTAATCCAAAATATCGATTAAAAACGAGGAACGCGAAGAACATGCGAAGAACGTGTAGAACGTTGTTGATGGACAAATTTAAAACCATCGTAGTGTAAATGTTGTTGATGGACAAGTTTAAAACCATCGCGTATAAGTTAGATGCTTATTGCTTGGTTAGGAACGTTAGAAACGTTCATGAAGAACGGATTTAAATTGAGCTATAACGAAGTTATGGCGAAATTTTCGTAAAAGACGAACGAGAATTTGAAAGTTAGTAAATGAATCCGAACGTGTAGGGTTTCATAAGAATGTAAGAGAACGTATAAAACGTGAGTCGTGGACTCAAGAACAAACGAATTCTAGGTTCGGATGACCGAATTACGGACGAACGAACGAAGAACGTTAAAAGCGTAAAATGAACAAAGGGTTAAGATTAAGCCAATTGAATGGCATGTTAACGGATTCATAATGAAGTTCTATCCAAGGCATATTAAAGTACGTAAGATAAGGAAGAGAATGGCTTTAGAATGACCTCATTCTGAGTTATAATGAAGAAGTTATGAGATCGTAAAGTGAGCATCTCAAACTTGACTTAACACTTAGAAAAATTTTCTAGGTTTTTGTCTTGGCGCCGCAGCGCGAGAAGGGGCGCCGCAGCGCGAGAAGGGGTGCCACAGCGCGGGAAAGGGCGCCGCAGCGCGAGAAGGGGCGCCGCAGCGCGAGCTCGGCCATACACTTCTGGAGAGTGGCGCCACAGCGCGAGAGGAAAGGCAAGGCACGGCGTCGCAGCGCCAGTGCAGTGCAATACCCAGAAATGAGATTTTAACTGCTCAATTTCTCTGGGGATGTGCAAGAAAGAAGTATGAACATATAGTTCACCTAATGTAACACTTAGTCAAGTGTCTTAAACCTTTAGCAAAGGTTGAACGAAAAGATTAAACGAGAATAAAAGACAAAGAATGTAGATGCGGGTTACGGAACCGATGTCCGGGGACCGTAGTCGCGATAAACGAACGTGAGGGATTGCTATGGTTGTGATTCCTTAGACGTTGGTTGACGATGTTAATGTATAACATTTTGATGTTATGACATGGCATTGAGAGATGAATGTAAAGCGTATAGACGCTGTGAACGCAACGTTGTTGCGATGAACGATCGGTCTTAGCATACAACGAACGGTATGACTTTGACATTGAGGAAAAATAATGAACATGGGGTTCATGGGTTGGATAATGATGAAAGTAATTGAAACCTTGAGTAAAGGTTGAATGAGAGATTAAAAGACGAACAAGTAAAACGTCGAATACGTAAACGATCCTTGTGAATTGTATTCGCGTTGGACGAACGTTCTAAGTATACCGTTGTTGTATGACATAGACGTTGATGAAGGTAGTAAGTAAGATACGAATGGTATCAAGAGAGTCGTAACGAACGGTAATAAGATTACTGAAAGCCGAATATAAGTCGGGTGAGAATGATAGAATGAAAAGTAAGCGCTGAACACTTTAACCAGTGTAAGGGTTGAGTGTAAGCGAGTGTTAAACGGGCAGAACCTACACCCTGTGTATGGTTTAACCGTAATGTAATGAAGAATGTTGATTAGCCGTGAACGGTGAAGAAACTAAATTGAAGATAATAACGTATAACGTTAAGAAACCGAGTTAATAAGTATAACTTGGATAAACGTTCCGAGTTGAGGGAACCAGACGTTGTAAGATATGAATAAGTTCATATGAAATGTTTAACGCTATGGTCTCATAGTATTGACATTGAATGATCGTTCCGAGTATACAAAAGATTGTATGACTTAGACGATATAGAATGAATCCTGAGGTATGGCATTTAGTTTCCAGAAAGCCATAAGGAATAAGAAGTTGACTTAACGAACATTATAGTTTAATGGTTCGGATAAGTTAAGGTAAGTTAGGTTGTAGTACAATCGTAACCTTTGATGGTTGACATATGGGAGCTGGGTTAAACAATTCCTTCAGAGAGCGAAGGTATATACAAAACTGGCAGCCGATCTAACTCACTATGTGGACAGTGTAGATGAGACGGGAACTTGTTTGTTGGTTGTTTGTGGGAAACCACTCAGAGTACCGTATGGACTACTAGCAGAAAAGCGATGTGTGCTGAGTCCTAGAGAAGTATAAGAAGAAGATAAGAATGTGAATCATCAAAGATGATGAACGTGTTGAGTAAGACATCTCAGAATGTCATGAAGCCATAATCTGGTAATGAAAGTTAGTCGCGTAAGCTTAAATTACAAGAACGCAAACCTTAAGAAGTAAAGTTAAGTAAACCAATGCGTAAGTCAAGTATATCACTAATTGGTGTACTTGTTATTTCCTTATTTGTTATAAAGGGTTTTGGAATAAGCATTTTAGCGTAAACTGTAAGCTGTAGCTATGCGTAAGGCAAGTTTCCTAACTTCATTCATATTTTAAATGAATGCTAGTTTCTAAAACTTCTCAGATGTTGAACTTGAGAGGTTCTGTCTATGTGCGAATGTGCGATATTTGTACAAGGTGGTAGTATGTATGAGGCCTTGTGCCACAATGTGAGCACTTTGGTGTTTTTATGAGATGAACTGTTTTGTGATCGAACTGTTCAATATAAGTATGCTCGGTTTATTCATGAACCGTTATTGTTAAGTCTGTGCTAATGATTATAGCCAGACAGAATGTATATGAAAAAGGTAGAAGAATGAAAGTATTTCAATGATAAAATGAGTATGGTTTTAAGATGATAGGAATCAAGATTATTCCTATTATTCAAGCTGCTTCATAACCTTTGTTCGGTTATCGAGGTTCTGAAGAATGTTTAAACTCTTGAAGTTGTTTGTTCAACTGCTATGACTTGCCTGGCAATTGAATGCTCACACTTGCTTTAAATGAAAAACATTTTCAGCGAACGATGTTAGAAAGAACTTAAGGATCCCGTAAAGATCAAGCTGAGCGGTATTCAGACGAAGTGCCATTCATTATATGAATGTGCGTGAAGAGCAAGTGAAGACTTGTAATATAGAATGATAGAATTAATAGATTAGTTTAATGAACAGTTATGAATCCTTTGTGGCGGATGAAAGTCACTCGTGTAAGATGTAAAGAATAATGTAATTATCATTATTTGTAATGAAAGAGCTTTTGTGGTTATAGAACCTGGGATTTTAGAATATATGTTATTATATTTTAGTATATAATGATGTATGTTTGGTAAGAAGTATGACAGTGACGCAAGGAGTCCGGGTCTGAAGGTAGACCAGATTTCGGGGCGTTACAAATTTGACTAGGAAATCGGTAAAATTTGTTTGGACGGAGAAGTGTGAGGAAAGCTTTCAAGAATTGAAGAAGAGGTTGAGTACAACACCTGTGTTGTCTCTTCCGAACGATACAGGAAATTTTTTGGTTTATAGTGATGCGTCGCATAAGGGACTTGGTTGTGTGCTTATGCAGAACGGTAGAATCATTGCGTATGCATCACGACAATTGAAAGATTACGAGAAGGGGTATCCGACCCACGACTTTGAGTTAGCTGTAGTGGTTTTCTCTTTGAAAATTTGGAGGCACTATCTCTACGGGAAGAAGTGTGAAATATATACAGACAACAAGAGTCTGAAATATATTTTTACACAAAAAGAATTGAATATGCGCCAAAGAAGGTGGTTGGAATTAATTAAAGATTACGACTGTGAGATTTTATACCATCCGGGTAAGGCAAATGTGGTTGCCGATGCCTTAAGTAGAAAGGGTCGGGAGAAACTGATGTTGTTGACCACTCAGAAGGAATTGATTTCAGAAATGGAAAAATTGGAGTTGGAAGTGAAGATCCTATAGAGATTAATGAGAAGCTATTTCAGATGCAATCTTGTACAACCCTACTGGATAAAGTTAAGGAGGCTCAACTTCAGGACGATGAATGCAAAAAGGTGATAAGGAAGATATCTGAAGGAACCGAACCGAGATTTAAGATGGATAAGGAAGGAATACTGAGATTCGAGAACAGAATTTGGGTACCGTCAGTAATAGACATTAAGAAAGACATTTTGAGCGAGGCTCATAGCTCACGATATTCGATTCACCCTGGTAGTACCAAGATGTACCAAGATCTTCGACAACATTTCTGGTGGCCTAATTTGAAATGTGATATTGCAAAATGTGTTGCCAAGTGTCTGACCTATCATAAAGTGAAAGCAGAACATCAGAGACCGAGTGGGTTGCTACAACCTTTAGAGATCCTAGAATGGAAATGGGAACATATTACAATGGACTTCGTGGTTGGCCTTCCAACGACTCAGAAAGGCTACGACGCAGTATGGGTTATCGTTGACCGACTGAGGAAATCCGCACACTTCCTTTCGATCAAAATCAGATTCAACCTAGATCAGCTGGCAAAGTTATATGTAAAAGAGATTGTTTCGAGGCACGAAGTACGAGGGTCAATCATTTTCGATAGGGATCTGCGCTTTACGTCAAACTTCTAGAGACGTCTACAAGAATGCATGGGTACACAGTTGCGAATGAGTACGGTATATCACTCTCAGACAGATGGACAGAGTGAAAGAACAATTCAGACACTGGAAGATATGTTAAGAGCTTGTATAATGGACTTTAAAGGAAATTGCAATGATCATCTACCGCTCGTAGAATTTGGTTACAACAACAATTACCACGCTAGTATTGGAATGCCACCTTATGAAGCGTTATACGACAGAAAGTGCAGAACTCCGCTATACTGGGATGAAGTTGGCGAAAGATAGTTGCCAGGGCCAGAATTGGTACAACAGACAGCAGAAATAGTCAAAGTAATCCGAACACGATTGGTAGCAGCTCAAGATAGGCAGAAGAAATACGCCAGTCCACACCGTAAGAATGTTGAGTTTGAACCGGGTAGTTATGTGTTCTTAAAGGTATCTCCCTGGAAGGAAAAGATCAGATTCGGAAAGAAAGGGAAATTAAGCCCAAGATTCATTGGACCCTTTGAA
This sequence comes from Panax notoginseng, assembly GCA_016801055.1. Taxonomy (NCBI): domain Eukaryota; kingdom Viridiplantae; phylum Streptophyta; class Magnoliopsida; order Apiales; family Araliaceae; genus Panax; species Panax notoginseng. Next base: position 120,184,894 of record CM029017.1, read on the forward strand.
GTACTACGAAGAATCGGAGAAATCGCGTACGAGGTAGCCTTACCTCCAGCACTCGAGAATGTCCACAATGTCTTCCATGTTTCAGTTTTACGACCCTACAAACCCGATTACAAGCATGTAATTGAATACGAACCCCTACATTTTGAAAAAGACTTGTCTTATGAAGAAATCCCTGTTCAAATTGTCGACCGAAAAGAACAAATTCTGAGAAATAAAGTAATACCTTCTGTTAAGGTAATTTGAAGGAACCACAACGCTGAAGAAGCTACGTGAGAACTCGAAGAGAATATAATGAAGAATTATCCTCATTTATTTACCTAGATTGTTGTAAGCGATTCTGGGGACAGAATCATTGTAAGGGGGGGGAGAATGTAACGGGTCGAATTTATTGAGTCGTGATTCTGGGGACAGAATCCTTTTAAGGGGGGAAAGATGTGACGAACGAGATTTTTGTAAATTATTTTTAATATTTATTGAATTAAAGAAATATTTTTGATGATTTAATTATTAGATTAAATGATTAATTAATGAAATTGTGGTAGATTAATTTAATCATATGTGTTACATTTATTAAATTAATGTGGAAAATTTTATTATCGAAGTATGTGATTTGGTAAGCTTATTGTATTAAAAGAAATATTTAATAAGCCTAATGTTATATTAATTTATTTATTTATTAATTAGAGATTTAATATTGATATAATTAATTAATGAGAAAATTAATTATATGACTATGTGAATTTATGAGAAGTTATTATATTTTATTTATATTAAATTAAATAAGATATTTGAATTGGGTGTGACATGATTTTAACTATATTGTAAAGGTTTTATTAAATTAAATGGTTTTAAAATCTAGATTGCTAGCCAAACATGGCCTTAGAGGGAGTTGAGGGCAGTTACCCATGACTGGGTAACTGACCACAACGCGTCAGACGTCTTCTTTATTTACGCATTTTCTTCCTTTTTCTTCATTAATTTCCTAAGTTTAGAAAGTGTCAGAGAGAGTTTTAGAGAGAGATACAAAGAGAGGGTTGAGAATTCAGAGTTTTGTGGAGGAGGAATTCACTTCCTAGTAAATTAATCTACGCTTGGGTAATCTCTTCAACCCAATTTATATATTTTACGTCTTTTAAGTTTCATGAATATGACTTAAGTCTTCTGTGAGTCTCTATTTTTGGGGAATTCAGTTGTTATAAGAATAGATGTAATAATTCGAGTTGTATGGCATATTATATATATATATATATATATATATATATATATATATATATATATATATATATATTGTGTGTGTTTCCATATCATTAATTTCATAAGATTTTAACGTATGATGATGACTTGTTATTTCAAAATTTACAGAGTTTGGGTTTTGGCCATATGGCCTTATACGTGATATTTCATGTGTTGATCATATATTATCCCTAAATTTTACACTCGTATTTTTATTATGCATGTTAATACGAAGAGACCAAACTTTAAATGAACGGATTTGGCTTTATAACGAATCCGTGACGTTAAATTTTAATAATTTATGTTCAATACTATAAGAACATCAAGAACAGTACAATTTGCATATTTTAATTCTGTAATTATATGTTTTAATGGGTTAAAATCACTCTTTAAGTGTTGGGTAATGATTATGTGTGAATTATATCACGTGGGTATAACTAAATTCGAGTAGAAATTTAAGAAATTGGTAGAAATTGGCATGTTCTGCGATTTTTTGCGAACTGCCATTTCTGTGTCTAGTACGCCGCGCCGCAGCACCGGCTGCAGGCATAAGAGTCGCGCCGCAGTGCGAGCCACGCCGCAGCGCCATTGACCAGGCCGCAGCGTGGGCCGCGCCGCAGCGCCGAGAAACAGTACAAAAGTGGCGCCGCAGCGCCACTCTGCAGAATGTCCAGAAATGAATTTTTTTTTTAAATGTTTAAGTCTAGCAATGTGGTATTAACCTAATTTAATAAATATAGAAGTATGTTAGAAGTATAATGAGATGTTAAAATAGATACTTAACATGTAAATAACATAATTGCATGTGGATTGAATTATTGAATACATAAATAGCTTGTTATTTGTGAAGTGTAAATTATGTGACAATGAATATGATAAATTGACTAAGTATAGTCATAACCAAAGTTAGACAAAAAGAATGAAGTTGCTACTTTATAATTGACTGGTATTGTGAACATAATTGATGTAGGAGTTAAATCAAAGAACGAGTTTAGTTAAAGTGTAATCTACGCACGAGGCAAGTTTCCTAACCCTACTTGTTATCGTTATATAAGTTGATTTATTCACCTTTCTACGTTGAGCAAGTTTTTATTATTATTGATCAAGTCTGTTTTGTATATTAAAGTTTATTAATCTTTCAAGCATGATGCTGTTATACAATACTTATTCTATTGTATACCTTTTGAGATTCTATTCAAGTTAAATATTTATTTACTGTTAAACCTTGTTAGACTAGCGAACCCTTATTGATTCGACTAGTCCATAGTTGATGAGTGTTCTAAATTTCAAAACCCTTGATGAATTATCCAAACCAAACTTCCTTTGGTGTGGACTCCGATGTCAAATTGAGATGAACAACCCTGTATAGGGGATTATTTATGCTTTAGCGTTAAGATATTGTGCACAGTATGGTACTAAGGGTTGATCCCCCTAAGTACGAGAAGAAAGGTCCATAGTCTTATGACTGTTAAAGGTTTCAAGTATAACCCTTGACAACCTAGGACATAGTTCAAGGTCTTATGACCCTCAGAAATTCTTTTGATTCTTGTTATTCATTCTTGATTCAAAAGTTGAGCTTTTATATTTGAAGTTATTATTTTTCCTCGAATGTTATTATATTGTGGTTTTCATTATTATACTTGTGGGCAATCGTGCTCACTCTTGCGTAATAATAACATTGCAGTTAAGAACGAAATAGCAGACGAACCTTCCACTAGTAAAGGGAAGGGCAAGGTTAACAAGTGATGAAGATTTGTTGTTTTATATGATGATGTGTTTTGGTTAAGACTTAAGTTAATGATGTTGTTTAAGACTTATTTATTTATGATTCTGCACAGATGTTTAAGGTTAGAGTAATCTGAGATTTATTTATTATGTAGTTGATGTAACCCCATAAGGGGAGATTTATTATTATTTCTATCTATTGCATGGTTTGCATTTATTTATGGGTAGATAGATGGATGATGTTGTATTCTGAACACCAAATCCTGTGGAAATGGAAGTACCAGATTTGGGGGTGTCACAGAATCCCTTTTCAGAAATTAGGGTTAGGGTTTCTAAAGCCGTTAAGCACAACTCTACTCTAATTTCTCAGTCAATACACAAATTGACTATTTCTCGAGGCTCGTATCACAGATACGCAGTACAACATTAACAGTCAATGTCAATATTAAAATAAAAAAAAATTATTCGTAAAGTTCGGATTATTCGAAATCCCGGGTTATCACATTCACCCCTCCTTAAAAGGATTCCGTCCTCGGAATCACCGCTTTCTTATTCTCTACAATCTTTTAAAGTTATATCATCAATTCATTTTTATTAACACAATATTCATTTGTGTCTTAAATTCTATCATGTGACTTAGATCTATAAAAGAAACCAATTCACAGTAATATCTAACCAAGAGTACTCGCGTAATTAAATTTTTAAATAAAATCATTACCTGCTGCCACCTCCTGAGTAGCCACTGCATCTTGCGTCGTCATATTGAACGTACGGGCCGTTGGTCTTCCTGGCTGTGTAGGTCCTCGAATCGCCAAGGTTCCGCGACCTGGTCCCTTGTTGACACTTTCCTTCTCAGCATTCCTCTTTGGACAGTTCTGTACCATATGGTCAGTTGATCCATAGACATAACAACCTTCTATCTTCTTTGGACTGGGACAATTGGGTGACATGTGTCCCTCTTGTCCGCAGGTGTAACAAACTCCCTTCTTCTTCAGACAAACCCCTGCATGATTCTTCCCACAAGTTGCACATGGCTCCCCTCCTTTCTTATTCCCTTCTATCTTGCCACCTGATTGGGTATTCTCGCTCCATTTCTTCTTGTTAGGGTTACTCCACCACTACTTCCTCCATCACTTGTCTTCTTCTTCTTCTCCTGATGAAATCGAGATGCAGCTTCGCTCTCTCCTTCGGCAATTAACGCTTTTTCCATTAATGCCATAAATGTATTGATCTGCAATACTGCTACTTTATTGTATATTCCCGGCTTCAATCCATTCTCGAATATTCTCACTTTTCTTGCTTCTGTGTCCACCTGATGAGGTGCAAATCTTGCTAATTCATTGAATGTAGCAACGTATTCAGAAACCGACATATTCTCCTGCTTCAGTTTTAGAAACTTGACTTCCATTCGAGCTTGCATGCTTGATGAAAAGTAGTTTTCAAAGAACAATTCCTTGAATCTTGTCCATGTTACTATCACTGTTCCAGCTCTCGCCTGATTAGTTTCCCACCAGTAATTAACTTTTCCTTTCATTAGATATGTTGCAAAAGCTGTCTTCTGCTCTTCTGCCACTCGCGCTGTAAGAACCCGAATTTTTAGAAAATTTTGAAATAAGAATTTCGTAAATAAAATTCTTAAAGCATGAGATGGGTTCGAACAAGATTATTTAAGTGTGTTACGACGTATGTAGTATTGTGAGCTATGTGATAAGTGATGTTATGTTTAATAAATATATACTGTTATTATATATTTATTATATATTGTAGAGAGGAATTAGTAAGAAGATGGATAAAATTTATCTATTGATAATTAAATAATTTATGTGAAATTATTTTATTATAGTAAGTTGGTGACATTAAAATATCTTTGATAATCACCAATTTCTTGAGTGTATGTTCGAGTAAGTATCAAGTCTAAGGCAGTGCAATCATATCCTTTAATGGTGGATGTATAGAAGCTGGGCTAAACGATTCCTTCAGAGAGCGAAGGTATCTACGAATTAGTAACCGATCTTACTCACTGTAAAAGCAGTGTAAACGAGACAAAAACTAATTTGTTTGTTATTTTTAGGAAATCACTCAGTGTACTATATTGAATACCATTAAAGACTCGATGTGTGCTAGGTTTGGACTTGTGTATATGTACGTTGTTGGCGAGAGAAGAAAATCAATATACCTTTAATTTGGTTAGAGAATTATTAAGTAATTTGATACACGACGAGAAGTGAAGATTAAAGAAATGTATATATGTGTTATATTTGAATTTTGGTGTTATTGGTGGTATGAAATCGTAAAGGATATGTATAGTTGGTTAAACTAATAAGGTAGATAGAGTTTTAGAACTCGAATTGTGATCCTTACATTGCTAAGGAAATTAGTAGCCGATGATGTGGAATCAAAGAGGGGATTGATGTTAGAAGAGTTAACACTTAAGGAGGATGTGTAAAATATTTAGAAACGTAAGGTTTCACTGCTGCTAGTGCAGAACTTGTCTGCCTCTAATTTTGGTATGGCGCAGCTGCACCATTTCCAAGTCTGTGACCAGCGCAGCTGCGCCGGTCTGTAGAAATCTCTGAGTCAGTTTTGATAATGTGATTGCAAGCCATGCATACTAATAACTCTTATAAGGTCATGAATGGTGAGTAAGTGTTCATGAAGAAATTTAGTTAGTAAAACATGACTTTAATAAAGGCTTAATTAATTAACCCGGATTAAATATCGTTTATTAAGTGGTATTATAGAATATTATATTCTATTAGAAGAATGCATAATAATTACATATTTCTAATATTAAGTTATTTTAATAAAAGGTGGAAATGTTATTTTAGAATAATAATGTTACCTTATATATTTTTATATAGGGTATGATTAATAATATAGTAAATGTATTAAAACGTATTTGCTATGTGTAAATAACTTCATGGAAACAATTTATTATAATAGAAAACAAACTCATTATCTATTTTTTATATATAATCTATGTACATGTGTCGTACATATAGTTAATTGTTATTATATTGAAAGAATAATAAGTGTGGAGAATGAGAGAAGCTTAAGATCGAGCTTGTAAAATATGCGTTGTGTGGGACAGTGATGAGATATATTGTCTTATATTATTAATTATTTTTATGGACAATATACTAGTATCTAGTAATTATTTGATGGTATATTGAATTATTATTATTGCGAGTGATAGCATGATAATAAGTATATTGGTTATAAATATTATAAGATTTATATTTATTGTGATAATTAACCATATAAACGATAATCAATTGTTATAGAGATTAATAATTGATTTACGAGGAATGGATTAATTAATACTATTAATTAATTGATAAGATAGGTAATTTAATTATAACCTAAGTTATATGGGAAGAATGGTATTCATATGGTAAAAGTGATTAAATCATAGAGTTAATTTGGTTATCTCACCTTATGTGATGGGATGTGATGAGGCAATTATATGTGTACTCTAGAAACTGAGTAAGGAATTAAACGCTTAAAATAAACATTTCTATTAAATAAGGTTAGGATGTGGTTATGAGAGTAGTAGAAATAATTATGGGAAATACCCGAGCAATAAAGTCTAACTGCGTTATTTTATTGCGTGTATTTAATGTACATGGATTATATGATGTGAGTATAAAATTTATCTTTAAATTCCTAATATGATAACAATTGTACCTTAATATTACATTATAGGAATTAAAAGGATCAAACCAAGCTTTACATGACCAAATGCTGGGATAATTTTCTCTTATCCCAAATTGAGTGGCACAAAGGTACATGAACAGTGGCCTAGCTCTTTATTACGTGAAACATAGTAAACCAAAAACGCTAGTTTGCATATTTTTCCAAATGGCTATGCTTAGGTGATGATGGCTTGGAGGTGGTGGTTGGACCACTCTTGTTAAACCATTGTGTTTTCCTTCAACACCATGAATTCTAAATTAATGTCCAGTCTACGCTTCTTCTATAAATAACAGACCAAATTCTCAGTTACGTTGTTTTGCTCTTGGCTATTGAAACACTGATAATTTGAGAGTGAGTGAATTGTGGTTCAATGAAGGGTCTAGCAATCTCAGAAGGGAGAATGATTAGTCATTTAAGCATTACAAAGGTATAATTCCTTTTCCTTGCTTCCCTTTCATTCTCTGTCAAAACAGAGTTCGTAAGTATTGAAATACAAATTCTTGAATTCATGGAAGTAGATGTTAATAAGGTTGGGTATGGGTTACATAGTTGTTATATGACCATATAAACATGTTTCAACTGTAATAGGAATGTTTTGAATCAATTTCATGAGTGAATTCTGTGGTTGGGCTAGCAATATGCCGAAGCAGACTACTACTGGTCTGAACCAGACATGGCGCAACTAAGCCGGATTAACACTAAGACGCAGCGTAGCTGCGCCGACCTCTGAGTTTAGTTTATGCTTTTTATTTTCAGGTCTGATTAGTATTGGTAAAGTATTATAGCTTAAGACAACATGCAAGCATGTATAACATATATATATGAGTGTAATAACCTAATGTGAACATGTTTTACTAAGATTAACATGATTTTGTATACGATCTTTAACAAGGACTTTAAGTTTTGGAAACAAACTTTGTTAAAGTTCATGTTCTGCAAATTTTGAGCTTAGTGGTCTATACACATGACTGATTTCACACATAAACGAGCATGACATGTGATTCTTAGTTCCTTTGTTCATGACCACCTTATTAGGCTTTGTGTTAGAGGAGTTTTCCAAGAAAAAGCTTAGCATAGTGAACTAACATGCATGACTACTACATGATTTAAATTCTGACCTTGCAAGCATGATAACATGACTTGACTACATATGTTTAGAGCTTTGAAGTTGTCTTGTATGTGTTGAGTGGCATTGTTCAAGTCTACAATGGTTTTAAAAACAAAGTTGAACATATCTCCAAAAATCTAGTTGCATCACATGGATATCTGGATTCTAAAGGATTTATAAGTCATGTTATGTCTATAATATCCCTAGATATGATTTATATGTGCTATATTGCATCATTTATGATAAAATGATTTCAAAGACAACCTCGAGCAGGTTTTCGAACTTAAGTTGCATTACATATGAGTATTTAGATTTTAAAGGCTTGAGATGCCATGTTATGTTTCATTATGTCTCTAAACATAAGTCTTATATGTTAAACATAATGAAAGTAAACCAAGCATGAGGTTAAAGCATGTTTTAAAGTGTTAAACAATGCTAGCTATGAGTAAAAGATATGAATATGAATGAGCATGTGTAGTACAGATTATGTGACCTCTTTATGAGAACATAAGGCTAATTAGTACACCTAGTGATTACATAATCCTATTTAGTTTTGATTTTGTGAAAATTCTAAACTAAAGTCCCTAATATATAAGGTTGAACTTGAAGTGGTCATGCAAGTATGTAAAGACCTTTTGTGAGTATATATGAGAAGTGTGAGTGTTTAAGTGTGTTAAAGTTTAGATAAAAACCACAAGGCAGCAGCTGAGTCTAGGCTTAGCCAGGGGACGGCGCAGCTGCGCCTGTCCTAGGCTTAGCCATGGCGCAGCTGCGCCGTGCAGCAGTCTTAGATAGGCTTCTGTTTTTGAACTGAAGTTCGAGGCATGCTTATATGATTACTTTAATTTACAATACATGACCATTATTCTATGTAATGTGTTAAGAAGCATGCTATGTGATAGAGATGAATGTTAATTATAATTTTCAAAAGTTAAATCCAAAGGAATACTTTCAAGATATTAAGCAATGATACGTTGTTTGGATTTGTAATGTCTTATAAACTGAACTATGCTATGAATATATAGTATAGGTGATGTTGTATGAAGTTACGACTTAGTTAGACGTGTATGTGTGCGTTTTAACTTACCTAAACGAGTTTTAAATATGTCAATCTCATAGCGAGTCAAGTCTGTGACAGATATATATGGATGTTGATGTCATGTCCGAATGGTTAAGGTATACCTATACGGACCTAGCTACTCCGAGAATGTGATAAGAAAGTGAAGTGTAGGTTTTACGAACCTAGTTAGGAAACAATGTAACATTGTTATTACATTGAGAATGCATGAAATATGTTATTGATGGATATGAATCCGTGATTATATAATTTTGTAGGAATACACGAGGTGCAAATAAACTTTAAGCAGTTAAGTCGTAGTTCATAAACTACGAATCAGGCAAGTCTTTCAGTTCCTATTTGATATATGAATTCTATAACTGTTAGTTGAACTATATTATGCTATGCAAATGTTGATGTATATATATGAAATGCATATGAGATATGTATGAACTGTGAAACTTGATCTTCGATGATATGCTTGTGAAGTAAATCTCTATGCCTGTTATGTGAGAAGTAACATGCATAGTAAATATTAATTGATCATGAATGCATGAAATAAATATGCTATTATATTATATGTGCTGCATAAAAACTGTTAGAATTGCTGGGCTGTCGAGCTCACCCTTGCAAATAACCACTTTTGTAGGTTAAGGACTCACGGTAAAGTTATGTGCTACTTGATTGATAAAGTTCACTAGCATTGAAGGAGATTGATTGATTTATTTAAATATATGTTCTCGAACCACATTTAGGTTCTAGGAGATGTACAGGATAATAGTTTACGATGAGTAATACATGCTAAGTTGTATTATGTTATACATAGAGGAATTCGAATCGAGATGTAAAGATTTATTCATTAATTCGAATAGATTGAATCATAAAATAAATTGATTCAGGAATTTGTAATTGATTTAAGTTAAGAAATCAATAAAAGATTTATTTTCAAAGGAGATTGAAAAAGTTTAAATTATTCCGCATATTTATATAACATCGAATGTGATGTAATACAGGAATAGTAAATGACCAAGTTGTGAAACTTATAAAAGTTTGGGGTCATTGTGTAGATCCTGGTAATGGAATGAATTTATATTCTAAATTGTAATAAGCAAGGTTATATTCATTAAATTATGAATAAAAGATATAATAGTTTGACGATAGTAGTATCGTGGCGGACCGTATTCGGGGTTCGAAGGAACTTGGATTTGGGGGCGTCACAGGTTGGTATCAAAGCTATAGGTTATAAACTTAGGTAAGTGTACCTTAGGCTATAACCTGAGAGAGAGGGGAAAGATAAAGATTAAAATATATAAGTGAAGATTCAAAGAAGAATCTAGAAGTATCTAAGAGAATGAGAATTCAGGAGTTTCCTAACTCCGGCAATAAAAATGTTAAGATGGTGTCAAGATGACAAACATAATGAGGATGAACTCGAGTGGAGTTTTGTTGATAATAGAGAAAGAACCCTAGGGTAAATTGATGATCACGACGTGATCGGATTAAGCTGTGAAGTGATAAATAGTCAGTAACGACTAAGTGTGTATAGCTTGATGCTATAAGTGACTGTACTATGAAATGGTACGATGTGAACTCATGAGGAGTTGTGTGTTATGAGATACAAAAAATTTGTATCGAGCAAAGAGCAAGTTAAGAGTGAGATAGAGTTAAGTGGGATTTCAGTTGAGGACTCATGTAAGAGCTGAGTTGTACAAACCTTTGTGTGGGTGGAGGCTTTGTGCCCACGCTCGGTTCCTCACAATGATATTCAATGGAATGTTAGTGTCGCGCTATCGATGTGCTTATGGTGAGAAAGTGATTCTTTTCTCATATCATATTTGATAGATAGAGACTATTAAGATTAAGGTAGAGAATATTAAGATTAGGCGCGAGTTCTTAAAACTCATATTTATGGCAAGTTCGTGACTCATAATCATATGATGGGACCCCTCAGCGAATGGACGACTTTAGTCTGACTAGGATAAGTTCCTACACCCATATGATTATGGCAAGTTCCTGGATTTCCAAAGTGTGGTAAGTTTGATGAACTATATCGAGTATATATATGTTATGAATTAAGAGATTTTGGTTGATGGAGAAGCGTGAATTTTCTAAATCTTCTAGCTCTGCTAGATTTTCAAAAAATTTATTGACTTCGTGCTAGTGTTTGCACTCTGTTTTCTTGAGAAAAACGTTGGGTCAAGTGACTGAACCAATGAGTTTTAAAAACAACACCGTTATTCTTATGTCTATGTTAAATTGTTTCAGCTAAGACAAAAATGATTTGAGAATTTTTTAAAATGTATTTCTGACCATTTACATTATTTGATATGGTGTAAAAATGGTAAACGACAGAGTCATTAATGCAGTCGAACCTAGTGTTGGTTGTGATCGAAAGATCGTCAGCCCACTATGGTATGATGTAATATTACAAAGTCACCTAATGGTGGAATCCTCAACGTACTACTAATCTGGTACGGTATCATGACGTCATAAAATGATTTTTTGTTTTCTTTCGAATTATGAAAAGTTGACTAAATTATTTCGATTGATGTCCGAACTGTTGATAAGAGTCTAAGCTATTTGATTCGGCTAGACAACTGTTGAAAAGTGATTATAGAATTCAAGCGTTCTTATGTAATTGTGCCAAACCAGATTGCCCTGGTGCGGATTTAGTCGTTGAAAAGCTGAGGTGAACAACCCTATAAGGGGACATATTTTCGGAGACAATAGTTCTGAGCGTAACGCAAGTAGTCGTTACAAAACACTACGTTGCGGCCCAATGTAGTGGTACAATAGGCTGGCCACCTAGTGTACGTATGGAGGGTGTTTTCAGTCTTTGTGATAGATAAACACTCTGGTTTGTAGTGTGGATGATTGTGTTGAAGCACTAGTTCATGATCTTGTGACCCCTCAGCATAATTTAGAATCTGAGTTATTCATACTACTTCTCGATTATTGAAAAATCGTGGAAGACTCTTATTCTTTTGTGTGATGAATGTAGTGAGTAGAATGTTCCTTAGAAAGGACAATGTGGTAGAATGCAAGTGAGCAAGTTATAATAAAACTTCCGAAAAGAGAATGGATAAAATTATTCAAAATAATAAGTAATATTCTGAATAGCACAGAGTAGAGGAGTTGTCGGTGATTCCGTGGACGGAATCCTTATAAGGGGGAGATGATGTAAGAACCCGAATTTTTAAAAAATATTAAAATAAGAATTTAGTAAATAAAATTCTTAAAGCATGAGATGTGTTCGAACAAGATTATTTAAGTGTGTTACGATGTATATGGTATTGTGGGCTATGTTGTAACGAATGAGTGGTTTGAGTTGTGATTCTGAGGACAGAATCCTTGTAAGGAGGGAATGATGTAACAATCCAGATTTTTTAATTAAATATTTAAATATTTATTGAATTATATAAATATTTAATGGATGTGTTTATCGTTGAATAAGTATTTGTTTAATTGATTTGATGTGATTTGATTATTTATTTGTTTAATAAATAATTAATGAGTTAAGGAAAGTAATTATTTTGAAATAGTAATCTAATTTAATTTAATAATTAAGTTAGAGAGTTTATAATGATCAAATAAATTATTATATTTTGTAATGAATTGTTATTAGAATTAATTAATTAAGTATGAAAACTTAATTAATTAGAAGTGTGACAAATAACTATATTATAAGTGGTTATTAAAATAAATTAAAGTAGTTGTAATTTATTTTGCCAAACAAGGCTTAAATATATTAAGTCTTTAAATTTAAATAATTTTGCCAAACAAAGCCCTATGGCTTTTGGATTTTTAAATTTGATTTATTAGTAATATAAATTAAATTAAACAAAATATAAATATAATATATATTATTTTGGTAACTGATAATTTATTAATATATTAAGTATAGCGTCGGTTTAGACGTTTTAAAAATCGTACGTTGTTTGTGTTTTTATTTTACGTATATTCTATTTGGCAAAAGCCTAAGTAAGAAAAGAGAAGAAGTTTTGTCAGAGAAAAACTTAAAGATAGGAGAGTTTTGAGAGAGTCTGAGAAAGAGAAGCAAGACGAACAAAGTTCTTCAAACTATTATAAGAGTTTAACACGAATTTCTTAACAACAAAAGGTATGTATTATAATCTTAACATATATCTTTTATGGTATAATTCCTTAGTCTCTGTGTTTTTGAAATTCACTGTGTTTTATAGTATAAAGTTCGGTAATTCATATATTATAGTTGAGTATGAAATTATGAAGTTGAAATAGTATAAATATCCTATATATACATATAGGTGATTGTATGAAGAGGATATACATGTACGTGATTATGTGAATTACGATAAAAAAAAGAAGAAGAAAGAAAAGAGTTTTTACAGTAAAAACATATGAGTATGAACATGTTTTGTAGGACAACAAAATTAGTAATTGATTATATTCCAATTGTAGAATTGAAAGTCGGGTATGTTAATTGGATATGAACTACAGAGAATTATAGTTTAAAAGTAATCAAATTGGTGGTTATTAGAGATTACAGTGTTCACTGTGTTTAACAAATGTCAAACATGGAGTTTTGTTTTAAAATATGGTTTTCAAGGAATTTAGTTTTCTTTGATTATTGTTTAGTAATTTAAACTAGTATATGCATGTTGGGTAGTGTGTATATGTGTAATTTATATAAGTTATACATGTTAATTGGGGTTAATTGCTGTTAAAAATAAAGACAGTAGCTTTGTTCTGTTCTTCGAGGTTGGGTTCTGCAAGTTTCGGCGCCCCAGTGCCAAAATTTGAGTCCCAACGCCCAAAATCGCGCCCTAGTGCCAAAATTCGCGTCCTAGTGCCAGAAGTTCGGGCCCCGACACTGAAATTCATGCCCCAGTACCAATCTCGCGCCCCAGCGCCACTGTATAGCCTAGTCCTCGTGCCCCATCGCCGGATTTGTAGCCTGACTTGGACAGTTTTGACATCCTATAGTAAAATAGCCATAACTTTCTTATACGAACTCCGACTAAGGTGATTCAAGATAATCGAGAACGAGAACGAGTAGACCTACAACTTTCGTTCTTTAAGTTTTTCAATTTGAGGTCATTAGGATGGGTCAAAATGGTCATCTTTAGGATTATTGTGTTTTTGGAGGCAATCGGAAGGCGTCGGGCATGCACATATGCATGTGTAGTGCTCCTGACCATAAAAGATTTTGTCCTAAGTTGAAAAACATGAATAACAGTAAATATAATGATGCTTAACATTAATAAATAATGTATTAGATGAGTTATAGAAGCATATTAAGCATACACAAGAGAGGTAAATCGGGCGTGTGGCGAATGAACGTTGAAACGTCGTGCCAAGTGTTAATGAGCTTAAAAAGTATTTCAATTCAATTGAAATGAATATTATAAGATATGGAGTGGATTTAATATAAAGCTAATAAGTAGTCCTAGCAAGACTTAAGCACTTGAATGAACTGCGAATATGAAATACAGTGAGATATAAGTTGAAAGTTAACACAATTAAGTTGAACATTGTGTATTTATTAATAGGAAAGATTATGAGATATAGAGTAAAGTTTACATTACAATTACTATGTGTTGTTATGTGACTAATATTTGATGTGTATGATTATATAATTGCGTAGGGCACGTGAAGTGCAGATAGCTGTAAGCTGTTAAACTATTATTGGTAAACAACGATCAAGGCAAGTCTTTCGGTTCCTATTTTTTATGTGGACTTGATGAACTGTTTTAAATTGCATGATATGTTATGCATGTTGAATCATGAAATGTTAAAGTCAATATATGACTGCATTGTTTTGGCTAAGTAATGATGATTGAGTAAGGAACTCAATCTTTATATTTGCTATGTGAATTAAAAGCATGTATGCCATGTTACTTTAATGAGATGTATATCGAGCATGTTATTATGTGTTATGTGATGCATGAAAACTGTTAGACTTTGCTGGGCTGTCGAGCTCACTCTTGCAAATAACCACTTTTGCAGGTCAAGATTTTAAGGTAAAGATATGTGCTAAGTGAGTTATAGAGATCTATATTCACGAAGATTACTTATGTTTTATGAGAAATGTATTTCATATTTTGAACGTAACATGTTGTTGAAATGTAAGTTAAGCTATCCAATGTATATGGATATTTAGTTATGATGTAAGACTTTGTATAGTCATTTTGTTGTAACAATTCATGATATAAGAGTGAATCAAAAAGATGTAATGTAATGGTTGCGATTTAGGGCAAGAAAGAAGGAAATGTATAAACGTTTTAAATATTCCGCAAATTTTAGTGTTTTTAACATCGAATAATGATGTAAAATTAGAGATTTAATGTATGGTTAACGACCAAAGTTGATATTTAACTTGTATGAATTTTGGGGTCGTTACATATGTGATAAGTGATGTTGTGTTTAATAAATATATACCGTTATTATATATTTATTATATATTGTAGAGATGAATTAGTAATAAGATGGATAAAATTTATCTATTGATAATTAAATAATTTATGTGAAATTATTTTATTATAGTAAGTTGGTGACATTAAAATATCTTTGATAATCACCAATTTCTTGAGTGTATGTTTGAGTAAGTATCAAGTCTAAGGCAGAACAATCATATCCTTTAATGGTGGATGTATAGAAGCTGGGCTAAACGATTTCTTCAGAGAGCGGAGGTATATATAAATTAGTAACCGATCTAACTCACTGTGAAAGCAGTGTAGACGAGATGGAAACTAATTTGTTGGTTGTTTGTGGGAAACCACTCAGTGTACTATATTGAATACCATTAAAGACTCGATGTGTGCTAGGTTTGGACTTGTGTATATATACGTTGTTGGCGAGAGAAGAAAATCAATATACCTTTAATTTGGTTAGAGAATTATTAAGTAATTTGATAACGACGAGAAGTGAAGATTAAAGAAATGTATATATGTGTTATATTTGAATTTTGGTGTTATTGGCGGTATGAAACCGTAAAGGATATGTATAGTTGGTTAAACTAATAAGAGAGATAGAGTTTTAGAACTCGAAGTGTGATCCTTACATTGCTAAGGAAATTAGTAGCCGATGATGCGGAATCAAAGAGGGGATTGATGTTACAAGAGTTAACACTTAAGGAGGATGTGTAAAGTATTTAGAAACGTAAGGTTTCACTGCTGCTAGTACAGAACTTGTCTGCCTTTGATTTTGGTATGGCGCAGCTGCACCATTTTCAAGTCTGTGACCAGCGCAGCTGCGCCGGTCTGTAGAAAACTCTGAGTTAGTTTTGATAATGTGATTGCAAGCCATGCATACTAATAACTCTTATAAGGTCATGAATGGTGAGTAAGTGTTTATGAAGAAATTTAGTTAGTAAAACATGACTTGAATAAAGACTTAATTAATTAACCCAGATTAAATATTGTTAATTAAGTGGTATTATAGAATATTATATTCTATTAGAAGAATGCATAATAATTACATATTTCTAATATTGAGTTATTTTAATAAAAGGAGGAAATGTTATTTTTGAATAATAATGTTACCTTATATATTTTTATATAGGGTATGATTAATAATATAGTAAATGTATTAAAACGTATTTGCTATGTGTAAATAACTTGATGGAAACAATTTATTATAATAGAAAATAAACTCATTATCTATTTTTTATATATAATCTATGTACATGTGTCGTACATATAGTTAATTGTTATTATATTGAAAGAATAATAAGTGTGGAGAATGAGAGAAGCTTAAGATCGAGCTTGTAAAATATGCGTTGTGTGGGACAGTGATGAGATATATTGTCTTATAATATTAATTATTGTTATGGAAAATATACTAGTATCTAGTAATTATTTGATGGTATATTGAATTATTATTTTTGCGAGTGATAGCATGATAATAAGTATATTGGTTATAAATATTATAAGATTTATAATTATTGTGATAATTAACCATATAAACGATAATCAATTGTTATAGAAATTAATAATTGATTTACGAGGAATGAATTAATTAATACTATTAATTAATTGATAAGATAAGTAATTTAATTATAACCTACGTTATATGGGAAGAATGGTATTCATATGGTAAAAGTGATTAAATCATAGAGTTGATTTGGTTATCTCACCCTATGTGATGAGATGTGATGAGGCAATTATATGTGTACTCTAGAAACTGAGTAAGGAATTAAATGCTTAAAATAAACATCTCTATTAAATAAGGTTAGGATGTGGTTATGAGAGTAGTAGAAATAATTATGGAAAATACCCGAGCAATAAAGTCTAACTGCGTTATTTTATTGCGTGTATTTAATGTACATGGATTATATGATGTGAGTATAAAATTTATCTTTAAATTTCTAATATGGTAACAATTGTACCTTAATATTACATTATAGGAATTAAAAGGATCAAACCAAGCTTTACATGACCAAATGCTGGGATAATTTTCTCTTGTCCCAAATTGAGTGGCACAAAGGTACATGAACAGTGGCCTAGCTCTTTATTGCGTGAAACATAGTAAACCAAAAAGGCTAGTTTGCATATTTTTCCAAATGGCTATGCTTAGGTGATGATGGCTGGGAGGTGGTGGTTGAACCACTCTTGTTAAACCATTGTGTTTTTCCTTCAACACCATGGATTCTAAATTAATGTCCAGTCTAAGCTTCTTCTATAAATATGTAGCATCCCCAGATCCCGGTACTAATCACCAAGGATCTGGTATACTATTTCTATAACTATTGCGGAAGATATAAACATAAATTGTTTATACATTAAACTTTTACACATCATTCCCAAGGTCTACAACCTTAACTTAATACATACCTTCAATAACTTAAAGGTTTACAATGCTATGTTCGTTAGAAAATTTAATAGATCTAACTGTAACATAAAATAATCTTGCACTTTGCCCTTGTCTCTGTCTTTATTCAAGCTTTCATCTAAATCTGAAAATTTTATCATGATATAGCAAGGGTGAGCATCAAATTTGCCCAGCAAGTTTAAATTCAATAAAGATATATCATGATTGAAAAGATTGAATAAGCTTTCAAGTTTTTAACAATATAATAATTGTGAAATAACATGAATCAAGTTTCAATAATTTCATGACTGAATCAATAATGTTTGAAGGTCAACAATGACCATAAACAATTTAACTGAACCTTATGGTAATGAAGGTGATCAGCCTTTCATACCTGATGAACATATGCAACATGCACTAAATGCGAATCAATAACCAGTATAGACATGAATAATCATCAATAATTATTCACTAACATGCTTTGAACATACAACTCAAGTTTGAGTTAGGAAACTTGCCTGATTCGTTGACTACTGCTACGCAGTTTAAGTTAACTTCTTTTGGTAAGACCTATCATTAATAATAAGATTGGTCTTTAAATCAGCAATTTTCTACTTTGTATAATAATACAATTACTTTATTAATCAATTATCTAACACTTAATCAAATATTAGATAACTTCTTAACACATCGGTATTATTATCAGTCTTAGATAATTCTTCAATCACTGTATCATATTTATTAAGATTAAACACTTAATCTTATACATTATAAGTTCTTCTTTATACTCTAATAAGTCAAATACTAATCCAACAACCTGGATTTTAAATTTAACAACCAAATTGCCAATCCAGCAGACTGGATACAGAATCCAGCAACCTGGATTCAACAAATTTCCAATCCAGCAAGTCAAACTGCAATCCAGCAAACTGGATTACAAATCCAGCAACTAGATTGCAATCCAGCAAGTTGGATTCAACATATTTTCAATTCAGTAAACTTCTTTTCAATCCAGCAAGCTGGATTCATCAGATTTTCTAATCCAGCAAGCTGGATTCCATATCCGTACACGAAAATACCAAATCAACTTATTATTTTTCTATCATTTGTACAAACATGTATACACATATTTCATACACAAAAAGTATTTTTCCAAAATTTTCCAACTTCCTTTGGTATTTTTTTAAAAATTATTTTTAGTTAATTCCTTAAGAAATTAGCTACCTCGTGCTTAACTCCAGAAATTCCCATCTCTTGGCACAATCTTATACATGTTAACGTGACACTCCAGTTTAAATTTCGTGGCCATCGGAGTTATAGAACTCCGGCTATAGCGATTTTCGTCGGAAAATCACAGAAATTGAAATGGTCATAACTTGCTCATTTTAACTCGGAATGAGCTCATTTTTGGACACAAGGTACTTGATATCATATATTTTCATGTCCCAAAAGGCCAGAATTTTTCTCACAATTTAAGTTGCCGAAAATGCCCTTTTAAAAATTTGGGCAGAAGCTAAATGCCATTTTGCAGTTTTTTCGTGCTTTATTAAATATTTTCCATACGGAAATCTACAACTCCTTTTTCAGTGATTCCACTTGGAGATGTTAGATAACTTATCATAGTATACTCCCAAAATTTTCCAGAATTTTTACATGTCCGAAAAATGACCACACTACCCCTACTCTTTGACTGTCCAAAACAGTCCATTTTTCCTTAAAAACACAAAACTGTTTTTGGTAAAACAGTCACTACAACTTGTGTACTCAACATTTTTGAGTACTACCACTTGGGTTTAGTAGTTAACACGTATATCTAGCACCTCCCTTTGACGGATCGCAAAATGAAGCTATAGATTTAAAACGGTGGAAATCCAAAGTACATAGAAATTTTAGAGCTTATAAAACTAGAAAATCACTTTTCTTTATTTTCGATTTCCAACTAAATCAACACCCAATATGGGTAGATCTAAACATTAAACACTCATAAACATATAGATCTAAGATTTTTGAGTTTAGAAACATAGATTCAAAGTTTGATTTACAATAATCAAAAATTATATAAACAAAAGGGGTTTATACCTTTTTGTTCACATGCTCTCCTTTCTCTTCTTCCATGGATGGCTATGGAGTTTTGATGACTTATCAAAAACTTCCCTTCCCCTCCTCCATGGCTGCCGAACCACTTCTTTCTCTCTCTCTCTAGTTGGTTCTTATGTTGGCTAAATGGAAGGGATGAAAGAGAAATGAAAGATAGATTAGATATTTGTTTGTTGGAGATTATTGTATAGATATATTTTGTATATCTATATTTACTCCCCACATTCTCTCTTGCTTCTCCTCTCTCTCACTTAATCATTTCATAGATATGTGGGAGATTATTAAGTAATGTGGCTCCATAAATAAATTGACACATGTCTAAGAGATATGAAACCAATCTTGCCAAATTCAATTAACCATGTGCTAACATACTTCATCCTTATCCATCCACTCACCATCCGGCCAAGTGGCCTTATCTTAGCCCAAATTGTGCTCCACCAATTCTCTCTCTCTCTCATTAAACCACCAAAGCTTGCTTGGAAGAATGAACAAAAATGTTGGCCAAATAAAATGAGAACACATGGGCTAGTTGTAGATAAGTATTATGATAACATCCATTCCCCCTCATTCTCTCTCTATCTTATCCGGCCATGTGGCCTTCTCTTAGCCCAAATTGGTTAGATTTTTATTTATTTTTCTAGCATACTTAATGTCCAAAATGTCCCTCTCCCACTTGGGCTAAAAGTTGGGCCATTCTTTTAATTCTTTTGGCTACTAACTTTAATTCTTTGGGCCATAACAAATAACATCATCCATTACTTGTCCCACCCATAATAATTTGGGCTTCTTAATTTATTGATTGGGCCAACACTTGAGCCACCATAATAAATCTCTTTGGACTTCTAGATTAATTTCTTGGGCCATGAAAATAAATTAGGTCCAATACTTTTAATATTATCCCACCCTAAATATTTAATTAGGGTATCTATTCCAAACATTTAGAATTTAAGTTATTACCCTTGCACACTACATTTTATAACCAAATTAAACTTACTTTAATTAAGTCATAAAATTAATAATCTTGAGATAATAAAAGTATATCTCTTGACTTAATATAATATTAATATTATTATTCTCCCACATGTTCCTTAACGATTGGCTCGCTTGAGCTTAAAACTTAATTCCTTTGGCTTTTCCAAATAAAATATTTGGACTTCCTAACTAAAATGTTTGGGCCATAAAAATTAATATGGTCCATTACATTTAATTTCATTTTACCCTACTCATTTCATTAGGGTTTCTATGTACTCAAGTTAAATATAAATTCTTACCCAAGTACATTTAATTTCCTTAACCCAATTAGACTTACATTAATTAGGTTATAAAATTAATTAACCGAGATGTATAAAATAAATCTCTTAAAATTAGTATATATTTTATATACCATAATTCTCTCATCCCATAACCCTTAAGTTATTTAATTCTTCATTCCTAATATATAATTAGGATCATGCTAATTTCTTTTATTTGTCATCACATAATATTCGTATTCACTTACTCACATAATCATTAAATAAATTATGACATGCTCCACAAATCTCTTAGATTAGGTTACTAGTATATATTTAAATACTAGAATCACTAAATAACAATAACCATTTAGGTTATTTAATTCTCATACATAATAACTTATTCAAGTTATACAATTTATAGTGTATAATTTAATTTAATTTTCTCCTCCTCTCTATAAATTGTTTTCAAACAATTTATTTATATATTAAATATATAAATTTAATATATTCAATCATTTATTCAAATATGAATTTAATTTACTAACTACTTTGATACCAATATTCATATCTACATATTGGATCTCATCTCATATTTTAGCTTTACATCATTGGTATAATATTAAATATTATATCATTATCCATATAACATTTTTCACTTCTCACACTAATTTTGACTTTTCTTCATAAAAAGTCAACTGTTGACTTTGACCAAAAGTCAACCTTTACACATTTTGTGTTTACTGTCCATTCTGACTAAACTTGACGTTCCGGACGCAACCGAGCAGTCCATGCTTCAAAATTCTATCTCTAACTCAAATTTTGAGTTTTAAATTATTCCTTTCTTATTGCTAATCGTATTAACTAACGACTTTAAACTTAGTTATCTTCTTATCTACCATTCAAGGCTAACGTTCAAGCTATGTTAATTACTAACATAGTTTTATCTTGATCCTTATATCAATAACTTAATTCATCATTCCTCTTGCTAAAATATATGTAGCACCTTACTAAGTATATATATTTCTATACATATACTCATCTTCGTTTAACCTCATAGCTTTTCTTCCTGTGAAATCTTATATCCTTAATAAAATTTCCATATGCACTTATATAATATTTTTTAGACTATTCAGTTCATATGGAATTTACAGGTATCGTAATACCTTATTCTCGATATTCCTTCAAGTATATATTAATTCATTTCTAGGGTTTTGAAATTTTGTAACCCATATTTCTTTATTCTCATTCAATTAAGAAACCATATAGGTTCTTCTTAAAAATTTTGAAATCTTTAAAATTCCTTCACAGAAACGTCAATTCCATACACTTATTTTCTGTCTAGGTTCATCTTATAACCTTTAATCCATCATTTTAGGATTTTAATACTTATCTAAATTCTCGGGTTGTCACATTCACCCCTTCTTCTAAGAATTTCGTCCCCGAAATTAAAGCATACTAATCTCTGCTTATTCTCTTGATCAAAACTAGGTTTTTATCTTAACCTTTACAATTTCCTCCTTTGAGGATTTCTCATCTATTATCACATTTCACCATAACTACTCACTAGGAGTTTACATCTTCTAAACATTCAGCAAAACTAGGTTGTCATAATAACCTTTATTCAATCATCTCAGATTCTACTCGTACTCAACGAGTTCACACTATTCATATCCATAATCACATACTACCCCAACATTACTCTGAGGAGTTTAAAATATTTTTATATCTGTCTGAGGGATCATAAAATCATGAACTTTGAGGTTTAGGGTATTTCTACCTGCTACCTCTTTCAATTAAGAAAGAAAGGTAATCTACCTCTAAAATATTTTATATTTGGTATGTTTACAATCACAAAGAAGGTAAACTACCGATGCGGGTACTTTAGAGGATCGGTCTGCTGTACCTTAGTAATCGGAACGACTATATGCGTTCTTAGATTGGAATATTTTATCCCATTAGTATATCCCCATTTTTAGGGTTATTCACCTCAGACTCATCATAAGATTCCACACCAAAACAATTTGGTTTGGCATAAGCTTTCAAAGAATACTTTGAATTTCATAAACATTTGTCTAGCTGAATCAAATAGCTTAGACGCATATCAATCATTCGAATTTCAATCGAAACATTTCTAGCCAAATTCAGTTGGCAATAAATTATCTTTAAAATTCTTAAAATCATTTTATGACGTCATGATACCGCACTGTATTTATAGTACGTTTGAGGATTCCGTCATTGTGTGACTTTGTCATACTACATCATACCATAGTGGGCTGATGATCTTTAGATCACATACCACACTAGGTAATTCTGCATTGATAACTCCATCATTTTTATCATCTCTGCACCAGGTTGCATGATGCATTAATGATATAAAAATATATTTTGATAATTCAAATCATTTTCGTCTTGCCGAATCAATTAGCATAGACTCTTCTTTAAACCGTTCAAAAATCTTTAAAAATCATCTTTGGTGTCATCACGCCACAACAGGTAACGATGTGTTAGTAGTACGAAGCCCACTTCTACACAGTTGTAACCCTATGTTGAGGATAACAAAATTCATTTTATTTCGAAAGGCACATCAGTGCGAATTTAGCTTGATGTCAAAAACTTTGAAGTCTAGCATAGCTAGAAGATTTGGAATACCTATGCTTCCATCATCAACTTCAATTTCTCTAATGATCCATTGCTTAATAAATCTATCTATTTCTATCATCTTCAATTCTCCAATCTCAACATAACTATACCAGTTCGTCAAACTTACCACACATTATGAGTTCAGGAACTTTCCACAATCATATGAGTTTAAGAACTTGTCCTAGTCAGACCTTTGGCGTCCATTCGCTGAGGGTTCATAAACATTTCATACAATTATGAGTCACGAACGTACCATAAGTATGAGTTTTAAGAACTCGTACTTAACCTTATATTCTCTATCTATTCGTTATACACATGAGAAAAGAATCACCTTATCCACATGCATATAACAAATAGCGCGACATTAGGTTCCAATGATTATCAATGTAAGAAACTAAGTGGTTGTCAAATCAAACTCGGCCACTAATCAATAGGAAGCTAAGCGGACAATTCTCCGCCCATACAAAGAATTGGTCAACCTAACCACTATATCGACCAGGAAGCTAAGTGATTCTAAAACCAAGTACAAATTCCCTGCCCATACAAGGAATCATACAACTCAGCTGCTGACTTGAGTCCTCAATTGAAATCCCTCACCATTCTAACTTTCTCTTTTCTTAATACGAATTTTCTTTAATCCGCATCTTAACATTTACCACTCTTTTCTGAGTTTACATTATACCATTTCATAGTACATTCTCTTTATAGCGTCAGGCTATATCATACCAATCACTTAACATATCTTATGTTATTCAATGATTTAATCTGATCACGTCGTGATCTTATTTGGTAATCATTTCTCCTTATACTTATGATCGTTTTATTTTACGATCTTCTTATTCTTCTCTTTAATCATAGTATATTATGATTTTATTAACACTTCTCATCTTATAGACATAGTCTATTTATTATCACCTTTCATCTCTATTATTGGAGTCAGGTAACTCCGGATTCCTATCCTTATATCTCTTCAAGATTCTTCTTTGAATTTTATTTATCTTTCTCTTTACTTAATAATGAATTTCCAAAAATTCATCTCTTATCGCTTAAATTCTATTCGAGTTTATTACTTATCATCTCTCCGCGGTTATATCCTAAGGTACACCTACCTAAGGTTTATAACCTACAGCTCTGATACCAACTGTAGCATCCCCAGATCCCGATCCTAATCACCAAGGATCTGGTATACTATTTCTATAACTATTGCGGAAGATATAAACATAAATTGTTTATACATTAAACTTTTACACATCATTCCCAAGGTCTACAACCTTAACTTAATACATACCTTCAATAACTTAAAGGTTTACAATGCTATGTTCGTTAGAAAATTTAATAGATCTAACTGTAACATAAAATAATCTTGCACTTTGCCCTTGTCTCTGTCTTTATTCAAGCTTTCATCTAAATCTGAAAATTTTATCATGATATAGCAAGGGTGAGCATCAAATTTGCCCAGCAAGTTTAAATTCAATAAAGATATATCATGATTGAAAAGATTGAATAAGCTTTCAAGTTTTTAACAATATAATAATTGTGAAATAACATGAATCAAGTTTCAATAATTTCATGACTGAATCAATAATGTTTGAAGGTCAACAATGACCATAAACAATTTAACTGAACCTTATGGTAATGAAGGTGATCAGCCTTTCATACCTGATGAACATATGCAACATGCACTAAATGCGAATCAATAACCAGTATAGACATGAATAATCATCAATAATTATTCACTAACATGCTTTGAACATACAACTCAAGTTTGAGTTAGGAAACTTGCCTGATTCGTTGACTACTGCTACGCAGTTTAAGTTAACTTCTTTTGGTAAGACCTATCATTAATAATAAGATTGGTCTTTAAATCAGCAATTTTCTACTTTGTATAATAATACAATTACTTTATTAATCAATTATCTAACACTTAATCAAATATTAGATAACTTCTTAACACATCGGTATTATTATCAGTCTTAGATAATTCTTCAATCACTGTATCATATTTATTAAGATTAAACACTTAATCTTATACATTATAAGTTCTTCTTTATACTCTAATAAGTCAAATACTAATCCAACAACCTGGATTTTAAATTTAACAACCAAATTGCCAATCCAGCAGACTGGATACAGAATCCAGCAACCTGGATTCAACAAATTTCCAATCCAGCAAGTCAAACTGCAATCCAGCAAACTGGATTACAAATCCAGCAACTAGATTGCAATCCAGCAAGTTGGATTCAACATATTTTCAATTCAGTAAACTTCTTTTCAATCCAGCAAGCTGGATTCATCAGATTTTCTAATCCAGCAAGCTGGATTCCATATCCGTACACGAAAATACCAAATCAACTTATTATTTTTCTATCATTTGTACAAACATGTATACACATATTTCATACACAAAAAGTATTTTTCCAAAATTTTCCAACTTCCTTTGGTATTTTTTTAAAAATTATTTTTAGTTAATTCCTTAAGAAATTAGCTACCTCGTGCTTAACTCCAGAAATTCCCATCTCTTGGCACAATCTTATACATGTTAACGTGACACTCCAGTTTAAATTTCGTGGCCATCGGAGTTATAGAACTCCGGCTATAGCGATTTTCGTCGGAAAATCACAGAAATTGAAATGGTCATAACTTGCTCATTTTAACTCGGAATGAGCTCATTTTTGGACACAAGGTACTTGATATCATATATTTTCATGTCCCAAAAGGCCAGAATTTTTCTCACAATTTAAGTTGCCGAAAATGCCCTTTTAAAAATTTGGGCAGAAGCTAAATGCCATTTTGCAGTTTTTTCGTGCTTTATTAAATATTTTCCATACGGAAATCTACAACTCCTTTTTCAGTGATTCCACTTGGAGATGTTAGATAACTTATCATAGTATACTCCCAAAATTTTCCAGAATTTTTACATGTCCGAAAAATGACCACACTACCCCTACTCTTTGACTGTCCAAAACAGTCCATTTTTCCTTAAAAACACAAAACTGTTTTTGGTAAAACAGTCACTACAACTTGTGTACTCAACATTTTTGAGTACTACCACTTGGGTTTAGTAGTTAACACGTATATCTAGCACCTCCCTTTGACGGATCGCAAAATGAAGCTATAGATTTAAAACGGTGGAAATCCAAAGTACATAGAAATTTTAGAGCTTATAAAACTAGAAAATCACTTTTCTTTATTTTCGATTTCCAACTAAATCAACACCCAATATGGGTAGATCTAAACATTAAACACTCATAAACATATAGATCTAAGATTTTTGAGTTTAGAAACATAGATTCAAAGTTTGATTTACAATAATCAAAAATTATATAAACAAAAGGGGTTTATACCTTTTTGTTCACATGCTCTCCTTTCTCTTCTTCCATGGATGGCTATGGAGTTTTGATGACTTATCAAAAACTTCCCTTCCCCTCCTCCATGGCTGCCGAACCACTTCTTTCTCTCTCTCTCTAGTTGGTTCTTATGTTGGCTAAATGGAAGGGATGAAAGAGAAATGAAAGATAGATTAGATATTTGTTTGTTGGAGATTATTGTATAGATATATTTTGTATATCTATATTTACTCCCCACATTCTCTCTTGCTTCTCCTCTCTCTCACTTAATCATTTCATAGATATGTGGGAGATTATTAAGTAATGTGGCTCCATAAATAAATTGACACATGTCTAAGAGATATGAAACCAATCTTGCCAAATTCAATTAACCATGTGCTAACATACTTCATCCTTATCCATCCACTCACCATCCGGCCAAGTGGCCTTATCTTAGCCCAAATTGTGCTCCACCAATTCTCTCTCTCTCTCATTAAACCACCAAAGCTTGCTTGGAAGAATGAACAAAAATGTTGGCCAAATAAAATGAGAACACATGGGCTAGTTGTAGATAAGTATTATGATAACATCCATTCCCCCTCATTCTCTCTCTATCTTATCCGGCCATGTGGCCTTCTCTTAGCCCAAATTGGTTAGATTTTTATTTATTTTTCTAGCATACTTAATGTCCAAAATGTCCCTCTCCCACTTGGGCTAAAAGTTGGGCCATTCTTTTAATTCTTTTGGCTACTAACTTTAATTCTTTGGGCCATAACAAATAACATCATCCATTACTTGTCCCACCCATAATAATTTGGGCTTCTTAATTTATTGATTGGGCCAACACTTGAGCCACCATAATAAATCTCTTTGGACTTCTAGATTAATTTCTTGGGCCATGAAAATAAATTAGGTCCAATACTTTTAATATTATCCCACCCTAAATATTTAATTAGGGTATCTATTCCAAACATTTAGAATTTAAGTTATTACCCTTGCACACTACATTTTATAACCAAATTAAACTTACTTTAATTAAGTCATAAAATTAATAATCTTGAGATAATAAAAGTATATCTCTTGACTTAATATAATATTAATATTATTATTCTCCCACATGTTCCTTAACGATTGGCTCGCTTGAGCTTAAAACTTAATTCCTTTGGCTTTTCCAAATAAAATATTTGGACTTCCTAACTAAAATGTTTGGGCCATAAAAATTAATATGGTCCATTACATTTAATTTCATTTTACCCTACTCATTTCATTAGGGTTTCTATGTACTCAAGTTAAATATAAATTCTTACCCAAGTACATTTAATTTCCTTAACCCAATTAGACTTACATTAATTAGGTTATAAAATTAATTAACCGAGATGTATAAAATAAATCTCTTAAAATTAGTATATATTTTATATACCATAATTCTCTCATCCCATAACCCTTAAGTTATTTAATTCTTCATTCCTAATATATAATTAGGATCATGCTAATTTCTTTTATTTGTCATCACATAATATTCGTATTCACTTACTCACATAATCATTAAATAAATTATGACATGCTCCACAAATCTCTTAGATTAGGTTACTAGTATATATTTAAATACTAGAATCACTAAATAACAATAACCATTTAGGTTATTTAATTCTCATACATAATAACTTATTCAAGTTATACAATTTATAGTGTATAATTTAATTTAATTTTCTCCTCCTCTCTATAAATTGTTTTCAAACAATTTATTTATATATTAAATATATAAATTTAATATATTCAATCATTTATTCAAATATGAATTTAATTTACTAACTACTTTGATACCAATATTCATATCTACATATTGGATCTCATCTCATATTTTAGCTTTACATCATTGGTATAATATTAAATATTATATCATTATCCATATAACATTTTTCACTTCTCACACTAATTTTGACTTTTCTTCATAAAAAGTCAACTGTTGACTTTGACCAAAAGTCAACCTTTACACATTTTGTGTTTACTGTCCATTCTGACTAAACTTGACGTTCCGGACGCAACCGAGCAGTCCATGCTTCAAAATTCTATCTCTAACTCAAATTTTGAGTTTTAAATTATTCCTTTCTTATTGCTAATCGTATTAACTAACGACTTTAAACTTAGTTATCTTCTTATCTACCATTCAAGGCTAACGTTCAAGCTATGTTAATTACTAACATAGTTTTATCTTGATCCTTATATCAATAACTTAATTCATCATTCCTCTTGCTAAAATATATGTAGCACCTTACTAAGTATATATATTTCTATACATATACTCATCTTCGTTTAACCTCATAGCTTTTCTTCCTGTGAAATCTTATATCCTTAATAAAATTTCCATATGCACTTATATAATATTTTTTAGACTATTCAGTTCATATGGAATTTACAGGTATCGTAATACCTTATTCTCGATATTCCTTCAAGTATATATTAATTCATTTCTAGGGTTTTGAAATTTTGTAACCCATATTTCTTTATTCTCATTCAATTAAGAAACCATATAGGTTCTTCTTAAAAATTTTGAAATCTTTAAAATTCCTTCACAGAAACGTCAATTCCATACACTTATTTTCTGTCTAGGTTCATCTTATAACCTTTAATCCATCATTTTAGGATTTTAATAATTATCTAAATTCTCGGGTTGTCACATTCACCCCTTCTTCTAAGAATTTCGTCCCCGAAATTAAAGCATACTAATCTCTGCTTATTCTCTTGATCAAAACTAGGTTTTTATCTTAACCTTTACAATTTCCTCCTTTGAGGATTTCTCATCTATTATCACATTTCACCATAACTACTCACTAGGAGTTTACATCTTCTAAACATTCAGCAAAACTAGGTTGTCATAATAACCTTTATTCAATCATCTCAGATTCTACTCGTACTCAACGAGTTCACACTATTCATATCCATAATCACATACTACCCCAACATTACTCTGAGGAGTTTAAAATATTTTTATATCTGTCTGAGGGATCATAAAATCATGAACTTTGAGGTTTAGGGTATTTCTACCTGCTACCTCTTTCAATTAAGAAAGAAAGGTAATCTACCTCTAAAATATTTTATATTTGGTATGTTTACAATCACAAAGAAGGTAAACTACCGATGCGGGTACTTTAGAGGATCGGTCTGCTGTACCTTAGTAATCGGAACGACTATATGCGTTCTTAGATTGGAATATTTTATCCCATTAGTATATCCCCATTTTTAGGGTTATTCACCTCAGACTCATCATAAGATTCCACACCAAAACAATTTGGTTTGGCATAAGCTTTCAAAGAATACTTTGAATTTCATAAACATTTGTCTAGCTGAATCAAATAGCTTAGACGCATATCAATCATTCGAATTTCAATCGAAACATTTCTAGCCAAATTCAGTTGGCAATAAATTATCTTTAAAATTCTTAAAATCATTTTATGACGTCATGATACCGCACTGTATTTATAGTACGTTTGAGGATTCCGTCATTGTGTGACTTTGTCATACTACATCATACCATAGTGGGCTGATGATCTTTAGATCACATACCACACTAGGTAATTCTGCATTGATAACTCCATCATTTTTATCATCTCTGCACCAGGTTGCATGATGCATTAATGATATAAAAATATATTTTGATAATTCAAATCATTTTCGTCTTGCCGAATCAATTAGCATAGACTCTTCTTTAAACCGTTCAAAAATCTTTAAAAATCATCTTTGGTGTCATCACGCCACAACAGGTAACGATGTGTTAGTAGTACGAAGCCCACTTCTACACAGTTGTAACCCTATGTTGAGGATAACAAAATTCATTTTATTTCGAAAGGCACATCAGTGCGAATTTAGCTTGATGTCAAAAACTTTGAAGTCTAGCATAGCTAGAAGATTTGGAATACCTATGCTTCCATCATCAACTTCAATTTCTCTAATGATCCATTGCTTAATAAATCTATCTATTTCTATCATCTTCAATTCTCCAATCTCAACATAACTATACCAGTTCGTCAAACTTACCACACATTATGAGTTCAGGAACTTTCCACAATCATATGAGTTTAAGAACTTGTCCTAGTCAGACCTTTGGCGTCCATTCGCTGAGGGGTTCATAAACATTTCATACAATTATGAGTCACGAACGTACCATAAGTATGAGTTTTAAGAACTCGTACTTAACCTTATATTCTCTATCTATTCGTTATACACATGAGAAAAGAATCACCTTATCCACATGCATATAACAAATAGCGCGACATTAGGTTCCAATGATTATCAATGTAAGAAACTAAGTGGTTGTCAAATCAAACTCGGCCACTAATCAATAGGAAGCTAAGCGGACAATTCTCCGCCCATACAAAGAATTGGTCAACCTAACCACTATATCGACCAGGAAGCTAAGTGATTCTAAAACCAAGTACAAATTCCCTGCCCATACAAGGAATCATACAACTCAGCTGCTGACTTGAGTCCTCAATTGAAATCCCTCACCATTCTAACTTTCTCTTTTCTTAATACGAATTTTCTTTAATCCGCATCTTAACATTTACCACTCTTTTCTGAGTTTACATTATACCATTTCATAGTACATTCTCTTTATAGCGTCAGGCTATATCATACCAATCACTTAACATATCTTATGTTATTCAATGATTTAATCTGATCACGTCGTGATCTTATTTGGTAATCATTTCTCCTTATACTTATGATCGTTTTATTTTACGATCTTCTTATTCTTCTCTTTAATCATAGTATATTATGATTTTATTAACACTTCTCATCTTATAGACATAGTCTATTTATTATCACCTTTCATCTCTATTATTGGAGTCAGGTAACTCCGGATTCCTATCCTTATATCTCTTCAAGATTCTTCTTTGAATTTTATTTATCTTTCTCTTTACTTAATAATGAATTTCCAAAAATTCATCTCTTATCGCTTAAATTCTATTCGAGTTTATTACTTATCATCTCTCCGCGGTTATATCCTAAGGTACACCTACCTAAGGTTTATAACCTACAGCTCTGATACCAACTGTAGCATCCCCAGATCCCGATCCTAATCACCAAGGATCTGGTATACTATTTCTATAACTATTGCGGAAGATATAAACATAAATTGTTTATACATTAAACTTTTACACATCATTCCCAAGGTCTACAACCTTAACTTAATACATACCTTCAATAACTTAAAGGTTTACAATGCTATGTTCGTTAGAAAATTTAATAGATCTAACTGTAACATAAAATAATCTTGCACTTTGCCCTTGTCTCTGTCTTTATTCAAGCTTTCATCTAAATCTGAAAATTTTATCATGATATAGCAAGGGTGAGCATCAAATTTGCCCAGCAAGTTTAAATTCAATAAAGATATATCATGATTGAAAAGATTGAATAAGCTTTCAAGTTTTTAACAATATAATAATTGTGAAATAACATGAATCAAGTTTCAATAATTTCATGACTGAATCAATAATGTTTGAAGGTCAACAATGACCATAAACAATTTAACTGAACCTTATGGTAATGAAGGTGATCAGCCTTTCATACCTGATGAACATATGCAACATGCACTAAATGCGAATCAATAACCAGTATAGACATGAATAATCATCAATAATTATTCACTAACATGCTTTGAACATACAACTCAAGTTTGAGTTAGGAAACTTGCCTGATTCGTTGACTACTGCTACGCAGTTTAAGTTAACTTCTTTTGGTAAGACCTATCATTAATAATAAGATTGGTCTTTAAATCAGCAATTTTCTACTTTGTATAATAATACAATTACTTTATTAATCAATTATCTAACACTTAATCAAATATTAGATAACTTCTTAACACATCGGTATTATTATCAGTCTTAGATAATTCTTCAATCACTGTATCATATTTATTAAGATTAAACACTTAATCTTATACATTATAAGTTCTTCTTTATACTCTAATAAGTCAAATACTAATCCAACAACCTGGATTTTAAATTTAACAACCAAATTGCCAATCCAGCAGACTGGATACAGAATCCAGCAACCTGGATTCAACAAATTTCCAATCCAGCAAGTCAAACTGCAATCCAGCAAACTGGATTACAAATCCAGCAACTAGATTGCAATCCAGCAAGTTGGATTCAACATATTTTCAATTCAGTAAACTTCTTTTCAATCCAGCAAGCTGGATTCATCAGATTTTCTAATCCAGCAAGCTGGATTCCATATCCGTACACGAAAATACCAAATCAACTTATTATTTTTCTATCATTTGTACAAACATGTATACACATATTTCATACACAAAAAGTATTTTTCCAAAATTTTCCAACTTCCTTTGGTATTTTTTTAAAAATTATTTTTAGTTAATTCCTTAAGAAATTAGCTACCTCGTGCTTAACTCCAGAAATTCCCATCTCTTGGCACAATCTTATACATGTTAACGTGACACTCCAGTTTAAATTTCGTGGCCATCGGAGTTATAGAACTCCGGCTATAGCGATTTTCGTCGGAAAATCACAGAAATTGAAATGGTCATAACTTGCTCATTTTAACTCGGAATGAGCTCATTTTTGGACACAAGGTACTTGATATCATATATTTTCATGTCCCAAAAGGCCAGAATTTTTCTCACAATTTAAGTTGCCGAAAATGCCCTTTTAAAAATTTGGGCAGAAGCTAAATGCCATTTTGCAGTTTTTTCGTGCTTTATTAAATATTTTCCATACGGAAATCTACAACTCCTTTTTCAGTGATTCCACTTGGAGATGTTAGATAACTTATCATAGTATACTCCCAAAATTTTCCAGAATTTTTACATGTCCGAAAAATGACCACACTACCCCTACTCTTTGACTGTCCAAAACAGTCCATTTTTCCTTAAAAACACAAAACTGTTTTTGGTAAAACAGTCACTACAACTTGTGTACTCAACATTTTTGAGTACTACCACTTGGGTTTAGTAGTTAACACGTATATCTAGCACCTCCCTTTGACGGATCGCAAAATGAAGCTATAGATTTAAAACGGTGGAAATCCAAAGTACATAGAAATTTTAGAGCTTATAAAACTAGAAAATCACTTTTCTTTATTTTCGATTTCCAACTAAATCAACACCCAATATGGGTAGATCTAAACATTAAACACTCATAAACATATAGATCTAAGATTTTTGAGTTTAGAAACATAGATTCAAAGTTTGATTTACAATAATCAAAAATTATATAAACAAAAGGGGTTTATACCTTTTTGTTCACATGCTCTCCTTTCTCTTCTTCCATGGATGGCTATGGAGTTTTGATGACTTATCAAAAACTTCCCTTCCCCTCCTCCATGGCTGCCGAACCACTTCTTTCTCTCTCTCTCTAGTTGGTTCTTATGTTGGCTAAATGGAAGGGATGAAAGAGAAATGAAAGATAGATTAGATATTTGTTTGTTGGAGATTATTGTATAGATATATTTTGTATATCTATATTTACTCCCCACATTCTCTCTTGCTTCTCCTCTCTCTCACTTAATCATTTCATAGATATGTGGGAGATTATTAAGTAATGTGGCTCCATAAATAAATTGACACATGTCTAAGAGATATGAAACCAATCTTGCCAAATTCAATTAACCATGTGCTAACATACTTCATCCTTATCCATCCACTCACCATCCGGCCAAGTGGCCTTATCTTAGCCCAAATTGTGCTCCACCAATTCTCTCTCTCTCTCATTAAACCACCAAAGCTTGCTTGGAAGAATGAACAAAAATGTTGGCCAAATAAAATGAGAACACATGGGCTAGTTGTAGATAAGTATTATGATAACATCCATTCCCCCTCATTCTCTCTCTATCTTATCCGGCCATGTGGCCTTCTCTTAGCCCAAATTGGTTAGATTTTTATTTATTTTTCTAGCATACTTAATGTCCAAAATGTCCCTCTCCCACTTGGGCTAAAAGTTGGGCCATTCTTTTAATTCTTTTGGCTACTAACTTTAATTCTTTGGGCCATAACAAATAACATCATCCATTACTTGTCCCACCCATAATAATTTGGGCTTCTTAATTTATTGATTGGGCCAACACTTGAGCCACCATAATAAATCTCTTTGGACTTCTAGATTAATTTCTTGGGCCATGAAAATAAATTAGGTCCAATACTTTTAATATTATCCCACCCTAAATATTTAATTAGGGTATCTATTCCAAACATTTAGAATTTAAGTTATTACCCTTGCACACTACATTTTATAACCAAATTAAACTTACTTTAATTAAGTCATAAAATTAATAATCTTGAGATAATAAAAGTATATCTCTTGACTTAATATAATATTAATATTATTATTCTCCCACATGTTCCTTAACGATTGGCTCGCTTGAGCTTAAAACTTAATTCCTTTGGCTTTTCCAAATAAAATATTTGGACTTCCTAACTAAAATGTTTGGGCCATAAAAATTAATATGGTCCATTACATTTAATTTCATTTTACCCTACTCATTTCATTAGGGTTTCTATGTACTCAAGTTAAATATAAATTCTTACCCAAGTACATTTAATTTCCTTAACCCAATTAGACTTACATTAATTAGGTTATAAAATTAATTAACCGAGATGTATAAAATAAATCTCTTAAAATTAGTATATATTTTATATACCATAATTCTCTCATCCCATAACCCTTAAGTTATTTAATTCTTCATTCCTAATATATAATTAGGATCATGCTAATTTCTTTTATTTGTCATCACATAATATTCGTATTCACTTACTCACATAATCATTAAATAAATTATGACATGCTCCACAAATCTCTTAGATTAGGTTACTAGTATATATTTAAATACTAGAATCACTAAATAACAATAACCATTTAGGTTATTTAATTCTCATACATAATAACTTATTCAAGTTATACAATTTATAGTGTATAATTTAATTTAATTTTCTCCTCCTCTCCATAAATTGTTTTCAAACAATTTATTTATATATTAAATATATAAATTTAATATATTCAATCATTTATTCAAATATGAATTTAATTTACTAACTACTTTGATACCAATATTCATATCTACATATTGGATCTCATCTCATATTTTAGCTTTACATCATTGGTATAATATTAAATATTATATCATTATCCATATAACATTTTTCACTTCTCACACTAATTTTGACTTTTCTTCATAAAAAGTCAACTGTTGACTTTGACCAAAAGTCAACCTTTACACATTTTGTGTTTACTGTCCATTCTGACTAAACTTGACGTTCCGGACGCAACCGAGCAGTCCATGCTTCAAAATTCTATCTCTAACTCAAATTTTGAGTTTTAAATTATTCCTTTCTTATTGCTAATCGTATTAACTAACGACTTTAAACTTAGTTATCTTCTTATCTACCATTCAAGGCTAACGTTCAAGCTATGTTAATTACTAACATAGTTTTATCTTGATCCTTATATCAATAACTTAATTCATCATTCCTCTTGCTAAAATATATGTAGCACCTTACTAAGTATATATATTTCTATACATATACTCATCTTCGTTTAACCTCATAACTTTTCTTCCTGTGAAATCTTATATCCTTAATAAAATTTCCATATGCACTTATATAATATTTTTTAGACTATTCAGTTCATATGGAATTTACAGGTATCGTAATACCTTATTCTCGATATTCCTTCAAGTATATATTAATTCATTTCTAGGGTTTTGAAATTTTGTAACCCATATTTCTTTATTCTCATTCAATTAAGAAACCATATAGGCTCTTCTTAAAAATTTTGAAATCTTTAAAATTCCTTCACAGAAACGTCAATTCCATACACTTATTTTCTGTCTAGGTTCATCTTATAACCTTTAATCCATCATTTTAGGATTTTAATAATTATCTAAATTCTCGGGTTGTCACAAAATATCAGACCAAATTCTCAGTTACGTTGTTTTGCTTTTGGCTATTGAAACACTGATAATTTGAGAGTGAGTGAATTGTGGTTCAATGAAGGGTCTAGCAATCTCAGAAGGGAGAATGATTAGTCATTTAAGCATTACAAAGGTATAAATCCTTTTCCTTGCTTCCCTTTCATTCTCTGTCAAAACAGAGTTCGTCAATATTGAAATACAAATTCTTGAATTCATGGAAGTAGATGTTAATAAGGTTGGGTATGGGTTACATAGTTGTTATATGACCATATAAACATGTTTCAACTGTAATTGGAATGTTTAGAATCAATTTCATGAGTGAATTCTGTGGTTGGGCTAGCAATATGCCGAAGCAGACTGCTACTGGTCTGAACCAGACATGGCGCATCTAAGCCGGATTAACACTGAGGCGCAGTGTAGCTGCGCCGACCTCTGAGTTTAGTTTTTGCTTTCTGTTTTCAGGTCTGATTAGTGTCGGTAAAGTATTATAGCTTAAGACAACATGCAAACATGTATAACATATATATATGAGTGTAATAACCTAATGTGAACATGTTTTACAAAGATTAACATGATTTGGTATACGATCTTTAACAAGGACTTTAAGTTTTGGAAACAAACTTTGTTAAAGTTTATGTTTTGCAAATTTTGAGCTTAGTGGTCTATACACATGACTGATTTCACACATAAACGAGCATGACAAGTGATTCTTAGTTCCTTTGTTCATGACCACCTTATTAGGCTTTGTGTTAGAGGAGTTTTCCAAGAAAAAGCTTAGCATGGTGAACTAACTTGCATGGCTACTACATGATTTAAATTCTGACCTTGCAAGCATGATAACATGACTTGACTACATATGTTTAGAGCTTTGAAGTTGTCTTGTATATGTTGAGTGGCATTGTTCAAGTCTACAATGGTTTCAAAAGCAAACTTGAACATATCTCCAAAAATCTAGTTGCATCACATGGATATCTAGATTTTAAAGGATTTATAAGTCATGCTATGTCTATAATATCCCTAGATATGATTTATATGTGCTATATTGCATCATTTATGATAAAATGATTTCAAAGACAACCTCGAGCAGGTTTTTGAACTTAAGTTGAATTGCATATGAGTATTTAGATTTTAAAGGCTTGAGATGCCATGTTATGTTTCATTATGTCTCTAAACATAAGTCTTATATGTTAAACATAATGAAAGTAAACCAAGCATGATGTTAAAGCATGTTTTAAAGTGTTAAACAATGCTAGCTATGAGTAAAAGATATGAATATGAATGAGCATGTGTAGTACAGATTATGTGACCTCTTTATGAGAACATAAGGTTAATTAGTACACCTAGTGATTACATAATCCTATTTGGTTTTGATTTCGTGAAAATCCTAAACTAAAGTCCCTAATATATAAGGTTGAACTTGAAGTGGTTATACAAGTATGTAAAGACCTTTTGTGAGTATATGAGAAGTGTGAGTGTTTAAGTGTGTAAAAGTTCGGACAGAAACCACAAGGCTATAGCCGAGTCTAGGCTTAGCCAGGGGACGGTGCAGCTGCGCCTGTCCTAGGCTTAGCCACGGCGCAGCTGCGCCGTGCAGCAGTCTTAGATATGCTTCTGTTTTTGAACTAAAGTTCGAGGCATGCTTATATGATTACTTTAATTTACAATACATGACCAATATGCTATGTAATGTGTTTAGAAGCATGCTATGTGATAGAGATGAATGTTAATTATAATTTTCAAAAGTTAAATCCAAAGGAATACTTTCAAGATATTAAGCAATAATACATTGTTTGGATTTGTAATGTCTTACAAACTGAATTGTGCTATGAATATATAGTATAGGTGATGTTGTATGAAGTTACGACTTAGTTAGAAGTGTATGTGTGCGTTTTAACTTACCTATACGAGTTTTAAATATGTCAATCACATAGCGAGTCAAGTGTGTGATAGATATATACGGATGTTGATGTCATGTCCGAATAGTTAAGGTATACCTATACGGACCTAGCTACTCCGAGAATATGATAAGAAAGTGAAGTGTAGGTTTTACGAACCTAGTTAGGAAATAATGTAACATTGTTATTACATTGAGAATGCATGAAATATGTTACTGATGGATATGAATCCATGATTATATAATTGTGTAGGAATACACGCGGTGCAGATAAGCTTTAAGCAGTTAAGTCGTAGTTCATAAACTACGAATCAAGTAAGTCTTTCAGTTCCTATTTGATATCTGAATTCTATAACTGTTAGTTGAACTATATTATGCTATGCAAATGTTGATGTATATATATGAAATGCATATGAGATATGTATGAAATGTGAAACTTGATCTTTTATGATATGCTTGTGAAGTAAATCTCTATGCCTGTTATGTGAGAAGTAACATGCGTAGTAAATATTAATTGATCATGAACGCGTTAAATAAATATGCTATGTGCTGCATGAAAATTGTTAGAATTGCTGGGCTGTCGAGCTCACCCTTGCAAATAACCACTTTTGAAGGTTAAGGACTCACGGTAAAGTTATGTGCTACTTGATTGATAAAGTTCACTGGTATCGAAGGAGATTGATTGATTTATTTAAATATATGTTCTTGAACCACATTTAGGTTATAGGAGATGTACAGGATAGTAGTTTACGATGAGTAATACATGTTAAGTTGTATTATGTTATACATAGAGGAATTCGAATCGAGATGTAAAGATTTATTCATTAATTCGAATAGATTGAATCATAAAATAAATTGATTCAGGAATTTGTAATTGATTTAAGTTAAGAAATCAATAAAAGATTTATTTTCAAAGGAGATTAAAAAAGTTTAAATTATTTCGCATATTTATATAACATCGAATGTGATGTAATACATGAATAGTAAATGACCAAGTTGTGAAACTTATAAAAGTTTGGGGTCATTGTGCAGATCCTGGTAATGGAATGAATTTATATTCTAAATTATAATAAGCAAGGTTATATTCATTAAGTTATGAATAAAAGATATAATAGTTTGACGATAGTAGTATCGTGGCGGACCGGATTCGAGGTTCGAAGGAACTTGGATTTGGGGGCGTCACACGCGCAATGACGAATGCTTTCTCCATTTCCTTTACCCAGGTTTGGGCTTCAATTGGATCTGTGGTTCCCTAGAATTCAGGCGGTCCCACTGATTTAAAGTCCTTAAAAATTGCCAATCTTTCGGCTGGCTGATTTTTCGCTCTTCCTCTTCCTGCGGGAGCTCTATTCCCCATAGCTTCGACTATCATATTTGCAAAGTTTTGTATCGGGTCAGCTTGACCTCCTTCATTATTTATCGACTGCTCTTCTCTTTGGTTTCGATTCTGTCGTCTAGGCGGCATGATCTGATTTAAATAAAAATCTTATATTAATTCTCTTTCTCTACACAAATTCTTAACACAATATGAATTCAACACATAATTCTCATATAATCACATATTTATTCAAATAGCTCATAGTACATTTAGTACTTAACACATATAACTATCCCTTTTTAAATCATATCAGGATTAACAACA
This sequence comes from Panax notoginseng, assembly GCA_016801055.1. Lineage (NCBI taxonomy): Eukaryota > Viridiplantae > Streptophyta > Magnoliopsida > Apiales > Araliaceae > Panax > Panax notoginseng. The sequence continues at coordinate 120,225,258 of CM029017.1, forward strand.
CAACTTTACACAAAAAATTGCAATTCTCCATTCACACATAGTTATTCCCAGTTCATCAAACATACCACACTTATGAGTTCAGGAACTTGCCACAATTATATAAGTGTATGAACTTATCCTAGTCAGACCTTTGGCGTCCATTCGCTGAGGGGTTCAAAACATTTCATATAATTACGAGTCATTAACTTACCAAAAGTATGAGTTTTAAAAACATACAAATTAATCTTAATCTTATATTTATATCGAAAATAAAGATCTCATTCATACAAACATATTTATATTTACATATGTTTACACATCGTTCTCGATATTACAACCCTTAATATCATAATCTATCAAAAGATATTATCGCTTATTCTTAAGCTATCTACCGTCCACTCCCTTCTCCAGTCTTCTTCTTATTGGGACACTTGTTGAATCCGTGACCTATTCTCCCATATGAAAAACACTTCCTCATATTCGGTTTTGGACAATGTAGGGAAATATGTCCTTCCTGCTTACAGTTAAAGCACACGCTCTTCCACATCATGCATTCTCCCACGTGAGTCTTTCCACACTTGCTGCAAGCTTGCCTCTTCTTCGGGTTTGAATTTTCAGAGTTGTCGCTGTCGTTGTCCCTCTTTCTCTTATTCTTGCTTGTCTTGCTGGTTCCTTCCGACGATCCACCACCTTCATCCTTCATTCTTTCCACCTGCGCCTTTAGCTCGTTCCGTTCTTCAGTCATTTCACGTAACGCTCGCTCCGTCTTCCACAACTCCTCCAAGAGAAATAATTTACTCCGGATTTCCTGGACTTCTGCATATAGTTGATCTTGTTCTCCAACTTTGATCTTATTCTTTAACTCCACCTTAGCTTCTTCAGACTCCGCCTCCTCATCACCACTCAGATACATCTCGGGATAATCGTCATGATCACTCCCAAGATTAACCATAGGTTCATTTTTCCCCACTTCTTCGACTGACTCGCTTTGCATTGGCACCTCGACTACTGGAACTGGTGCAACAGCCGCTAGCATCTCCGCACTCATTTTACCTTCTCCAGACATCCTACAATCAGTTTAAATAACTTGATTAGTACATCATTAGTGCAAACTCCTCACACTATGTGTCCTCATATCTCATTATCGATATACTTCGGCAATCCCCCACTTAGTACTCTAAATGAGTATTCTGTATCTTGCTTATAGTTATAATCCTAGGGTTTCCCCTGTAACGCCCGAGAAAAATCGAATTTTTAGGAGAATTAAAATTTTATTTAATTATGAGGATTAAATGAATTTAATTGATTAGTTATGGGAGCAAGCTAATTGAAGGTCGTTATATGACCTAGATATGTCAGAATGTCGTAGTATTTTGGATACGTGGTAGAATTAAAGTGTTTGAATTTTCAAGATAAAAATAAAAGCTTTCCGAGAAATTTTTCGAAAAATACTATTCACGCATTTCTGCTTGGTAATTATTTTTGAATTTCCGAGAAATATGTAATGATAGAATGACAAGGTAAGATGGATTATGTAATAAAAATGTAGTTATGCAAAATGTAATATTTCGCTTGCAGACTTAATTTATAAACGTTAAGAAGGGCAAAGTAGTAACGAGTAAGTAATAATTGTATGATACTTTGGTATTGTGCAAAGTAATGAAAACAAGTATAATACGAAGTATTATACGAGTTTGTATGAAGGATGAAATATAATATATAGATTCTATATGAATTAGAATACGAAAATGATACATAAACTGTATGTATATGTATTAAGTAATGTTAATGGACTTGGAAAGGTTGATTGGAATTACTACTAGTCCAAGTAAATTAAAGGGTGAGGCCCAATTATTGATTAATAAACAAGTTAGTGTTTATTAATTTAAAGCCCAAAGATTAAGATTGATCCAAGCCCAAGCTAGAATCCATGAGTTGTTTGACCCATGGGGCAAACCATATTAATATGGTTAATATGATGACCAAGTTAAGACCAAGTTAATGTCGTGACCAAGTTAAAGTAATGACCAAGTAATAAGAGTAATGATAAAGTAAAGAATAAGTTTTGTGATAATGAAGTAATGAATAGTAAGGAGGTGGCTTAAGGAGGTGGGTTGAATTAATGACTAAATTACCCTAGCTTTGCAATTTCTATAAATAGAGAAGGCTTGCTAGCCATTTAACACTTGTTCAAACAATCTAGCTATTACAAAGTACTTAATTGTTAGAGAGATTAAGTTACAAATAAGTTACTTCCATAAGTAAGAAGAAGAAGAAGAAGAAGCTACTTACCAAGACTTCAAAAGTAAGATCTCTTCTCCAATTATCTTCTATCTCTACCATGATAGTTTGATAAGAAAAGTTTGGATTAAGGAACATGAATGTTAAAAAGTAAGAGGAATGAGTAAGCAATGAACTTAAGTTATATAAGTTGGTAATAAGTCATTTAAGCTAGCATAAGTTATAAACTTATGTGAAAGTATTATGAACTTGTATTGAGTTTATTAAGAGAAGTGATATGGATGTAAAAGAACTTGTATGATCATATGTATCATGTATACATAAGTAAATTTATATGTTAAGAACATATAAGGTATGATGATTAAGAAACTTTAATTGTCATAAGTCATGAACAATAAAATCTTAAGTAGTTTATAGTTTGACAAGTTATAAGTTCATAAAGAAATAAGTCTAAAATCCAACAATGAATATAAGTTTTTATAATAAGTATGTTGAGATGTTCACATGATGAATGGAATTCATTTGTAATGTTGAACAAATCATAAGAATGAAGATTTGCTGGAAATTGCACGATTGGACGATAATCGTCGAATTCGTAAAATTCTCGGAATAGAAGTCAAATTTTGTGTTTGAACTCGAAGCCATTGTTTTTCGATGGAGACAAGTCATATTTGTCATTTAAGAGTTGCAGACTCAAAAATGATCGGATTCTGACTTAGAACGAAGAAACGAGCATTGAACGTTCACGGAGGTTTATCGTTTTCGTTAAAAATGAACCAATAGGTGAATTTTTAGCAAACGAAGTCAAATAGATAAAATTCTTGCATGAACGCGTAGATTACGTAATTTGTGAACCGTAGGCTTTTGAACGAGCCAATTCAGACTTAGAACGAAGTAGTTATGCGTCCGGGACGTTCACAAAAATTCAAAGACAGAATTTTTTTTGGTGCATAGAGTTGGCGCCGCGGCGCCAACCCAAAGCCAAATTGGTCACGCCGCAGTGCCATGCACAGTACAAGACCTTCTGAAGAGTGGCGCCGCAGCACGGACCACCAAGTAAGGACTCGCGCCGCAGCGCCAAGTCCGGGACAATGCCACTATTAATGCGCGCCGCAACGTGAGATGTAAGTATAAAACCGGTGTGCCAACCCGGAAATTTGGTTTGTCCAGAATTTAAGTTTAAAGAATTAGTTATTAATAAAATAAATTTTTATTATTACTATTCTATGCTAAGTGTTTATTAATCGTTCTATGACCTAGGATGATTATAAGTCGGGAGTATTCTGGCTATGGGCTAGATTGAACGAGTAAGAATTTTCAAGACGAAAATGAAAGTTTTCCGGGAACAAAATATTTTTCGGGGAAAAAGACGAAATAGGCACTATTCATCAATTTCTGCTCGGAATTTTATTTTGAAATTCCGAGAAGTTATAGATTACGTAAAATGTTGAGACATGATGAAATATTTAATAATATTTCAGTTATGGCCAAAGACGAAATATCCAAAAATATTTGGATTCCGAGAATTGCAGTTTTCGAACTGTCGGACGAATTCCGAATTACGGAAGCACGAAGCTTCCAAGAGAAGCTAGCTAAGGAGGTGGGGCGGCTACTTGGTCACCAAGTAAACTTGGTGGCTAAGTTATGAATAGTAAGGAGGTTAGGGTGGCAAAATGACTAAAATACCCCTAGCCTTGGTTTTCTATATAAACAAGCTTAAGTTCATTATTTTGAGCTATTGGAAATCCTACTCTTTGAGAGAGAAAGAGAGAGACTTCCGATGGAAGAAGAGAGGAAGAGGAATGAGGAAAAGCTAGCTTGAATGCACGCTTTGTCCGACAAAAGGAGATTAAAGAAGAACGGTAATCCGAACACTAGTTTCTTCTAAATTTTCTTTAAATTTTTATGTTCAAAAACATAACTTAATGAAGATAAGAAGTAGATGAAGTTAAGAATGATTTCATATGGTTGAAATCATGAGAAAATGAAGAAATAAGAATTAGAAATTTATTTTATGAATTTCTTAAGGAAGTATAAGATTCGTAAGGATTTTGAGCGATCTGAATGAATTTTATGAATGAGTAGGTTAAATTAGTAAGGAATGATGTTCTATAACATTAAATTTTAAGAAAACGTAGAATTATAACCCAAAATATCGATTAAAACGATGAACGCGAAGAACACGTGAAGAACACGAAGAACGTTGTTGATGGACAAATTTAAAACTATCGTAGTGTAATTGTTGTTGATGGACAAGTTTAAAACCATTGTGTATAAGTTAGATGCTTATTGCTTGGTTAGGAACATTAGAAACATTTATGAAGAACGGATTAAAATGGAGCTATAACGAAGTTATGGCAAAATTTCGTAAAAGACGAACGAGAATTAGAAAGTCAGTAAATGAACCCAAATGTGTAGGGTTTCATAAAATTGTAAGAGAACGTATAAAATGTGAGTCGTGAACTCAAGAACGAATGAATTCCGAGTTCGGATGACCAAATTACGGATGAACGAATGAAGAACATTAAAAATGTTAAAATGAACGAAGAGTGAAGATTAAGCTAATTGAATGGCATGTTAACGGATTCAGAATGATTTTTTGTCCGTGGGTAATCGAAGTTCGTAAGATAAGAAAGAAAATGGCTTTGGATCGACCTCGTTCCGAGTTATAACGAAGAAGTTATGAGATTTCGAAATCAGCGTCTCAAGCTTGTAAAAAACTTAGAAAAAATTTTCTAGGTTTCATGCTCGATGCCGCAGCTCGAGTCGGGCCTTGGAGACCGGTGCCGCAGCGCGAGATCGACCATAATCTTCTGAAGAGTGGCGCCGCAGCGCGAGTGATAACAAAGGACTTGGCGCCGCAACGCTAGGCCAAAAAAGATGAGAGAGAAGTAGGTCGCGCTGCAACGCGAGAGGAAAGGAAGGGAGTGGCGCCGCAGCGCCGGTGCAGGGCAAGGCCCAAAAATGAGATCTTTATTTCTCAATTACTGGGGGATGTGCAAGAAAGAAGTATGAACACGTAGTTCACATAATGTAACACTTAAGTAAGTGCGTTAAACCATTAGTGAAGGTTGAACGGAAAGATTAAAAGAGATTAAAAGATAGAGAATGTAAGCGCTAGATTACGTAACCGATATCCGGGGACCGTAGTCATGATGAACGAACGTGAGGGATTACTATGATTGTGATTCCTTAGATGTTGGTTGATGAAGGTAATGAATAACATTCCGATGTTATGACATTGCATTGTAAGATGAACGTAAAGCATATAGGCACTGTGAACGCAACGTTGTTGCGAAGAACGATCGGTCTTAGCATACAATGAACAGTATGGCTTTGACATTAAGAAAGAATAATGAACATTGGGTTCATGGGATGGATAACAATCGAAATAGTTTAAAACCTTGAATAAAGGTTGAATGAGAGATTAAGAGACGAGCAACGTGAACGTTGAATACGTAAACGATCCTTGTGAATTGTATTCGCGTTGGACGAACGTTCTAAGTATACCTAGTTATATGACCTAGACGTTGATGAAAGTAGTAAGTAAGATACGAATGATATCAATAAAGCCGTAAGGTAATGAAGAATGTTGATTAACCGTGAATGGTGAAGAAACTGAGTTGAAGATAATAAAGTATAACGTTAAGAAGCCGAGTTAATAAGTATAACTTGGATAAACGTTCTGAGTTGAATGAACTAGACGTTTCAAGATATGAATAAATTCATATGAAATGGTTAAAGCTATGACCTCATAGTATTGACATTGAATGATCGTTCCGAGTATACAAAAGACTGTATGACTTAGACGATAAAGAATGAATCCTGAGGTATGACACTTACTTGCCAGAAAGCCATAAGGAATAAGAAGTTGACTTAACGAACATTGTATTTAATAGTTCGTATAAGTTAAGAGAAAGTTAGGTTGTGGTACAATCGTAACCTTTGATGGTTGACATATGGGAGCTGGGCTAAACAATTCCTTCAGAGAGCGAAGGTATATGCGAAACTGGCAACCGATCTAACTCACTGTGTGGGCAGTGTAGACGAGACGAGAACTTGTTTGTTAGTTGTTTGTGGGAAACCACTCAGAGTACCATATGGACTACTAGCAGAGAAATGATGTGTGCTGAGTCCTAGGAGAGTTATAAGAAGAAGATAAGAATGTAAATCATCAATGATGATGAACGTTTTGAGTAATACATCTTCGAATGTCATAAAGCCGTAAACTGGTAATGAAAGTTAGTCGCGTAAGCTTAAATTACAAGAACGCGAACCTTAAGAAGTAAAGTTAATTAAACCAATGCATAAGTCAAGTATATGACTAATTGGTGTACGTGCTATGTTCTTATGTGCTACATAGGAATTGGAATGAGCAGTTCAGCGTAAACTATAAGCTGTAGCTGTGCGTAAGGCAAGTTTTCTAATTTCATTCATATTTTACATGAATGCTAGTTTCTTAAACTTCTTAGATGTTGGACTTGAGAAGTTCTGTATGTGTGCGAATGTGTAATATTTGTACAAAGTGTTAGAACGTATGAGGCCTTATGCCACAATGTGAACACTCCGGTGTTTCCTTGAGATGAAATGTTCTGTGATTGAACTGTTCAATAAAAGAATGTTCTATTTATACATGAACCGTTATTGTTAAGTCTGTGCTAATAATTCTAGCCAGACATGATATGTATGCAAAAAAAAAGTAGAAGAATGAAAGTGGTAAGTGGTGTAAAGAGTATGTGATGAATGTTGTAAAATGATAGGAATCGAGACTATTCCTATTATTCAAGCTGCTTCATAACCTTTGTTCGGTTATCGAAGTTTTGAAGAATGTTTAAACTCTTGAAGTTGTTTGTTCGACTGTTATGACTTGTTAGGCAATTGAATGCTCACACTTGCTTTAAATGAAAAACATTTTTCAGCAAACGATGTTAGAAACAACTTAAGGATCCCATAAAGATCAAGCTTAGCGGTATCCAAAAGAAGTGCCATTCAGGATGTGAATGTGTGTGAAGATCAAGTGAAGACGTGTAATGTAGGAAGATGAATTGAACTATAGAATAGTTTAATGAACGTTTATGTATCCTTGGAGGCGGATGAAAGTCACTCATATACGATGTAAAGAATAATGTAATTATCATTATTTGAAATGAAAGAGGTTTAAGGTTTTAGAACTTGGGACTTGAGGATGTATGTTGTTATATTTCAGTATATAATGATGTATGTTTGGATGAATGATGTACTCGTGACGTACAAAATCTGGGTGTGAAGATAGACCGGATTTCGGGGCGTTACAGGTTGGTATCAAAGCTATATGTTATAACTCTTAGGTAAGAGTACCTAAGACTATAATCGTAGAGAGAAGGATAAGAAAATCGTTGAGTTAAACGATTAAGGAAGAAGATCACCACGTGATCATAGTAAATCGTAGTAACAGATGAGCTGTTAAACGATGAATGATTTATAGCTAATGCTAGAAATGAATGGTACTACGAAGTAGTACGGGAAGAAGAACTCAGATTGAGTTGAGAAGGATAGCATACGAATTAAAGAAAATTCGTATTAAGTAAAGAGAAATTTAGAAGTTGTATGATTTCAATTGAGGACTCATGTGATGGCTGAGTTGTATGAACCTTTGTATGGGCAGAGGTTTGTGCTTGGTGTAACAACTACTCAGTTTATTACAGTGATAATCATTGGAATTGGTTGCACTATTAAGATGTATATGACGAGAAGGTGAATCTTTTCTCATATATATACTTGATAGGTAGAGAACGATAAGGTAGGTGCGAGTTCTTGAAACTCATACTTATGGTAAGTTCGTGACTTATAATAATATGGTATATTTTCGAACGTCTCAGCGAATGGACGCCTAAGGTCTGTCTGGATGTTCTTAAACTCATACTATTGTGGAAAGTTTCTGAACTCATAATGTGTGGTAAGTGGATGGACTGTATTAAAGTATAGAGATGTTTAGACTGAAAACGAAGTATTTTCAGTAGACTTAGCATTAAAGGTTCTAGATTTCGAAGTTTATTCCAAATCCTCAAGCTATGCTAGATTTCGAAGTTTATTCAAATCATGTTGATATGTACATTTTGAAAAAGGAAAGGATTGGTTCAATTTTTTGGAACCAATGGATTTTAGAAGAACTATTCTTTGTATGTCTATGCTAATCATTTCGGCTTGACAGAAATTGATTTGAAACATCAAAATAAATTTTATATCATCCGTGCATTTGATGCAAGGGTGGTAAAAAGATGGAGTTATTAATGCAATTGAACCTGGTGGGATGTGATCTTAGGATCAACAATCTGCTATGGTATGATGCATAATGACGAAGTTATAAACTGACGAAGTCCTCAACGAACTGTGAAGAGTGCGGTATCATGACATCATGAAACGTTTTGATGTATTGCAAAAAAAAGAATTTAAAGAAGTAGTCGATGTCAAGTGAGTTGACTAGACAAATGTTTCAAGTTGATGTCCAATTTATTGGTATGGTCTAAGCTACTTGATTTGGCTAAGACGAATGGTATGTCATGATTAAAAGAAAATCGAGCTTTCTTTGAATAGCTATGCCGAACCAAATTATTTTGGTGCGGAATCTAATGATTAAGCCTGAGGTGAACATACCCTGAAATGGGGTTATACGATAGGCTAATCACCTACGTATGGAAAGAGGTAGTTTACCTTCTTTGTGATTGTAAACTTACCGTGTAAGAAAGGTTTACGGCGAAAGGCTGTTTAACCTAGTAAGAGTTCTTGGTCAATTTAACCCCTCAGCAAAAGAATGAAATGTTTTAAAGGAATCCTTATATTCCTATTTATTCCTTTCACTTCATGATTCTTGATAAGTTATGAAGGGTAGGGAATGTTTGAAAGATAATAACTTATTTGAAGAGAAGTTGAGAAGAAGGGTAAGCTAAAATTTTGAGGACGAAATTCTGTGAAGAAGGGGAGAATGTGATAACCCGGGTAAGGTTGTGGTTTTAAGAAATTCCGAGGACGAAATTTTTTTTAGGAGGGAAGAATGTGACAACCCAGAAATTCGGTTTGTCCAGAATTTAAGTTTAAAGAATTAGTTATTAATAAAATGAATTTTTATTAATACTATTCTGTGCTAAGTGTTTATTAATCGTTCTATGACATAGGATGATTATAAGTCGGGAGTATTTTGGCTGTGGGCTAGATTGAACGAGTAAGAATTTTCAAGACGAAAATGAAAGTTTTCCGGGAACAAAATATTATTTGGGGAAAAAGACGAAATATGCACTATTCATCAGTTTCTGCTCGGAGTTTTATTTTGAAATTCCGAGAAGTTATAGATTACGTAAAATGTTGAGACGTGATGGAATATTTAATAATATTTTAGTTATGGCCAAAGACGAAATATCCAAAAATATTTAGATTCCGAGAATCGCAATTTTCGAACTGTCGGACGAATTCCGAATTACAGAAGCACGAAGCTTCCAAGGGAAGCTAGATCGGCCATAATCTTCTGGAGAGTGGCGCCGCAGCGCGAGTGATAACAAAGGACTTGGCACCGCAGCGCCAGGCCAAAAGAGATGAGAAAGAAGTAGGTCGCGCCGCAGCGCGAGAGGAAAGGAAGGGAGTGGCGCCGCAGCGCCGGTGCAGGGCAAGGCCCAGAAATGAGATATTTATTTCTCAATTACTGGGGGATGTGCAAGAAAGAAGTATGAACACGTAGTTCACATAATGTAACACTTAAGTAAGTGTGTTAAACCTTTAGTGAAGGTAGAACGGAAAGATTAAAAGAGATTAAAAGATAGAGAATGTAAGCGCTAGATTACGTAACCGATATCCGGGGTGTAGCATCCCCAGATCCCAGTCCTAATCACCAAGGATCTGGTATACTATTTCTACAACTATTGCGGAAGATATAAACATAAATTGTTTATACATTAAACTTTTACACCTCATTCCCAAGGTCTACAACCTTAACTTAATACATACCTTCAATATCTAAAAAGGTTTACAATGCTATTTTCGTCAGAAAATTTAATAGATCTAACTGCATAATAACTTAATCTTGGACTTTGCCTTTACCTCTGTCTTTACTCGAGCTTTCATCTTAATCTGAAATTTTTTATCATGATATAGCAAGGGTGATCATCAAATTTGCCCAGCAAGCATAAGTTTAATTGAGGATATATCATGATTGAAAAGAATGAATAATAAGTTGGCTAACTTTCAACAATATAAACATTGTGAAAGAGCATAAACAAATTTTCTTAGCTGAAAGACCAAATCAATAAAAATGAATGGTCAATAATGAACATGAACAGATTAACTGAACCAAATGGTAATGAAGGTGATCAGTCTTTTATACCTGATGAACATTTACAATATGCACAACGTGCGAATCAATAATCAATATAGACGTGAATAATCAACAACAATTATTCATTAACATGCTTTGAACATGCAACTCAAGTTTGAGTTAGGAAAAACTTGCCTGATTCGTTGACTACTGCTACGCAGTTTAAGTTAACTTCTTTTGGTAAGACCTATCATGAATAATAAGATTGGTCTTTCAATCGGCATATTCTACTTTGTATCATAATACAATTACTTTATTAATAGATTGTCTAACACTTAATCAAATATTTAGATAACACCTTAACCCATCAGCATTATTATCATCCTTTTGATAATTCTTTAATCATTATATCATATACATTATGATTTAACACTTTAATAAGTCAAATACCAAACCAGCAACCTGGATTTCAAATCCAGCAAGCTGGATTCCAAATCCAGTAACCTAGATGGTCAATTCCCAAACCCAACCTCAATCCAGCAAATTGGATTCTATATCCAGCAACTAGATTGCAATCCAGCAAGCTGGATCCAACAAATTTTTAATTCAGTAAACTTCTTTTCAATCCAACAAGCTGGATTCATCAGATTTTCTAATCCAGCAAGCTGGATTCCATATCCTTTTCACGAAAATACCAAATCAACTTATTATTTGTCTATCCTTTGTCCAAACATGTATACATATATTTCATACACAAAAAATATTTTTCCAAAATTTTCCAACTTCCTTTGGTATTTTTCAAAAATCATTTTTAGTTAATTCCTTAAGAAATTAGCTACCTCGTGCTTAACTCCATAAATTCCCATCTCTTGGCACAATCTTATACGTCTTAACGTGAGCCTACAGCTTAAATTTCGTGGCCATCGGAGTTATAGAACTCCGGTTATAGCCGTTTTCGTCGGAAAATCACAGAAATTGAAATGGTCATAACTTGCTCATTTTAACTCGGAATGAACTCATTTTTGGACAGTAGGTACTTTATACCATATATTTTCATTTCCCAAAAGGTTGGAATTTTTCTCACACATTAAGTTGCCGAAACATCCCTTTTAAACTTTTGGGCAGAAGCTAAATTGTCGTTTTGCAGTTTTTTTGTGCTTTGTTAAACATTTTCCATACGGAAATCTACAACTCCTTTTTCAGTGATTCCACTTGGAGATGTTAGATAATTTATCATAGTACCCTCCCAAATTTTTCCAGAATATTTAGATGTCCAAAAAATAACCAAACTGCTCCTACTCTTTGACTGTCCAAAACAGTATGTTTTCATTTTTAGCAACGAAACTATTTTTGGTAAAACAGTCACTACAACTTGTGTGCTCAACATTTTTGAGTTCTACCATTTGGGTTTAGTAGTTAACTTACATATCTAGTATATCCCTTTGACGGATCGCAAAAAGAAGGTGTAGATCAAAAACGGTGGAAATCCAAAGTACATAGAAATTTAGGGCTTATAAACTAGAAAATCATTTTTTCTTTCCTTTTGATTTCTAAACAAAACAACACCCAATATGGGTAAATCTAAACATGAAACACTCATAAACACATAGATCTAAGGTTTTTGAGTTTAAAAACATAGTTTCAAGATTTGATTTACCATAATCAAAAAAAAATTACATAAACAAAAGGGGTTTATACCTTTGATTCTCATGCTCTCCTTCTTCTTCTTCCTAGATTTGCTTATGGAACTTTGATGGCTTATTAAAAACTCTCTCCTTCCCTCTAGGGACTACCGAATTTGCTTCTCTCTCTCTCCCTCTTGGTTTTCTTTTTGGTAAGGAAAAGAGATGGAAAAGAAAATAAGAAGAATAATAGATGAAAGAGAAATAAGATAGACTTTTTATTTGATATAGATATACAATAATTGTCTAACTTCATCATCCTTTTCTCTCCCACATAGCATCCGGCCATGTGGCCTTTCCCATTCTCCACTAATTCTCTCTCTTTCTCTCATTAAATCACCAAAAGATTGCTTGGAAGAAATGCCAAAGTGTTGGCCAAATTAAATGTGGACACATATTAGAAGTAGGTGGTAGTTGCTCACCAACTAAAGTAAGAAATGATTACATTCTTCGCCCTTTATTTCCCTCTCAAATGACCGGCCACTTGGCCTTATTCTACCAAGTCTTGCTTTGATTTTTATTATTTTATCTAGCATACTTAATGTCCAAAAAGTCCCTCTTCCATTGGGCTAAGTTTTGGGCTCCCAAATAATTCCTTTGGACTTCAAAAATTAAAATGTTTGGGCTAAAACAATTAACATCTTCCAACACTTCTAATATTACCATTCCCTAATTATTTAATTAGGGTTTTCATTTTCTCAATTATAACATAATTCCTTACTCATGCACATTTATTTCCTTAACCTAATTAGACTTGCTATAATTAGGTTATAAAATTAATTAACCGAGATGTATAAAATAAATCTCTTAGAATTAGTATATATTTTATATACCATAATTCTCTCATCTAATAACCCTTAAGTTATTCAACCCTTCATTCCTAATATATAATTAGGATTACACTAGTTTCTTTTATTTGATTATATAATAAACAAATATAAACTATCACATAATATTCGTATTCACTTACTCACATAATCATTAAATAAATTATGTCATGCTCCACAATTCTCTTAGATTAGGTCACTAGTATATATTTAATTACTAGGACCACTAAATAACAAAAACCATTTAGGTCATTAAATTCTCATACCATAACTAAATAACTTATTCAAGTTATATATTGTATAATTAAATTTAATTTTCTCCTCCTCTCCATAAATTATTTTCAAACAATTTATTTATATATTAAATATATAATTTAATATATTTAATCATTTATTCAAATATAAATTTAATTTACTAACTGCTTTGATACCAATATACATATTTGCATATTGGATCTCCTCTCATATTTTTACTTCTCACACTAATTTTTGACTTTTCTCCATAAAAATCAACTGTTGACTTTGACCAAAAGTCAACCTTTACACATTTTGTGTTTACTGTCTATTTTGACTAAACTTGACATTCCAGACGCAACCGAGCAGTCCATGCTTCAAAATTCTATCTCTAACTCAAAATTTGAGTTTTAAATTACTCCATTTTTATTGCTAATCATATTAGCTAATAACTTTTAGCTTATTTATCTTCTTATTTGCCAATCAAGGCCCACATTCAAGCTATGTTAATTACTAACATAGTTTTATCTTGATCCTTATATCATTAACTTAATTCATTATTCCTCTTGCTAAAATATTTATAGCACCTTACTAAGCATATATATATTTCTATACATATACTCATCTTCGTTTAATCTCATAGCTTTTCTTCCTGTGAAATCATATTTCGTTAATAAAATTCCACCTGTATTAGTATAACATTTCTTACACTATTCAATTCACATTAAATTTTACAGGTATCATAATACCTTATTCTTGATATTCCTTTAAGTACATTTTAATTCATTTCTAGGGTTTTAGAATTTTGTAACCCATATTTCTTTATTCTCATTCAATTAAGAAACCATATAGGTTTTTCTTAAAAATTTTGAAATCCTTAAAATTCCTTCACAGAAACGTCAAATCCATACACTTATTTTCTGTCTAGGTTCATCTTATAACCTTTAATCCATCATTTTAGGATTTTAATAATTATCTGAATTCTCGGGTTGTCACACGGGGACCGTAGTCACGATGAACGAACGTGAGGGATTACTATGATTGTGATTCCTTAGACGTTGGTTGATGAAGGTAATGAATAACATTCCGATGTTATGACATGGCATTGTAAGATGAACGTAAAGCGTATAGACGCTGTGAACGCAACATTGTTGCGAAGAACGATCGGTCTTAGCATACAACGAACAATATGACTTTGACATTAAAAAAGAATAATGAACATGGGGTTCATGGGATGGATAACAATCAAAAGCGATTAAAACCTTGAATAAAGGTTAAATGAGAGATTAAGAGACGAGCAACGTGAATGTTGAGTACGTAAACGATCCTTGTGAATTGTATTCGCGTTGGACGAGCGTTCTAAGTATACCTAGTTATATGCCCTAGACGTTGATGAAAGTAGTAAGTAAGATAAGAATGATATCAAGAAAGCCGTAAGGTAATGAAGAATGTTGATTAACCATGAATTGTGAAGAAACTGAGTTGAAGACAATAAAGTATAACGTACAGAAGCCAAGTTAATAAGTATAACTTGGATAAACATTCTGAGTTGAAGGAACTGGATGTTTTAAGGTATGAATAAATTCATATGAAATGGTTAACGCTATGACCTCATAGTATTGACATTGAATGATCGTTCTGAGTATACAAAAGACTGTATGACATAGATGATAAAGAATGAATCCTGAGGTATGGCATTTACTTGCCAGAAAGCCATAGGGAATAAGAAGTTGACTTAACGAACATTGTATTTAATAGTTCGTATAAGTTAAGAGAAAGTTAGGTTATGGTACAATCGTAACCTTTGATGGTTGACATATGGGAGCTAGGCTAAACAATTCCTTCAAAGAGCGAATATATATACGAAACTGGCAACCGATCTAACTCACTGTGTAGGCAGTGTAGACGAGACGGGAACTTGTTTGTTGGTTGTTTGTGGGAAACCACTCAGAGTACCATATGGACTACTAGCAGAGAAGCGATGTGTGCTGTGTAAGACCCCGAATTTTATGAAATAAAAGTATTCAATTTTTCTTATAATTACTATTCAGTAAATGGTTAAATTGATAAAAGTTTAAAGTTATGGGTGAAATATGAATTTTTTTTTCAAAATAAGCAAGTGGTTATAAAATAATCATTGTTGTCGGGGAATATTCGTTTGGTCGTGGAATATTCTTTTTGTCGGAGAATATTCGTACGACGGCGCAGCTATTTGTGGGCCCCATAACGAATAACTGTCGGGTGAAGAAAACGACAAATTTGAGTTTTTACAAATAACGGCGTAGTTGTTACCGTTAACACTGTTGGAATACCCGGTGGTTAAAATACAGTAATACGCGTTATTGCACAGTAGCACACGGTATTACACAGTATTTTTAAAATTATTGATTCTTACGTAAGATGGCACTACTCAATAATTGTTACAGTAATTACTGTTCAATATTTTATTTTATTGATTCAATAATTGCTACGTTGAAATTTTATATTATTGTTGTTCAATAATTGTTGATGCACAGTATTTTCCTTTATCAGATCAATAATTCATATTATTTGAATAATATTATTAGATAACATTATTGGCAATGTCTAGAAAGTTCTGCCTAAGGAGAGGTTTGGTCATCTAATTGCGCGCCAGTAAGGAGAAATCCTTATTGGAAAGCCCCCTCTTTCCTGGGAACGGCCTGGTTGTCATAAATGTGATTCTGTAGTATTATTTGTGAATAATTAATTATTGATTCATATGATAAGGAAATATTTATTTTATGTGGATATAAATGAGGGATATATTTTTGTGGTTAAAAATGAAGGAGTTAATGTTGAGGTTTTTGTCAGTATTTTTGTCGGAATGGAGGTATTAAAAATCAGGGTTTTTGAGATAGTTTGCGGGGGTTATAATTTTTAATCCGACCGTTGGATCGTGGTAATTTTTGGATATGTTATACATATATAAGTTGAGTATATGTCCACAAATTTTGAACCGTTAAAAATGAACGTATGATTTATTACGAATTTTACAAGATGACTGGTTTAGAAATTGTTGAATTTTCGGAGTTTATCATTTTGATGGAAAATTCTAGAATTGGTGGGCCCCACTTGTGGTTGGTGAAGAAATGTGCTGAATTATATTTCAAATGTGGTGGGTGGGAATAGTAGCAGGTAAAGCCATCAGGTTGCAGGTCAAACCAACCAAAATTTTCCTATAAATAGAGGGCTAAGTTAGAATTGAAAATCACACCAGAAACATAAGCTTTCTCTCTTTCTCTCTCTATATTATGAAGCATATTTTGTGAGTTTTTAGATACTTGGTGAGTTTCTATTCATCAGTGCAAGTTTCCTTCAGCCTTATACCGATCAGAAGTACTGCTCTTTTGAGGTAAGGGATAGTAAGGGATAGTAAGGGATAGTAATGGATTTTAAGAGTTGTTATGTTTTTCAGTTTCGTAATTTTTCTGAACTTCAAAAATTATGGAAAAATTTGAAATGATATTTTGATGAGTTTTATTGATTGTGTCCAAAAATGGTGATTTTTGGATGTATAGATTAAGAGTTATGAATTTTATGGGAAAAAACTATTTTAAAAGTAACAGCTTATAATTCCTTGTGGTTAACTCCAAAATTGATGAAATTTTTATTGGGAGTACATGTATATGATAGAAGTATACTCTGTAAATTTCAAAATTTTTAGACAAAAGTATAATTTTTGATAAATGTCTAAATATTCGGCTATTTTGGCCATATGAAAAATAGTAAATAACTTTTAAAAATTCTGAGAAAAATATATGTTCACTACGGGACTATATTATGCTAAATTTCAGAAAAGAAATATTTTTGGAACGGATTTGGTATTTTTTATGAAAATAGTCTAGTTATGAGAAAATGAATTAAATATGTTATGTGAAGTAAGAAAATTGAAAAATAGGATTTTATGGCTTGAGAATCCTATATGAGGTATATGCAGATTTTTGATGAGGGTTTTGGCTATTGATGATGAAATCTTAAGAGTTGACATTTTATGATGATTAAATGCATTAATTAGTAAAGTGTAAACAATTTAAATAAATTGTTTATAAGCTTAAGAAATGTTATTCTTTCAATATCATTATACCGAAGTATTGGTATGAATTTTATTGTGGAATTTTTACCTTTTTGAGTCGGTGTTACTATTCACGAGTTACTATTCACGAGTTACTATTCATGAGTTACTATTCACGAGTTACTATTCATGACAAAATTAGTTTCTTTTACTAACCAAATTATAGTTGATTTATGAATATTACTCTTGAGATTAAATCTATATGTTGATTATATTGATTTTATTATCATATATAACATTTTTATAACCCTGATGTTGAAATTCTCTTTCACTGGAGTGTAAAGATGGGTAGATTATTGGTATGATCATGACTAGGGTTCTCTTTGGCCTGTAGTGCAAAGTTGAATTGTGACTGGTATGATCATGACCATTAAATTTATAATTGAATATCTTAAGCTTAAGTGCAAAGGTGAATTGATCAACATGGTTATAATTATTGTTTATATAAATTCAGAAATGATTATATATTTCTCTGAGATATGAATATATTTGGCCTGTAGTGCAAATATGAATTGTTGATGAATATCTTTGGCATGTAGAGCAAAGATGGCCTGTTGATGAATATCTTTGGCCTGTAGTGCAAAGATGAACTGTTGTTGAATATCTTTAGCCCGTAGTGCAAAGATGGTTTGTTGATGAATATCTTTGGCCCGTAGTGCAAAGATGGATTTGTTAGTATGATTATAAACAGGAACTGTGATTTGGTATAACCACGATCTTTGATATTTCAGGTAAAGACATGTGATAAAAATATTCTTTGTCCTGGGTGCGAAAAAAAATTTATAGTCACAATTATGATTATGAGTTATTCATATGATTGTGGAAAGGAACTCTTGAGTGATGTTACATGGATAAAATATTGTTGGTGGATTTTTAACATGGAGAAGATAATAGACTTTATAGTCTATTTGACTCTTCTAATGGATTGCTCGTTCCGCTGCAACTATGGTTGAAATTTTTATCATTTACCATATGTTCTAAATCTCTAATTTATTGTTGATGAAGGCTATTGATAATTGAATTATCTTTAGTCATGATATTCTTTACTGAGCTAGTTGTGCTCACCCTTTTGCTTCACAATTCCTTTCAGGTAATAAGAGTGTAGCTGGGTCGAGCGGGGGTAACAAGGGAATAGAACGGTGGTCATCATTTAGTAGTTATATTTGGTGAAGAAAATAGGGTGAGGCGAACCCAACGTTGGAAGGGTGTTTTGTCACTATCATACAAGATGTCTAATGACATACAACCTCGTGTCATCATAAGACAGCGTTGTGCTCATCCACTTGCTGAGTATATCTATGGGCACTACCTATATAATCTTGGTGTTTGTTTGAAGTATAATTCTCAATTAGAGACAGTGGAGATAATGATAAGTCAAGAGAAGACTCACCATTGGGAAGAATATGATAGTAATCTTCTCATTTTTCTTTGGGGTCTATTGGGTCAACCAAGGATAATTCTGTGGCCATATGATATCTATCACAACCTAGAAGCATGGCCTCCCATGTGCGAAGGTTTCCTTAAGAACTTCCCAAAGATTCTAATTTCCAAAACAGTTTTTGACTATACCTTTATGTAAGGTGTCATTGTGAGGTGATGTCCACGGTTGGAACATGAGTCACATTTGGTATATATTTGTATCCAAACTCACAGCATATGTGTTGTTGTATTTTGCACGACAATTGTTGTAATTAAGTTGTAGTTATTTTCTGTACCATGTATTTGGCGACTCAGAATGGGTTGGGTGGAATGAACCTATTTTGGGGTTGTCACAGGTGGTATCAGAGCTTAGGGATATGATCTTTGGCGGAGATCGGGGAATATAACCAGGAGGAGAGAGATGAGTAAATCCTTCGCTAGTGTGTCCTACCTAAGCTTATTTGTTGGTCAGTCATAATATTGGGATATTATGTGATATGTTAATTTGTTCAATTAACCCTTATTTTGAAGCTGTATTCTAGAATGATATCTGAAATACAGGAGATGAGCAATGGAGAAATCATGATGACAGGAAAGATGGAATCTGTAATGAAAGGAAGGTATTCTCAATTCTTTGAAATACCAGGTACGTAAATTTCGGGGATGAAATTTCATAAGGAGGGGAGATTGTAAGACCCCGAATTTTATGAAATAAAAGTATTCAATTTTTCTTATAATTACTATTCAGTAAATGGTTAAATTGATAAAAGTTTAAAGTTATGGGTGAAATATGAATTTTTTTTTCAAAATAAGCAAGTGGTTATAAAATAATCATTGTTGTCGGGAAATATTCGTTTGGTCGTGGAATATTCTTTCTGTCGGAGAATATTCGTACGACGGCGCAGCTATTTGTGGGCCCCATAACGAATAACTGTCGGGTGAAGAAAACGACAAATTTGAGTTTTTACAAATAACGGCGTAGTTGTTACCGTTAACACTGTTGGAATACCCGGTGGTTAAAATACAGTAATACGCGTTATTGCACAGTAGCACACGGTATTGCACAGTATTTTTAAAATTATTGATTCTTACGTAAGAAGGCACTACTCAATAATTGTTACAGTAATTACTGTTCAATATTTTATTTTATTGATTCAATAATTGCTACGTTGAAATTTTATATTATTGTTGTTCAATAATTGTTGATGCACAGTATTTTCCTTTATCAGATCAATAATTCATATTATTTGAATAATATTATTAGATAACATTATTGGCAATGTCTAGAAAGTTCTGTCTAAGGAGAGGTTTGGTCATCTAATTGCGCGCCAGTAAGGAGAAATCCTTATTGGAAAGCCCCCTCTTTCCTGGGAACGGCCTGGTTGTCATAAATGTGATTCTGTAATATTATTTGTGAATAATTAATTATTGATTCATATGATAAGGAAATATTTATTTTATGTGGATATAAATGAGGGATATATTTTTGTGGTTAAAAATGAAGGAGTTAATGTTGAGGTTTTTATCAGTATTTTTGTCGGAATGGAGGTATTAAAAATCAGGATTTTTGAGATATTTTGCGGGGGTTATAATTTTTAATCCGACCGTTGGATCGTGGTAATTTTTGGATATGTTATACATATATAAGTTGAGTATATGTCCACAAATTTTGAACCGTTAAAAATGAACGTATGATTTATTATGAATTTTACGAGATGACTGGTTCAGAAATTGTTGAATTTTCGGAGTTTATCATTTTGGTGGAAAATTCTAGAATTGGTGGGCCCCACTTGTGGTTGGTGAAGAAATGTGCTGAATTATATTTCAAATGTGGTGGGTGGGAATAGTAGCAGGTAAAGCCATCAGGTTGCAGGTCAAACCTACCAAAATTTTCCTATAAATAGAGGGCTAAGTTAGAATTGAAAATCACACCAGAAACATAAGCTTTCTCTCTTTCTCTCTCTATATTATGAAGCATATTTTGTGAGTTTTTAGATACTTGGTGAGTTTCTATTCATCAGTGCAAGTTTCCTTCAGCCTTATACCGATCAGAAGTACTGCTCTTTTGAGGTAAGGGATAGTAAGGGATAGTAAGGGATTTTAAGAGTTGTTATGTTTTTCAGTTTCGTAATTTTTCTGAACTTCAAAAATTCTGGAAAAATTTGAAATGATATTTTGATGAGTTTTATTGATTGTGTCCAAAAATGGTGATTTTTGGATGTATAGATTAAGAGTTATGAATTTTATGAGAAAAGACTATTTTAAAAGTAACAGCTTATAATTCCTTGTGGTTAACTCCAAAATTGATGAAATTTTTATTGGGAGTACATGTATATGATAGAAGTATACTCTGTAAATTTCAGAATTTTTAGACAAAAGTATAATTTTTGATAAATGTCTAAATATTCGGCTATTTTGGCCATATGAAAAATAGTAAATGACTTTTAAAAATTCTGAGAAAAATATATGTTCACTATGGGACTATATTATGCTAAATTTCAGAAAAGAAATATTTTTGGAACTGATTTGGTATTTTTCATGAAAATAGTCTAGTTATGAGAAAATGAATTAAATATGTTATGTGAAGTAAGAAAATTGGAAAATAGGATTTTATGGCTTGAGAATCCTATATGAGGTATATGCAGATTTTTGATGAGGGTTTTGGTTATTGATGATGAAATCTTAAGAGTTGACATTTTATGATGATTAAATGCATTAATTAGTAAAGTGTAAACAATTTAAATAAATTGTTTATAAGCTTAAGAAATGTTATTCTTTCAATATCATTATACCGAAATATTGGTATGAATTTTATTGTGGAATTTCTACCTTTTTGAGTCGGTGTTACTATTCACGAGTTACTATTCACGAGTTACTATTCACGAGTTACTATTCACGACAAAATTGGTTTCTTTTACTAACCAAATTATAGTTGATTTATGAATATTACTCTTGAGATTAAATCTATATGTTGATTATATTGATTTTATTATCATATATAACATTTTTATAACCCTGATGTTGAAATTCTCTTTCACTGGAGTGTAAAGATGGGTAGATTATTGGTATGATCATGACTAGGGTTCTCTTTGGCCTGTAGTGCAAAGTTGAATTGTGACTGGTATGATCATGACCATTAAATTTCTAATTGAATATCTTAAGCTTAAGTGCAAAGGTGAATTGATCAACATGGTTATAATTATTGTTTATATAAATTCTGAAATGATTATATATTTCTCTGAGATATGAATATATTTGGCCTGTAGTGCAAATATGAATTGTTGATGAATATCTTTGGCATGTAGAGTAAAGATGACCTGTTGATGAATATCTTTGGCCTGTAGTGCAAAGATGAACTGTTGTTGAATATCTTTAGCCCGTAGTGCAAAGATGGTTTGTTGATGAATATCTTTGGCCCGTAGTGCAAAGATGGATTTGTTAGTATGATTATAAACAGGAACTGTGATTTGGTATAACCATGATCTTTGATGTTTCAGGTAAAGACAGGTGATGAAAATATTCTTTGTCCTGGGTGCGAAGAAAAATTTATAGTCACAATTATGATTATGAGTTATTCATATGATTGTGGAAAGGAACTCTTGAGTGATGTTACATGGATAAAATATTATTGGTGGATTTTTAACATGGAGAAGATAATAGACTTTATAGTCTATTTGACTCTTCTAATGGATTGCTCGTTCCGCTGCAACTATGGTTAAAATTTTTATCATTTACCATATGTTCTAAATCTCTGATTTATTGTTGATGAAGGCTATTGATAATTGAATTATCTTTAGTCATGATATTCTTTACTGAGCTAGTTGTGCTCACCCTTTTGCTTCACAATTCCTTTCAGGTAATAAGAGTGTAGCTGGGTCGAGCGGGGGTAACAAGGGAATAGAACGGTGGTCATCATTTAGTAGTTATATTTGGTGAAGAAAATAGGGTGAGGCGAACCCAACGTTGGAAGGGTGTTTTGTCACTATCATACAAGATGTCTAATGACATACAACCTCGTGTCATCATAAAACAGGGTTGTGCTCATCCACTTGCTGAGTATATCTATGGGCACTACCTATATAATCTTGGTGTTTGTTTGAAGTATAATTCTCAATTAGAGACAGTGGAGATAATGATAAGTCAAGAGAAGACTCACCATCGGGAAGAATATGATAGTAATCTTCTCGTTTTTCTTTGGGGTCTATTGGGTCAACCAAGGATAATTCTGTGGCCATATGATATCTATCACAACCTAGAAGCATGGCCTCCCATGTACGAAGGTTTCCTTAAGCACTTCCCAAAGATTCTAATTTCCAAAACAGTTTTTGACTATACCTTTATGTAAGGTGTCATTGTGAGGTGATGTCCACGGTTGGAACATGAGTCACATTTGGTATATATTTGTATCCAAACTCACAGCATATGTGTTGTTGTATTTTGCATGACAATTGTTGTAATAAAGTTGTAGTTATTTTCTGTACCATGTATTTGGCGACTCAGAATGGGTTGGGTGGAATGAACCTATTTTGGGGTTGTCACATGCTGAGTCCTAGGAGAGTTATAAGAAGAAGATAAGAATGTAAATCATCAATGATGATGAACGTTTTGAGTAAGACATCTCTGAATGTCATAAAGCCGTAAACTGGAAATGAAAGTTAGTCGCGTACGCTTAAATCATAAGAACGCGAACCTTAAGAAGTAAAGTTAATTAAACCAATGCGTAAGTCAAGTATATGACTAATTGGTGTACGTGCTATGTTCTTATGTAGTACATAGGAATTGGAATGAGCAGTTCAACGTAAACTATAAGCTGTAGCTGTGCGTAAGGCAAGTTTTCTAACTTCATTCATATTTTACATGAATGCTAGTTTCTTAAACTTCTCAGATGTTGGACTTGAGAAGTTCTGTATATGTGCGAATGTGTGATATTTGTACAAAGTGGTAGAACGTATGAGGCCTTGTGCCACAATGTGAACACTCCGGTGTTTCTTTGAGATGAACTGTTCTGTGATTGAACTGTTCAATAAAAGAATGTTCTGTTTATACATGAACCATTATTGTTAAGTCTGTGCTAATGATTCTAGCCAGACATGATATGTATGCAAAAAAAGGTAGAAGAATGAAAGTGGTGTAAAGAGTATGTGATGAATGTTGTAAAATGATAGGAATCGAGACTATTCCTATTATTCAAGCTACTTCATAACCTTTATTCGGTTATCGAAGTTTTGAAGAATGTTTAAACTCTTGAAGTTGTTTGTTCGACTGTTATGACTTGCTGGGCAATTGAATGCTCACACTTGCCTTAAATGAAAAATATTTTTCAACGAACGATGTTAGAAAGAACTTAAGGATCTCGTAAAGATCAAGCTGAGCGGTATCCAGAAGAAGTGCCATTCAGTATGTGAATGTGTGTGAAGATCAAGTGAAGACGTGTAATGTAGGAAGATGAATTGAACTATAGAATAGTTTAATGAATGTTTATGTATCCTTAGTGGCGGATGAAAGTCACTCGTATACAATGTAAAGAATAATGTAATTATCATTATTTGAAATGAAAGAGGTTTTAAGATTTTAGAACCTGGGATTTGAGGATGTATGTTGTTATATTTCAGTATATAATGATGTATGTTTGGATGAATGATGTACTCGTGACGTACGAAATTCGGGTGTGAACATAGACCAGATTTCGGGGCGTTATGGCTGGCGCCGCAACGCCAGCCTCAGAACAAGGATAGTGATGAATGTTTTTAATTATAAAGAAAAGAAAGTTAATTGATTTAAAAGTAAACACAACCTAAGGAAGGTAATGTAACATTGATTAAACTTTGCTAAACCTTAAAGATGTTGTATAAAGGTTGAGATAACCTAGTCGAATATAAATGCAAGGATAATGATAAGCCAGAACAGATAGTAACTGAATCTAATATACAATTAGATTGAGATGAAGGGTAAGATATAATCATATACATACTTGATTATATGTGACCTAATGTAAGGTATTATGTGATCATATATTGTAGAGACTTGAAAGACTTGAACATAAAGTAAATATATCGTAGCAGACGCTAAAGGCAAGTATTCTAACTCTTGTCTCAGTTCAATCTGAACAAGTTTTTGAAATTCATGTATCCTTACGCATGAATTGAGGTATGTTGAAGTTAAAGCCAATTCCTCTGGCTAAACTTGAGATATTGCGTGGATTATTGATAATCTATTCATCTATTATCAAATGTTGTTATCTGTTGCCAACTACTTGATATGGTTTTCAAAAGAAGACTGGAATGTTAAACAAATGTTTTGTCGGTAAAACGACAGGCACGTGAAGTTGCCAAATGATTAAACGTACATATGTTTAATGGATGTAGTGTTGATCAACATAGAGTACAATAGGCTGATCACCTAGAAGTGCTCGTAAGTAATATCGGGCTTACGCACTTTGTTCCGGGTTGTCCTTTTCCAAGAAAGAATAAATACTCGAGGTCTTTGACCGGAGTGAATGTTTTACTAAATATTGTTATTATTATAAAATATTTTGAAAGAAAAATGAAGTGCTATTTTGAATTATCAATAGTATTTCATAACTATTGTTCAGTTATTGAAGATATACGATTCGTATGTGTCAAGCATGTCGTTATTGAATTGTTATACTTGCTGAGCTAGTTATGCTTACTCTTGCTTGAACCATATGAATGCAGCTAATACTGAACGACCCGAAGGATCGAATAAGGATAAAGGAAAAGCTAAGGCAGATTATTAAGGTGTCATGTAATAGTATAGGTCTATTGTTGTAATGTAATTGATATTATGACAAAGAACCTTTGTAATGGGTATAGAACCTGGGAAATGCAAATATTACTTTAAATATATAGAAGTTATGTTCGTTCTTTGAGACTTTTCAATTGAATGAATGTATGAATGTTTGTACAGTATAGCACCATCTGTCAGGTTGGAAGATACCCAGATTTGGGGGCGCTACAGGTTGGTATCAAAGCATTAGGTTATAAAACTTAAGGGGGAAAGAACCTTAGGCTAATAACCTCGTTAAGGAAGAGAAGTCCGAAGGAATTAAACTTGAGCTTTACTTAAGTTGAATGAGTAAATAAGGTATTGAGGAAACTTAGTACCGAAAAATTTAAAAGATGGAAATTAATCCTAAATAAATTAAATGTGATTTGTGCTTATACTATGGTGTGTTATGTACTAATCAACATATGTGTTATTATAGGATGTCGAACAATAGCTTGATATATAGAGATATACACGTGGTGAAAGACGAGTTGGTGAACAGAGTAGACCCTGTACCCATGTCAGTGCCGGAGGTACCATTAATGATTTTAGAGGAGTCAGAGATAGTGGAGTACTTTTCTAAGGAAGACTACTCCGAGGGAGAGATGAATATAGCATCATATCTTAATATGATGAGCGATGTGGAGGGGGAAAGAGAGGTAACATCGGTTGATGCGGTGGTACCTACACCAGTGTCATCACCCCCAGATGCAATGGAAGCATTGTATCTAGCAGAGCTTGACAAGAATGTGCAATTGAGTGCAGTTGTGCATAATTAGAATGAAGAGATTAGTGCTCTTTATGAAGCGAAGGAGTCTGCAGAAGAAGATTTTGAGTCAGAGCATGATGAGAAGGTGCTCATGATAAATAAGGCTAGGGATTTTAAGAAGGAGGTTGATGAGCTTCGTAAAGAACTAGGGGAGAAGAATCAGAAGATAGCACGGATGTCTTACATCCATAAGAGTGCTCATAAGGATTTTAATATGAAAGTTTCTTGTCATCCCATGGAGTCAGGACAAACTCGACATACGATTAGTCGGGATACTGTAGCAAAGTTAGCGGATGAGAAACACGAGGATGCTGTTATGCATTATTAGAAGTCTAGAGTTATAAATATGTGTATAGTGATGTAAAACCCTCTGTTATATAAAAGGGTAGTCTTTTTGTAAATCCCAACTTTTGTGAAGTTCGAAATTCGGGATAGAACTGTAATAGCTTTTGGCTATGGAGAACAAATTGTAAATAGTTTTAAACTATGAAGAAGCATATAAATATAATGAAGTTTTCATGTAACATTCCTTGTTATTGTATGAGTTGGTATGTGGCGAATAATAACAAAGTGAGTAAATAGATACTAATGAAATTTTATTTATTCAGCATAATGCCGCCTAGGAGAAGACAACGTAATTAGGAAGTAGAATCACATAGTGATAACCAAGGGGGTTAAAACAACCCTATGCAAGAGTTCGTTAATTTATTAACGGCTACATTTAACCAACCAGGGGGTAGAGTAATCGTAGAACCTAGGGTAGCTAGAACGACTACCTTTAAAAAGTTTAAAAGCATAGGTCCACCGGAGTTCAAAAGAACGATGGACCTAATAGAGGCCCAGACATGGGTAAAAGAAATAGAGAAGGCGTTTGTTATTACAAACGTAGCTGAGGAGCAAAAGACTTCTTTTGCGACTTACAGGATGAAAGGAGAAGCGAACTTTTAATGGGAGGCTCACCTGAGGTGGGGCTAGAACAGATGCGGTAGGATGGGAACAATTCAAGAAGGTTTGCTTCGAGAATTATTTCCCTACAAGCATGCAAGGGAGGCTGGGTATTACATTCTTAGAACTTGAACTAGGGAACGTGAC
This sequence comes from Panax notoginseng, assembly GCA_016801055.1. Taxonomy (NCBI): domain Eukaryota; kingdom Viridiplantae; phylum Streptophyta; class Magnoliopsida; order Apiales; family Araliaceae; genus Panax; species Panax notoginseng. The sequence goes on from CM029017.1 coordinate 120,252,661, forward strand.
GGTTCCCCAATACACGGCCAAATTTAATGAATTGGCAATGTTTGTTCCACACCAAGTGGATACTGAGGAGAGGAAGGCTCATAGGTTTGAGCAGGGCCTGAAACCCTGGCTCTATAGTAGGATTGCGGTGTTCCAGAGGGTTTCTTATGGGACCATTCTGGAGAAGGAAATTATAACAGAGGGTGGTAGTGAGGCGTTGACTCAATGCCACAAAGAGAGGAAGAATAAGAGCAAGGGAGAGGGAGGAACCAAGGTAGAGAATGCCAATGGCAGTATGCCAAGAAGAAAGAATTTTAACTATGGGAATACTAGAGTATGACAAAGGGATCCTAAGCATTAGATCAAAGTGTGTAAAACATGTGGAAACACTCATCTAGGAGTCTGTTTGAAAAGGAGTATAAGTACATTTAATCATTAAGGTAGAGAGTGAGGAAATAATTTTTGTTGATTATATTCGTGGAAATCATCTCATGAATAAGAAAGGTAAGCAAGTATCGGTAGATAAGTACCGATAAAGTTAAGAGAATTTGAAGTAATTCTCGGTATGAATGGGTTGATTACCATAGAACTCTAAAAAATTGTGTAAGGAAAAGTATAAATCTTTGGTTTTCTAAGAAACCCAAGGTAGTAAATTGCGGTGATAAATCACCGAAATTTTCTTGTTGTCTAATTAGGACGCAATCTAGAAGGATGTTAAGACAAGTTTAGGTTGTGGTACAATCGTAACCTTTGATAGTTGACATATGGGAGCTGGGCTAAATAATTCCTTCAGAGAGCGAAGGTATATACGAAACTGGCAACCGATCTAACTCACTGTGATGGTAGTGTAGACGAGACGAGAACTTGTTTGTTGGTTGTTTATGGGAAACCATTCAGAGTACCATATGGACTACTAGCAGAGAAGCTATGTGTGCTGAGACCTAGAGAAGTAATAAGAAGAAGATAAGAATGTAAATCATCAAAGATGACAAATGTATTAAGTAAGATATCTCCGTATGACATGAAGCTGTAAGAACGCGAACCCTAAGAAGTAAAGTTAAGTAAACTAATGCGTAAGTCAAATATATAACTAATAAGTTAACGGTTAAGAGTAAATAATCGTTGCCCAGGATTGATGATCTAATTGATCAATTGAAAGGGGCAAAGTATTTTTCCATGATAAATTTGTGTATGGGGTATCGTCAGTTGAAAGTGAGGAAAAGGGAAGGTACCTAAGATGACGTTTAGAACTCGTTATAGTTATGACAAGTTTTTGGTTATATCATTTGGGTTGACTGATGACTGAAGTTAAGTTTTTCATAAGGGGCGCTGAGCAAGTCAGTGGCAAATTGATAGGGATGTTGGGAATGAGATGTGAGAAAGTAAAGATAAGTGAATCACCTGTATTATCTTTATCAGATGATACGGGGAATTTTGTAGTGTATCTTGATGTTTTGCATGGATGACATGATTGCGTGCTCTTATAGCGTGGCGATGTCATTGTGTATGCATCACGCCAGTTAAAGGATTATGAGAAGGTCTATCCTACTTATGATCTAGAATTAGCAGTGGTAGTTTTTTTAATTAAAAAAATTTGAAGATAGTATTTATACGAGGAGAAAGGTGAGATATACACGGACTCTAAGAGTTTGAAATATATCTCCACTCAGAAGCAGTTGAATAGGAGGTAGAGAAGGTGATTAGAATGGATAAGAGATTATGACGGTGATATGTTATATCATACAGGGAAGGTAAGAGTGGTAACCGACGCATTGGGTAGGAAGAGTAGGGAAAAGCTATCAATGTTAATAACTCAGAATGAGTTATTAATAGAGATGACGAAAACAGAGTTAGAAGTTAGATTACGGAATGTAGGGGTAGAAGTTAGACTCAATCCATGATAATGGAACGAGTTAATTAAGTACAACTAGTTAACGAGGAGTGTAAATAAATGAAGAAGAGGATGCAGGATAAATAGAAGATCAAGTATACTCTTGGTTTGAGGGAGGAATTTGAGTTCCAAATAATTAGAAATTAAAAGAAGGACTAATAAAGGGAAGATAGCGTAATATGTTAATAAGTGGTTAACTTCCAACTCAAATTACTGATAGGAAGTGACAAGTCATGTAAATTAAGATAACACCTTCGTTGAAGGAGAAATGAAAGAACCACAATGTTGAAGAAGCATTGTGGGAATTCGAGATTAAAATGAAGAAATTTTTTTCTCATTTGGTTATATAAGTATAGCAAGATTCTGGGGACAGAATCCTTATAAGGAGGGAAGGATGTAACGCCCGAGAAAAATCAAATTTTAAAGAGAATTAAAATTTTATTTAATTATGAGGATTAAATGAATTTAATTGATTAGTTATGGAAACAAGCTAATTGAAGGTCGTTATATGACCTAGATATGTCAGAATGTCGTAGTATTTTGGCTACGTGGTAGAATTAAAGTGTTTGAATTTCTAAGACGAAAATAAAAGCTTTCCGAATTTTTTTTCGAAAAATACTATTCACGCATTTCTGCTCGGGAATTATTTTTAAATTTTCGAGAAATACGTAATGATAGAATGACAAGGTAAGATGGATTATGTAATAAAAATCTAGTTATGGAAAATGTAATATTTCGCTTGCGGACTTAATTTATAAACGTTAAGAAGGGCAAAGTAGTAACGAGTAAGTAATAATTGTATGATACTTTGGTATTGCGCAAAGTAATGAAAACAAGTATAATACGAAGTATTATATGAGTTTGTATGAAGGATGAAGTGTCATATATAGATTCTATATGAATTAGAATACGAAAATGATGCATAAACTATATGTATATGTATTAAGTAATGTTAATGGATTTGGAAAGGTTGTTTGGAATTACTAGTAGTCCAAGTAAATTAAAGGGTGAGGCCCAATTATTGATTAATAAACAAGTTAGTGTTTATTAATGCAAAGCCCAAAGATTAAGATTGATCCAAGCCCAAGCTAGAATCCATGAGTTGTTTGACCCATGGGGCAAACCATATTAATATGGTTAATATGATGACCAAGTTAATGTGGTGACCAAGTTAAAGTAATGACCAAGTTAATGTAATGACCAAATAATAAGAGTAATGATCAAGTAAAGGATAAGTTTTGTGATAATCAAGTAATGAATAGTAAGGAGGTGGCTTAAGGAGGTGGGTTGAATTAATGACTAAACTACCCCAGCTTTGCAATTTCTATAAATAGAGAAGGCTTGCTAGCCATTTAACACTTGTTCAAACAATCTAGCTATTACAAAGTACTTAATTGTTAGAGAGATTAAGTTACAAATAAGTTACTTCCATAAGTAAGAAGAAGAAGAAGAAGAAGAAGAAGCTACTTACCAAGACTTCAAAAGTAAGATCTCTTCTCCAATTATCTTCTATCTCAACCATGATAGTTTGATAAGAAAAATTTGGATTAAGGAACATGAATGTTAAAAAGTAAGAGGAATGAGTAAGCAATGAACTTAAGTTATATAAGTTGGTAATAAGTCATTTAAGCTAGCATAAGTTATAAACTTATGTGAAAGTATTATGAACTTGTAATGAGTTTATTAAGAGAAGTGATATGGATGTAAAAGAACTTGTATGATCATATGTATCATGTATACATAAGTAAAGTTATATGTTAAGAACATATAAGGTATGATGATTAAGAAACTTTAATTGTCATAAGTCATGAACAATGAAATCTTAAGTAGTTTATAGTTTGACAAGTTATAAGTTCATAAAGAAATAAGTCTAAAATCCAACAATGAATATAAGTTGTTGTAATAAGTATGTTGAGATGTTCACATGATGAATGGAATTCATTTGTAATGTTGAACAAATCATAAGAATGAAGATTTGCCGAAAATTGCACGATTGGACGATAATCGTCGAATTCGTAAAATTCTTAGAATAGAAGTCAAATTTTGTGTTTGAACTCGGAACCATTGTTTTCCGATGGAGACCAGCCATATTTGGCATTTAAGAGTTGTGGACTAAAAAATGACCGGATTTCGACTTAGAACGAAGAAACGAGTATTGAACGTTCATGGACGTTTATCGTTTTTGTTAAAAATGAACCAATAGGTGAATTTTTAGCAAACAAAGTCGAATAGATAAAATTCTTACATGAACGCGTAGATTACGTTATTTGTGAATCGTAGGCTTTTGAACGAGCCAATTCAGACTTATAACGAAGTAGTTATACGTCCGGAAATTTCACAAAAATTTAAAGATAGAATTTTTTTTGGTGCACAGAGTTGGCGCCGCGACGCCAACCCTAGGCCAAATTGGTCACGCCGCAGCGCCATGCACAGTACAAGACCTTCTGAAGAGTGGCGCCATAGCGCGACCCACCAAGTAAGGACTAGCGCCACAGCGCCAAGTCCGGGACAATGCCACTATTAACTCGCGCCGCAGCGCGAGATGTAAGTATAAAGCCGGCGTCGCAGCGCCAGCCTCAGAACAAGGATAGTGATGAATGTTTTTAATTACAAAGAAAAGAAAGTTAATTGATTTAAAAGTAAACACAACCTAAGGAAGGTAATGTAACATTGATTAAACTTTGTTAAACCTTAAAGTTGTTGTATAAAGGTTGAGATAACCTAGTCGAATATAAATGCAAGGATAATGATAAGCCGGAATAGATAGTAACTGAATCTAATACACAATTAGATTGAGATGAAGGGTAAGATACAATCATATAAATACTTGATTATATGTGACCTAATGTAAGGCATTATGTGATCATGTATTGTAGAGACGTGAAAGACTTGAACATAAAGTAAATATACCGTAGCAGACGCTAAAGGCAAGTATTCTAACTCTTGTCTCAGTTCAATCTGAACAAGTTTTTGAAATTCATGTATCCTTACGCATGAATTGAGGTATGTTGAAGTTAAAGCCAATTCCTTTGGCTAGACTTGAGATATTGCGTGGATTATTGATAATCTATTCATCTATTATCAAATGTTGTTATTTGTTGTCAACTACTTGATATGGTTTTCAAAATAAGACTGCAATGTTAAACAAATATTTTGTCGGTAAAACGACAGGCACGTGAGGTTGCCAAATGATTAAACATACATATGTTTAATGGATGTAGTGTTGATCAACATAGAGTACAATAATCTTATCACCTAGAAGTGCTCGTAAGTAATATCTGGCTTATGGACTTAGTTCCGGGTTGTCCTTTTCCAAGAAAGGATAAATACTCAAGGTCTTTGACCGGAGTGAATGTTTTACTAAATATTATTATTATTGTAAAATATTTTGAAAGAAAAATGAAAAGCTATTTTGAATTATCAATAGTACTTCATAACTATTGTTCAGTTATTAAAGATATACGATTCGTATGTGTCAAGCATGTTGTTATTAAATTATTAAACTTGCTGAGCTAGTTATGGTCACTCTTGCTTGAACCATATGAATGCAGCTAAGACTGAACGTCCTGAAGGATTGAATAAGGATAAAGGAAAAGCTAAGACAGATTATTAAGCTGTCTTGTAATAGTATAGGTCTATTGTTGTAATGTAATTGATATTATGACAAAGAACCTTTGTAATGGGTATAGAACCTGAGAAATATAAATATTACTTTAAATATATAGAAGTTATGTTCGTTCTTTGAGACTTTTCAATTGAATGAATGTATGAATGTTTGTATAGTATAGCACCATCTATCGGGTTAGAAGATACCCGGATTTGGGGGCGCTACATCCCCACCCCACTTAAGGTTTATAACCTACAGCTTTGATACCAACCTGTGACGCCCCCAAATCTGGGTTGCCTGACCCCCGAATTTGGTGTTCACGATCCACAATATAATAACATCTAACTACCCATCCCCCAAATCCGGGTTGCCTGACCCCCGAATTTGGTGTTCACGATCCACAATATAATAACATCTAACTACCCATCCAAATATAAATAGGAATACATAAGTCATTAACATATGTTGTTAATACATAAGTCCCAGGTCTGTTAACCTTAACATTACAAACATACCCCTTAGATATACAAAAAGGGTTTACAATACAACATAATAATAATGTTCATTATACTAATTTATCACTATGCCTTTTCCTTTATTCTTCTTCACAGTACCTTCTGTCACTTCGTCCCTAGCTGAAAAGTTTTATTTAGCAAGGGTGAGTAACAAGTTTGCCCTGCAAGTTAAGACATACGATAAATGTATAGGAATAAATAACAAATCTTCTTGCATTCTACACAACAATAATCTGATAATGAAAGGATACAACGCTTTCAAGGTTTTCTACGATATTCAAATGAATAATAAAAAATTAATCCTGCGAAATAGCAAAGTGAAATATTTTCCAGATTTATGCGATCCAGTGGATCTTGAACTTCTCTTCTCGAGTAACTATCAAAGTTATACTTTGATATACCCAGGTGTATTAGATAACCATAAAGATTAAATCATACCCCTCTACAAGTATATAAAGTGATTAGCTTTATTATACCCTATATTATGCATAATACTTAATCGCGCGCAAAGGCCGAATTTACGACCAATCAAATATTTCTTTTATATAAAAGGTTGTTCTTCTCAGTCTTAGAATCAAGATTTTGATTTAACAGCGAAATACTGTGATTTCAATTTCTAATTACTTCTCGATCTAGCTGAAATAATTGACATCGATCTGTCAATAATAACTGAATTCTCTTCTCGAACCTATCAAGTTCTAACAAATGTTCGTCTAGCTAGAATAATTGGCTAAGACATTTCCTAACATAATTCGACAATAAACAGGAATTATCTGTACTGTCAATACTAGCTTCTACGGATATGAATATCCAACAACAGTTATTCTACGAATGTATATTTTTTTGAATCAGTAATTCAATTTGAATTATTAAACATGCACTAACTGCGAATAATCAACAATAAATTCTTGGACGTAGTATAATTAACAATAATCAACCACTACAATATTTAAACAATATTAACTCAAGGCTGAGTTAGAAAATTGCCTTTTCCGCTGTTTACAGCTACACAATATGCTTATATGCGTTTGTAAGACCTATAACCAATAATATCGGTCTCACAATTAGCACAATAATTTATAGCACATAACACTGTAATTCACAGTTAATCTTCTCCTAGACACATTATCACATATCCACATCAGTGTTTATAACCTATATAAACACTTATCAAGTCTAACTATTTCAGTCTGGTTGGACTTCGATCTATTCTCGGTATTCTGGTCACCCTATCCGACAATTAAAACAGTTATTGTAATGATCCGAAATTTCAAATTATAATATTAAATATTTATCGAATAATATAAATATTTATTTGATGTGTCTATTGTTGAATTGATGAAATAAATATTTTATTGATGTGATGGTTGTTAGTAAATATTTATGAATCTAAATTTATTAGAATTTTTTTTTAAATTAAATTAATTTATAATTTGAAGAGCTGTAGAATTAACATGAGATGTTATACTATTGTTTTGATTTAATAATTTAGATGGTATATTAAATTATTAAATAAAGTTATAATAAAAATTATAATTTTGTGATATTTGCTAAAATGCTATATTTAATTAAAATATAGTATGTGATTATAATTATAAACTAAAGTGTTTATTAAAATAAATTAAAAAGGGTTTAATTTAGTTTTTACCAAACAAGGCTTAAGTATTTTAATTCTTTAAAATTAAATGGTTTTGCCAAACAAGCCTTATGGCTTTTGGTATTTCTAATTTTTGAAATTTAAAATAAACAAATAAAATAAATTAAAATAAAAAAATATATTTATGCTATATACATTAGTAACTGATAAAACATTTAGTAGTATTATTAAGGGTTATCAATTTTGTATTATATTATTACGTATACCAGTTGGTTTTCTTTTACGCATTCTATTTGCTAAAGCAGAGAAAATTGAGTAAGTTTGAGAGCTTCAGAGAAAATTGAGAGAGAGTTACGAATTTTCACAGCAATTCCAGTGAGTTAACAAGGATTGCAAGCAACTTCAAGGTATTTTTACACAACATTAGTATTATATATATATATATATATATATATATATATATATATATGGGTTTTACGGCAAAATTGCATGTTCTGTGAATTTCATATTTTGAATTGTTGTTGTATAAATGAATTGTGGTGATTATTCATGTTGGTGAAGGTTTAGTTTGTATATAAGCATGAGTTTTCAGTCTAATTTCGTTCTAACAATAGAAATCATGACAGTGTTTATATTCTGTATATAGCTTGAGTAAGTATCAATTTTAGTGGCCAATTAGTATGTGAAATTATAAATTGAAGCTTATATATGTTAGTTCATTGAGATACGAGCATAACGTAATTTGAATGGAGTGATTTGAACAAATAATGAATTCACAATGATGGTTTTTGGGATGAATATCAAAAATGGAGTTTTGTATAAAAACATGAAAATTGAGAAATTAAAATAGTTTATTTGTTGTTAAATTGTGCTAAGGGGCTAATATGTTAGCAATCATATTTATGATAGTTGTATATTTATTTTACGTGTTGTTATCACTGTTTGGTGGGTGAAATTTGTGTTTGTTCGGCTAAAGTTGGCTACTGTTCATTAGCATTCTCTGCGTCTGTCTGAACACCGGCGCAGCTGCGCCGGTGCCAAGGCAAAAAATGGCGCCGCAGATACGCCGGTCCCAGGCCTTTGTATGGCGCTGCTGCACCATACCCTGGTTTGAGATTCTGATTTTGCTGTTGCTGCAGATTTGTGATAGCAACATGGCATGGTCTGAAAGTATGTTAGCATGTTAAATGGGTAATGTTAAGGTTAACATAATATAGTAAATGGTGGTTAGTAATTTCAAAGTTGCAAAAATGATTAGTAAATCAAGAACGCGTTATGTGATAATTTAGTATACATAATGAAAGTTAGACAAGTGTTGTGAAGTAAAATACTTAGAGTTTCTGAAATGTAAATAGTAATGAACATGTTATGGTATGTTAGCATATCTAATAGGTATTGTGGTTCTAAAATTATGTGTAGGTGATCGTGAGTTTAATTTTATAGCTTATGCTCAAGGCAAGTTTCTAAACCCTATCTTTTTACATTGAGAAAGTTTTCTAACTCTACACTTTCGTTGAGTTAGTCTAATATTACATTGTGTAACTTTATTCTTTTGATTGAGAAAGCTTTTTATCTTAACTGTTATTGAATAAGTCAATTGTTCCTAAAATTCATTAGAGTGAACTTTAACTCTAATGTTATTTAAAATTCTCATTTGATTGATTCATTCTAACTTGTATATAGTTAAGCAAGTTTCTTAAGTTCTATTATTGTATAATGAACGTAGTTTTTGAACTCTCGTCTCTATTATTGAACTATTTTAATTCTTTGCATGAGTTAATACCATGTTGGGCAAGTTTTTAGTTTCCAGCTTGCTATCAGTTAATGTACGTTCAGTAATTTCATTTCTAATGTTATAAGACTCTAACCTTAGCTTATTTATTGTTCAAGCAAAGGTTTACCATTTTATTCATTTTGTTGAATACTTATGCTCTATAGTTATTTTAAGCATGAGTTTAATATGTATAATCAGTTCATTTATGATCCTCAATTGTTCTATGTTATGTTGTTATCAAACATTTGTTGTGATTATCAAACACTAATGATTCAACTAGTCCTCTAGTTGATGTTCGTTAAACTTCAATTTCCCGTGACAGCTTATCCAAACCAAACTTTCTTTGGTGCGGACTTGTACTCTAAATACTGAGATGAACAACTCTATTATTATTAGGGGATAATTTACGCGTAGCGTTAAAATGTTTGTGCACAATACATTGTACGAAGGGCTGATCCCCCTAAGTATGAGGAGTCCTTATAGTCTTATGGCTGTTAAAGATGGAGTTGAAAGATTACTCACAACTGTGGACATAGTTCATGGTCTTATGACCCTCAGTTATATATATTCCATATTTTGGATTCTAGTTTTTGATTATCATTGTTGGAGTATTATTCAAACTTGATGAGCCTATTCGTTGGCAATTATTATTATTATCTTCCTGTTGATTTATTGTTATATCCAGTGAGCAATTGTTTTGCTCACTCTTGCATATTTATACACTCATTGCAGCTAAAGTTGAGAAGGTAGATGAGCCTTTAACTAGCAAAGGCAAGGGAAAAATGTACAAGTGATGCTGATTTGTACTTTTGTTTACTGTTATGATCATAGACTTTTCAATAATGATGTAATGTAATAATTAAATTCCACATTTGAATGATGTTTAAAGGTTAAATAACCTGGGATGTTTTTGAATTTTAATGATGTATCCCTATTTAAAGGGAGGATTATGGTTTAAATATTATTTATTTGGGTACATAGTATGAATGTTTGGATAGTGAGCACCAAATCTTGTGGAAATAAAGTACCTAGATTTGGGGGTGTCACAAGTTGTTATCAAAGCTTTAGGTTATGAACCTTAGGAAGTAATCTTTGAAAAGATAGTGATGATAAACTTTTATCGAGTTGTTAAGGAAGAAGTAATAAAACACTTATGTGCTTATGTGATTACAACTTATGTGCTCGTGAGTGTCGAGTAGTAATGATTAGTAATTAAACTTAAAATTTGGTTGACATGATAGCAAATGTAGGAGGATCCAGTCATGCTAGAGAGGAGGAGCCTCGAGATTTTCAGGTGATTTGGGAACAACTATTGCCACGGGAAACAGTTCCGTCGGTCACAGTAGTTGAGCAGGATAGAGTACCTGATGAGGAGGATGAGATAGAGACGGATGAGGAAGACCCTATTGAGCTGCCACAGTCAGGGGATGAGGAGGACGAGGAGGAGGAGATTCCACTTAACTCGATAGCTGCCCATAAGTACGACGAGGTGTATGACCGCAATGTGGAACTTCAAGATACCGTCGAGGAGTTGCAAGAGATAGTAGCTGAACAACAGACCTCGATGGCACAAAAGGACGACGAGATTCAAGATCGAGAAGAACGACTAAACAACGTTGAAGAGAAGCTGATCCACACAGAAGGGGAAAATGAGCAACTGATGGAGAAGGTTGCAGAACTGGAGAATAAGCTGAAAGAGGTATCTATCAAGAGGGCAAGAGCTGAAGACGTGTACAATCAAGCTTATCAATGAGCCAGAATGGCAAAGAGAGACGCACAAGAAAAGAGGAGGAAGATGGAAGAGATGAACAACGTATTCAACACCGTGATCAATCGAGCTCAGGATCGGGTCATGGGTTATCCAATTCAGTTCGAGACGCTACCATCATACATATTGGATCACCTAATAATGTTCTGAATTATGGAGGAGGAGCGTCGTAAGGCTACGCAGTATCTTAGAAAGACATCATAGTGATATGTAGTTGATATGTGATTAGAAAATAAATGTGATGTAAATCCCGGGTATGATATAACCAATGGGGTAGATGATGATGATGTTGTCCTGAAACTTTTGTAGTTCAGGAAATTAATGTAAATAGCAGTGATGCTATTGTTTTATTTTTAAAAGAGATTATGAATAAATAAAAGTTGTTATTTTATTCAAAGTGTTAAGTGATTATGTGGTTATTTCTTTTGTGGAGGCAAGTTAAGTAGAAATTACTTAATAGAGTTGAGTAATAATCTAATGAGTGTATTTTTAACAGAAAATGCCTCCAAGACGTCAACCACCACGACAGAGAACCACTAAGGAAAACAACAATAACAATGTGGAAGGTAACTCCGTTCAACAACTAGTGACGCTACTGACAGGAGCGTTGCAGTATCAACCTCAAAATTAAGGTACAACGTTTAAGGATTTCAAGGCGGTTGGACCACATGAATTTCGTGGATCCATGATTCCAGTCGAGGCACATACCTGGATTATGGAGATAGAAAAGGTGTTCGATGTCGCTAGGGTAGGGGATGATCAGAAGACTAATTTCGCAACATGTATGTTGAAAGCAGAGGCTAGTTATTGGTGGCAGGCCAATAAAACTCGTGAAGGGCCAGGGGTGATGACTTGGGAAAGGTTCAAAGAAATATTCTTTGAGACTTATTTTCCAAAAAGTTTGAAGAGTCAGCTAGAAGTGCAGTTTTTGGAACTGAAGCAGGGAACGATGTCGGTGTCTGAGTATGCCTCAAGATTCAATGTTTTGGTAAGGTTTGCGCCATATCAATCAGCATAGACGAACGCAAGGCGAAGAGGTTTGAACAAGGACTGATGCCCTGGTTGTACAGTAGGGTCTCCTTATTCCAGTTGGAAGCATTTGCAGCGGTGATGGAGAAGGCAATTCTCACTAAGAGTGGAGGCGAGGCTGTAACAAAACATAACCAAGAGCAGAGAAAGAAGAAGAGTGAAGGTGAAGTTAAGAATGGTGGAGGTAGTAACGGTGGAAATAGCAACAACAATTTGAATAGGAAGTGGAATGCGAATGGGGGCGCTGGAAATCAGCAAAGAAACCAGCAAAATAAGAAGTTCAAATCATGTCCTACATGTGGAAAATTTCACAAGGGTGTGTGCTTGATGGGGAAACGAGTATGCTTCAACTGTAGCCAGGAGGGTCACATCGCCCCAAATTGCACTCAACCTAAGAAGAACGTTTGCTTCACGTGTAGGTCCAAGGATCACTTTGCTCGTGAATGCCCTAAGAAGAGATCTGGTGAGGCAAATGGAAGAAAGGGAAATGCTAGTGGAGGTGCGCTGGCTATTGCTGGACCAACGCCAACAAATAAGCCCACAACCAGAACCTTCAACATGACGGTGCAGGATGCGGTGCAATCAAAAGATGTCATGTCAGGTATTATCCCAATCAATGATATAAATACATATGTATTATTTTATTCGGGTGCTACTTGCTCGTTTATATCTGATAATTTTGCTAAGAAGTTAGAAATACCTAGTGAAAAGCTGAATTTCCCTTTGAACATAGAAATTGCAAATAGGGAAGTGATTCCTGTTAGGTTCATACACAAGAACTGTAGGATGAACATTAAGGGGAATGTTATGAAAGTAGATTTAATACCGATAAAACTCGAGAGTTCGATGTTATTTTGGGAATGGATTGGCTATTCAAATATGGAGTGGTAATTGATTGCCAAAAGAAGTGTGTAAACCTTATGACTCCATCAAAGGTAGTTTTTTATGGTAGCAAATTGCCTAGACAAATGAGATGTCTAGCGATGATGCAGGCCAAGAAGTTATTGAGTCAAGGCTGTGTAGGGTATTTAGCTTACATAGTCGATACTTAAAAGGAGAAGGGTGTGAAATTTGAGAAAATACCAGTGGTTAGGGAGTTCGGGGATGTGTTTCCAGAAGATTTGCCAGGACTTCCGCCTGACCGAGAAATCGAGTTCGTGATTAACTTAGCGCCAGGAACCGCTCCGATATCGAAGGCTCCATACAGAATGGCTCCTGTGGAGATGAAAGAACTAATGGTGCAAGTGCAAGAACTATTAGACAAGAAGTACATTCAGCCGAGCGTATCACCGTGGGGAGCACCGGTATTATTCATGAAGAAGAAGGATGGGTCAATGCGTCTTTGCATTGATTATAGAGAATTAAATAAAGTCACTATTAAGAACAAGTATCCATTTCCAAGAATAGATGACTTGTTTGATCAATTGAAGGGTGCTAGATATTTCTCAAAAATAGATTTGAGAAGTGGGTATCACCAACTGAAAGTAAGGAAGAAGGATGTACCGAATACGGCGTTCCGAACTCGCTATGGACATTACGAATTTTTAGTGATGTCATTTGGTTTGACAAACGCCCCTGCAGCGTTCATGGATTTGATGAACAAGGTGTTTAAACCATTTTTAGACAAGTTTATGGTGGTGTTCATCGATGATATCTTGGTGTACTCTAAAACTCAAGAGGAACACGTGGAACACTTACGTCTAACGCTAGAGACGTTAAGAAAAGATAAGTTGTACGCGAAATTCTCTAAATGTGAATTTTGATTGGAACGTGTACAATTTCTTGGGCATGTAATTGATATGGATGGGATTTCAGTAGATCCATTGTGACGCCCCCAAAATAGGTATACATCACCTATTCTGAGTCGCCAAATACATGGTACATAATACAAATATAATCTTAAATATACAACAAGAGTTGTGAGTTTTAATACAAATATTGTCTACTAGACAATATCCACTCTCAGAATAAGTCCTCATTACAATTACTATCACACTATTTCATAGAATACTGATGACTACTAATGCTATCATCTGGACCGTCACTCCATTTTCCGACTAGTCCCTGCTACGTTCTCATTTTTTGAAGAGAACAATGAAAGCAAAAGGGTGAGCTCAACTAGCCCAGTAAGAATTATTATGACTAAGATAATGCAGAATAAATTATCATTAGCCTTCAACAGTGTTAAACTGATAAAATATAACAAACATCAAATTTAACTGCAGCGGAACAAGCTATCTATTAAAAGAGTCAAGTAGAGAACAAAATCTACTATCTTTTATGATTTAAAAAGGATTTTCATCACTTTTATCGCTGAGACTCAGCTTAATAAATAATCCACATCATCAAATCATCCTTGCACTATAGGCCAAGGATATTCTTTAGTATCACGACCACGAATTATCCATGCACTACGGGCCAAAGATAATCGTGTTTTCATCAACGGTCCTGATCATGCCATAAAATAATTCATCTTTGAACCCTTGGCCGAAGAGAATCCATAGCCATAATCATACCAAAAATTGTCCATCAATGCACTACGGGCCAATGAGGACTTTTTTCACATCATTTGTACTATTACGGTCATGATTATACCGAATAATCCCTGGTCATAATCATACCAAGTCCATCTATGCACTACAGGCCACAGATGACTTTCAACAAAATATAAACATGAGGATGAGAACAGTGATATAAGAATTCAATAAAACAAGTTCAAGAATTAATTTATCCAAGAACCAATAACGTCCAAATTGTCAACATGATACTGCTTTGTAGAGTAAAATTCAAGAATGCTCAGAAGAATATTTCCATGAAAAAAATACTGGATGAAGCGCAAATATCAAGGATATTCTACTAATTTCATGGAGTATAGAAGCCAAAACTTTACCCAACTGAGTATAACAGAATATATGAAACTGCAAATGGATTTTTGCCCGCTATGTGGTAATCCACGTAGACAAATCATTTCCATAATTTAATAAGAAATGAATTCAAAGGATCATTCACCATGCATGTGGAAATCCACACAGACAGGTTATTCCAACAGAATAATAAAGAATGGAATAACAGAAGGATTCACCATGCATGCGATAGATCGCATAGACAGGTTATTCCCAACAGAATAATAAATAATTGAACCAGATCATGCGTAAACGCACATACATGATATTCCAATAGAATAATAAAGAATGCAATAACAACAGAATTTCACCATGTATGCGGTACTTCGCATATACAGGTTATTCCAACAGAATAATAAGAATGGAATAACAGAAGAATTTTACCATGTATGCGATACTTCGCATATACAGGTTATTCCAACATAATAATAAAGAATGGAATAACAGAAGAATTTCACCATGTAAGCGGTACTTCGTATATATAGGTTATTCCAACAAAATAATAAGGAATGAAAAAACGGAAGAATTTCACCAAGTATAGGGAAGTCCACGTATAAAGAATGGAATAACAGAAGTTCTCTTCATAAATATGAAAGAAATAATAACCCTTACCTTAGAAGAAACTGGATATAAGAGTAGTGAAGTAGCAGAATACTTTTCTTCTTTCTCTCTATAGTTTCTCTCTCTAGAGTTTTAGTGAATTCGTAAGAAATAATGAAGGAATGAACTTTTGTTTATAGGAGAATGGACTGAATAACAACTAATTCATGAACGGTCCTGATCGATTTACTTTTAAACGGACGGTCCATATTGATTTACTATGGAGTATTAATAAAATATTCTAATAAAACAAAATCTTTTAAATAAAATATAATATATTCTATTTATAATCTAATAAAACGAATAACTTTATAAAAATATTCTATTTTTATAAAAAGATTTTACTATGCAAATACTATGCATGCACTATGCAAATACTATGCATAATAGAATATCATATATTCTATTTATAGTCAAATAAAACAAATAACTTTATAAAAGTATTCTGTTTTATATAAAAAGTTTTCTGTTTTATTACATTTATAATAATAATAAAACAAAACTTATCACCTTTATTATAATTCACAATATTAATCGACTAGGTCGTTCCTAGGAAAGAGGGGGCTTTCCAATAAGGATTTCTCCATATTGGCTCGCAATTAGGTGACCAAACCTCTTATTGGCAGAACTTCTAGACATCGCTAATATTGCAAATAATAATATGAAAAATTTTGTCGTCTCAATTATTGATTTAATAACATAACATATTATACAGATGCTACTGTGACAATAATTGAATCAATAATATGAGAGATATGATATATCAATTACGGTAGCAATAATTGAGTAAAACTGAGTGACTTCTTACGTAAGCATCAATAATCAATACCGTGTGCTACTATGCAACCACGCGTATTACTGTACTTTTATTACCAAGTAATTAAATAGTTTTAACGGTAACACTTTTGCCGTTATTTTTATAAAAAGGTAATTCTGTCGTTTTCTTACTACGACAATACTTCTGTTGTGGGGTCCACCAATGATTATGCCATCAAACGGATATTCCCCAACAAAAAGAATATTCCCCGACCAAACGAATATTATATAACAACTTGTATACTTTGCAAAATTTATAAATACTACCCACAACTATAACACTATCTCAAATCCACACTATAATATTAAAAAAAATATTTCGAGAAAATTAAATCTTTATTCATAAAATTTGGGGTCTCACAATCTCCACTCCTTATAAAATTTCGCCCTCGAAATTTACGTACGTACCCGGTATGCCGAATAGGTGAGGATACCTTGACTTCACTTCAAATTCTAACTCTTGAGGTATAACCTTTGAGTGTCGAATATAATTCTTCTTATCCAAGATTTTAAAACGTATCTCCTCATATGTTAAATCTTCTGCTATCTCGTCTAATTCCAATTCAATAATGTGGTTTGGGTCATCCACATATTTACGTAACATCGATACGTGAAAAAAAATGTTATGAACACGCGACATACTTGGCGGTAAAACGAGTCTATAGGCCACAGTTCCTACTTGATCAAGTATTTCAAATGGGCCAATTAAATCGATGGTTGAGATTTTCTCTCTTCGTTGATTCTTGTTTCTAGAATAACACCCTCTTGAACCTTCTTCTTCACATTCATCAGATTCGGGTGTGTAGCTTGAGCGGTTTTATCTTTATTAATTAAAGTCGATTCTACTCGTATATTCGTTATATTCACGTGGGTCCCTAGAGTCTTTAACTCTATATTCATCATTTGTAAGTTATACGAAATGTTTTTGTATTAACAACATCGCACTCGTAAACGCATACGATCTTCTACTCAATGCGTCAGTTACCACGTTTGCTTTCCCGCGATGGTATTGAATGGTACTGTGATGACCCGAAAATTCGGATCGTCCAGAATTTAGGTTTAAAGAATTAGTTATTAATAAAACTAATTTTTATTAATAATATTATGTGCTATGTGTTTATTAATCGTTCTATAACCTAGGATGATTATAAGTTGGAAGTATTCTGGTTGCGAGCTAGATTGATCGAATAAGAATTTTCAAGACGAAAATAAAAAATTTTCGGGAACAAAAATATTTTCGGGAAAAAAGACGAAATAGGCACTATTTATCCGTTTCTGCTCGGAGATTTATTTTGAAATTCCGAGAAGTTAATGATTACGTAAAATTTTGAGACGTGATGGAATATTCAATAATATTTCAGTTATGGCCAAAACGAAGTTTTCGCCTGCGGACTTAAAACCTAAGGGTTAGGAAAAGTAAGTTTCAAGAATTTAATGATTTCGTATAATAATTAGGATTATTATGCGTAAGGAATACGAGTGTAATACTAGTTATTATACGAGTATAGTACGAAGATTATTACGACGTATAATACGAATATCGTACGAACTATATACGAAGAGAATACGAGAATGAGATGCGTAGAATACGATTAGTCTTAATGACTAAGTAAAGGATAAGTTAAGAAATGACTAAGTAAACTTAATAATTAAGTAAAGCGCTTATGCTTAAGGGCTAAGTAAACTTAATGGCTAAGTAAACTTAAGGGTTAAGAAGACTTAATGGTTAAGAATACTTAAGGGCTAAGAAGACTTAATGGCTAAGTAAACTTGGTGGCTAAGCAAACTTGATGACACTACTACAAAACAGTAAATAGACAACGCGGAAAAAACGTTGTGGTTTTAGTCAGAAAAACGTCGTGGTTAAGGGTGTTGTCTATTTGACACCCTTACACAACGTTTTAAAACGTTGTAGTTAAGCACAATACACAACATTTTTTAGGAAAAAAACGTTGTAGATTTGTTTTCCAAAAATTAGCAGATGCTTAAAAATGTTTTAAAAGGTATGATTCCACAATGTTTTTTTGGATAAAAACGTTGTTGTTTAGTATATCAGACAACGTTTAGACACATTTACACAGCGTTTTAAAAATGTTGTAGATTAAAAAAAAAGGTTGTGGTTCACATATATTACCAATGCACCTGCAATATGCTAATGCCATGATATATAGCTAAAATTACAAAGAATATTAATACCATACAAAACGTTTACATCCCAATAATTCTTTGTAATGCCAATTACAAAAAATATTAATACCATACAATACGTTTACATCTCAATAATGCCAAACTATCCATACATCTCAAATTCACTTTTGAGATAAACAATAGTAATCCTGTTAATTTATAGCTGAAAAGTGGGGAAATACAATTGAACTTTGTCAACAACAAAAAGTAAGCATTACAGTTTCATTCCCTAAGAGTCCACACACCTTTAGAGAGATATTATCTTCAAATGCAGTATAACTTTTCTTCAGACCTTTTGCTAACAAAGCACCAGAAATTACTTCCTTCCACCGAGCAGTTGCACTAAATTATGGAATTAGTGTAAATTTAGCAATAACATCATATGTGTTGATGTATGGAATCCCTTTGTGCCCAAATTGTACGGGCC
Organism: Panax notoginseng; assembly: GCA_016801055.1. Classification (NCBI taxonomy): domain Eukaryota; kingdom Viridiplantae; phylum Streptophyta; class Magnoliopsida; order Apiales; family Araliaceae; genus Panax; species Panax notoginseng. Next base: position 120,271,754 of record CM029017.1, read on the forward strand.
GGACCTTGCAAAGCTTAAACTGAAAGAAGGCAACACAGATATAAATTAGAACTTAGAAATATCAAATAAAGCAGAATCTGCATCAATGCTAGTAAAATAAATATGAATTAAAGCCAACCAATAAATAGAAATAAGGACTTTGCATATATTGGCTATGAGCTATAAAAAAAATAATTTGCCAAGTTCGGGGGAGAAATATCCAAAATATTGGCAAAAGAAGTAAACCACTAAACTTTCATCAAAGTTTATTTCCTTCCTTAATTAAATATCATCTCAGCTATAAAAAATTATTCATAAAAGCATGTGACTACCGACTATAACAGCTGTTGAACAATGAAACCTTATTAAAGCTACCGTCGGGTTCAGTTTGCTTGCATTTTAAAAGATGCAACAACATCCACAAAAATAGAAGGTAACAATAGTACTCGCGTGTATTAGTTTCTAAAAGCTAATAAATTATCAAAACATTGCTGAATATAGAATGCAACCAACATTTGCCTCTTCATCTCTAACTGAGTGCAGACGGAATCGGCCCTTTGTATCATAAAGAAGAAGAAAATTCTCATTAGTTTTTAGAATTGACACAACATCTGGACATGAAGATTAGCATACAGTTACTATGTTTTTCGTAACTCAACCAATATAACATTATTGAAACCAAAAGGTTTGAAATCTAAATCTCCACGATCTTTTAGTTTAAGCATTTTCACAAGCAAAGAATATACAATCTAATTAACAACACCTAACAACACCTAGTATATAACTAGGTGCCTTTAGCAGTCGCACACACATAATTATAATGAGCCATCAACAGTCAATCATATTATGTGAAGCAGTAACTTTGAAACTTACAAAGTGAAACATGTCACTGACCATTTAAAATGTTCCTAATTGTCCCATTTGGACTCTTCCACATCTACTTCAGGCCAAACTCCTCAACAAAAAATAAAACATAGGATAGAGTACGTGTTTACCTGAGAGTTGTGAGTGTGGAGCATGGGGGTGGCCACATGTAAAACAAAATGACAGCCCTCAATTGCATCTTCAAATTCAGTAGGGTTGTATATATCTGCTTTGAATAATACTAATCCGTTGTCCGCATTAGGCAGCGACGTAAGAAGGCCTACTTTAATTGTGTAATATGAAACAACAATCAAACAACATCATAAAGTTGCATAAACAATATGTATATGTATATGTATATATAGTGAGTTAGAGATGGAGAGACCTAAGCTCCTTAAAGTAGCATGAACAATGTTGCCCTTGTCCAAGAGTTTCTTAACTAGCCATGACCCTATATATCCAGCACCTCTTGTAACACATACCTTAGTCTTCTCCATTAAAGATTGGTTCAAATTAATTTTATCAACTCCCTGAAATAAAAATCATTACCGAATTAGCATCTGGAAGCTCTCTAACTGCTTCATCAACATTTTCTGCAGTTTCTTTCACCTGAAATTGGACAAAGAATACATATGAATATTGTAATAAAAAGAACATGCTTTTACTACTTAACAACAACAACAAAAAAAGTTGTGAGGAGTTGAGACCAGTTTTGCGCTTTCTTTTGCAGTAGTCTCCGGTATACAATTGTGAAGTGGCTCAACATGCAGACTTCCATCTAATTGCACCCCAATAAAATTCCGCTGCAGGGTTTTTGCAAATTCCTAAACCATGCCAATAAAAGAAAAACAAAGGATACTTTGCCGATCTGAGCTTGTTGACTACTTTCTGCCATTAGCAGATGCTCTAGAATTCAAAATGTTAGAAAAATTAAAATCACAATAAATGACAAGGGAAGTCCCACAAGTTCAATTTACGTAATTTTCCCCCAGCTGAAGCATTGACAGGGAAAAACTTTTCACAATCCAGTTCCAATGAAAGTGGGAAAGATGCAATTACAACGCCTAAATTTTATTTTTACTTGGTGGCACGAACACAGAAACATAATACATACATACTTGTGTACTTCCTTCTTTCCAACTCTTCAGGTTAAAACCCTCAAGAACAAAAGTATTTATCTATTGCTCAGGGGTATACCTATTGTCAAGCACCAAGCACTGGAATACAAGTGTAGAAGTGAGAGGTGAAAAATGCCACTGCATCATTTGCCTCTCTGCAAGAGTCATTTTGGTTTTGGCAACATTTGTACACTATTTCTTATAGTGAACTCCATTAACAGTTGTACCAAAAAACTCAAGTGTTAACAGAACAAAGCAATGTAAATGTGGACCAGGGGAAAATTGTACACAAATTTGGAGCAGAGCTAAAATTTGGAGCAACTACCAAGTGAACACACCAAGTGAACACACATCTGATACCTTCAAATTAAATCATCAAAAAATAACCCAGAAAGAGAAAAACAAAATCATTTCATCGGACAAACAAAATTTAAGAAAAAAAATATAGACAATTACTCTGACTGACTCATGTTTCTATAATTTTTGGAGAGAGAAAATTAGTGGTGTTGATACCGCATTTCGCCAAGCACGATGTCGCCAGATTTGGTCCTAATAAACCTCCGTATACGGTTGAATGCCTACTGATTCTCACACCGGACGATTTTTCGGCGGCACTGACCGTCGGTCACGGTGTACTCTTTGTGTAGGACCAAATCCGGCGACTACTTGCAAAAATACGATAACAACAATTGGGAAAATGAAGGAAAACTTAATCGCCTGCATCATGCAAGCTTAATCATTCCAAAATTTTACTTCAAAATCCCAAACATTAACACAAATTTGACTTGCGATGGCAAGGTATTGGAGGCTAGGGTTCTTCCTATTTGACGAAGAGAAGAAATAAGATGAAGAGAATTACCTACATGTACCTTGGAGATCGGGCTACTCCTCTTACCCACGAGAGACTTGAGAAACGATGTCGAACTGAGACTTGGAGGTATGGTAATAGATGTGGACTTGGAGTATGGTAATAGATGTGTTTACCCACGGGAGTTCTGTCCCTCTTCAATCGAATTTCGGAAGCCAGAAGGCCGGGTTTCCTCACCTTCCGGTGAGGCGGCTTGCGAGATGTGGGTTTTTGACGAAGAAGATCTGAATCTGCTAAATGGGGGTTTAGGGATTTAGAAGAAAGAATAGATGGTAGCTGGTAGGAAACAGAATATAGTGGTAGCCGATTTTGCTCCGTGTTTCATTCTCGCGTCTTTTTTTTTGCTCCGTGTTTCATTCTCGCATCTTTTTTTTTACTCCGTGTTTTTGTAGATAGATAACGTTTTTAAATTAAAAAAAATGCTCTTTTAAATAGATAACGTTTTTGCATATATATCTATAATATTTTTTTTAAAAACGTTGTGAAAATAAATACCACAACGTTTTTATAAAAAAAACGTTGTGGTTTAAGCGTTGTCTATTTACTGTTTTGTAGCAGTGTGACTAAGTAAACTTGGTGGCTAAGCATAGGAATAGTAAGGAGGTTAAGGGGGGGTGAAATGACCAAATTGCCCTAGCTTTGGATTTTCTATATATAGAAAGATCATTTCTTTGTTTTGGGGATTTTGAAAGTCCTCCCACACTTGAGAGAGAGAGAGAGAGAGAGAGTTCGGATGGGAGGAAAGAGGAGGAGGAAAGGCTAGCCCGTGTACAAACTTTATCCGGCGGGAGAAGATTAAAGAAGAACGGTAATCCGAAACCTAGTCTCTTTTAAATTTTCTTTAAGTTTTTATGTTTAAAAATATAACTTAATAAAGATAATAAGTATATAAGGTTAGAGATGATTTCATATGGTTGAAATCATAAGAAAATGAAGAAATAAGAATTAGAAGTTTAATTTATAAATTTCTTAAGGAATTATAAGATTCATGAGGATTTTGAGCGATCCGAGTGGATTATATGAATAAGTAGGTGAAATAAGTAAGGAATGATGTTCTATAACATCAAATTCTAATAAAAAGTGAAATCGTAATCCAAAATATCGATTAAAATGAAGAACGAATGAAGAACACGCGAATAACATGAAGAACACGAAGAACGTTGTTGTTGGACAAATTTAAAACCATCGTAGTTTAATTGTTGTTAATGAACAAGTTTAAAACCATCGCGTATAAGTTAGATGCTTATTTCTTGGTTAGGAATGGTAGAAACGTTCATGAAGAACATATTAAAATATAGCTATAACGAAGTTATGACAAAATTTTTGTAAAAGACGAACGAGAATTAGAAAGTTAGTAAATAAACCCGAATGTGTAGGGTTTCATAAGGAAGTAAGGGAACATAGAAAACGTGAGTCGTGGACTCAGGAATGAACGAGTTTCGAGTTCGAAAGACCGAATTACGGACGAGCGAGTTAAGAATATTAAAAGCATAAAAATAAACGAAGGGTGAAGATCAAGCCAATCGAATGGCATGTTAACAGATTTAAAATAAAGTTCTAGCTGAGGGGTATTGAAGTACGTAAGATAAGGAAGATAATGGCTTTAGAACGACCTCGTTCCGAGTTATAACGAAGGAGTTATGAGATCGTGAAGTAAGCGTCTCAAATTGATTTAACACTTAGAGAAATTTTCTAAGGTTAGGGCTTGGCGTCGCGGCGCCAATCATGCCTTGTAATGTGGCGCTGTAGCACCAGACTGGGAAGCCAGGTACTGCCAACTCATGTCGCAACGCGAGAGCTAATGAGGAGAGTGGCGCCGCAGCGCCAGTGTAGAGGAAAAGTCAGAGATGTGCTTTTAACTGCATAGCTCTTGGGGGAAACGTAAGGGACGATAAAGAACATAATGTCCAATTAATGTAATACTTAATCAAGTGAATTAAACCTATAGTAAAGGTTGAACGAAAAGATTAAATAAGATTAAAAGACAAAGATTTTAGGTACGGGTTACGGAACCGATAACCGGGGACCGTGGTCGCGAGGAACAAATGTGAGGAATTGCTATGATTGTGATTCCTTAGACGTTGAGTGACAAGGGTAATGAATAACATTTCGATGTTATGCCATGATAATGAGATATAAGTATGAAGCGATTAGACGCTGTGAATGCAATGTTGTTGCGATGGACGATCGATCTTAGCATACAACGATTGATATGGCTTCGACACTAAGAATGAGTAATGAACATGGGGTTCATGTAATGAATAATGAAAGTATTAAATAAGATATGAATTATCAAGAAGCCATAATGAACGGTAATAAGATTAATGAAAGCCGAATGTGAGTCAGATAAGAATATAAATCATCAAAGATGATGAACGTATGAGTAACACATCTCTGTATGTCATTAAGCTGTAAACTGGTAAAGGAAGTTAGTCGCGTAAACTTATATTGCAAAGAATGCAAACCCTAAGAAGTAAAGTTAAGTAAACCAATGCGTAAGTTCAATATATAACTAATTGGTGTTTATGTTTTCTCCTTATGTGTTATATAGGAATTGGATTGAGCAGTTCATCGTAAGTTGTAGCTGGGCGTAAGGCAAGTTTCCTAACTTCATTCATATTTTAAATGAATGCTAGTTTCTTAAACTTCTTAGATGTCGAACTTGAGAAGTCTTGTCTATGTGCATATGTGCGATGTATGTACGAGGTGGTAGTATGTATGAGGCCTTGTGCCATAATTTGAACACTTCGGTGTTTCTATGATATAAACTGTTCTATGATTGACTGTTCAATACAAATATGCTCTGTTTATACATTAACCGTTATTGTTAAGTCTGTGCTAATGATTCTAGCCAGACAGGATGTGTATGAAAAAGTTAGAGGAATGAAAGTATTTTAAAGTGAAAATGACAGATATTTTAAGATGATAGGAATCGGGACTATTCCCATTATTTAAGCTGCTTCATAACCTTTGTTCGGTTATCGAAGTTCTGAACAAATGTTTAAACTCTTGAAGTTTTGTGTTCAACTGTTATGACTTGCTGGGCAATTGAATGCTCACACTTGCTTTAAATGAAAAACATTTTCAGCGGACGAGGTTAGAAGCACTTAAGGATCCTATAAAGATCAAGATGAAGTGTCATTCAGAATATGAATGAGCGAGAAGATCAAATGAAGACTTGTAATGTAGAAAGATAAAACTGAACTATAGACTAGTTAATGAACTATTATGCATCCTTGGTGGCGGATAAAAGTCACTCTTGTATGATGACATGAATAATATATTTATTATTATTTGTAATGAAAAAAATTATAAGGTTTCCAGAACCTAGGATTTGAGAGTGTATGTTGTTATATTTTAGTATATAATGATGTATGTTAGATGACTGATGTACTCGTGACGTACGGAATCCGGGTGTGAAGATAGACCGGATTTCGGGGCGTTACAAGTTGGTATCAGAGCTGATAGGTTATAAACCTTAGGTAGGAGTACCTAAGACTATAATCGTAGAGAGAATGATAAGAAGATCACCACGTGATCATAGTGAATCGTAGTAACAGATAAGTTGTTAAACGATGAATGATTTATAGCTAATGCTATGAATGAAGGGTACTATGAAGTAGTACAGGAAGAAGAACTTAGATTGAGTTATGAAGGATAATATACGAATTAAAGAAAATTCGTATTAAGTAAAGAGAGATTTAGAAGTTATAAAATTTCAATTGAGGACTCATATCAGTAGTTGAGTTGTATGATTCCTTGTATGGGCGGAGAAATTGTACGTGTTTTTAGAACCACTTAGCTTCTTATTCGATATAGTTGTTAAGTTGAACAATTCTTTATATGGGCGGAGAATTGTCCTTGGTGTAACAACCGCTTACCTTCCTATATCGGTCAGTTGCTGAGTTGACCAATTTTCTGTATGGGCAGGGAGTTGTGTTTGGTTCTACAATCACTTAGCTTCTGGTTGTGATAATCATTGGAATAGTATGTCGCGCTATCAAAATGTATATGATGAGAAGGTGAATCTTTTCTCATGTATATACTTGATAGGTAGAGAACGATAAGGTAGGTGCGAGTTCCTGAAACTCATACTTATGGTAAGTTTGCGACTCATAATTATATGGTATGTTTTCGAACGTCTCAGCAAATGGATGCCTATGGTCTGTCTGGATGTTCTTAAACTCATATTATTGTGGAAAGTTCCTGAACTCATAATGTGTGGTAAGTTGATGGGGCTGTACTAAGGTATAGGAATGTTTAGACTGAAAGTAAGTATTTTTAGTAGACTTAGCAATGAAGGTGATAGAGAAGATTAAGTATTGTCGCAGTAAGACAATGAAGGAAGATGGAGAATAGGATATTCCAAGTCATCTAGCTATGCTAGATTTCGAAGTTTATTGAATACGTGCTGATCTGTACATTTTGAAAATGAAAGAATTGGTTCAACTTTTGGAACCAACGGATTTTAAAAGAGCTATTCTTGATATGTCTATCCTAATTGCTTTGGCTAGACAGAAATTGATTTAAAATATCAAAATGAATTTTATATCATCTGTGCATTTGATGTAAGGATGCTAAAAGGATGGAGTTATTAATGGAATTGAACCTGGTGTTGGATGTGATCTTAGGATCAACAACCCGCTATGGTATGATGTATAATGACGAAGTCACAAACTGACGAAGTCCTCAACGTACTGTAAAAAGTACGGTATTATGACATCATAAACCGTTTTAATGTATTGCGAAAATAATTTAAAGAAGTAGTCAACGTCAATTGAGTTGACTAGACGAAGGTTTCATGTTGTTGTCCAATTTATTGGTATGGTCTAAGCTACTTGATTCGGCTAGACAAATGGTATGTCATCGGGCTTTCTTTGAGAACTTGTGCCAAACCAAATTGTTTTGGTGCGAAATCTAATGATTAAGTCTGAGGAGAACATGGAATAGGTAGTTTACTTTCTTTGTGATTGTAAACTGACCGTTAAAGAAGGGATTACGACGAAATGCTGTTTAACCTAGTAAGAGTTCATAGTCGATGTGACCCCTCAGCAAAAGTATAAAATGTTTTCAAAGGAAATTTTATATTCCTCGTTATTCATTCTACTTCATGATTCTTGATAGGTTATGGGGGTTAGGAATGAGTGAAAGATAAGAACTCCATTGAAGAGAAGTTGAGAAGAAGGGTAAGCTAAAATTTCGAGGATGAAATTCTGTAAAGAAGGGGAGAATAATGTGAGAACCCGAGTAAGGGTGTGGTTTTAAGAAATTCCGAGGACGGAATTTTTATAAGGAGGGAAGAATGTGACGACCCGAAAATTCGGATCGTCCAGAATTCAGGTTTAAAGAATTAGTTATTAATAAAACTAATTTTTATTAATAATATTATGTGTTATGTGTTTATTAATCGTTCTATAACCTAGGATGATTATAAGTTGGGAGTATTCTAGCTGCGAGCTAGATTGATCGAATAAGAATTTTCAAGACAAAAATAAAAATTTTCCGGGAACAAAAATATTTTTGGGGAAAAAGACGAAATAGGCACTATTCATTTATTTCTGCTCGGAGATTTATTTTGAAATTCTGAGAAGTTAATGATTACGTAAAATTTTGAGACGTGATGGAATATTCAATAATATTTCAATTGTGGCAAAAATAAGTTTTTGCCTGCGGACTTAAAACCTAAGGGTTAGGAAAAGTAAGTTTTCGAGAATTTAATGATTTCGTATAATAATTAGGGTTATTATGCGTAAGGAATACGAGTGTAATACTAGTTATTATACGAGTATAGTACGAAGATTATTACGACGTATAATACGAATATCGTACGAACTATATACGAAGAGAATACGAGAATGAGATGCGTAGAATACGATTAGTCTTAATGGCTAAGTAAAGGATAAGTTAAGAAATGACTAAGTAAACTTAATAATTAAGTAAAGTGCTTATGCTTAAGGGTTAAGTAAACTTAAGGGCTAAGTAAACTTAAGGGTTAAGAAGACTTAATGGTTAAGAAGACTTAATGGCTAAGAACACTTAAGGGCTAAGTAAACTTGGTGGCTAAGTAGACTTGGTGGCTAAGTAAACTTGGTGGCTAAGCATAGGAATAGTACGGAGGTTAAGGGGGGCGAAATGGCCAAATTGCCCTAGCTTTGGATTTTATATAAATAGGAAGCTCGTTTTTTTGTTTTGGGGATTTTGAAAATCCTACCACACTTGAGAGAGAGAGAGAGAGAGAGAGTTCAGATGGGAGGAAAGAGGAGGAGGAAAGGCTAGCTCGTGTACAAACTTTATCCGGCGGGAGAAGATTAAAGAAGAACGGTAATCTGAAACCTAGTCTCTTTTAAATTTTCTTTATGTTTTTATGTTTAAAAACATAACTTAATAAAGATAATGTATATAAGGTTATGTTTGGTTTGTAATATTCATGAACGCAATCAAATTACACAAAATAAGCGGAAACATGAAAAATTAGAGTTTTAAAATTGTACAAACCATATACCCGGATCATTCTTTATGCACAATTATTAATTAAACGAAAATAAAGGACGAGAATCATACCCTTGAAGATCCGAGCTTCCTCAGGTACAAGTTCACCTCCAAATCTTTTTCGTGTTCAACTTGAATCCACCGGGTTGGGTTCCTTCCCTTGATCAACGTTAGCCACCCAAGTGTTTGGCCTCTAGAGGTGATCCACCAAGAAAGAATAAAGATTCAAGAAGATGGGTGCTTGGCAAAATCCTAATTTTTCTATCTCTCATAGAAAATGAGCGTACTCTCCAACAATTAGAATTGCGTTTGTTGTGAAAAAGTCAACAACAACTCTTTCACCCATAATAATAAGACTCCTCTTATTTATAGATGTAGGCAACCCTCCTTAACAATTAAGGAATTCGGTTTTATTTTAATTAATTAAACTCATTTAATTAATTAGGCTCCCAATCTTATTAAGAATAATTAATTAAATTCTTTTAATTAATTAGCCTCCTAATCTTATTAGGATATATGAAAGTACTTTTATTAATTAATTCCCAAACACTTTTAGGAATTAAATAATAATAATAGTAATAATAATAATAAGACTCCTCTTATTAGCTTATATTTAATATTTCCAAAATATTAAATAATAAATATTAAGTTATTTAATTTATTCTATCACCATAGATTAAATTAAATATACTTAATTTATTATTACGATTATGCCATTAACTTCTTAAATAATTATTCTTTCTTTTATGGTGTGACCCTTTAGGTTCTCCATATTAAACCGGTTGTGAATAAATCAATTAGAACAATTCTAATCTTATTTAAATAAATAAATTAAATTATTAATTTATTTAAATAAATAATATTTATTCTACAATAGGTATAAGCCTCCCTAGCGACCAACGACTTTTTAGATAATATAGATTTCAACATTAATCATAAACGAACCTTTGAGTAAATAGTTACCGTACAATTTAATCCTTCCACCATACAATGTCCCAATTAAATATAAGACATGGAATTACTGTCAAGTCTTATTTATTTAATTATATGTATTTCGATTCTAAAATACACCAACACCAAATAATACAAATTAGAAACTCCTTTCTAATTTCATTCTGCCTTGGCCAAGGACTACTGGGTTGTCATTTATCAAATCACATAGGACATTTCTCTTCTTTTACTAGAAGCGGTAGATTCTTTATTGATCATACATTATCTCCATGTACAACTTATTATACCCAAGCATACCCTTTGATATACCCTAAGGGTCTTAAGGAATAAGTCAAAGTATAACTCATCATACACAAGATACTATGATGATCTCAAGTCCAATGATCACTTGTACTACTATCACTACAGGAATTCCTATTGACAGGCAAATAAAACTCCATTAGGTATTCCTTAGCGAGTCACGTTCAGTGAACTTATTCTCTAATAAGCACCTACGTACTTGCTTTAGTGTCTCCACACAAATGATCATGAGATCAATCATTCTCAAATTGATTTAACACTTAGAGAAATTTTCTAAGGTTAGGGCTTAGCGCCGTGGCGCCAGTCATGCCTTGTAATGTGGCACTACAGCGCCAGACCGGGAAGCCAGGTACTGCCAACTCATGCCGCGTTGCGAGAGTTAATGAGGAGAGTGGCGCCGCAGCGCCAGTGTAGAGAAAAAGTCAGAGATGAGCTTTTAACTGCTTAGCTCTTGGGGGAAACGTAAGGGACGATAAAGAACATAATGTCCAATTAATGTAACACTTAATCAAGTGAATTAAACCTATAGTAAAGGTTGAACGAAAAGATTAAACAAGATTAAAAGACAAAGATTTTAGGTACGGGTTACGGAACCGATATCCGGGGACCGTGGTCGCGATGAGCGAACGTGAGGAATTGCTATGATTGTGATTCCTTAGACGTTGAGTGATGAGGGTAATGAATAACATTTCGATGTTATGTCATGATAATGAGATATAAGTGTGAAGCGTATAGACGCTGTGAATGCAATGTTGTTGCGATGGACAATCGGTCTTAGCATACAACGATTGGTATGGCTTTGACACTAAGAACGAGTAATGAACATTGGGTTCATGTAATGAATAATGAAAGTATTAAATAAGATATAAATTATCAAGAAAAACGTAATGAACGGTAATAAGATTAATGAAAGCCGAATGTGAGTCAAATAAGAATATAAATCATCAAAGATGATGAACGTATGAGTAAGACATCTCCGTATGTAATTAAGCTATAAACTGGTAAAGGAAGTTAGTCGCGTAAACTTATATTGCAAAGAACGCAAACCCTAAGAAGTAAAGTTAAGTAAACCAATGCGTAAGTTCAATATATAACTAATTGGTGTTTATGTTTTCTCCTTATGTGTTATATAGGAATTGGATTGAGCAGTTCAGCGTAAGCTTTAGCTGGGCGTAAGGCAAGTTTCCTAACTTCATTCATATTTTAAATGAATGCTAGTTTCTTAAACTTCTCAGATATCAAACTTGAGAAGTCTTGTCTATGTGCATATATGCGATGTATGTACGAGATGGTAGTATGTATGAGGCCTTGTGCCATAATTTGAACACTTCGGTATTTCTATGATATGAATTATTCTATGATTGACTGTGTGACACCCCCAAATCCGGTACTTCCAATTCCATGGGATTTGGTGTTCACGATACAACATCATCCATCTATCTACCCATAAATAAATGCAAACCATGCAATAGATAGAAATAATAATAAATCTCCCCTTATGGGGTTACATCAACTACATAATAAATAAATCTCAGGTTACTCTAACCTTAAACATCTGTGCGGAATCATAAACAAATAAGTCTTAAACAACATCATTAACTTAAGTCTTAAACAAAATACATCATCATATAAAACAACAAGTCTTCATCACTTGTTAACCTTGCCCTTGCCTTTACTAGTGAAAGGTTCGTCGGTTCTTTCGTTCTTAACTGTAATGTTATTAATAAGCAAGAGTGAGCACTATTGCCCACAAGTATAACAATGACATAATAGTATAATAACATGCGAGTGAATCAAAGACATCTGAATAAAAGCTCAACTTTTGAATCAAGAATAAATAACAAGAATCAAAAGATTTATGAGGGACATAAGACCTTGAACTATGTCCTAGGTTATCAAGGGTTATACTTGAAACCTTTAACAGTCATAAAACTATAGACCTTTCTTCTCGTACTTAGGGGGATCAACCCTTAGTACCATAATGTGCACAATATCTTAACGCTAACGCATAAGTAAATCCCTTTACAGGGTTGTTCATCTCAGTTTGACATTCGAGTCCGCACCAAAGAAAGTTTTGTTTGGATAATTGAATAAGGGTTCTGAAATTTAGAACGTTCATCAACTAAGGACTAGTTGAATCAATAAGGTTCACTAGTCTAACAGATTCAACAATAATCATATTCGATTTGAATAATAATCTCAAGAAGTATACAATAGAATGATTATTGTATAACTGAATCATGCTTTTAAAAAAAATATAACATTTGAACTTGAATAATAGTAATGACAATTTACTCGAGGTAAATAATAATCTTGAACAATAATGACAAGTAGGGTTAGGAAACTTGCCTCGTGCGTAGATTATACTTTAACTAAGCACGTTCTTTGAATTTAATCCTACATACCATTCACATCCACAATACCAGCTAATTATAACTTAACTAATCATCATAAACTCATTCTCTTTGTCTACTTTGATTATTGACTATACTTGGTTAATTTACCACTTTGTCACATAATTTATACCTCATGAATAACAAGCTAATTATGCATTCATTAATTCGATCCACAAGCAATTATGTTATGGATGTGCTAAGAATTTAATTTAACATCTCATAATATGCCTAACAATTTTTTTTTATACTCATTAGACTAAGTTGCTAACACCTTTCCATACTTGAATGCTAAAATTTTTTTTTTTGGACATTCTGCTAAGTCGCGCTGCTGCACTGCGGCGCGAGAAATGAAATGGGAGTTGGCGCCGTGGCGCGAAACCCCAGACTCTGAATTTCCAGTTCGCGACGAACACAGAATTCAGCGAAATCAACACTTTTTAAACACTAATTTCACCAATTTGCACATACCCACATGTTATAATTTATACATAATCATTACCCAACACTTGTAGAGTAATTTTAACCCACTAAAACACATAATCACAAAATTAAAACATAAAATTTTCTTGATGTTCTTGAAGTTTTGAAAATAAAACATGAAAATTGTCACTACGGATTCGTTATAACACCAAATCCGTTTATTTAAACTTTAGTCTCTTCGTATCAACATGCATAATAATATACGAGTGTAAAATTTAGGGATAACATACGATCAATACATGAAATATCACGTATAAGGCCATATGGCTAAAACCCAAACTCTGTAAATTTTTGAAATAGCAAGTCATCATTTACTGAAACTTATGATATGGAATCATATAAAATATATATAAAACATGTTATGCTACTCGAATTATTACATATATTCCTAACTCAATTTCCCAATTTACAGATATTCCACAGAACTTGATTGAAAGCCATTTTCATAAAAAAACTAAATGACGTAAAAGTAGAATTTGGGTTGGAGAGAATTACTCACAGATTAGTGTAGATAGGAGGGATTAAACTTTCTCAATCAATCAAACAACTCACAATTCTCTCAATTTCTTAATTCTCTCTCTTTGTGATAATTCTCTAGACTTAGCAATAATGGAATGAATGAAGAAGAAGACGTCGAATATAATAATTAAACTGACGTAGTTGTGGTCAGTTAACTAATTCGTGGTTAACTGCCCTCAACCACTACTAAGGCCTTGTTTGGCTATTCAATATAATTCATTCTCATTTAATTTGATAAACTTCTTATACTATAGTTTAATTAATGTCATATTCCTTATAAAATAACTCCAATATTTTATTTAATATATTTTAAATAAAATATAATAAATTTCTCATAAATCCACATAGTCACATAAATAATTTTCTCATTAATAAATAATGTCAAATTATTAACTCTCTAATTAATAATTAAATTAATTAAATAACATCATGCTTAATTAAATATTTCTTTTAATACAATAAGCTTACATAATTACATATTTGAATAATAATTATTCTCTACATTAATTTAATAAATATAACACATATAATTAAATTAATCTACCATAATTGCATCAATTAATTATTTAATCTAATAATTAAATTATCAAAACATATTTATTTAATTCAATAAATATTAAAAATTAATTTACAAAATCCCGTTCATCACATCTTTCCCCCCTTAAAAAGATTCTGTCCCCAGAATCACGACTCAATAAATTCGACCCGTTACATTCTCCCCCCTTATAAAGATTCTGTCCCCAGAATCGCTTACACATAATTAAGTAAATAAATGAGGGTAATTCTTCATCATATTCTCTTCGAGTTCCCACGTAGCTTCTTTAGCGTTGTGGTTCCTCCAAATTATCTTAACAGAAGGTATTACTTTATTTTTGAGAACTTGTTCTTTTCGGTCGATAATTTGGATAGGAATTTCTTCGTAGGATAAGTCTTTCTCAAAATGCAGGGGTTCGTATTCAATTACATGCTTGTAATCGGCTTTGTATGGTCGTAATACAGAAACATGAAAGACGTTATGGACATTCTCAAGTGCTAGAGGTAAGGCTACCTCGTACGCAACTTCTCCAATTCTTCTCAATACTTCAAAGGGTCCAATGAATCTTGGGCTCAATTTCCCTTTCTTTCCGAACATGATCTTCCCTTTTCAGGGAGAGACCTTCAAGAAAACATAACTACCTGATTCAAACTCGATAGTTTTACGATGTGGATCAGCATATTTCTTCTGTCGATCTTGAGCCGCTACCAGTCGCGCTCGGATTACTTTGACTATTTCTGCCGTCTGCTATACCAATTCTGGCCCTATCAATTATCTTTCACCAACTTCATCTCAGTAAAGTGGAGTTCTGCACTTTCTTCCGTATAACGCTTCGTAAGGCGGCATGCCAATACTAGCGTGGTAACTGTTGTTGTAGCCGAACTCTACTAATGGTAGGTGATCATCCCAATTTCCTTTAAAGTCCATCACACAGGCTCTTATCATATCTTCTAATGTCTGAATCGTTCTCTCACTCTGTCCGTCTATTTGAGGGTGGTAAGCTGTACTCATTCGCAATTGCGTACCCATGCATTCCTGAAGACATTTCCAAAAATTTGATGTGAAGCGCGGATCCCTATCTGAAACAATTGATACCGGAACTCCGTGCCTCGAAATAATCTCTTTTACGTATAGCTTGGCCAACTGATCTAAGTTGAATCTTATTTTGATCGGAAGGAAGTGTGCAGATTTCATCAGTCGGTCAACGATAACCCATACTGCGTCATAGCCTTTCTGAGTCATCGGAAGGCCAACCACGAAGTCCATTGTAATATGTTCCCATTTCCACTCTGGGATCTCTAACGGTTGTAGCAATCCACTCGGTCTCTGATGTTCCGCTTTCACTTTCTAACAGGTCAGACACTTGGCAACACATTCTGTAACATCACGCTTCAAATTCGGCCACCAGAAATGTTGTCTAAGATCTTGGTACATCTTGGTACTACCAGGGTGAATTGAATATCGTGAACTATGAGCCTCGCTTAAAATATCTTCCTTAATCTCTTGTACTGGCGGTACCCAAATTCTACTCTCAAATCTCAGTATTCCTTCCTTATCCATCTTAAATCTTGTTTCGGTTCCTTCAGATATCTTCTTTGTCACCTTTTTGCATTCTTCATCCTGAAGCTGAGCCTCCTTCACTTTATCTAGTAGAGTTGTACCAGATTGCATCTGAAATAGCTTTTCATCAATCTCCATTGGATACTTCACTTCCAATTCTAGTTTCTCCATTTCCACAATTAGCTCTTTCTGAGCAGTTAATATCATCAATTTCTCACGACCATTTCTACTTAAGGCATCGACAACTACATTCACCTTACCCGGATGGTATAAAATCTCACAGTCGTAATCCTTGATTAATTTCAACCATCTTCTCTGACGCATATTTAAGTCCTTCTGTGTGAAAATATATTTCAGACTCTTGTGGTCCGTATATATTTCACACTTCTCCCCGTAGAGATAGTGCCTCCAAATTTTCAAAGCAAATACAACTGCAGCTAACTCCAAATCATGGGTCGGATACCCCTTCTCGTAATCCTTCAATTGTCGTGATGCATACGTAATGACTTTACCATTTTGCATCAGCACACAACCAAGTCCTTTATGCGACACATCACTAAAAATAATAAAATTGCATGCATCATCTGGAAGAGATAGCACAGGTGCCGTACTCAACCTCTTCTTTAATTCTTGAAAGCTCTCCTCACACTTCTCCGTCCAAACAAATTTCACAGCTTTTCGAGTTAAATTCGTTAACGGAGTTGCGATCTTGAAAAAATCATGAATGAATCTTCTATAATATCCCGCCAATCCAAGAAAACTTCTTACTTCTGACGGCGTTCTCGGCTGATCCCAGTTAATCACGACTTCGACTTTAGATGGATCTATCGAAATTCTGTTTTTATCGATCACGTGACCAAGAAATTATACTCGCTCGATCCAGAATTCGCATTTCAAAAATTTAGCGTACAACTTCTCCCTTCTCAATACTTCCAACGTTAATCTCTAATGTTCTTTGTGTTCTTCTTTGGTTTTGGAATATACTAGAATGTCGTCTATAAATACCACCATGAATTTGTCCAAAAACGGCTTGAACACACCATTCATTAGTCCCATAAATGCTGCAGGAGCATTCGTTAGACCAAACGACATTACTAAAAATTCGTAGTGACCGTATCGCGTTCTGAACGCTGTCTTCGGTATATCCTCTGGCCGCACCTTTAGTTGGTGATAACCACTCCTCAAGTCTATCTTGGAAAAGTATCTTGCTCCCTTTAATTGATCAAACAGATCGTCGATTCTTGGTAATGGATATCTATTCTTAATCGTGACCTTGTTCAGTTCTCTGTAGTCAATGTAGGGCCGCATTGATCCATCCTTTTTTTTCACAAACAACACTGGCGCTCCCCACGGCGATACGCTCGGTTGAATGTACTTTTTGTCCAGCAATTCTTGTAATTGTACCATTAATTCTTTCATCTCTACTGGTGCCATTCTGTATGGTGCCTTCGATATTGGAGTGGTTCCGGGCGCCAAATCGATCACGAAATCTAACTCTCTATCTGGTGGAAGTCCTTGCAAATCGTCTGGAAATACGTCGACGAAGTCCCTCACAATCGGTATTTCTTCTACTTTCGGATTCTCTTTTCGACTGTCGACTATGTAAGCTAAGTATCCTACACAACCTTGTCTTAATAACATCCTGGCCTGCATCATCGTTAGACGACTCGCTTGTCTAGGAGACTTGCTACCATAAAACACCACCTTTGACGGAGTCATAAGTTTAATACGCTTCTTTTGGCAATCAATTACAGCCCCGTAATTGAATAACCAATCCATTCCCAAAATAACGTCAAATTCCCCAAGTCGAATAGGGATAAGATCTACATTCATGATATTACCCTTAATATCCACTCTACAGTTCTTATACACGTACTTAACAAGAATTATCTCTCTATTCGCAATTTCTATATTCATGGGATATTCCAATTCATCAATAAAAAAATCTAAACTATTAGCAAAGTCCTCGGATATAAAGGAACAAGTAACACCTGAATCAAATAAAACATAAGCATTAATTTCATTGATCGGAATGATACATGTCACTACATCACGAGACTGGATTACATCCTGCACCGTCATATTAAAAGTTCTGACGGTCGATCGGTTTGTTACAGGTGGTCTGGTGATGGTTAAGGTATTTCCACTGTTATTTCCACGGTTACCTCCTGATTCTGTTCCTCCTGATCCCTTCTTAGGGCAGTCTCTTGCTAGATGATCCTTCGAACCACAGTTGAAACAAGCACCCTTCTTTGGGGTTGGACAGTTTGGTGCTATGTGGCCTTCCTGACCACAATTGTAGCACACTCGCTTCCCTTTCATGCAAACTCCCAGATGAGATTTTCCCCAGTTTGAACACGCTTCGATCTTCTTTTTCTGCCCTCCTTGTTGACTTCCAGCTGACGAGTTATCCATCCACTTCCTCTTCTGATTATTATTATTCCCAGTGCTACTCCCACCAGTCTTGTTATTACCTTCATTCTCACTCTTCTTCTTCTTCTATTCTTTATTATACTTGGTCACTGCATCGCTTCCTCCTTCAGCGAGGATGGCCTTTTCCAGTACTCCGGCAAATGTGTTTATCTGAAACATTAAAACTTTACTGTATACCCAAGGCTTTAGTCCTTGTTCGAATCTTCTGGCTTTTCTCTCGTCCGTATGTACTTGATACGGGGCAAACCTTACCAACTCGTCGAATTTAGCCGCATAGTCAGGTATGCTCATATTTCCCTGCTTCAACTCTAGAAATTGAATCTCCATCTGGTTCTGTGAACTGGTCAGGAAATACATTTCGAAGAACATCTCTTTAAATCTCTCTCACGTAATTACACCTTCACCTCCTCGTACTTTATTTGCTTGCCACCAGTAGCTAGCCTCAGACTTCAGCATAAATGTTGCAAAAGTGGTCTTCTGGTCTTCTCTAACCCTAACAACGTCGAAAACCTTCTCCATCTCCATAACCCGCGTTTGAGCCTTGATCGGGTTCCTGGAACCTTTAAACTCTGGCGGTCCCACCGCCTTGAAATCTTTAAACGTAGTATTTGGTGGAGCTTGAGGTTGATTATTCATGGCTCCAGTCAGTTCACCAACTGCTGAATGGGATTAGCATTGGCGTTATTGTTATTATTGGTAGACTCTTCCTGAGCCGGTTAACGCTATTATCTTCTCCTTGGCGGCATATTTCTGTTAAATAAACGCTTATTAGAACTTTATTTATTTCTCTAAATAGTTAAGGCATTACTCAACAATTTAACATACTCATTTAACACATCATCTCAAATAATTTGATATATTTTCATTCAAATCAAAAGTTTTAACATCAAACTATAGCATCACTGCTATTTACATCAACTATCCTAGAATAAAGAATCCACAGGATTTAAAACATTAAAATATTCTTTCGTTCATAAACACGTCAGAATTTACATCTAAAAACTAATTAAGTTCTTCACATAATTAAGCAAATCATATCACTGCCGGTTAAGGTGCTGAATAGCCTTGCTACGCTCCTATTCTAAGATGTGATACATCGTCCTGCGATCCATTATGTACAATGGTAGTCCTTCGAACTGGATTGGGTACCTCAAAACTTGATCTTGGGTCTCATTCATTGCCTTGTTAAGTGTAGAGTATGTCTCTCCAATCTTCGCCTTCTTTGCACGACTATCATCTTCTGCACGATCAGTTCGACGTGATTCTCTTACCCATCCTTCCTCTGCTATTTTCAGTCTTCCAAAGGTTTCCTTCAGTTCCTTCTTCAGCTTCTCTATCTCCTCGGTCTTATCTTCGGTTTGACCCTTCTCATGGACCAAATCCCATTCTACATTTCCCAGTCATGAGTGAAGAGTCGAAATCTCCCTCTCCTTCTGCTCGAGGGTGGACTGCTGAACAGTCGCTTGCTCAGTCAAATCCTGAACCTCGTCTTGTAATTCTACGTTACGGTCGTATAACGTGTCATACATCTCAGCATCAACGGTGTACCGTGGTAACTCATCTTCTTCTTCTTCATCAAATTCCTCCTCAGGATCCTCCTCAGGATCAGTCTCAAGTTCATGCTCCAGACCAGCAACGGTGATCAGTGGAGATGACTCCCTCTGTACCAACTGTTCCCTAACGACATGAATGTCTCGGGGTTCCTCTTGTCTGTACTGTAGGTATTAGGGGTTCCTCCTCCCCTGGTCGACTAGTTCCTCCGACGTCAGACATTCTAACAACAAAATTTCAAGTTTTAGTTACTAAGTCGTACTAGTGAGCACATAATTAAACACATAAGCACATAAAGTCTTTTATTATCTTTAATGAATTATAAAAATTCACTTCTTAGAACTCGATAAGAGTTTTCCATTACTATCTTCTTCTATAAGGCTACTACCTAAGGTTGTTCCCCCACCTAAGGTTCATAACCTACAGCTCTGATACCAACCTGTGACACCCCCAAATTCGGTATTCCATTTCCATGGGATTTGGTGTTCACGATACAACATCATCCATCTATCTACCCATAAATAAATGCAAACCATGCAATAGATAGAAATAATAATAAATCTCCCCTTATGGGGTTACATCAACTACATAATAAATAAATCCCAGGTTACTCTAACCTTAAACATCTGTGCGGAATCATAAACAAAGAAGTCTTAAACAACATCATTAACTTAAGTCTTAAACAAAATACATCATCATATAAAACAACAAGTCTTCATCACTTGTTAACCTTGCCCTTGCCTTTACTAGTGGAAGGTTCGTCGGTTCTTTCGTTCTTAACTGCAATGTTATTAATAAGCAAGAGTGAGCACTATTGCCCACAAGTATAACAATGACATAATAGTATAATAACATGCGAGTGAATCAAAGACATCTGAACAAAAGCTCAACTTTTGAATCAAGAATGAATAACAAGAATCCAAAGATTTCTGAGGGTCATAAGACCTTGAACTATGCCCTAGGTTATCATGAGTTATACTTGAAACCTTTAACAGTCATAAGACTATAGACCTTTCTTCTCATACTTAGGGGGATCAACCCTTAGTATCATACTGTGCACAATATCTTAACGCTAATGCATAAGTAAATCCCTTTACAGGGTTGTTCATCTCAGTTTTATATTCGAGTCCGTACCAAAGGAAGTTTGATTTGGATAATTGAATAAGGGTTCTGAAATTTAGAACGTTCATCAACTAAGGACTAGTTGAATCAATAAGATTCACTAGTCTAACAGATTCAACAATAATCATATTCGATTTGAATAATAATCTCAAGAAGTATACAATAGAACGATTATTATATAACTGAATCATGCTTTTAAAAAAAATATAACATTTGAACTTGAATAATAGTAATGACAATTTACTCGAGGTAAATAATAATCTTCAACAATAATGACAAGTAGGGTTAGGAAACTTGCCTCGTGCGTAGATTACACTTTAACTAAGCACGCTCTTTGAATTTATTCCTACATATCATTCACATCTATAATACCAGTTAATTATAACTTAAATAATCGTCATAAACTCATTCTCTTTGTCTACTTTGATTATTGACAATACTTGGTTAATTTACATCTCATAATATGCCTAACAATTTTTTTTAATCATTAGACTAAGTTGCTAACACCTTTCCGTACTTGAATGCTAAAAAAAATATTTTTTGGACATTCTGCTAAGTGGCGCTGCGGCGCCACTGTTGTATTAAGTCTTGGTGCTGCGGCGCAGTGGTGCTGCGGCGCGAGAAATGAACTGGGAGTTGGCGCCGCGGCGCGAAACCCCAGACTCTGAATTTCCAGTTCGCGACGATCACAGAATTCAGCGAAATCAACACTTTTTAAACACTAATTTCACCAATTTGCACATACCCACATGTTATAATTTATACATAATCATTACCCAACACTTATAAAGTAATTTTAACCCACTAAAACACATAATCACAGAATTAAAACATAAAATTTTTCATTGTTCTTGATGTTCTTGAAGTTTTGAAAATAAAACATGAAAATTGTCACTACGGATTTGTTATAACACCGAATCCGTTTATTTAAACTTTGGTCTCTTCGTATCAACATACATAATAATATATGAGTGTAAAATTTAGGGATAACATACGATCAATACATGAAATATCACGTATAAGGCCATATGGCTAAAACCCAAACTCTGTAAATTTTTGAAATAGTAAGTCATCATTTACTGAAACTTATGATATGGAATCATATAAAATATATATTAAACTTGTTATGCTACTCGAATTATTACATATATTCCTAACTCAATTTCCCAATTTACATAAATTCCACAGAACTTGATTGAAAGCCATTTTCATAAAAAAACTAAATGACGTAAAAGTAGAATTTGGGTTGGAGAGAATTACTCAAAGATTAGTGTAGATAGGAGGGATTTGTGAGGGCCCCGAATCCAGGTCCCAAATCACCTCGGATCCGGTTCGATCATTCTGTACAACTATTACTATTTTTGCGAAAGATATAAACATAAATTGTTTATACATTAAACTTACACACTATTTTCCAAGGTCGAGTAACCTTAACTTAATACACATTTCATAAATTTCCTAACATATAACAACATTAACATACAATACTTATATAATTTAGCTGCACACATATCCTAACGCTAGAACTGTCTTTAACCTTTCCTTGTATCCGACGTGTTTGCCTTAATCTGCAATGTTTTATCATGATATAGCAAGGGTGAGCATAAGGATTGCCCATCAAGTTTAAGTACAACAATATAACGATATATCATGATTGAAGAGTTTGAATAATAAGCTGGCTAAAATTCAACAATATAATTGTGAACTAGCAGGAACAAGTTTATGACTGAACAAGTATATAACATGAACAAATATTTCTGAACCGAAGGGTAATGAAGGCGATCAGCCTTTCATACCTGACTTATACATGCAATATGTACATAGTACAATTATACATGGCAATTAGCAATGATTAACCATAAGCTTATCCGAACAAAACACTCTTAGTAGAGTTAAATAAATACAAACTTGCCTGAACCGTTGATTACCGCAACGCAATTTATAATGCTTTATCTGAAGACCTAATATTAGTAATACAGATCTCCAATATTAGAATAATATCATCACAATATAATACTATTATATATATAAATATACATAGAATAACCTAAACACATAACACAACACATAATTCTATCAGTCTATAACACACATAAGACTCGGTGTCAAGTTAAACTATTACAGTTTGAGTTGAACCCGACACAAATCTGACATCCCGACGGTCTAGTTGGACAATTATCGAGTTTAAGTTCAATTAAACTCTGCCTAAACACTTAACAATTATCTCAGATAATTTTATTTTCAGTCAAAATATTTTTCACAGACTTGTAATAATTTTTAAATAATTATTACCAGTTATCCTGATTTTTCAATCATTAAAAATGTATTTAAATAAATTAAATATCACTTAATTCTTTTATCATTAATATCTATTTATTATCAAATATTAATGAAATTCATCACATAATTTTATAATATATTTATAATATTACAAAGTATTTTTAATACCTTAAAATCATATTTATATGATTTTAAAACACTTAAATCCATTCTCTGATAATTGCATTTAATATTAAAATATTAATATTTTCATGATAAAATATCAAAAGTTATATTTTATAACTTAAAATATTTTTCTAACACTTAAATCATTTTTATATGATTTATAAAACATTATTTCTATTTTTTTCTTAATTTATTTAATATATTTATTAAATAAACTAATTACCATTAATAATAATTTATTAATGAATTTCATCACAAAATATCAAAAGTCATTAAAAATAACTTAAAATATTTTCTAATACCATAATATAATTTTTCATGATTTTTCATGAATTAAAACCATTTTTAAATAATTTATTTAATTTTGTAATTAAATAAATTAAATGCCATTTATATTCCAAAAATATTAAATATTTATAAAATATACTTAAAATAATTAAAAACTATTTTTCAGAATTTAAAATAATTTTTTCGGAATTTATTTAGTATTTTTTGTTATTAAAATCTATTTATTTCAATTAATTTAATAATTTCCGAAAATTAGAAATTAAAACTGTCACTAAAGGACCCTATAGCGACATAACTGTCACTATAGGTGTTCTTGAGGTTGTTTTTGAGCTGCCCAGAAAACTATGTCAGAGATCGAGGGGCTTGGGTTGACCGGTTCTAATTTCTTAGTTACTGAGTTTCTGGGCTTGTACTATGGTTAGATCTGAAGTACTAATGTAATACTAGATTTACCAACTTGTTACATGGCCATACAACATCAGATCATAGAGATCTGAGTCTCCAAATATTCTGACAACGTGTTCTTCGTTTTTTCTGGAATTTCCAGAATTAAAGGTACCTATTTTGAATCCTTAAAGCTTAGCTTCCCAGACTCGGTTTGTGTGATATAATGATACAAGTCTATAGTACACATGTCATAGAACATAACTATATCAACATATCAATGAAACAACTTCGCCATATCCAGATTTAATCCGGTCAAACGGGGTCAGAAACGTTATTCATACTCTTTCTGGGTTTTCCAGAAATGCAAACTCAATTCGAGTGGCCAACTTTGACCAGCTTCTATGTTCGATATATTGACGGTTTAGACGATCTAAAGACATGGATCACGAGTACATCTTACAAGCTACAAGTTTGTTACAACAACATCAACCAAAACACATAAGAACTGTCAGATTTAGCACGGTCAAAGTTCTGACAGAAATCTCATTCTTAAGAAATCTGGGTTTTCCAGATTTCTACTTAAGTTGGTGGTCAACACAGGTTTGACCGACAATTTCTGTGATTCTGATCATGAAATGAGTTTTCTATAAGCATGAGCATGAAGCCTAAATGTCATTCTACAGTTTTATAACATAAACATGGCCAGATCAATTATAGACGGAAGATCAGAGACCATCAAAATATTGTCAGGCGTTTCTGGAATTCTGGGTTTGCCCAGAAACAAACTTCCGTGACTGGTTAACGCGGTTTGACCGCTTATATCTTTCGATCTACACATGCTCTGGACTTGATTCAAGTTTCAGATCAAAGACCAACTAACATACTACAAGTATAAACATTTAAAACACTAAACACATTAACATACAACGATCTATGACCTCTGACATTTGATTGTCAGACGTCATTTAGAAATTTTTCAAGATCTTAGAAAATGATTGATTCGTGCATCTACGTGTTATGGATCCATGATCCAACAACCCAGATCTCTAATTGACACCTTAATACACATATCTAACCAATCAATTACAACTTTTAACAACAAAACATAAGATTTTAAAAATTAGAGTTCTTTACCACTTTGAAGCTTGATTCTTGATTCTGACTCGTGGGATCTGATATAGGAGAGGTAAAGGATGTTCTTGGCTTTCCATAACACTTAGTTCCTCTCAAAATTTTCGGATGAAAGAGAGAGAGAAAACTTGGCTAGTTGAAAAAATGAAGTAAGTCACTTTTCTAGATTTTTCTTGCTTTTAATCCCAAGATGCAATGTATATTGCTGGCATAGATGGCTGGTAATTGAGATATAGGCACATGCTAGGCTAGAGTTTTGGTCACCAACCAAGATTATAGCAAGATTTATACTCCAACCTATTAAAGAATGCAATAAGGGCACATTGGTCATTTTCCATTTAATTTTAATAGCATTTTGGATATTGTCCCAAACCCTTAGGGTTTAGTGTTTGGTTAGGGTTTAGGGTTTGAGAAAAATTAGGGTTTGCAATTTAATTTTTAAAATTTCCAATTTAGGTTATCAAATTTAGAAAATTAATATTTCTAAATTATAATTAGAATTTTCTAATTATATTCAAATTTCATAATCACAAATTAAATCTTGCTAATTAGGATTAATAATACCTAATTAAAATTGCTAATTACGCAATTAGGGTCAAAATTGTTCATTAAGGTTTATAACCCACGAATTAGGGTTTCTAATAGAAAATTAATTTTTCTAAAATAGAAATTAGATTTCGTAATTAGATTAATATTTTCTAATTACTAACAACTTGAAAATTAGGATTAATATTTTCTAATTAACATTAAAATTATTAAATCAACAATTAAGTTTTCCCTAATTATAAATTAGGGTTCCTAAACCAGAAATTAGTGTTTTCAAAAAAAATGTAACATTAGGGTTTTGCTAATTAATTAAGCGTTACCCTAATTAATATTATAATTATTTACACTTACGCCACTAAGTTCCCGATTTAGGGTTTCATGCACCGAATTAGGATTTCGGATTCCCAGAACTGAAATTAGGGTTTCCAGAGCCGATTTCTAGGGTTTCTTATTAATCGTTAGGGTTTTCTAACCGAACGTTGTCGTTCTTAATATATACCTAAGGTTTGTTACAGATATCAATTATCTGGTCAACCCTTGACCCTTAACCACATATTGTACACATATACACAGAACATAATCACGTTTTTCTTAATCCTGAATAATTCACTTAAATCCTTCACAGAATTTTCAAATCCTCAAAATTTTAAAAATATCAAACGCATACACTAATTTTCTATCTAGATTCTAATTTTGAACCTTAAATCAAATAATAAAATTTTTTAAAAAAATTCAAAATTCTCGGGTTGTCACAGGATTAAACTTTCTCAATCAATCAAATAACTCACAATTCTCTCAATTTCTTAATTCTCTCTCTCTCTCTGTGATAATTCTCTAGACTTAGCAATAATGGAATGAATGAAGAAGAAGACGTCGCATATAATAATTAAACTGACGTAGTTGTGGTCAGTTAACCAATTCGTGGTTAACTGCCCTCAACCACTACTAAGGCCTTGTTGGGCTATTCAATATAATTCATTCTCATTTAATTTGATAAACTTCTTATACTATAGTTTAATTAATGTCATATTCCTTATACAATAACTCCAATATTTTATTTAATATATTTTAAATAAAATATAATAATTTCTCATAAATCCACATAGTCACATAAATAATTTTCTCATTAATAAATAATATCAAATTATTAACTCTCTAATTAATAATTAAATTAATTAAATAACATCATGCTTAATTAAATATTTCTTTTAATACAATAAGCTCACATAATTACATATTTGAATAATAATTATTCTCTATATTAATTTAATAAATGTAACACATATAATTAAATTAATCTACCACAATTGCATCAATTAATTATTTAATCTAATAATTAAATCATCGAAAAATATTTATTTAATTCAATAAATATTAAAAATTAATTTACAAAATCTCGTTCGTCACATCTTTCCCTCCTTAAAAGGATTCTGTCCCCAGAATCACGACTCAATAAATTCGACCCGTTACAGACTGTTCAATACAAGTATGCTCTGTTTATACATGAACCGTTATTGTTAAGTCTGTGCTAATGATTCTAGACAGACAGGATGTGTATGAAAAAGGTAGAGCAATGAAAGTATTTAAAGTGAAAATGACAGATGTTTTAAGATGATAGGAATCGAGACTATTCCTATTATTCAAGCTGCTTCATAACCTTTGTTCGGTTATCGAAGTTCTGAAGAAATGTTTAAACTCTTGAAGTTTTGTGTTCAACTATTATAACTTGTTGGGCAATTGAATGCTCATACTTGCTTTAAATAAAAAAAATTTTTAGCGGACGAGGTTAGAAACACTTAAGGATCCTATAAAGATCAAGCTGACGGTATCCAGATGAAGTGTCATTCAGAATATGAATGAGCGAGAAGATCAAATGAAGACTTGTAATGTAGAAAGATAAAACTGAACTATAGACTAGTTAATGAACTATTATGTATCCTTGGTGGCGGATAAAAGTCACTCTTGTACGATGAAATGAATAATGTATTTATTATTATTTATAATGAAAAAAATTATAAGGTTTCCAGAACCTGGGATTTGAGAGTGTATGTTATTATATTTCAGTATATAATGATGTATGTTGGATGAATGATGTACTCGTGACGTACGGAATCTGGGTATGAAGATAGACCGGATTTCGGGGCGTTACAGGTACGATCGTAATCTTCAACAGCTCGAGCCAAAGTCTTTGGCGCATTATACGTTCGTTTTGGTTGAAGAAATATTTAAGGGTTGAAGAAGTGGGTATTGTACTGGGGTCAATAAAAAATTTGATTTCACGCTCTAGGGGTAGGCTAAGAAGTCTTCAAGAATACGTCAGGAAATTTATTAACAATAGAAATATCATTCAAAACTGTGACTCTCATCCAAGACTTGGATAACACATGTAATGAAGGTTTCTCCTAACGAAGTTTCAACCGATAATTCAAAGTCTAACTTCTCTAGAGTGAAATTTAAACGTTGAGTGCAAGCAAGAGAGATACAAGAATGGGTAGAACCGGTATCTAATAAGGTATAGACTTCGTAAGAATTTATGATTAACTTACCCATAATAACCTCGTTCGGGTTCCTTGATAAACACTCTCACTTAAACTACCGGCTTTGACTTGTCTGAGACATCCTTTGGCATCACTATCCCAACTGGACTTGACTTCACTACACGACAAAATTGAGCTAGGTGACCTTCTCTTCCATAATTGAAACACGCTTTGGATTGCTGCGTACAGTTTGGACGGATGTGTCCCTCCTATCCGCATTTGAAACATACGACCGGTGGTCGTTCTTCTTCCTTTGAAATGGGTGCTGGTGCTGCTTTCTTTCCATCATTATTGAACCTTCTCTTCTTAAAATTTCCACTTCTACTATCTTGGCCATGATTACCACCGAAGTGGTTACCATTCTTGGCATGATAATTTCCCTCACGATGGTTATCATTGTTCCGATGGTCGTTGCCACCGCTATGATTATTATCATGTTGTTGGTCGTTACCTTTTGGTTGTGATGACTCATTATCGTGCTCCACTAACTGAGCCCTATTTACAACATCTGAATATTAACAAAGTTTGTGAGAAATGAGGTATTAACGTATTTCGGGTTTCAAACCTCGCAGAAACATTTGCGTCATTCGTTCCTCATTATCAACCAAATGGTATTCAAACCGGGACAACTCGGCAAATTTAGCCTCATACTGCGACACGGTCATATTGTTTTGCTCTAGCTTGATGAATTCCACCTCCTTCATGTGACGAATACTTTCGAAAAAGTACTTGTCGTTAAACAATTCTTGGAACTTCTCCCAAGACATCTTGAGTGCGTTAAGCTGGGTACGTTTTACAGATTCCCACCAATAATCTGCCTCTTCATGTAACATAAAGGTGGCAAAGGGAACCTTTTGTTCTTCAGAGCATCCCAAGACATCAAATATCTTGGTGATCTGCTTTAACCATGTCTCTACCTTAAGTGGTTCTGGCTTTCCCAAAAACTCCGGTGGTCCCAGCTCCTTGAACTGCTTAGCGGTGGCCGACCATGGGTTGCCATTATTTCCACCTATACTTTGAACAGGAGTCTCTCTTACCTGATGTTGCATGAATTACATAAAGCCTCTGAATATCTCATCGTTCATCATTTGATCGGTGTTGTTATTTACCTGAGGATTATTGTCTTCCTGGTGCACATTATCCTGGGTATTGATCATTGCTGACTCAACGGTCTCATGTGCTTCATTACTGATCTCAACATTTTGAGATGCCATTTTCAAACACTGTCACAAAACAAGGGTTAATTAACATATCACATAGTATCCCTATACTCTGACCGACCAATTAAATAACAAATAAACTTAGGTAGGACATACTAGCGAAGGAATTTCCCGCCTCTCTCCTCTTAGTTCTTGTCTCACATCTCAGCTAGGGATCATATCCCTAAGCTTTGATACCAACTGTGACGCCCCCAAAATAGGTATACATCACCTATTCTGAGTCACCAAATACATGGTACATAATACGAATACAATCTTAAATATACAACAAGAGCTGTGCGTTTTAATACAAATATTGTCTACTAGACAACATCCACTCTCAGAAAAAGTCCTCATTACAATTACAATCACACTATTTCATAGAATAGTGAGGACTACTAATGCTATCATCTGGACCGTCACTCCATTTCCCGACTAGTCCTTGCTACGTTCTCATTTTCTGAAGAGAACAATGAAAGTAAAAGGGTGAGCTCAACTAGCCCAGTAAGAAATATTATGACTAAGATAATGCAGAATAAATTATCTTTAGCCTTCAATAGTGTTAAACTGATAAAATATAACAAACATCAAGTTTAACTGCAGCGGAACAAGCTATCCATTAAAAGAGTCAAGTACAGAATAAAATATACTATCTTTTATGATTTAAAAAGGTTTTTCATCACTTTTATCGCTGAGACTCAGCTTACTAAATAATCTACATCATCAAATCATCCCTGCTCTACATGCCAAGGATATTCTTTAGTATCACCACCACGAATTATTCATGCACTACAGGCCAAAGATAATCGTGTTTTCATCAACGGTCTTGATCATGCCATAAAACAATTCATCTTTGAACCCTTGGCCGAAGAGAATCCGTAGCCATAATCATACCAAAAACTGTTCATCAATGCACTACGGGCCAATGAGGATTTTTTTCACATCATTTGTAACATTACAGTCATGATTATACCTAATAATCCCTGGTCATAATCATACCAAGTCCATCTATGCACTATAGGCCACAGATGACTTTCAACAAAACATAAGCATGAGAATGATGACAATGATATACGAATTCAATAAAACAAGTTCAAGAATTAATTTATCCAGGAACCAATAACATACAAATTATCAACATGATACTGCTTTATAGAGTAAAATTCAAGAATGCTCAGAAGAATATTTCCATGAAAAAAATACTGGATGAATCGCAAATATCAAGGATATTCTACAAATTTCATGGAGTATAGAAGCCAAAACTTTAACTAACTGAGTATAACAGAATATATGAAACTGCAAATAGATTTTTGCCCGCCATGCGGTAATCCACGTAGACATATCATTTCCACAATTTAATAAGAAATGAAAACAAAGGATCATTCACCATGTATGTGAAAATCCACACAGACATGTTATTCCAATATAATAATAAAGAATGGAATAACAGAAGGATTCACCATGCATGCGATAGATCGCATAGACAGGTTATTCCCAACAGAATAATAAATAATGGAACCAGATCATGCGTAAACGCACAAATAGGATATTTCAACAGAATAATAAAGAATGGAATAACAACAGAATTTCACCATGTATGCGGTACTTCGCATGTAGAGGTTATTCTAACAAAATAATAAGGAATGGAATAACAGAAGAATTTCACTATGTATGCGGTACTTCGCATATACAGGTTATTCCAACATAATAATAAAGAATAGAATAACAGAAGAATTTCACCATATATGCGGTACTTCGCATATACAGGTTATTCCAACATAATAATAAGGAATGGAATAACAGAAGAATTTCACCATATATGCGGTACTTCGCATACACAGGTTATTCCAACATAATAATAAAGAATGGAATAACAGAAGTTCTCTTCATGAATACGCAAGAAATAATACCCCTTACCTTATAAGAAACTGGATATAAGAGTAGTGAAGTAACATAATACTTTTCTTTTTTCTCTCTCTAGAGTTTCAGTAAATTCGTAAGAAATAATGAAGGAATGAGCTTCTATTTATATGAGAATGGACTGAATAGTAACTAATTCATGAACAGTGCAGATAGATTTACTTTTAAACGGACGGTCCATATTGATTTACTATGCAGTATTAATAAAATAATCTAATAAAATAAAATCTTTTAAATAAAATATAATATATTTTATTTATAATCTAATAAAACGAATAACTTTATAAAAGTATTATGTTTTATATAAAATAATTTTACTATGTAAATACTATGCAAACACTATGCATAATAGAATATCATATATTCTATTTATAGTCAAATAAAATAAATAACTTTATAAAAGTATTCTGTTTTATATAAAAAAAATTCTAATTTATTACATTTATAATAATAATAAAATAAAACTTATCACCTTTATTATAATTCACAATATTAATCGACCATGTCGTTTCCAGGAAAGAGGGGGCTTTCCAATAAGGATTTCTCCTTATTGGCGCACAATTAGGTGACCAAACCTCTCATTGGCAGAACTTATAGACATCGTTAATATTGCAAATAATAATATGAATAACTTTGTTGTCTCAATTATTGATTTAATAACATAACATATTATATAGATGCTACTGTGACAATAATTGAATCAATAATATGAGAGATGTGATGTAGCAATTACTATAGCAATAATTGAGTATAACTGAGTGACTTCTTACGTAAGCATCAATAATCAATACCGTATGCTACTATGCAACCACGCGTATTACTGTACTTTTACTACCGAGTAGTTCAACAGTTTTAACGATAACACTTTCGCCGTTATTTTTATAAAAAGATAATTCTGTCATTTTCTTACTACGATAATACTTTCGTTGTGGGGTCCACCAATGATTATGTCGTCGTACGGATATTCCCCGACTAAAAGAATATTTTCCGACCAAACGAATATTATATAACAACTTACATACTTTGCAAAATTTATAAATACTACCTACAACTATAACACTATCTCAAATCTACACCATAATATTAAAAAAAATATTTCAAGAAAATTAAATCTTTATTCATAAATTTTGGGGTCTCACATCCATCAAAAGTCGAAGTTTTGATAAATTTGGAACAACCAAGAACTCCATCAGAAGTGAGAAGTTTCTTGGGATTGGCAGAATATTATAGACGGTTTATTCAAGATTTTTCCAATATTGCCACTCCGTTGACAAATTTGACGAGAAAATCTATAAAATTTATTTGGACAGAAAAGTGTGAGGAAAGTTTTCAAGAACTGAAAGAGAAGTTGAGTGTGGCACCTGTGTTATCATTACCAGATAATACAGGAAACTTTGTGGTGTATAGTGATGCTTCACACAAAGGATTGGGTTGTGTCCTTATGCAGAACGATAAAGTCATTGCGTATGCATCAAGGCAAATGAAAGACTACGAGAAATGGTATCTAACTCATGATTTAGAGTTGGCAGCAATTGTGTTTGCATTAAAGATGTGGAGACATTATCTCTATGGAGAGAAATGTGAGATCTACACAGACCATAAAAGTATAAAGTATATTTTCACATAGAAAGACCTGAACATGTGGCAAAGGAGATGGATGGAATTGATAAAGGATTACGATTGTGAGATCTTTTATCATCCGAGCAAAGCAAATGTGGTTATAGATGCTTTAAGTAGGAAAGGCAAAGAAAGGTTGATGTTCTTAACTGATAAAGAGGAGCTCATTTCAGCAATGGCAAGGCTAGAGCTAGAAATCAAATTTCCAAAAGAATCCGGTGAAAAATTTTCCAGATAGAAGCTAATCCAACTGTAGTGGACAAAGTGAAGAACGCACAACTATAGGATGAAGAATGCAAGAAAATAATGGAAAGCGTGGTCGAGGGTAAAGAAGTGAAGTGCAAGGTCGATACTGAGGGAATGCTAAGATTCGAGGGACGAATTTGGGTTCCAGCAGTACAGGATATTAAAGAAGACATCTTGACGGAAGCTCATAGCTCAAGATATTCGATTCATCCGAAAAGTACGAAGATGTATCAAGATTTGCGACATCATTTTTGGTGGCTGAACATGAAAAGGGATGTTGCAGAATGCGTTGCAAAGTGCTTGACATGTTAGAAAGTGAAGGCCAAGCATCAACGACCAAGCAGATTACTTCAACCATTGGAAATACTGGAATGGAAGTGGGAGTATATCACAATGGATTTTGTGGTAGGTCTTCCAACGACTCAGAAAGGATACGATGCGATATGGGTGATAGTGGATAGATTGATAAAATCTGCACACTTTTTACCAATAAAGATTAGATTTAATCTTGATCAGCTAGAGAAACTATACGTTAAAGAAATCGTTTCAAGACATGGAGTTCCAGTGTCAATTGTATCAGACAGAGATCTGAGATTCACATCAAATTTTTGGAAGAGACTATAAGAATGCATGGGAACGCAACTGAAGATGAGTACAACATATCATCCGTAAACCGATAGGTAAAGCGAAAGAATGATCCAGACGCTTGAAGATATGCTCAGAGCGTGCATTATGGATTTCAAAGGAAACTGGGATGATCATCTACCGTTGGTGGAATTTACATACAACAACAGTTACCACGCAAGCATTGGTGTATCGCCGTACGAGGTGTTATACGGCAGAAAGTGCAGAACTCCACTATGCTGGGATGAAGTTCGTGAGCGTCAACTGTTAGGGCAAGAACTGGTACAACAGACCGCTGAAGTTATCAAACTCATCAGAGCAAGACTGGTAGCTACTCAAGATCAATAGAAAAAGTATGCTAATGAACACAGGCAGAGTCGTGAGTTTGAAGCAGGAAGTTTCGTGTTCCTGAAAGTTTTTCCTTGGAAGGGAAAAATTCGTTTCGACAAGAAAGTAAAGCTAAGCGCAAGGTTTATTGGACCTTTTGAAATTTTGCGATGAGTGGGAGAAGTAGCTTATGAGGTAGCCTTACCTCCAGAATTAGAGCATGTGCATAATGTTTTTCATGTGTCGGTGTTGTGACCGTACAAAACTGATTACAAGTATGTGATTTAGTATGAACCGTTGCAGTTCAGTAAAGATTTGTCTTACGAAGAGATTCCTATCCAGATAGTCGATAGGAAAGAACAAGTGCTCAGGAATAAAGTGATACCTTCTGTGAAGGTGATATGGAGGAACCACAATGTCGAAGAGGCTATGTGGGAACTCGAAGCTGATATGATAAAAAATTACCCTGAGTTATTTGTTTAGTCTGTGTCTTCGATTCTGGGGACATAATCTTTATAAGTAGGGGAGAATGTGACGATTTGATTGTTCGAGTTGTGATTATGGGGATAGGATCCTTATAAGGAGGGAATGATGTAACGATTCGAAATTTCAAATTGTAATATTAAATATTTATTGAATAATATAAATATTTATTTGATGTGTCTATTGTTGAATTGATGAAATAAATATTTTATTGATGTGATGGTTGTTAGTAAATATTTATGAATCTAAATTTATTAGGGATTTTTTCTAAATTAAATTAATTTATAATTTAGAGAGCTGTAGAAATAACATGAGATGTTATACTGTTATTTTGATTTAATAATTTAGATGGTATATTAAATTATTAAATAAAATTATAATGGAAATTATAATTTTGTGATATTTGCTAAAATGCTATATTTAATTAAAATATAGTATGTGATTATAATTATAAACTAAAGTGTTTATTAAAATAAATTAAAAAGGGTTTAATTTAGTTTTTACCAAACAAGACTTAAGTATTTTAATTCTTTAAAATTAAATGGTTTTGCCAAACAAGCCTTATGGCTTTTGGTATTTCTAATTTTTGAAATTTAAAATAAATAAATAAAATAAATTAAAATAATAAAATATATTTATGTTATATACGTTAGTAACTGATAAAACATTTAGTAGTATTTTTAAGGGTTATCAATTTTGTATTATATCATTACGCATACCAGTTGGTTTTCTTTTACGCATTCTATTTGCTAAAGCAGAGAGAATTGAGTAAGTTTGAGAGCTTCAGAGAAAGTTGAGAAGAGTTACGAATTTTCACAGTAATTCCAGTGAGTTTAACAAGGATTGCAAGCAACTTCAAGGTATTTTTACACAACATTAGTATATATATATATATATATATATATATATATATATATATATATGGTTTACGGCAAAATTACATGTTCTGTGAATTTCATATTTTGAATTGTTGTTGTATAAATGAATTGTGGTGATTATTCATGTTGGTGAAGTTTTAGTTTGTATATAAGGATGAAATTTCAGTCTAATTTCGTTCTAACAATAGAAATAATGACAGTGTTTATGTTCTTTATATAGCTTGAGTAAGTATTAATTTTAGTGGCCAATTAGTATGTAAAATTATAAATTAAAGCGTGTATATGTTAGTTCATTGAGATACGAGCATAACGTAATTTGAATGGAGTGATTTGAACAAACAATGAATTCACAGTAATGGTTTCTGGGATGAATATCAAAAATGGAGTTTTATATGAAAAACATAAAAATTGAGAAATTAAAATAGTTTTAGTTGTTAAATTGTGCTAAGTGGCTGAATATGTTAGCAATTATATTTATGATAGTTGTATATTTATTTTACGTGTTGTTATCACTGTTTGGTGGGTGAAATTTGGGTTTGTTGGGCTAAAGTCGGCTACTGTTCATTAGCATTCTCTGCGTCTGTCTGAACACCGGCGCAGCTGCGCCGGCGCCAAGGCAAAAAATGGCACAGCTGCGCCGGTCCCAGGCCTTTGTATGGCGTAGCTGCGCCATACCCTGGTTTGAGATTCTGGTTCTGCTGTTGCTGCAGATTTGTGATAGCAACATGGCATGGTCTGAAAGTATGTTAGCATGTTAAATGGGTAATGTTAAGGTTAACATAATATGGTGAATGCTGGTTAGTAAGTTCAAAGTTGCAAAAATGATTAGTAAATCAAGAAATCGTTATGTGATAATTTAGTATACATAATGAAAGTTAGACAAGTGTTGCGAAGTAAAACACTTAGAGTTTCTGAAATGTAAATAGTAATGAACATGTTATGGTATGTTAGCATATCTAATAGGTATTGTGGTTCTAAAATTATGTGTAGGTGATCGTGAGTTTAATTTTATAGCTTACGCTCAAGGCAAGTTTCTAAACCCTATCTTTTTAGATTGAGAAAGTTTTCTAACTCTACACTTTCGTTGAGTTAGTTCTATTATTACATTGTGTAACTTTATTCTTTTGATTGAGCAAGCTTTTTATCTTAATTGTTATTGAATAAGTCAATTGTTACTAAAATTTATTCGAGTAAACTTTAACTCTAATGTTATTTGAAATTCTCATTTGATTGATTCATTTTAACTTGTTTATTGTTAAGCAAGTTTCTTAAGTTCTATTATTGTATAATGAACATTGTTTTTGAACTCTCGTATCTATTATTGAACTGTTTTAATTCTTTGCATGAGTTAATACCATGTTGGGCAAGTTTTTAGTTCCAGCTTGCTATCAGTTAATGTACGTTCAGTAATTTCATTTCTAATGTTATAAGACTCTAACCTTATCTTATTTATTGTTCAAGCAAAGGTTTACCATTTTATTCATTTTGTTGAATACTTATTCTCTATAGTTATTTCAAGCATGAGTTTAATATGTATAATCAGTTTATTTATGATCCTCAATTGTTCTATGTTATGTTGTTATCAAACACTACTGATTCAACTAGTCCTCTAGTTGATGTTCGTTAAACTTCAATTTCCCTTGACAGCTTATCCAAACTAAACTTTCTTTGGTGCGGACTTGTACTCTAAATACTGGAATGAACAACCCTATTATTATTAGGGGATAATTTACGCGTAGCGTTAAAATGTTTGTGCACAATACATTGTACGAAGGGCTGATCCCCCTAAGTATGAGGAGTCCTTATAGTCTTATGACTGTTAAAGTTGGAGTTGAAAGATTACTCACAACTGTGGACATAGTTCATGGTCTTATGACCCTCAGTTATATATAATCCATATTTTGGATTCCAGTGTTTGATTATCATTGTTGGAGTATTATTCAGACTTGATGAGCCTATTCGTTGGCAATTATTTTTATTATTTTTTTGTTGATTTATTGTTATATCCAGTGAGCAATTGTTTTGCTCACTCTTGCATATTTATACACTCATTACAACTAAAGTTGAGAAGGTAGACGAGCCTTCAACTAGCAAAGGAAAGGAAAAAATATACAAGTGATGCTGATTTGTACTTTTGTTTACTGTTATGATCATAGACTTTTCAATAATGATGTAATGTAATAATTAAATTTCACATTTGAATGATGTTTAAAGGTTAGATAACCTGGGATGTTTTTGAATTTTAATGATGTATCCCTATTTAAAGGGAGGATTATGGTTTAAATATTATTTATTTGGGTACATAATATGAATGTTTGGATAGTGAGCACCAAATCTTGTAGAAATAAAGTACCTAGATTTGGGGGTGTCACAGTTATTGTCAATTAAATTCGGTTTTTAAGCTTCAATATTATTTTAGATAAGTCAAATATCATTAATAATATTTTTCGGAAGCTGTTAATAATATTTAAATAATTATTATAATTTATAATAATTTTTCAAACATCGGAATCATTTTTAAATGATTTAATTATCAAACAATCTTATTATCATTATTATTTAATAATATAAAAATAATAATGACATACTTGTCAAAATATTAAAGTTATTATCCATAACTTAAAATATTTTTAAATCAACAATATTCCACTTAAATAATTTTTAAAATAATTAAAATTATTTTTAAATCATCACCATTAATATTTAAATATTAATGAAATTATCATCCAAATATTAAAAGGCATTAATTATAACTTAAATTTTTTTTAAATCAATTTTTTTATTTTTAAATTAATAAAATCTGTTTTAATTCATTTATTTAATATAATAATTAAATAAATCTAATATCTAATATTAATATTATTTAAAAGTTATATTTTATAACTCAAAATATTTTTAAATACAGTATTCTTATTTAAAATAATTTTTTCATAATATTAAATCATTTTTCTCTAATTTATTTAATACACTAATTAAATAATTTAAATACCTTTAATATTTAAATAATTATAAATATTAAAGAAAAATATTCCAATTGGTCAAAAATTATTTTTTATAATTTAAAATAAATTTTTAAAACCATTTTTGATAATTTTTATAATTTATTTCTATTTTTAAATAATTTTCGTAAAATCAGAAAATAAATATATTAAAAATCGTTGTTATAGGCCTTTAGCGACACTTGTCTGTTGTCTTAGGTGTTCTTGGCTCAAGAACACTAACAATCTCAGTGTACAAGGGGTCATGTTTGACCACACTTTAATCCCGATTCATGCATGTTCTGTCCAATCAAAAACTCAGATCTTGTAGTCATTATGCAACACTACAACTAGCAACCAATATTTAGGTCAAACAACAAACACACAAGGATCTCTGGGCAATCAAAACTCTTGCCAGAGCGTTTCTGGGTTTTCCCAGAAACCCAGCAGTCCGAGTGGATTCTTTGAAGCTTGATTTAATCTATGTTCGTTTCATGATTCATGTGTTCTCAGGATCAAATCGTGTGGTTGGCATGTAATATACAATACATCAAAATAAACATGCTGTCTATAGATGATAGACACAAAAACATTAATGCACAATCTGACAGTTATGTTCACAACTAAAACGAATAGACACGAAGTAAACTAGACATAAGTAAAGAAACAAATAGAATTAATACCAAGACGGGGGTGCCTCCCCACCAAGTGCTTGTTTTAAAGTCGCCGGCTTGACTATACTGACGCCATTTAATCTGGCTCATAAGCAAAAATGACCTTCTCATGCCGCTTATTTGTCATTTCTTTGGATTTTTGGCAGACATTGATGATGGATCATCCTCGTTTTCCTCACCCATTCAGTCATCCATTGGCACAAAGAATCTTTCACCGCTGGAATTATCCACTAATTTGCCTATTTCATTAATTTGGAAGTGGTCTTTGTGCTCTGTTGGGCCCTCTAGGATTTCCACAGTCGTGCGCGTGGTTTCCAACTGTTGATTACTCTTGACAGTATCCCCACTGTAGATCCTCTCCTTTCTAGTTCAACCTCCGCCGGTTGGTCAGTTTGTACCTTGACATTGCCCTCAACACTTTGGTGAAACTCATCGCCTTCCCCTCGTGTATCCACAGTGCATTGCTCTACTTCTTTGTCGTCGAGATCAATTATGACCGGTAGATTGCATTGCGGTGCATTTGTGATGGCATTGATTATTAGCCCTAATTGACTTTCGAGGCTTTGCACTGCGGCTTCTTGGCTTGCCATCCGAACCTCATTTCTCTCAATAAAGTTGGTGAGAAGCTCTTCAAGCCTGCTTTCTTCCTCTTGTGTTGAGTACTCAGAAAAGCTGTCATTAGGTCGAGATGTCAATTCATATTGTGGCAGAGACTGATAGTCAAACATAGAGGCATGATCCGGATTATGATATTGCTCTTGACTGTAGTCCCATGAGTTTGGATAACCCTGGCAGTTTGGATGGTAGGGAATCGGTTCAAAGTCAGCTTGTTTCTGACAGCATGCATTCTGAGTGGACTGACACTCAAGGTTGTCAGAAAACCTCAAGGCATTAGCAATTTGAAATTGTAATTTCTCGAGTCCTTCTTCCGAGCTTGGTTGCGTCGTTCCCTCATAAGGCCATTTATAACATTGATCGTCCATAATCTGTAAACTTAAAAACAAAAAGAAAGGAAGATCAAACAAATAAAAGAAATAAATATATACAAGTTCAAAGTAAGACTAAATTGATTTAAATCAATATTGGACAATATTAGAATTATAGTTCCCCGGCAGCGGCGCCAAAAACTTGTTGGTCGGAAAACCGATCACTAAACACGCGCAAGTATACACGGTCTAACAAGTAATATAGTGATAAGAAGGGTGTCGTACCCACGAGTAACTATGACTAATATTTACCAAATACCGACTATGTATCGCTAAAGTCTTATTCGAACAGCAATAAATGGAAGTGTGATTAATCTAGTTAAAATTAATTAACAAAGCATGTAAATGGATAACGAATGGTAATCTAAGGAATTACAAGCTAAGGTCACAACTTCACCCTACACAGGCATTCTGTCGAACACCTGGCGTGATATGTTTCATCAAACTAGCTACCTTTCTCTCTTTGGTCTGAATGGTCATGACAATTTGTCGATCGAGAACACACAGGTGCATATGCACCTCTGTCGAGGTATGCACAAACATATCCTCTCCAGATCCACCCAAAAGGGAATAAAAGATAAAAGAACGTCGAAGCTAGATGCAATCCTAGATATGTCTATGCGAATTAATCATAATAAGGATTTAAGTATAAGTTCTCAATAAGGTCACACGTGGCACACAGAGATATGTCTATTCTATGCACAACTTATGCAGTCGAGACCCACAATCACATGCTAATATATTTAGGTGTAAATCTACAATCCTTCTGTCAATATCGTGTAGATTACCAAAATCATCACTAATGTCTTAGCGAGAATCATAAAGCACAAATATATTAAGCCAAATCATATGGTGCCAACCAAAGAGATAAGACAGTCACTTTAAATAACAAAGGGTTCCATTATAACCTTAGAGCAAATATTCAGTTCATGATTATTAAACCAAATAGAAGTAGAAGTAAAGACAACATTTATAGATTACAAAATAAGAGAAAACAAATGGATAAGAGGAAACACTGTCAAAGTCCTTCCATCTCCACGCATTTCGCTCACATCAAGCTTTCCAATCCGTGTCGCTCACTGCTCGTGTTACTCCAAGGATATGCCAGACTTCTCCCTAATCTACCTAATCTATATTTACAGAGAATTTAAGAGAAAGAAATTACAGAAGAAAAATTTGAAACTAAGTTATCCTATATATAATATAGTGCTCTCCTCTATCAGAGATGATCATCGATCCCCCTGAATGCAGGGGCTGGCTTCTGTTATATATATGCCTTCCTTCTTTTGCTAGGTAAAAAACAAGCCCTCTTTGCATGGACACCGGAGCTCGCGCAGTGGCGTGAGCAATAGACCTAGGAGTGGCGCTGCGGTGCCATGTATTTTTGGAAAAATAGGAGCTCGCGCTGCGGCGCGAGCCAATACAGGGTAAGTGGCGCTGCGGCGCGGGGTGACATCAGCATGGACACGGAGGTGGTGCTGCGGCGCGGCCAATAGGCTTGGCATTGGCGCCGTGGTGTGGCTATGCGTAAAAAGCCCGTTTTGCCCCTGAATGTTATACAACACCTGTAAAGCCTTGCATTGAATCGATTAAGCATAAT
Source organism: Panax notoginseng (assembly GCA_016801055.1). Lineage (NCBI taxonomy): Eukaryota > Viridiplantae > Streptophyta > Magnoliopsida > Apiales > Araliaceae > Panax > Panax notoginseng. The sequence continues at coordinate 120,313,785 of CM029017.1, forward strand.
AACACTATAATCATCTAAAACCTTATAAAATCTACGAATACAGGCAACTATTTAAGTCATAAAATATTCGATTCGCTTATATAATTTCCACTCATCACTTGCGTGGGGTGGTTATCGCCCGGATCATTTCTAGCAAAGTCGTGAGGTGGAACGCTCACAACACCTCAACCCAACGTCTATATATGAGAACTTTAGTACAATCGATCATGCAAGGAAGTTGCGTTGAACGAAACATCAATGACACCTTAGTACAATCGATCGTGCAAGGAAGTTGCATTCAACGATTGACGTATGGTAGAAGACGCCATATACAACTATGTATTGTTGTATGATAAGTCGGGTTTGAACCTCATAGAAAATTATGAACAATTCTAGAGTTCTCAAAGAACCAAAAAGAGAATAATCTCACAAGTTTTATTTATCAAAGTTGTCTATCTATTACATCAGATATATAATCTATTTATAATAATGAAATAAATCCTAATTCTGTAAGAAATCTAAACCATAATTCCTATAAGGAATAAGAATCCCAAATCAATGTAAAACCCTAGCTCACAAATCCATATGGAAACCAAATCCTATCAAATATAACTCCTAGATATATTAGAAATCTAAAATATACTGAAAATAGGTAATTTAGAAAGTAAATCCGTGTCCAAAAATATCAAAACGTGTAAAAACTCAAACTGTAAATCGACTTACCCGTCGGGGCGGGCTTTTTAGGCCTGGGAAACCCGCCAGGGTGGCATTTGTGACAACCCGAATTTTTATAAGTTATTAAAATAAGAATTTAATAATTAAAATTCTTATTATGAGGTGTATATATTGTGAAATATGTGAATTGGTGTGAAGAGAATTTAAATGTTAATTTAATATTTATTGAAGTAAATAAATATTTTAATTGAATTATTTATTGAGATTATGTGATTAATATGGAGTAATGTAATTAAGTGTATTATGTTAATTAAATGATTATTAAATATTTAATTAACATGTAATGATTTTATGTTATAGTTCTAATTTAATTGAGATAATGTAGTGATGTGGTAATTGTTACATGAAGTTATAATTAGCGAGTAATTATAATGTGATAATTTTATGTGATTAATTGATGTTAAACTTTTAATTAATTAAATTAATGTTAAGATTTAATTAATTAAAGGATAACATTAAGAATATGTGTTAAAGGATCTATTAAAATAGTTAAAAGAGTTTTTAAAACCGTTTTTTCCAAACAAGGCCTTACTTTTGTTTTAAACCTGTTTTACCCAAACAAGACCTTAGCTATTAAAACCTGATTTTTAAAATAATATGGTTTTGTCAAACAAGCCTTAGGACTTTTAAATTTCTAATTTTTGTAACTTATATATTAAATTGATAATTAGTATATGTAATTATATTGGGAGTTACATATTCTATAATTATATGTGTTATATGTATATTGTATATACACTAAGTTACGTTAATTTTCTAAACATAAGTCTAAACTAAGAACAAAGAGAATAAGAGAGAATACAGAGACGAAGAAGAAGAGGAAGAAGAAGAAGAAGGGAAACCTTGAGAAAACAAAAGAAAAGATTTCATCATCTCCATCTTTTCTCCTAATTCAACCTAGAAATGTATCAAACTAACTCTTATATTAAATTAAGATGTTTTGTATTTAGTCTTTGTAAAATTAGATTTTGATGATTATGAATTTATATGTATATATGGTGTTCATATGTTTTCATATATGATTGTATGCCATGAAAGGATTTTCACAATGCAATTGTTGTAAAAATAAGTTTTAAAATCATGTTCTTCTATGTTTTCATAGTTTTAGAGTTCTATGTAAAAATCTTTTGGTGAAACTTCATAATTTTGATATGTGAATGGGATGTGTGTGTGTGTGTGCGTGTATATATATATATATATATATATATATATATATATATATATACACACACACACACACACACATATGTATACGCTTACATAAGATTTTTATAGTTGTTCAAAAGTTTTAATTCACAAAGATATGATGAACATGATGAAATCATGTTCATAGTGTTTGATTATGAAGTTATGTTGAAAATTATTCTTAAATCTTTGATGTGAGCATGAGTTATGTGTAATATGGGTTATATTATGATATATTATGAGCTATATGGTTGTTCTAGCAATTCAATCCATGTAATTTCGATAAACAAGAGGAATTGTGTTAATAATGATTTTTTGTGAATTAATTTCTGAAAAATGGCTTTTTAAACTATCAAAATGATGTTTAATTCGTAGTATAATTGTAAAATTGGGTATGGATTGTGTTAATACGATAAGAAACGAAAAGAATACAAGTTGAATGAATATATTTGGTTAAGAAACGAATTCGTAGTGAATGAATTCGCTAAATATGTTAAAACATGAAAGTTTAGTATGAACATGAGCTTTGGGTCAAGATTTAGGCTAGTTAGTGTTTCTATAAATTTGTTATAAGTCTAGTATGTTGTAGTTCTATGAATTACGAATCCATAGAGTCAAAAACGAACTGATTTGGATGTGTATAACTCAAGTTATGAAAGTTGGAAGGGGAAAGGAACAAAAATTCGTAAGAATAGTAAAACTGGAGGAAAAAAACACGTACATACTGCTAAGGGGCGCTGCAGTGCAGCCCCCAAGGCTATTTGGGGCGCTGCAGCACTGGAATAGTTAACACGGCCAGGCAGTTTTGACCTCCTGTAGTAAAATGGCCATAACATTTTCATACGAACTTTGATTGAGGTGATTCAAGATGATACGGAACGAGGACGAATAGTCCTACAACTTTTGTTCTTTAAGGTGTTTAATTTGAGGTCAGGAGCAGGGGTCAAAATGGTCATTTATGGGACTGATATGTATTAAGAGGCAATCAGAGGGCGTCGGGCATGCACGTATGCAAGTGTAGTGCTCCTGACGATAAAAGATGGTGCCCTAAGTTATAAAACATGAATGTTAGTAAATATAATGATGATTAACATTAATAAATAATGTATTAGATAAGTTATGCAAGCACACTAAGCATACACAAGAGAGACGATTCGGGCGTGTGACGAATAAACGTCGAAACGTTGTGACAAGTGTTAATGAACATTATAAGAAATGGAATGGGTTTAATATAAAATCCATAAGTATTCCTAGCAAGACCTAAACACTTGAATGAATTTTGAATATTACATAAGTCGAAAAGTTAACACAATCTAATTGAACATTGTGTGCTAATTAACAAGAAGGATTATGAGATATTGAGTAGAGTTTACATTACAATTACTACGTGTTGTTATGTGACTAATAGTTGATGTGTATGATTATATAATTGTGTAAGGCACGTGAAGTGCAGATAGTTGTAAGCTGTTAATCTATTATTGGTACACAACGATCAAGGAAAGTCTCTCGGTTCTTATTTTCTACGTGGACTTGATGAACTGTTTTAAATTGCATGATATGTTATATGTGTTGTAAGCAAGCATGATATGTTATACATGGTGAAATCATGAAATGTTATAGTCAATTTATGACTACATTGTGTTGGTTAAATAATGATGATTGAGTAAGGAACTCAATCTTTATATTTGCTATGTGAGTTAAAGTATGTATTCCATGTTACTTTAATTATTAGGATATGTATGTTGGGCATATTATTATGTGCTATGTGATGCACGAAAACTGTTAGATTTTGCTGGGCTATCGAGCTCAACCTTGCAAATAACCACTTTTGCAGGTTAACAATTCAAGGTAAAGTTACGTGCTACTTGAAAGACATGAATTAGATGTGATACTCGAAGATTTATACACTTTAGCTGAATTATTATTATTTGAACCATGTTTAGGGTTCCGAATAATGTATGATATTTAACAGATGTTGAGTTATAAATTTAAGTTTTGTTTGTTGTATGAAAGGGTATTGAACCTAGATGTAAGTTTTATTTATTATCTCTAAAAAGGTGAGTAATAAGTTAAGTATGGTTTAAAGGTAGGTAAAGATAAAGGTTTCGAGAAATGTACTTGATAAGTTACAATGATTATGTAATGATAAACTGTCAAGTTTAAGTTATCTGATATGTAAAGGTTATCGAATTAAAATGTAAGATTCTATATAATAACTTTGATGAAGTGAATCACAAAAATAAAATTTGATTCAGAGATGTGTAGATGATAAAGGTTTTGATTCAGGGAATTAAGGTAAGAAGATAGAAAAGTTTAAATTATTCCGCATATTATTATTTTTAACATCGAATAATGATGTAAAATCAGAAGTTAGACGTGTTATTAACGACCAAAGTCGATAATTGAGTTGTATGATTTTTGGGGTCGTTACAGCATTTGGCATAGAGGAATGCATTGAGGCAGAGCCAGAACACGCTGGGGTAGCATTAGGCAGAGGCAAGCCCGTCGGGGTAGGCTTTTATGCCTTGAAAACCCACCGGGGCAGGTATGGTTTTGTTGTTACGACGTCCTTCGATAAAATAGCCATAACATTTTTGTTAAAACTTCAACTGAGGTGATTCAAGAGGCTCTGAAAAGAGAATGAATAACTCTATAACTTTCATTCTTTACAGATTAAAATATTCTGGCTGGATTAAGGTCGAAATCGAGCTTAAAGTGGTTGGTATATATTTGGCAAGCTGAAAATGCCAGGCTTTGATCTCAGCTGCTTGAGGAATGCATTGCCTTAACGCTTGAACCCTTCTTCTTCATTCTATGCATTGATGAACGCATTGCCTTAACGCTTGAACGTTTCTTCTTCATTCCATACATTCCAACCTTGTGATGTTGCGTGATAGATTGTAAGCTCTTATCCATGCACCATACACGACACCAATTGACTTGAAGTCCAATGTAAGCATACTCGGGTTAAATTCAGTCCAACTACTCGTAATCAATTGTTGAGCCCTCAGACTGGAACCAACCTACCCTCCAGCCAAGAAAAAGACATAATTAACCTCCTAACCCAATTCAAGGATGTTTTTGCTTGGTCTCATGAAGGCATGATCGGTTTATCCACGGATATAGTCATCCATCAGTTACCAGTTAAAGAAGGGTTCAAACCAGTAAAGTAGAAGCTAAGACGGTTGAAACTAGAATGGAGCATAAAGGTCAAAGAAGAAATTATCAAACAGTTCAAAGCATGTATCATTATGGTATCAACTTACCCTGATTAGTTATCTAATGTGGTCCTAGTGCTAAAACCTGGTAGGAAGGTGCAGGTCTATGTGGTCCTAGCCAGCCTTAAAGATGACTTCCTAGTGCTATTCATCCATGTGTTGATAGACAATACGGCACGGTGCGAGATGTACTCCTTTATAGATTGCTTCACCGGATACCACCAGATTATGGTTGTTGAAGAGGACAGGGAAAAGACCACCGTCATCACCCCCTGGGGTACTTTCTGCTATAGAAGATTGGCTTTTAGTGTCACCAATGCTGGTGCTTCATATTAAAAGGCTATGATGACCTTATTCCACGATATGATGCATAAAGAGATCGAGGTATATGTGGATGATATCATCATAAAGTCCAAAGAGGAAGATGCCCATTGTACTAATCTTCAGAAGTTGTTTGAGCGGCTTCGCAAATATAATTTGAAGTTGAATCCAGCAAAGTGTGCTTTTGGCGTGAAGTCTGATAAACTTCTAGGATTCCTTGTAAGCAACCGGGGCATCAATTTGGACCCAGCAAAGATAAAAGCCATTACTGAGATGCCCGAGCTGAGAACTGAGAAGGAAATTCGAGGTTTCTTAGGAAGGGTAAACTTTATCAGCCAATTCATCTTGTAGCTGACAGCCACATGTGAACACATTTTCAAGTTATTGAGAAAAAACTCCTCCGAGAAATGGAATGAAGAATGTTAAAAGGCTTTTTGCACTATCCAGAAACGGGTGATTGAAGCACCTATACTGGTACCCCCAAGGGAAGGAGTCCCATTGTTCATATACATATCAGTCAATTCCACCACCATAGGCTATTTGTTGGGCCAGAAGGATGATATGGGCAAAAAAGGGCCATTTATTACCTCAATAAGTGATTCAGTAGTGGAGAAAAAAAATACACGCTGATAGAAAAGACATGTTACTCATTGGCTTGGGCCGCCATAAGGTTACAACATTACCTGCATGACCATACCACTCATCTCATATCCCGCATAGATCCTTTGAACTAAATTTTTAGCAAACCAATGTTAAACTGCCGATTATCTAAGTGGCAACTTATCCTTCAATAGTTCGACATCATCTACGTGACCCAAAAGTCCATTAAGGGACAAGGAATTGTGGGCCATCTATCGGTAGCACCGACGGTAGGTTATGAACCCCTCGAAACATACTTCATTGATGATGAAGTTATGGTAGTTTAGGAAGCCGAAAAAGAAGATATGGGTCAATTCTAGAAATTATACTCTGACAACACCGCCAACTCAGAATGAGCTGGGGCAGGGGTAGGGACAATTCTTGTAACTATCACTAGGGAACAGTACCCTATATCAACTAAGCTGTAGTTTTATAACTCCAACAACATGGCGGAATATGAAGGATGCGTGGTGGGGGTTAAAATTGGCTCAATCCATGGGGGTCAAACGGTTGGTAGTATTTAGAGATTCGGAACTAGGCATTAGATAAAATAGTCCTTACTATTCTATGAAATAGTGTGATAATAATTGTAATGAGGACTCCATTTGAGTTTGGATATTGTCTACGAGATAATATTCGTGTTAAAACTCTCAGCTATGTTTTGTCATATTGTATAAATAAAGTTTGTATTTAAATTTTGTACCATATATTTGACTACTCAGAATGAGTTGTGTATACCTATTTTGCGGGCGTCACAGTTGGTATCAAAGCTTAGGGATATGATTCCTGGCTGAGATTTGTGGCTAGAACTAGGAGGGGAGAGACAGGAAATCCTTCGCTAGTATGACCTACCTAAGCTTATTTGTTATTTAATTGGTCGGTCAGAATATAGGGATAATATGTGACATATCAATTAACCTTTTTTTGTGGCAGTATTTGAGAATGGCATCTGAAAATGTTGAGATAAGCAATGGAGCACAAGAGACCGTTGAGTCACCACCGATCAATAACCAGGATAATGTGCATCAGGAAGGCAATGATTCTCAAGTAAACAACAACACCGACCAAATGATGAATGACAGGATGTTTAGGAGCTTTCTGTAATTCATGAAACATCAAGCGAGAGAGACTCCTATTCAAAATAAAGGTGGAAACACTGACAATTCACGGTCACTGCTAAGCAGTTTAAGGAGTTGGGACCACCACCACAGTTTTTGGGAAAGCTAGAACCACTTTAGGCAGAGATATGGATTAAGCAGGTCACGAAGATATTTGATGTCTTGGGATGCTCCGAGGAGTAAAAAGTTCCCTTTGCCACCTTCATGTTGTGGGGAGAGGCAGATTATTGGTGGAAATCTGTAAAACACACTCAACCTTACGCACTGAAGATGTCCTGGGAGAAGTTCCAAGAATTGTTCAACGACAAGTACTTTCTTGAAATTATTCGTCACATGAAGGAGGTAGAATTCATCAAGCTGGAGCAAAACAATATGACCGTATCATGATACGAGGCTAAATTTGCGGAGTTATCCCTGTTTGCATCCCATTTGGTAGATAATGAGGAGCGTATGACACGAATGTTTCTGCGAGGTTTGAAACCCAAAATACGTCAATACTTCATTTCTCACAAACTTTGCTTGTATTCAGATGTTGTGAATATGGCTTAGTTATTGGAGCGCGATAATGAGTCAGCCCAACCAAAAGATAGCAGCCAGCAAAATGATAATACCAGTGGTAGCAGTCATCGAAGCGGTGACAATAAACGTGGAGGAAATCATCATGCGAGAAATGGTAACCACTTGGGTGGTAATTCTGGCCAAGATAATAGAAGTGGAAATTTCAAAAAGAGGAGATTCAACAATAATGGAAAGACATCAACACTAGCACCCATTTTCAAGGATGGAGAACGACCACCGGTCGTATGCTACAAATGCGGACAGGAAGGACACATCAGTCCAAACTATACGCAACAACCCAAAACGTGTTTCAAGTATGAAAGAGAAGGTCACTTAGCCCGATTTTTGTCTTGTAGTGAAGTCAAGTCCAGCTGAGATGGAGACACCAAAGGTCGTCCTAGACAAATCAAAGCCGATAGTTCAAGGGAGAGCGTTTGTCGTGACCTCCTAAAAAGTGAGGAACCCGAATGAAGTTATCACGAGTAAGCTAATCATAAACTCTTGCGAAGTCTATGCCTTATTTGATATTGGTTCTACCCATTCTTTTATTTCACCTACTTACGCTCAATGTTTAAATTTAAATCCGGAGAAATTAGACTTTGACTTATCTGTTGAAACTCCGTTGGGAGAAACCTTCATTACATCCACTGTTTATAAATCTTGTTTGATTCAAATCGGCACCCTCACATTACCTGTTGATCTCATCTCTTTGAAAATACTTACATTTGATGTGATTTTAAGGATTGATTGGTTAACTACTCATCATGCTAAAATTGATTATTTTCGTAAGGTTGTTAACTTTCATATTCCTAACCAACCTATTATGTGAATTCAAGCAACCAAACCACTAAAGTCAATCACTGTCATATCAAGTCATAAAGCCATTCGTTTATTGAAAAACGGATGTCAAGCTTTCTTAGCCCATGCCACGGATTTAAACAAAAATACGTCAAATTTGAATGATATTTCTATTATTAATAAATTTCCTGACATATTCCCTGAATAACTTCCTGGCCTACCCCCAGAGCGTGAAATCGAGTTTTATATTGACCTTGAACCCGGTACAAAACCCATTTCCAAAACCCCATATCTAATAACTCCTATTGAACTTTAGGAGTTAAAAACCCAACTGCAGGAATTGTTAGACATCAGTTTCATTCGTCCTAGTACGTCTCCTTGGGTTACTCATGTTCTACTCGTAAAGAAGAAAGATGGGAGTATTAGACTTTGCATTGACTATCGGGAGTTGAATCATGTCACCATAAAAAATAGGTACTCGTTGTGACACCCTCAAATTCGGGTACTTCATTTCCATAGGATTTGGTGCTCACTTTCCAAAATATTAACATCTAACTACCCATAATCAAGGATAAATACATAACTTAAACAAATATCTTCCCCATTAAAGGGTTACATCAACTTAAAACATTCCCAGGTAATCTAACCTTTAATTATTACATAAGTCTGTGGAATACATCACATAATTAAATAAGTCTCATAACATAATTCTACTAAATGAAATCAAACAAGTCTTCATCATTTGGACATCTTGCCCTTGCCTTTGCTAGAAGACGTCTCAACAATTTTCTCAACTTTAGCTGCAGTGTTAAATGCAAGAGTGAGCAAACAATTGCTCACTGATATAAAGAGTGATAAGAGTAAGCAATGAATATTGAATAATTAAGAACTTGTTCTTCGAGTTAAAATTAGTAAAGAAATTGGAGGTTTATATCTGAGGGTCTTTAAGACCATGAACTTTGTCCCAACGTTATTAAGTATTTCTACTTCAACCTTTAACAGTCATTAGACTATACAGACTTTTACTTTCGTACTTAGGGGGATCAGCCCTTCGTACCATGTATTGTGCATAAACATTTAAACGTTAACGCATACATAATCCCTTATATTAGGATTGTTCATCTCATTTTAACTTTAGGATTTCCGCACTAAAGAAAGTTTAGTTTGGAATAACTTAATAGTGATTCTAGAATTTTAGAACACTCATCAATTATGGATTAGTCTAATCAATAAAGGTTTATTTGCTATTCTAAGGTTCAACACAATAATATAAGATTGAACAACAATAATTAAGTCGAAGATCGAATATCAACAATATACAATTGAATAAACATTGCATATACAAAGTGTTACATCCAAAAGAATTAGAAAATCTCATTTAAAATAATGAACTTGAACAGTTTATGCTTTAAAAGACAAGAACAAATATTAGGTACTTGCTTAATAAAATATTAGAGTTTTAGAAACATGCATAACGATGTCAAGTTAGGAATAAGAACTTGCTCAACGTAAATATAAGGTTTAGGAAACTTGCATTCATTATAAAGAGAATGAAGTTAGGAAACTTGCCTCGTGTGTAAGCTAGACAATTATTACAAACGTTCGCCAAATACCTTACATATACCATTAAGATCAGAATACCAATTAGTTATATTAAAACTAACTTCATAGGCTTACTTCCCATCTTAGTCAAGTCTATAATCTCTAGCTTAGGATCTGATTATCCTAGTCATTCACGTACCATGAATCTAACTCTCAATTATATTATAGTATACAACATGGTGATTTCAAAACAACTTAAATTCTAATGACATCACATTCCAAACTCTCACAACTTATTAATTCGTAACTTTTAGTTTCAACGTTGTGATCACAATATGTTATTATGTTTTATAACATGTTTTAGGTCCTTTAATAATCATTAAAACATGTTAAGTTAACATTCTCCAAGCTATGCTGTTAACAGTTCATTAGTGGGTCTGATTGACCACTAGCGCTGCCGCGCCATGGTTACCTTTGAATCATGTGCGCCCGCGCTAGACACCAGAATCAGTTTTGCAGAACGCGAACACAGACTCTGTTCTAAGCTAAAAATCTCAATTTCACGGTCACATGGATAAACCCACACACTACAAACTTAACTAAAGCCTCATAATATATACAATCAATCATTCTAACACCTAAAACAACTTACATAACAAAATTTAGAGGATTAAAAATCATGTTCTTGCCATCTTCTTCATATTTCAATACTTTTAGTGAATCCAACCACCAAATCTTTGTTTCTTAACCAAATTACACTATTTCAATTGAGTTATTTTTGTTTCTTGATATACTAACACAATTCGCAACCAATTCACAGATTATAACAAGGATTGAACATAAACCTTCAGACTCAATTAAGCCATGTCATATATATATATATATATATATATATATATATATATATTACCTTGTTATTGAAGTCTTCTTCTTCAAACCCAATTTTCATGAATTTAAACACCAAAATCTATCCATTGATGATAATTATTAGATTACACATGCATATGATTAACACTTTAACCCTAATTTCAAATCACAGAGAATAGCAACTACAAAACTAAAAGTTAACATTAGAATAGATTATACCTTTATTCTTGATTACTGAAGAAAAATGAAAAAGAGTTGTTTCAATTCGTTCCTCCGATTCTCTCTTGTTCTTCTTCTCTCCCAATTCTTCTCTCCCAATTCTCTCTAATACTCACAGTGTTTCCTCTGTTCTTCTTAAGTCTAAGGGAAAAAATACGCGTAAATTGATATAGGCCATTCCCCACGTACGTCAGGTAAGAAACCAATAGGCTTCGGTAGTTGTATTATGCCAAAAACCACAAGGCCATGTTTGACTACAACTTAGATTAGGTTCTAATTTATTTTTATATTATATAGTTCTATTTGGCACATTTTAATTTAATTAATTTATGTTCTTACAATTACAATTATAATTTCCATTATAATTATATTTATACTTAACAAATTATTATATATCTAATTTAATTATTAAATTAAACTAGAACATCATTTAATTTAATTTAATTATTTCCTTAAATATTAAACAATTCATTTAATTAAATTATTTTATTAAATTAAATCTTCAAATAATAAAATTACCATTCATTAATTTAGTTAATATACACACTTAACTAAATTATTACACTACAATTTCATCAACTATTTATTTATCTCAATAAATAAACTAATTATTTAATTCAATAAATATTTAAAATTAATTACAAAATTCTCGTTCGTTACACCCGTTGCCTCGCATTGATGCCCTATTTGACTAGTCGCAAGGTGTCAAATTCTTTTCAAAGATCGATCTTCGTTTCGGATATCATCAGTTAAAGATTAAAACTGATAACATTCCAAAGACTGCTTTCAAAACTCGGTACAGGCATTACGAATTCTTAGTCATGTCTTTTGGATTGACCAATGCTCCTGCTGCCTTCCTGGATATGATGAACCTAGTATTCAAGGAATATTTGGATCATTTTGTGGTTGTCTTTATTAATGACAACCTCATTTACTCCAAAAGCAGTGAAGATCATGAACAACGCTTGAGGCTGATACTCCAAAAGTTTTGTGGAAACAAGCTATATGCAAAGTTGAAGAAATGTGAATTCTGACTTGAGGAAGTAGCATTCCTTGGGCACGTGATATCAAATCACGGAATATTTGTTCACCCAACGAAGATTGAAGCAATACAAAGCCAGGAGCAACCTAAGTTAGTGACCGAAGTACGTAGCTTTCTGGGCTTAGCTGGTTATTATCGGAGATTCGTGGAAGGTGTGACGCCCCCAAAATAGGTATACATCACCCATTTTGAGTTACCAAATACATAGTACATAACTAAAATACAAACTTAATTTATACAAATGTTAAGTGTCGTGCAAAATACGATAAAATATAAGCTGTAAGTTTTAATACAAATATATATAACTCTCATGGTGCCTCGACCACAACACCTTACAATGGTACTTTACATAAAAGTACAGTCAATAACTGTTTTAGAAATTAAAATCTTTGGAAAATGCTCAAGGAAACCTTCGTACATGGAAGGCCATGCATATAAGTTATAATATATATCATATGACTCGAGAATTATCCTTGGTTGACCTAATAGACCTCAAAGAAAAATGAGAAGATTACTATCATGTTCTTTCCAATGGTGAGTCTTCTCTTGACATATACTTATCTCGATTGTCTCCAATTAAAAATTATATTTTAACCAAACTCCGAGATTATATTAGTAGTGCTCATAGATATAATCAGCAAGTGCATGTGCACAACTCTGTCTTATGATAACACGAAGTCGTCTGTCATTAGACATCTTGTATGATAGTGGCAAAACACCCTTCCAAAGTTGGGTTTACCTCCCCCTATTCGGTTCACCAAAATCAACAGTTAAAATGACGTATAAAATACGACACACTTATCTAAAATTCTCGATAAAATTATTTTCATACTATTTTAGGGGAAACCTCAACAACTATAGACCATTTTTCTATTTCTTTGTTAACCCCGCTCGACCCAGTTACACTCTTATTACCTGAAAGGAATTGTGACGCAAAAGGGTGAGCACAACTAGCCCAGTAAAGAATATCATAAATAAAGATAATTAAATTATCAATAGCCTTCGTTAGTAATAAATCAGAGATTTAGAACATATGGTAGATGGTAAAACTTTTCAGCCATAGTAGCAGCGGAACGAGCAATCCATTAGAAGAGTCAAATAGACCATAAAGTCTATTATCTTCTCTATGTTAAAAGTCCACCAATAATATTTTATCCCTGTAACATCAATTAACAATTCCTGTCCACAATCATGTGAATAACTCATAATCATAATTATGATTCTAAATTCGTTTTTGCACCCAGAACAAAGATGATTTTCATCACCTGTTTTTACCTGAAACATCAAAGATCATGGATATACCAAATCACAGTTCTTATTCATAATCATACTAATAAATTCATCTTTGCACTACGGGCTCAAAGATATTCATTAACAGTTCATCTTTGCACTACATGCCAAAGACATACAACTATATTTTAGAAGAGTCAAGTAGAGCATGATATCTACTATCTTCTATGAATTAAAAGTTTATTATCAATATTTTATCGTTGAGACTCAGCTCAATAAATAATCCACATCACCGAATTATCCATGCACTACGACTAATGATATTCGTTAGTATCACAGCCATGAATTATCCATACACTATGGGCCAAAGATATTCATTATTATCACATCCATGAATTAATATTTCATTGCTGAGACTCAGCTCAATAAATAATCCACATCACTGAATTATCCATGCACTACGGGCCATTGATATTCATTAGTATCACTACCACGAATTATTCATGCACTACGGGCCAAGTATATTTGTGTTTTCATCAATAGCCATGATCATGCCAAACAAAAATTCATCTTTGCACCCTTGGCCGAAGAGAACGCATGATCATGATCAGACCAACATTTTTCCATCAATGCACTACGGGCCAATGAGAACTTTTACCACATCATTTATAACATTACGAGTTATGATTATACCGAATGATCCCTGGTCATAATCATACCAATCAATAGTCCATCTATGCACATAAGTCAAAGATGACTTTCATCACAATATAAGCATGGGGATGATGATAATGATATAACAATTCAATTAAAAGAAAGCAAAGGATAAATTTTTAAAGATTTATAACTTAATTTATCCATAATTCAATAATGTCCAAATTGTCAACATGATACTGCTTTATGGAGTAAAATTCAAGAATAATACTGTATCAAAAATAATTTGGACAACAAATAAATTAATTTTTATTATGAATAGTTCCCGGGTGAATAGTACTCGAGTGAATAGTATCCTGTGAATAGTAATTCATGAATAGTACCTATGAATAGTATTTTGTGAATAGTATCCGAGAATAGTACTTTATGAATAGTACCCGTGAATAGTACTTTGTGAATAGTATCCCGTGAATAGTATTCTGGCATGAAAAGATCAACAATTATCAAGAATGTCCAGGATAATATTTCCATGAAAAGATACTAGATGAAGCGCAAATATCAAGGATATTCTACTAAGTTCACGAAGTATAGAAGCAATATTTTAATAGAATGAGTGTAGAATTAGGAATACGAAACGAAATAATATTACTCACATACTACAGAGTATGAAAGAAAATATTATTTCTTACAAATACTGAACAAAAATAATATCACTTACCTTAGAAGAAGACTGAATACTGGAATAGTGAAGTAGCAGACTACTCTTCTTCTTTCTCTTTATAGCTTCTCTCTCTATAATTGCTCTTGTGAGTCTTAGTGAATTGGTGAGAATGAAAGAAGAATGAGCTTCTATTTATAGGAAAACATAGTTTCGATAATTGCACATTTAAGAGCTCGAATTATTATAGTATAATACCTTCATTTTTAATTTAGTCCCACAAGTATTATCAAACTTGTACCACCTCCCCTAATAGTACATGCATGTGAATTAATAGTACATGCATGTGAATTAATAGTTCCGTACATGTGAACAAACAGTAATTTGCATGTGAATTAATAGCAATAATTGCTCATTTATCCAATTAATTGACCGTTTGGTCAATAAAACCAGTCAATCACAAAAATACCTCTTTTGAGGGTAATTGGGTCACGGAAAAATTAAAGAAAACTAAATGAACAAACTTTTTTAATCAACACGAACTTATTCATCATTAATATTATAACTCACAATATTTAACAACCAAATCATTCCTAGGAAAGATGGGGCTTTCCGATAAGAATTTCTCCCTATTGGCGTGCAATTAGGTTACCAAACCCCTTTCCTCGACAGAACTTTCTAGACATCGTCAATATTACAAATAATAATATGAATAACTTTGTCATCTCAGTTATTGATTTAATAATATAAAATATTATACAGATGATACTATGACAATAATTGAATCAATAATATGATAGATATTATGCAGCAATTACTATAGCAATAATTGAGTATAACTGAGTGATTTCTAACGTAAGCATCAATAATCAATACCGTGTGCTACTATGCAACCACGCGTATTACTGTTCTTTTACTACCGGGTATTTCAATAGTTTAACGGTAAAACTTTCGCCGTTATTTTTATAAAAAGATAATTCTGTCATTTTCTAACCCCGACAATAATTTTGTTTGTGGGGTTCACAAATGATTGTGTTGTCATACGAATATTCCCTATTAAAACAAATATTCTCCAACCAATCGAATATTTTTTAACTAATTGCTTACTTTGCAAAATTTATTTCACATATCACCCTTAAATTTAATCTTTTATAAATTTAACCATTTATTAAATAGAATAATAATTATAAGAAAATTGAATACTTTCATTTCATAAAATTTGGGATCTCACAATCTCCCCTCCTTATTAAATTTTGTCCTCGAAATTTACGTACCTAGTAGTTTGAAGAGATGATAATACTTACCTTCCCGGTAAATTTCCTCTATATCATCATTTTTCTATTGCTCCTCTCCTGTATTTCAAATATCATTCGAGAATACATCTTCAAAACAAAGGTTAATTGACATGCCACATGTTATCCCTATATTCTGACCGACCAAATAAATAACAATTAAGCTTAGGTAGGTCATACTAGCGAAGGATTTACCCGTATCTCCCCTCCTAGTTCTAGTCTCACATCTCAGCTAGGGATCATATCCCAAAGCTTTGATACCAACTGTGACACCCCCAAAATAGGTATGCATCACTCATTCTGAGTCGCCAAATACGTGGTACATAACTCAAATACAAACTTAATTTATACAACTGTTAAGTGTCGTGTAGAATACGACAAAACATAAGCTGTGAGTTTTAATACAAATATATGTAACTCTTATGGTGCCTCGACCACAACACCTTACAATGGTACTTTACATAAAAATACAGTCAATAACTGTTTTAGAAATTAAAATATTTGGAAAATACACAAGGAAACCTTCGTACATGGGAGGCCATGCATCTAATTTATAATAGATATCATATGACTCGAGAATTATCCTTGGTTGACCCAATACCACAGGTACACCTGCTACTGCCACAGGTACACCTGCGGCTCCCCTCCTCTATAAATAGAGGGCTTGGGGTGGCCATATTTGCAAGAGAAAAGGCTAGGAAGCCCTGTCCAATTTGCTCTGTACACACTATAAACTGAGTGCTTTCTCATTTTAAACACATGTGAGCTTCTATATTGTTATATTTTTACCGGCGAAAGCTGAGTACTCATCCATTTAAAGTCATTGAAGTCTTCTTTGGCAGTCCGCTGTAAGCCTTCTTATACTTTCTAAAGCCTTTCTCCACTACTATGCACACACAGTTCTGCACGTTGAGAGTCGTGTTGCATGTGTATGCCCAGACTTTGGTCCGTGGCTTTTATTTCTTATATATATATATATATATATATATATATATATATATAGTTATATATAAACTGTTGTCGAACTCTGTTCGATGAGCCTGAATTTATATCCGGAGCGTTTACTGCATTTATGTATATATAAATACTTATATATATGTTGTTGCTATCAAACTCTGTTTGATTGAGCCTGAATTTCATATCAGGTGCATTTACCGCTTATATATATATATATATATATATATATATTTCAGTCGGGCCTGGAGTTTACTTCGTGGCCTTTTACCGCTTTATTTACATTTATGTCTGGCCTGGATTTTACTTCGTCGCCTTTTACAGCTTTATTTATATTTTGTCCCGCCTGGAGTTTACTTCGAGGCAGTTGATCGTTTTATTGCTTTATTTATATTTTCTCAATCCCCTATGGAGGTGCTTCGTGGGGGTTGATTGGTTTTTACTGCTTTATTTATATTTTTCAATCCCCCACGGAGGTGCTTCGTGGTGGTTGATTGCCTGTACATATATATATATATATATATATATATATATATATATATATATATATATATAAAATTGTTTACAGCTTTTATACAAACTGCTACATCATGTGAGCCTAGGAATCATGTGATCACAGATTTAGTCTATTGAATTTAGATTCGATTCCCGTGATGGACATTTTAAGCTCTACACGGCTTGTAAATTTTTTACGGTATTTGAATTTCCTTAGACGACTCAATTCCCACAAGGAGTTCGACACTTCTATGTATATTATTTTCTCGAAGATGCTTTGCATCTCAAAAATAAAAGCAATCAAGCTGAACAAATAATAAAATTGAAGTATCAAAGACCTCAATTACTATTGAGCACAAGGGTTTGAAAAAACCTCTTTTTACAAAACATCACTGCTATATCTTGTTAAAACTAAATTTTTATACAAAAATTTAAACCCTTTGTATATAGGTGCGAACGAGGCATATCACTACTTCTAAATAATTGCACATTGATCCACACACACACACACATTCATATAATAGTTTAATTAAAAAGTGGCGGTCACCGTGGCAACACGGATATCGGGGGGTGCCTAACACCTTTCCTCCACATAATCAAGTCCCAGACCCTAACGAATCTCTGTTTCACAAATCCGTTAAGCAGTGTCACATCACTGGGTCAATATGCAAATCTTTTCTCGGTTATGTTGGTACAACTGTTTAAAAAACCAACTGGCGACTCTTATAGTCCAATCGTCGACATATACATGTCAGATCTTTTCATAACATATTTTTTCAAACAAATCTCACCTAACATGAGAACACCAAAAGACAAGAACAGAAAAGGGACAAATAAAAATCCTGACGTCGACACCGACTTTAATCGATAAAGTTAAAACTGCTTTAGCTACAGACCTGAAGCTGATGCGTATGAGGAAGAAGGTACAATAAGGTGCTATTCCGGAAGCAAGAATCGATGAAGAAGGAATACTTTTAGTTAACTCTAGACTTTGTGTTCCAAACAACTCTGATTTGAAGTATAGAATCATGATGGATGCGCACAACACACCGTTTGTAATCCATTTTGGGGGTACCAAAATGTATTGTGATATTCGACATACATTTTGGTGGAGCAATATGAAGAGAGAAATTGTGAAGTTTATCTGAAGATGCTTATCTTGTCAACATGTCAAGGCGGAACATCAAGTGCCAAAAGGTCCATTGTAACCACTTAAAATTCCAGAATGGAAGTGGGAGCACATTAACATGGATTTCGTTACTAGTCTTCCTAAGGTTTCTCAAGGCATAAATGCAATTTGGGTTATTGTGGTTAGATTAACCAAGTCTGCTCATTTCTTACCTATAAGAGAAACTTATTCACTTGAACATCTTGCTCGTATATACATAAATAAGATTGTAAGACTGCATGGTATGCCAATATCCATAATTTTTGATCGATACCTAAGATTTACTTCACGATTTTGGGTCAGTTTACAGAAAGCTATGGGTACAGATTTACGATTCAATTCTACATATCATCCTCAAACGGATGGGCAGTCAGAGAGGACTATTCAAACTCTTGAAGATCTATTAAGACTCTATGTCCTAGAATTCAAAGGAAGTTGGGACAAGTTCTTGCCATTAGTGGAATTCTCCTATAATAATAGTTATCAAGCAAGTATAGGCATGGCTCCATTCGAGGCATTGTATGGATGCAAGTGTCGTTCTTCAGTATGCTGGGACAAAGTGGGTGAAGCAACGTTGTTGGGACCGAAGTTGGTACGCATGACTATGAAAAATATTCAAATCATCCGACAATGTATAAAAACCTCACAAGATTGACAAAAGAGTTATGCTGATCTTCATCGAAGGGACGAGGAATTCAATGTTGGGGATCATGTGTTGTTACGTGTTGCTCCATGGAAAGGAGTTACGAGATTTGAAAAGAGATGAAAGCTCAATCCTCGATTCATTGGCCCATTTAAAATTCTCGATCAAGTAGTAACTGTAGCCTATAGACTCACCTTACCGCCAAGTATGTCTCGTGTTCATAATGTTTTTCACATATTTATGTTACGTAAATATGTGGAAGACCCGAACCACATTATTGAATTAGAACCAGACGAGATAGCTAAAGATTTAACGTATAAAGAGATACCTACTAAAATCTTGGATAAGAAGGAACATATTCTATGAGGACCCTAAACTCAGGTACTTGAAACCCGAACTCGGTTCATCACGATACCATTTCTAAGAGCGGAATACTACTACTAATAATAACAATAATATAAAGATCAACTTAATTTACATAATTATCAGAGTCTAGCTCCCAAGTACGTAACCTTTAAACATTCATTACAACTCATGATAGATAATATATATCATAATTATCTTAATATCATCAAACTATTACATAACATAGTAATTCGTTCATTCAGCAACCTTCCCTTTTCCTTTGATCTTAGCAGAGCTCTCTGCACGTTCGCACTTAACTGAAAACATTTAAATTTAAGCAAGGATGAGCATTTGAGTGCCCAGCAAGTAATAGCAATTATATATATATAAGCTGAAAGGATTTAAATGTTTTCTTTGTACTATTCTTCTACAACAAGTCAATAGTTGTGAAGTATTCTGAACCAATAATAATAACATAACAACTCTTTTTCAAAGTTTTGAAATTTCGTATAGACTATATTTGGGGTATGGTGACATGCCATGAACATTGTTTTAAATTTTATATAGGGTAAGACAGAAATTCATCTACAAACCGTCATAACTTACGGGCACGGGGGGTGATCAGCCCGTTATGCCCTGCATTGATCAATATTACATTGCTAGAACGATATTATCGTTCATCCTTTGTCCGCCGGAGCGCATAAAAATTTTCCCATGTAAGGATGTTCATACCTGTCTAGGTTCTAAATTAAAGGTTTTATCTTGTCAACAATAATCTATAATTCAACATATATGTATACAGGTAATTGACAAAGGTATATCAACATGTGATTAAATACAATAATTATCCAAGTGGGGACACTTGTTTAACCATTTCTAGAAATTAACGAACAGAATATATATATTTGAGTTACCATATACTAACATGCTGATATTCAAGGAGCTTATATAATATAAGGTTAATAATTTGTACCATAACAATATAGTTTAGAAACATTCTTACTCACATCCATTGCATAAAGAAAATGCAAAAGTTAGATACTTGCCTGAAGTGCTGCTTACAACTTGTAATTAAGATCTTATCGCTTATCTCATGACCTAACATTAATAAGATTGTTCGTTCGATTAGAACAACATACTATAACACATAAAACTGCTTATTGCAGTCAGCACATAACCTAATCACATTAGCACATATGTTTAATAACCATTGAATCACAAACAATCACTTATACAATCAAAATATCTAAGTCCAGATCAATTTCTGAAATATGTCGGTGTACCGACAACTATATCGGGTAATTATCGAGTCTAAGACTCTATTCTGTAACTTAATATCAGTACGTATCAGTCATATTATTTTTAGATGACTTAATATAATTTTCAAATATTTATTATAATTTATCATAAATTTTTAAACATCAGAATCATAATAAAATGATTTAAATACTAATCAACTCTATTATCATTAATATTTAATTAGTATTAAACTATTAATGAAATCATTTTCAAAATATTAAAGTTATGTATAATAACTCAAAATACTTTTAAAGTATTAATATTACCCTTAAATGATTTAAAAATATTTAAAATCATTTTTAAATAATTACCATTAATATTAAAGTATTAATGTTTCATTTATCCAAATATTAAAAGTCATTAAGTATAACTTAAAATATTTTTAATTCATTTATATCCCTTTTAAATGATTTTTAAATTAATAAAACTATTTATAAACTATTTATTTAATATAATTATTAAATAAATTTAATATCATTAATAATAACTTAATAATCATTAATATTTAATTATTAATAAAATTATCCTTTAAATATTAAAAGTTATATTTTATAACTTAAAATATTTTTAAACACTTTATTTCCATTTAAAATGATTTTTAATATAATAAAATAATTTTTAATTAATTTATTTAATTCATTTAGTAAATAAATTAATTACCATTAATATCAATTTATTAATGAAATTTATCACAAAATATTAAAAATAACTTAAAATATTTTCTTATATCATAATATAATTTTTAATGATTTTTCCAATATTAAAATCATTTTTAAATAATTTATTTAATATTATAATTAAATAAATTAAATACTTTTAATATTCCAAAAATATTAAATATTTATGAAATATATTAAAAATAATTAAAAACTCATTTTCGAAATTTAAAATAATTTTTAATAATTTATTTTGTATTCTTAATAATTAAAAACTATTTTTTTCTATTTATTAATTAATTTTCGGAAAATAATATATTATCTGTCGCTAAAGACCACCTATAGCGACAGAACTGTCGCTATAGGTGTTCTTCATGTTCTTGGCCAAACCCAGAAAATCATACACGGCCTCGAGATGCCTTGTTTGACCAAGAATTGTGAACTGTGTCATGCGTTTCCGGATATGCTATTGGTCAGATCATGTAAAGCTAATGCAAGACTACGATATCCAACAACAACCAAGTTCATAACACATATAACCAACGAGATCTAAGCCTTGAAAGGGACTGTCAGCCCTGTTCTTCATTTTCTAAGTTACCCAGAGAGGAAGAACAATTAGACCTGTCCATTCTGGGCTTCCACAACTTGCAATCATGTTGATGTTTTAGTGATTTAAGAGGTCCAGTGCTTAGCTAACATGTAAGGCTACAAATCTATTACACAATATCAACAAAACATCAACACAAACGACCTATACAGATCGGTCAAACCTTGTCATAAATACATGATCATACATTTTCTGGGTTACCCAGAAAATGTATTTCATGTTCTTCCTGCTCGGTTTGACCTTTCATGAAATCCAACACAAATGATGTTTAGATTATATAAAAGTTTTAATCAAAAGTTAACATAACATACTACAATATGGTTTCAACAAAAAAACCTAAAACATTTACAATCGGACCGATCCATGACCAACAAATACTTGTCAGACTCTAGTTCTCGATTTCTGGGCTACCCAAAAAGTTTGCAAGTCATGGTCGGTCAACGTAGTTTGACCTTCCATAACTTGTACTCTACATATGATCTAAGACTGATTTCAAGCTCAGATCAAAGTTCATATATCTGACTACAGCTACAAAGTTTCAAAACACAAAACACATTAAAGATCACAGAAATAAAAGGCCTGACATTTCTTGTCAGACTTTCTAGGCAAATTCTAGGTTTCAAAAACAGCCGGTCAATGTCGGTCAACCCACTTTGACCTTAAATAACTTTTAATCTACAACAGATATGACTTTGATTTTTTTTTCAGATTAAAGACAACATTGCAGGCTACTACTAACAACTTAAAAACAACACAAAACATAATCGAGCAAGGATCTGTGGCCTCTGACATTCGTTGTCAGACCACAGAACCAAGTTTTTTCCAAATTTTTTTAAAACATAAATCCGAGCTTCTAAATGTTATGGATCCAACATTTGAGAACCCAGATCGTCAAAATGGACTACAGCCAACATATTTTAACAATAAAAATTAACATCTAACACAGAATCGATGGACAGAAATTATGCTAGGGTTTTATACCTTTCTTTGAAAAATTTCTGATTTTGTGTTGCTGATCTGTTTATGGTGAACGTGGGGCTTTGATTTGGAACTAATATAGCTTATATTTTTGGAGGTTTGGAGCTTGAGAGAGAAGGTTTGGGTATTGGACAAAATAAGTGAACAAAAAATAATTTTATCTCTCTCTTCAATCTATATATAGACCAACAAGGTGCATGAATAGCTGATGTAGGTGACTTGTTGCTGTGATTTTAAGCATGTGGAGTGGTTATGAGTTAGTCACCAACTCACCTAAATGTCAAAACCTATTATATAGCTTTAATAATGCAAAAGGGGCATAATGGTCTTTTGATAAATTATTTTAATGACATAATTGGAACTTGGCAAACCCTTAGGATTTAACCCTTAGGGTTTAACCCTAAGGTTTAACACAAAACAATAATAAGATTTAGCAATTAGAGTTTGCACAAAAATAAATAAAATCAAATAAAAATTAACTAAATTTTTGTTTCTAAAATTTTGAAATTAGGGTTTTCTAATTATGGTTAATTATCTAATTGCCTTATATAGTAACATTAGGGTTTAGATCATATAATTATCATTAACATTGCTAAAATAGCAATTAGGGTTTACGATTTTGATAATTAGGGTTACCAATTATAATTAGGTTTTCTAATTATCAAATTAGGGTTTAATTTTTTTTTAGGGTTTCCAAAATTAGCAATTGAAATTATATGACTTGCTAATTAATCACATTAACACAATTACAACCAATCTCAAACTCTAATTTAAATTTCAAATTAGGGTTCCTCATTTCCAAAAATTATATAGGGCTTCTAGATTATAATTAGGGTTTCTAGAAATCTATATTTCTATTTGTCAATTAGGGTTTACCTAATTAATCACAATCATCATACAATACACATATAAAACAGTATTGCACTCTAATTTGGATCTCAAATTAGGGTTTAACATTATTACTAGAGTTTTTAAAATTAAACACCATAATTGACCAACCATTATCAATACGGAAATATAGTACATATCCGTAGTACTGAAAAATCAAAATATAATTAATATTATATTATTATTCTCATACATTGACAATAATCCAAAATTAGGGTTTGGATTCCATGTCTGATTTATTCTTCATATTTAACCTTAACAATTAAGGTAAAATAATTAACTTAATAACTTATACTAAAATTCATATAATAAAATAATTGTTATAATTATTCTAAAAATCACTTCATATATTATTTAAATAATATATGCTTATATTTTCATGGAAAATAATTAATAAAAACATTTCTACCATAATTTTAATTATTATTAGAATGTACTTTATAATAATCAATAATTCTAAAATAAAATTATTTGCAAACATTTATGTAATAAATATATTTTTATTTACCACATAAATACACATACACATTATCTTGTACAAATCATCATCCTTAAATAAATAAAAAGAAATTATACGCAAAATTTATTATTTATTTATGTAGAAAATATCGGGTTGTTACATTCACCCTCCCTTATAAAGATTCCGTCCCCGGAATCACCGTTTTAAAACATATACATACCTGGTACATAGCATACACAATCATCGCAAGTAGATCTCGATCAACTTTGATCGAACTGATATTTAACTATTCACATAAAGCTTGTCTTTCTGATTAAACGGAAAAATTTGTTTCTAAAAGAACTCAAATTCCTCCTCAAACTTTCTTTATAAAATAATTTACTATATATAGGAAAATCATGTATAAGAAAATAAAAGGCATACGAATAATACCTGGAGTTGCATTTGCGGCTGCTACAGTTTTCTTGAACGGTCATGTGGAAGACTCCTTCGGTTGGTTTTGTTGGTTCATTTGTTGAAGTCGGTCCCTTTATCGCCAATGCCCTCCTGCCTTTCCTCGTATTCGCATTCTTTGTTTCCCTTCTCCTTGGACAGTCTTTCACCTTATGCTCCTTTAATCCACAAATAAAACACCCACTATAAATTATTGGATTTGGGCAGTTAGGAGAGATATGTCCCTCCTGCCCACACTTGTAGCACACATTCTTTCCTTTTAAACACTTTCCCGAATGATTCTTTCCACAATTTCTACCATGCACAACTCGTTGCTTTCCATCTTCTGGCCTATTTTTCGTATTCCCAACATTATCACCTTTTCTCTTTCCAGTTCTACTACCACTACTCCCTCCTTCGGCTTTAACTTGAGTTGTCTCCCACCAAAGATTCACCCCTCCTTTCGTTGTATAGGTGGCAAAAGCTTTCTATTGCCCCTCCGTTACCCTAGCTATCACAACCACTTCTACATGATTAGTTGGTCTTCTAAATCCTGACGGTTCATTTGTCTTGAAGTTTTCAAAGTTTGTCGATCGATTATCTGGCTGATTTCCTGCAGTTGGTAATCCATTCTGCATAGCTTGATCGTCTATATTCGTCAAATTCTGCGTTGGGTCTGGTTGTCCTCCAGCTTTGTTGGCAGGTTCTTCTGTCCTGTGATTTCGTTTTCATCTTAGCGGCATTATCTGATTAAATTATTCTTTATTAACTTACATTCTAAGCCTTATCGTATACGTTTAGCATATAACATAAAAGATTTTACTCAAATAATCATGTACTCAAAATATTAGATTTTGAAAACCCGGTTTACTGAATTAATCAATACTCATATAATTAACTACTATCTTTTCACCAACTTATTTTATTAATCCCATAAACTCATATTCATATCACTTGACATATCATAGCACCTTTTGCTTTAATCATTTGCTATCCCATTGTGACTTAGAAGTTGGGAATCGCTACCATAACTTATACAAAATTTGAAAATTATTATCTTATACAAACATACCTATCATATACATAACATAAAATCATATCTATTCAATTAATACTAGTACTACTTATTTCTTACGCCTCCAATAAGGATCAATTGCTTAGTAATCTGTCTATTCCCCTTGTTCTCAATAATCCATTTACACCTAACTACATCTAGTTCGTCCAACTTACCATACATTACGAGCTTTAAAACTCACCACAAACATACGAGTTTAGGAACTCGACATAGACCACATATACAAGTTCAGTCATTCTATCATTTTAGGATCTGGTACTATACTTTCCAAAATAACCACCTCTTCCGAGTTACTTTCATTGTGAGCCTCTATGTCAGCTATTGGCTTCGATATTGGCTCCTTCTTTACCATCCGAGGGTAATCGAATCCTTTTTCACCTGACATCTACACACATAACTTATCCTGATTAGCATATAGTATACACACACAACAAATAAGAGTTTTATACAAGTTATCTTTTATTTAGTTTGACGATGAATTTAGTCAATTCATCTCTTTTTAAACTCTATATGAGTATTTATATTTTCAACGTTTCCCTCTGTTCTAAGGTTATAGCCTAAGGTCTAACCCACCTAAGGTTTTTAACCCTAAGCTCTGATACCAACTTCTGAGGACCCCAAACTCGGGTACTTGAAATCCGAACTCGGTTCATCACGATACCATTTCTAAGAGCAAAATATTACTAATAATAATAACAATAATATAAAGATCAACTTAATTTACATAATTATCAGAATCTAGCTCCCAAGTACGTAACCTTTAAACATTCATTATAACCCATGATAGATAATATATATCATAAATGTCTTAATATCATCAAACTATTACATAACATAGTAATTCGTTCATTCAGCAACCTTCCCTTTTCCTTTGATCTTAGCAGAGCTCTCTGGACGTTCGCACTTAACTGAATATATTTAAATTTAAGCAAGGATGAGCATTTGAGTGCCCGACAAGTAATAGCAATTATATATATATAAGCTGAAAGGATTTAAATATTTTCTTTGTACTATTCTTCTACAACAAGTCAATAGTTGTGAAGTATTCTGAACCAATAATAATAACATAATAACTCTCTTTCAAAGTTTTGAAAGTTCGTATAGACTATATCTGGGGTATGGTGACATGCCATAAACATTGTTTTAACTTTTCGATAGGGTAAGACAAAAATTCATCTGCAAACCGTCATAACTTACGGGCACGGGGGGTGATCAGCCCGTTATGCCCTGCATTGATCAATACTACATTGCTAGAACGATATTATCGTTCATCCTTTGTCCGCCGGTGGGCATAAAAATTTTCCCGTGTAGGGATGTTCATACATGTCTGGGTTCTAAATTAAAGGTTTTATCTTGTCAACAATAATCTATAATTCAACATATATGTATACGGGTAATTGACAAAGGTATATTAACATGTGATTAAATACAATGATTATCCAAGTGGGGACACTTGTTTAACCATTTCAAGAAATTAACTAACAGAATATATATATCTGAGTTACCATATACTAACATGTTGATAGTCAAGGAGATTATATAATATAAGGTTAATAATTTGTACCATAATAATATAGTTTAGAAACATTCTTACTCACATCCATTGCATAAAGAAAATGCAAAGGTTAGATACTTGCCTGAAGCGCTGCTTATAACTTGTAATTAAGATCTTATCGCTTATCTCACGACCTAACATTAATAAGATTGTTCGTTCGATTAGAACAACATACTATAACACATAACACTGCTTATTGCAGTCAGCACATAACCTAATCACATTAGCACATATGTTTAATAACCATTGAATCATAAATAATTACTTATACAATCAAAATATCTAAGACCAGATCAATTTCTGAAACATGTCGGTGTACCGACAACTTTATCAGATAATTATCGAGTCTAAGACTCTATTCTGTAACTTAATATCAGTACGTATCAGTCATATTATTTTTAAATGACTTAATATAACTTTCAAACATTTATTATAATTTATCATAAATTTTCAAACATCAGAATCATAATAAATGATTTAAATACTAATCAACTCTATTATCATTAATATTTAATTAGTATTAAACTATTAATGAAATCATTTTCAAAATATTAAAGTTATGTATAATAACTCAAAATACTTTTAAAGTATTAATATTACCCTTAAACGATTTTTAAAACATTTAAAATCATTTTTAAATAATTACCATTAATATTAAAGTATTAATGTTTCATTTATCCAAATATTAAAAGTCATTAAGTATAACTTAAAATATTTTTAATTCATTTATATCCCTTTTAAATGATTTTTAAATTAATAAAACTATTTATAAACTATTTATTTAATATAATTATTAAATAAATTTAATATCATTAATAATAACTTAATAATCATTAATATTTAATTATTAATAAAATTATCCTTTAAATATTAAAAGTTATATTTTATAACTTAAAATATTTTTAAACACTTTATTTCCATTTAAAATGATTTTTAATATAATAAAATAATTTTTAATTAATTTATTTAATTCATTTAGTAAATAAATTAATTACCATTAATATCAATTTATTAATGAAATTTATCACAAAATATTAAAAATAACTTAAAATATTTTTTTATAACATAATATAATTTTTAATGATTTTTCCAATATTAAAATCATTTTTAAATAATTTATTTAATATTATAATTAAATAAATTAAATACTTTTAATATTCCAAAAATATTAAATATTTATAAAATATATTAAAAATAATTAAAAACTAATTTTTGAAATTTAAAATACTTTTTAATTATTTATTTTGTATTTTTAATAATTAAAAACTATTTTTTTCTATTTATTAATTAATTTTTGAAAAATAATATATTATTTGTCGCTAAAGACCACCTATAGCGTCAGAACCGTCGCTATAGGTGTTCTTCATGTTCTTGGCCAAACCTAGAAAATCATACACAGCCTCGAGATGCCTTGTTTGACCAAGAATTGTGAACTGTGTCATGTGTTTCCGGATATGCTATTGGTCAGATCATGTAAAGCTAATGCAAGACTACGATATCCAACAACAACCAAGTTCATAACACATATAACCAACGAGATCTAAGCCTTGAAAGGGACTGTCAGCCCTGTTCTTCATTTTCTAAGTTACCCAGAGAGGAAGAACAATTAGACCTGTCCATTTGGGCTTCCACAACTTGCAATCATGTTGATGTTTTAGTGATTTAAGAGGTCCAGTGCTTAGCTAACATGTAAGGCAACAAATCTATTACACAATATCAACAAAACATCAACACAAACGACCTATACAGATCGGTCAAACCTTGTCATAAATACATGATCATACATTTGCTGGGTTACCCAGAAAATGTATTTCATGTTCTTCCTGCTCGGTTTGACCTTTCATGAAATCCAACACAAATGATGTTTAGATTATATAAAAGTTTTAATCAAAAGTTAACATAACATACTACAATATGGTTTCAACAAAAAAACCTAAAACATTTACAATCGGACCGATCCATGACCAACAAATACTTGTCAGACTCTAGTTCTCGATTTCTGGGCTACCCAAAAAGTTTGCAAGTCATGGTCGGTCAACGTAGTTTGACCTTCCATAACTTGTACTCTACATATGATCTAAGACTGATTTCAAGCTCAGATCAAAGTTCATATATCTGACTACAGCTACAAAGTTTCAAAACACAAAACACATTAAAGATCACAGAAATAAAAGGCCTGACATTTCTTGTCAGACTTTCTAGGCAAATTCTAGGTTTCAAAAACAGCCGGTCAATGTCGGTCAACCCACTTTGACCTTAAATAACTTTTAATCTACAACAGATATGACTTTGATTTTTTTTTTCAGATTAAAGACAACATTGCAGGCTACTACTAACAACTTAAAAACAACACAAAACATAATCGAGCAAGGATCTGTGGCCTCTGACATTCGTTGTCAGACCACAGAACCAAGTTTTTTCCATATTTTTTAAAAACACAAATCCGAGCTTCTAAATGTTATGGATCCAACATTTAGCAACCCAGATCTTCAAAATGGACTACAACCAACATATTTTAACAATAAAAATTAACATCTAACACAGAATTGATGGACATAAATTATGCTAGGATTTTATACCTTTCTTTGAAAAATTTCTGATTTTGTGTTGCTGATCTGTTTATGGTGAACGTGGGGCTTTGATTTGGAACTAATATAACTTATATTTTCGGAGGTTTGGAGCTTGAGAGAGAAGGTTTGGGTGTTGGACAAAATAAGTGAACAAAAAATAATTTTTTCTCTCTCTTCAATCTATATATAGACCAACACGGTGCATGAATAACTGATGTAGGTGACTTGTTGCTGTGATTTTAAGCATGTGGAGTGGTTATGAGTTAGTCACCAACTCACCTAAATGTCAAAACCTATTCTATAACTTTAATAATGCAAAATGGGCATAATGGTCTTTTGATAAATCATTTTAATGGCATAATTAGAACTTGGCAAACCCTTAGGGTTTAACCCTAAGGTTTAGCACAAAACAATAATAAGATTTAGCAATTAGAGTTTGCACAAAAATAAATAAAATCAAATAAAAATTAACTAAATTTTTGTTTCTAAAATTTTGAAATTAGGGTTTCCTAATTATGTTTAATTATCTAGTTGCCTTATATAGTAACATTAGGGTTTAGATCATATAATTATCATTATCATTGCTAAAATAGCGATTAGGGTTTGCGATTTTGATAATTAGGGTTACCAATTATAATTAAGTTTTCCAATTATCAAATTAGGGTTTAAATTTTTTTTAGGGTTTCCAAAATTAGCAATTGAAATTATAAGACTTGCTAATTAATCACATTAACACAATTACAACCAATCTCGAACTCTAATTTAAATTTCAAATTAGGGTTCCTCATTTCCAAAAAATATATAGGGTTTCTAGATTATAATTAGGGTTTCTAGAAATTTATATTTCCATTTGTCAATTAGGGTTTACCTAATTAATCACAATCATCATATAATACACATATAAAACAGTATTGCACTCTAATTTGGATCTCAAATTAGGATTTAACATTATTACTTGGGTTTTTAAAATTAAACACCATAATTGACCAACAATTATCAATACGAAAATACAGTACATATCCATATTACTGAAAAATCAAAATATAATTAATATTATATTATTATTCTCATACCTTGACAATAATCCAAAATTAGGGTTTGGATTCCATATATAATTTATTCTTCATATTTAACCTTAACAATTAAGGTAAAATAATTAACTTAATAACTTATACTAAAATTCATATAATAAAATAATTATTATAATTATTCTAAAAATCACTTCATATATTATTTAAATAATATATGCTTATATTTTCATAGAAAATAATTAATAAAAATATTTCTACCATAATTTTAATTATTATAAGAATGTACTTTATAATAATCAATAATTTTAAAATAAAATTATTTGCAAACATTTATGTAATAAATATATTTTTATTTACCACATAAATACACATACACATTATCTTGTACAAATTCTCATCCTTAAATAAATAAATAAAAATTATACGCAAAATTTCTTATTTATTTATGTAGAAAATATCGGGTTGTTACATATTCTACGCTTCAAGGTTATACCTCAAGTCAAAGTTTTGTAGAGAAACAACGATATTGAGAAAATGACCTGGGAGTTAGAATCTAAAATAAAATCAAGGTATCCTCACCTCTTCGACATACCAGGTACGTATAACAATTTTGAGGATGAAATTTTATAAGAAGGGGAGGTTGTACGACCACAACTTTTAGGAATAAAGATTTAATTCTCTAAATATTATTTTGAGTAATAAGGTGTCGATTTGATTTAATGTTATAGTTGTGGGTAATATTTACAAATTTTGTAAAGTAAGCAAGTTGTCATAAAATATTCGTTTGGTCGGAAAATATTCGTTTTATCATGGAATATTCGTATGACGACACAATCATTGGTGGACCCCACAACGGAATTACTGTTGGAGTTAGAAAACAAAAGAAATAACTTTTTATAAAAATAATGGCAATATTTTTTACCGTTAACTGTTGAAATACCCGGTGATAAAAGCACAGTAATACGCGTGGTTGCATAGTAGCACACGGTATTGTGCAATATCATTGATTATTGATGCTTACGTGAGAAGTCACTCAGTTTTATTCAATTATTGCCACAATAGTTGATGCATACTATCTCATATTATTGATTCAATTATTGTCACAGTATCATCTGTACAATATTTTATATTATTAAATTAATAATTACGAGGACAAAGTTATTCATATTATTATTTATATTATTGAATATGTCTAGAAAGTTCTGTCGAGGAAAGAGGTTTGGTCACCTAATTGCACGCCAATAAAGAGAAGTCCTTATCGGAAAGCCCCCTCTTTCCTGGGAATGATATGGTTGTTAATATTCTAAGTTATAATATTAATGATGAATAAATGTTATTAAAAAAATGTGTTTAGTGAAGTCAAGTGAATTGAGATAAATAGAGATTTTTTTATGAAGTAATTGTTATAAATTTGGCTTATTATATGGACCCCCACTTACTCATTTTTCAAAATCGCCGGTAGAAAGTTATCTTAGTTTTATTTTATTACTTATATATATATATATATATATATATATATATATATATATATATATATATATATAGGGAACTGTTAAATCTACAACACTTTTTATTATTTTCACAACAAAAGTGTCGATATAGATGTATTGCGACGGTGAAAACCGTCGTTATAGGATCTATAGCAACACTTTTGTTGTGAAAATAATAATTTTTGTTGTGGATTTAACAATTCTCATAAATATATTATATAAGTTTTGTTTTTATTATTATTATAATAGTAATAAAACAAATTTTTTTTATATAAAATAGAATATATTATATTTTATAGTATTGCATAGTGTTGCATAGTACTGCATAGTATTTGCATAGTGCTGCATAGTGCAGCATAGTAAAATAAGAAAATTTTCCCCGAAGGATTCGGCGCCCGTGAAGAAAATAATGTGCATCCGTGATTTTCCTAAATAGTATCCTGCCATTCTCCTATAAATAGGATGCTTAGTTTAGAAATGAAAATCACACCAGAATCAGAGAATTCTTCTTCTATAATATTGAGTGTATTTCTTTTGAATTTAAGGAAGCTTTGAGTGTAGAAAATAGTACAAGTTTTCTTTAAGAATATCCCCATTATACCAGTAAAAAATACTCTCCTTTTAAGGTAAGAGATATTATTTTTGTTCAATATTCGTATGAAATAATATTTTCTTCCATCCTCTGTTGTATGTAAGTAATATTATTTCATTTCATATTCCTAATTCTACACTTATGTTGATAAGTATTTCTTCTATACTCCTTGAAATTAGTAGAATATCCTTACGCTTCATCTAGTATCGTTCCACTGAAATATTTTTCTGAACATTCTTGTTAAATTTTAACTTTTTTATGCCGGAGTACTATTCATACATACGACACTATTCATACATACGGTACTATTCATACAGTACTATTCATATATACGGTACTATTCACGAAGTACGTTCCACGGGGTACTATTCATTCGAGTACTATTCACCTGGGGGTACTATTCACGATAAAAATTAATTTCTTTTCTGTCAAAATTATTTTTCGATACATTAATATTATTCTTGAATTTTACTCCACAAAGCTATTATCATGTTGACAATTTAGACATTTTTAAACTCTGGATAAATTAAAAATCTTTAATATTTATCCTTGATTTCGTTTGATTGATACTTATATTATTGTCATCATCCTCATGCTTAAATTGTGATAAAAGTCATCTTTGGCCCGTAGTGCATAGATGGACTATTGATTGGTATGATTATGACCATGAATTATGTATTGGTAAAATCATGACCTGTAATGTTACAAATGATGTGGTAAAAGTCCTTATTGGCCTGTAGTGCATTGATGGATAGTTGTTTGGCATGATCATGACCACTGGTGATAATAATGAATATCATTGGCCCGTAGTGCATAGATAATTCATGGATGTGATACTAACGAATATTCTTGGCCCGTAGTGCATGGATAATTCGATAATGTGGATTATTATTGAGTTGTGTTACAGAGATAAAATATTGATGATGAACTTTTAAATCATAGAAGATAGTAGATATCATACTCTACTTGACTCTTCTAATGGATTGATTGTTCCGTTGTAGTTAAACTTGTTGTCTATTATATTCTATTAGTTTTTATATTGTTGAAGGCTAAGGATAATTTATTCTGCATTATCTTAGTCATAATATTCTTTACTAGGCTAGTTGAGCTCACCCTTTACTTTCATTGTTCTCTTCAGGAAATGAGAATATGGCTGGGACTAATTGGGGAATGGAGTGATGGTCCAAGCCCGTGGCTATAAGAGTGCTCACTATTCTATGAAATAGTGTAATAATAATTATAATGAGAACTCCATTTGAGTTTGGATATTGTGTACGAGATAATATTCGTGTTAAAACTCTCAGCTACGTTTTGTCGTATTGTATAAATGAAGTTTGTATTTAAATTTTGTACCATATATTTGGCGACTCAGAATGGGTTGTGTATACCTATTTTGGGGGCGTCACATTTTCTCTCTCCTGGGCCATCTATCTCTCTCTCTTTATGAAAATGAGTTGAGGGACTGATATTTAAAGACCCAACCAGCTGCGAGTCTACTTGCGACAGTCGCAGGTAGACCTGTGGCTGGGTTAAGTGAGCCCTACTGCCTCAAAGTTCGTTCCCTCGATTGACGTGCAAGTTGGTTAAAACCTTCATATCTTGCAATTCGGGAATCTAATGGAGGAGCGACATACCATTCCGAAAAGCTCTTTCTGAGAGCTACGTAATGATATAGGGCTTGACCTTTTCTAAATCTTGGAAGATGGGTCCATGACCAGAATAACATTTTCAAGTCTTCGCAGGTAGTTCGTTGAGCTGTCTTACGCAGTTTGCACTCGTGATTGCTACGATGGTTCCTTGTGACCTTATCTACAGCTGGATGACTGTTGTGTATGTTGTGTTGTAAACATTCCCTTTTTGCCTTCTCGGGGTTGTCTCGAGGGTTGAGGTAGCTTTTGGCTGTCCCTCGGGATTGTCTCTAGGGGTTTAATTGCTATTGATTCTATCTTTCCTCGGGGTTGTCTCCAAGGTTGATTTGATGTCCCACATGGCTGTCTTCATGGTTTGTTGTTTACTGTAGTCCTTAGGGGCTCTCTGCGGGGTGTAAAAAGACGTTTTTACCCTCTGACATGGTTAGTAACAGGAAAACAAAATTTTGAGTGTCTACAGATGACCTTCTTTATTATGTTTATGCAATGTAATGAAATGAACATGATAAAGATTACTAGACACTTGAAATATGACAAAATATGATGCAATGTTATGCAACAAAATATGATGTCACGGATGCTAGAACCTTCTTGGAATTTGGTTACCATGGGTTTCACCATCAGATCATTCCTGATGTATTTGTTGGGGTTTACACCAACGGTTTGTATCATCAATCTTTCTCGATGCTGATTTGATGAGGATAAACTGAACTGCTCATTTCCCCATGTGCTTCCAATAGATCTACTGGGGATAATACTTTTTTTTTTGAAACCACTGAACCCTTTTCGATGTCTACGTTGGGGTTGATACTAACGATTGGGATTTCCATCAGGTTGATGTTGATACTTATAGTGGGGCTATCAGTAATGATTTGGATTTCTATCAGGTTGATGCCGACGCTTACATTGGGGTTGTCACCAATGATTTAGATTTCCATCGGGTTGATGCCGATGTTTACGTTAGGGCTGCTACCAATGGTTTGGATTTCCATCGGGTTGATGTCGATGCTTACGTTGGGGCTGTCACCAACGGTTTGGATTTCTATCAGGTTAATGCCGACGATTACGTTAGGGTTGTCACCAACGGTTTGGATTTCCATCAGGTTGATGTCGATGCTTACGTTGGGGCTGACTCCAACGGGTTAGATTTCCATTGGGTTGATGCTCATGCTTACACTGGGGCTGACTCCAACGGTTTAGATTTCCATCGGGTTGATGCTGATGCTTACGCTGGGCTGTAACCAATGGTTTGGATTTCCATCAGGTTAATGCTGACGCTTACATTAGGGATGTCATCAACGGTTTGGATTTCCATCGAGTTGATGCCGATGCTTACGTTGGGGCTGTCACCAACAATTTAGATTTCCATCGGGTTGATGCTGATGCTTATGATGGGCTGTCACCAACAGTTTGGATTACAATCGGGTTGATGCTAACGATTACGTTAGGGCTATCACTAACGATTTGGATTTCCATCGGGTTGATGCCAATCCTTACGTTGGGGCTGTCACTAATGATTTACTATGACGCCCCCAAATTCAAACACTCATATCTTAAATTTGGTTCATCACGTACTAACTTTAATAATAAATCAAAATCTCACACAATGGAAAATAGAATACTTTATATTATGATAATATAATTATTGTCGTCCCAAGGTCTCGCAACCGTTACTACAACATTACAACTTAATTTAAAAATATCTTATTACATCATAGTAAATAAGTTATTCTACAACATAATAATAGTACATTCTTAGTACTAAAAAATAAAGCTACTCTAAAGCCTTCTCTTTACCCTTGTCTTTGTCTGAGGGTTCACCACGTTCTGCCTTAACTGAAAGTTTTAAGGAAAGCAAGGATGAGCAACAAATTTGCCAAGCAAGTAATATCGCAATAAGGGTGAACAGTTATAAGTTCAAATCTCAAGGGTATGACAATGAATAGTAGTTCAAGAATTATCAACAATTCTTAATAAAGGTCGATATGGACTAAAAAATATCAATAAGATTCAAAAATACATCATGTCAAGGTTTAGGAATAATGAACACTGAGCAGTCACTAAGGACTACGAACTTCTACTAGAATTAACAGTATTATACTGAAAATCCAACAAAACGAGTACAACAGGTGATCAACATATGTACCCTACGTTATGCATAACATTTAAACATGTTAGTATGCGCCCACGTCGGTTCCCCGACAATTATATAATTTCCCCTTCAATGAGGGTTGTTCATCTCAGCAGATTTAAGAGTTCGCACCAAGTCAATTTGGTTTGAATAGCTTTCTAACATACAATAATGGTCTAGCCGAATCAATGACTTAGGCAACTTTTATAATGCATTTAAGAACGCTAAGTTCAATACTCACAACAACATTAAGAAATAACAACGATTTTTGAATAGTAATAGATATTTACTCATGATAAATATGGTTGGTATGGGACCAATTCGGATTATACAATCTATACAGTGTAAAAACTTTGAGAACTTGCATTTAATATGAAAATCAAATGAAGTTAGAGAACTTGCACAAAATCCAAAGTTGTGTAAGTTAGGGAACTTGCCTCAAGCGTAGATTATCAACTTATAGATTATTAACACTTTGGAAATCCTATTGTAACGTAGTTATGTATACAATAGATTTATTACTTACTCAACTCTATAAGTTAATAATTTCATACATGTTTTATCCCATAAGTCAATGATATACATTCATTATCCTCTTAGCAATGAAAAAGTAACAAATCACATTATCATGCTATCACACCATGTAGCAATATAACCATCATCTATTTAGTTTGTATACGTCTTTATACTCTTGGTTGCACATGGCCATTAGGTATTAGGACTAAAAGCAGTATACAATATATGATACCAGTTTACAGATTACAAACAAAATAAGTTAGACAAGACTGCAAGAGGGCGCAGTTGTGCCCAGGTTAGGCTTAGGGACGGTGCAGCTGTGCTATCCCCTGGCCAGACCAGAGTTGAGCTTCTACTCTCCTCATGTCAGTCCACTTTTTAGCATATCAAGACATTAACAATTATCATGCACACATGCTAGAGGACTTTACCAACATGTATGACCATCCTAAATCCACCTTAACTAGTCATGGTCTTAGTTTGGGATTTCTAAGGAAATAGGCCAAATAGAGTCATTAAATCACAAGGCCTACCATGTCAGCCATATATCTACTGTGACGCCCCCAAAATAGGTATACAACACCCATTATGAGTCGTCAAAATACATGGTACAGAAACAACTACAACTTTATTAATAAAACATAAAAACTGTGAGTTTAAATACAAATATTGTCATCTAAGACAATATCCACACTCAAATAAGTCCTCATTACAATTATTGATATATTATTTTACGAAAATGGTGAGGACTACTAAACCGACTTTCTAGAACCTTCATTCCATACCCCGACTAGTACTCGCTACATTCTCGCCTCCTGAGAAGAAAAATGGAACAAAAAAGAAAAGGGTGAGATCAACTAGCCCAGTAAAGAATATTATGACTAAGATAATATAGAACAAATTATCGTTAGTCCTCAACAGGAAAAAATTTAATAGAATACAATAGACAACAAATTCTAAATCAATATTCGCAGCGAAAATAATAATTCATTAGAAGAGTTAAGTAGAGTATGAAATTTACTATCATCTATGAATTTAAAAATTCATCATAAATATTTTATCCCTGTAACATCAATTAATAAATATCTTGCATCAAATATTCATCTTTGCACTACAGGCCAAATATATTCATCAGTTGGTCATGTTCATCTCAACAGCTGTTCATCTTTGCACTATGGCCAAAGATATTCATCATAAAATCATTAATCTTTGCACTACAGGACAAAGATATTCAGTTATATCATCGTTTAGGACTGAGGATGATGAAAAATATTTTAAAGAAAATGAATCCAGTGAAATAAAAGAACAAATATTAATGATTCGTACTTTAAACAATCCGAGTTCAAAAATACTTCATAAATAATCATAGTGGAGTAAAATTCAAGAATGATCAAAACATGGATACAATCAAAGTTAGTATCCATAATAGATATCTTGGACAAAAATGAAAATTTAATTTTTTGGTAAATAGTGTCGTATTCACAAATAGTGTCGTATACGTGAATAGTGTCGTATACGTGAATAGTAATCCCGACACTAAAAGTTCCAAATTTG
The DNA here is from genome assembly GCA_016801055.1 of Panax notoginseng. Taxonomy (NCBI): domain Eukaryota; kingdom Viridiplantae; phylum Streptophyta; class Magnoliopsida; order Apiales; family Araliaceae; genus Panax; species Panax notoginseng. The sequence goes on from CM029017.1 coordinate 120,352,928, forward strand.
ATAAAAAGTTCAGATCAATATTTCGGCATAATGATATTGAAAGAAATAATATCATCTATATAAAAAAATAATATCCCTTACCTTGTAAAGACATTACTTCTAGTTAAAACACCGGATATAGGCTATGACCTGAACTTGCACTGTATAGCAACACTCAATTTATTAAAATACTCACAAGAATACGCTCAATATATCGAGAGAGAAAGAGAGAGAAAACTTCAGTTTCTGGTATGATTTTCAATTCTAACCTAAGCACCCTATTTATAGGAAATTGCTTAGAACATCAAAGCAGAAAATTTAATAAAATATAAATATATATATATATATATATATATATATATATATATATTAATTTCCTACGCCTACTTTTTTTAGTCAAAGATCAGCCATTCAAGTAGCTTACATCACAAAAAACGTTTTTGTGAATTAAAATATTTTAAACTTAAAATAGTTAATTATTCCGGAACTTTAGAACTTCAATAATTCATAATAAATAGCCCTTTTATCAGAACAATTCAAACCACAAGTCTTTTCCATAGGAAATTCCATTATCTACTACTTTGCAGAAGAAAGTTTTTCTAAATTCCAAACATAAATTGACCGAAATCCATAAACGGTCAATTTTACAGGCTATAATCAAATTTCAGTCAAGAAATGGGCACACAGACATGTTTAACATGCTTTAAACAACTTTTGTAACAAAAATACCCTTCCTCCTCATATACTCTTATATCCCACATTCGTTGTAAAAATATCCTCATTATTATATTATAATAATATAATAAAATATTATTTTATTAGAAAAGATAAAATATTGATTTTCAACAATGGTCACTTTAAAAAATTTCTCCATCTATATCCACATAAAATGAATATTTTCCTCATCATATAAATTAATAATTAATTATTCACAAATAATATTATCGAATCACAATACTGACAACTAGGCAGTTCACAGGAAAGAGGGGGCTTTCCAATAAGAATTTCTCATTACTGGTGTGCAGTTAGGTGACCAAACCTCTCCTTAAACAGAACTTTCTAGACATTGCCAATAATGTTATCTAATAATATTATTCAGATAATATGAATTGTTGCTCCGATAATGGAAAATACTGTGTAGTGACAATTATTGAAATAACAGTAATATAAAATATCAACGTAGCAATTATTGAATCAATAAAATAAAATATTGAACAATTATTGAGTAGTGCCTTCTTACATAAGAATCAATGATTGGTGCAATACCGTGTGCTACTGTGCAACAACGCGTATTACTGTATTTTAACCACCAGGTATTCCAACAGTATTAACGGTAACAACTACGCCGTTATTTATAAATAACTTATACTTGTCGTTTTCTTCATCCAATCGCTTTCCGTTATGGGGCCCATAAAAGATTGCGCCGTCGTACGAATATTCCCCGACAGCTACAATATTCCACGAATATTCTCCGATAAAAATGAATATTTTATAACCACTTGCTTATTTAAAATATTTGCGCATTTTGCCCATAACTAACCACATTAATCAAATTAACCCTTACTATTTCAAAATAATAAATAGAGGAAATTAAATTTTATTTATTAATAATTTGGGATCTTACAACCTCCCCTCTTTATGAAATTTCGTCCTCGAAATTGACGTACGTACCTGGTGTTTCGAAAAGATGAGGATACCTCGCTTTCATTTCCGTTTTCAACTCCTAGGTCATTTTCTCAATAGCATAGTTTCTCCACCAAACTTTAACTTGTGGTATGACCTTCGTGCGTAGGACATGCTCCTTCCTATCTAAGATCTTGACAGGTATCTCTTCGTACATTAAGTCTTCGGCTATTTCGTCCGGTTCTAACTTAATAACGTGGTTTGGGTCTTTCACATATTTACGTAGCACAAATATATGAAAAACATTATGAACACGAGACATACTTGGAGGTAACGCGAGTCTATAGGCCACATTTCCTACTCGGTCAAGAATCTGAAATGGACCAATAAATCATGGATTGAGCTTTCCTCACTTCCCAAATCTTGTAACTTCTTTCCATGGAGCCACACGTAACGATACATGATCCCCAATGTCAAATTCACGTCCTTTCGATGAAGATCCGCATAACTCTTTTGTCGATCCTGTGCCGTTTGTATACGTTGTCGAATCGTTTGGATCTTCTCTGTAGTCATTCGTACCAACTCTAGTCCCAACAATGTTGCTTCTCCCACCTCATCCCAACATACTGGAGAGCGACACTTTCGTCCATACAATGCTTCAAATGGAGCCACACCTATACTTGCCTGATAACTGTTGTTGTAGGAGAATTCCACCAATGGTAGGTACTTATCCCAACTTCCTTTGAAATCTAGGACACAAAGTCTTAATAGATCTTCAAGAGTTTGAATAGTCCTCTCTGATTGTCCGTCCGTTTGAGGATGGTATGCCGAACTAAATCGTAAATCCGTGCCCATAGCTTTTTGCAAGCTAACCCAAAATCTTGAAGTGAATCTTGGGTCACGATCCGAAACTATGGATACTGGCATACCATGCAATCTCACAATCTCATTTACATATATACGAGCAAGACGTTCAAGGGAATAAGTCTCCTGTATCGGCAAGAAATGAGCAGACTTGGTTAATCTATCAACAATAACCCAAATAGCATTTCTGCCTTGAGAAACCGTGGGAAGACCCCGTAACGAAATCCATGGTAATGTGTTTCCACTTCCATTTCAGAATCTTAAGTGGTTGCAATGGACCCTTTGGCACTTGATGCTCCGCCTTCACACGTTGACAAGTTAAACAGCTCGAGATAAACTTTATAATCTCTCTCTTCATATTGTTCCACCATAATGTATGTCGAAGATCACGATACATTTTGGTACTTCCAGGATGGATTGCAAATGGTGTATTGTGTGCCTCCATCATGATCTTGTACTTCAAATCAGAATCGTTAGGAACACAAAGTCTGGAGTGGACTCGAAGTATTCCTTCTTCATCGATTCTTGCTTCTGGAATAGCACCTTCTTGCACTTTCTTCTTCATACGCATCAGCTTCGGGTCTGTGGCTTGAGCAACTTTAACTTTATCAATTAAAGTTGGTTCTATGCGTATACTTGACATCATTGCACTCGTTCCTGCATATGATCTTCTACTTAACGCGTCAGCTACCACGTTTGCTTTTTCAGGATGGTATTGAATAGTGTGGTTATAATCTTTCAACAGCTCGAGCCAACATCGTTGCCGTATGCTGAGTTCTTTTTGAGTGAAGAAATATTTAAGGCTTTTATGGTCTGAATATATCTCCACTTTCTCCCCATATAGATAGTGCCTCCAGATCTTTAGCGCGAAAATGACTGCTGCCAACTCTAGATCATGAGTAGGATAATTCTTCTCATATTCTTTAAGTTGTCGCGAGGCATAGGCTATAACTTTCCCACGTTGCATGAGAACACATCCTAGCCCTTTGTCTGAAGCATCGCTGTAGATAACAAATCCATCCGAACCAGATGGTATGGTCAAAACAGGTGCCGAAATGAGTCTCCTCTTAAGCTCTTGGAAACTCTTTTTGCATTCCTCGCTCTATACGAATTTGATATCTTTTTGAGTCAGCTGAGTTAATGGAATAGCGATTCGAGAAAATCCTTCCACGAATCTCCGATAATAACCAGCTAAGCCCAGAAAGCTACATACTTCGGTCACCGACTTCGGTTGTTCCAAACTTTGTATTACCTCAATCTTCGCCGGGTCAACTGATACTCCATGTTTTGACACCACGTGCCCAAGGAATGCTACTTCCTCAAGCCAGAACTCGCATTTCTTCAACTTGGCATATAACTTATATTCACGAAGCCTTTGGAGTACCAGCTTTAAATGGTGCTCACACGACTTTTAGAATATATGGGGATGTCATCAATAAAAATAACAACGAACTAATCCAAATATTCCTTGAATACTCAGTTCATCATATCCATGAAAGCCGCAGGAGCATTAGTCAATCCAAAAGACATAACTAAGAATTCATAATGCCCGTACCGAGTTTTAAAGGCAGTCTTTGGAATATCCTCAGTTCTAATCTTCAGCTGATGATATCAAGAACGAAGATCGATTTTGGAAAAGAATTGTGCTCCTTGTAACTGGTCAAACAGGTCATCAATACGAGGTAGCGGATACCTATTCTTGATAGTGACATGATTTAATTCCCGGTAGTCGATACAAAGTCGCATACTCCCATCTTTCTTCTTTACGAATAAAATAGGAGCACCCCAAGGAGATGTACTAGGACGAATGAAACCGATGTCCAACAACTCCTGTAATTGGACCTTTAACTCCTGAAGTTCAATAGGAGTCATCTGATATGGGGTTTTAGAAATGGGCTTTGTACCAGGTTCAAGATCTATAAAGAATTCAACTTCACGTTCTGGAGGTAGACCAGGAAGTTCTTCAGGAAATACGTCAGGAAAGTCAATAACAACAGGAATATTATTCAAATATGATGTGTCTTTATTCAAATCCATAACATGGGCTAAGAAAGCTTGACATCCATTTTTTAATAAACGAATAGCTTTATGACTTGATATAACAGTGACTGATTTTAATGGCTTAGTTGCTTGAATTCGCACAACAGGTTGCTTAGGAATATGAAAACTAACAACCTTACGAAAACAATCAATTTTGGCATGATGAGTAGTTAACTAATCAATCCCTAAAATCACGTCAAATGCAAGTATCTTTAAAGAGATAAGGTCAACAGGTAAGGTGATGGTGCCAACTTGGATCAAACAAGATTTATAAACAGTAGATGTGATAAAAGTTTCTCCTAACAGAGTCTCCACAGATAAATTAAAGTCTAATTTCTCCGGAGTCAAGTTTAAACGTTGAGCACAAGCAGGAGAAATAAATGAATAGGTAGCACCGGTATCTAATAAGGTATAAACTTCGCATGAATTTATGATTAGCTTACCCGTGATCACCTCGTTTGGGTTCCTCGCATGTTGACCAGTCACGACAAACGCTCTTCCAGGAACTGTTGACTTTGACTTTTCTGGGACAGCCTTTTGAGTCACCATCCCCGCTGGACTTCGTTTCGCTATAGTGCAATCTCGAGCAATATGTCCTTCCTTTCCACAGTTATAACATACCTTAAACTGTTGTGGGTAGTTTGGGCTGATATGTCCTTCTTTTCCGCACTTATAGCATATGACCAGTGATCGTTCTCCTCCCTTAGAACCAGTTGTTTCTAGTGCTGACATCTTTATATTGTCATTGTTGGATCTCCTCTTTTTAAAATCTCCTCCCGACTCGCTTCTTCTATTCTCATGGCCATGATTACCACCAGAGTGGTTACCACTTTTGTCTGTATTCTTCTTTCTCCGCTAATTATCGTTGTTATGATGACTGCTGTCACCGGTATGATCCTGGTTGTGGTCCCTCGGTTGACCGTACTCATTATCTCGCTCTAATAATTAAGCCCTGTTGACAATATCTGAATAGAGAGAAAATTTATGTGAAATGAGATATTGACGTATGTCGGGTTTCAAACCTCTCAGAAACATCCGTGTCATACGTTCCTCATTCTCAACCAAATGAGGTGCAAACCTGGATAACTCCGCGAACTTCGCCTCGTACTGGGACACCGTCATGTTGTTTCGTTCCAATCTAATAAACTCTACCTCCTTCATATGACGAACACTTTCAGGAAAGTATTTGTCATTGAACAGTTTTTGAAATGTCTCCCAAGACATGATAAGCGCGGCTGGATGGGTACGCTTCACAGATTTCCACCAGTAATCTGCCTCATTACGGAACATAAAAGTGGCGAATGAAACTTTTTGTTCTTCCGTGCATCCCAAGACATCAAATATCTTGGTAATTTATTTGACCCACGTCTCCGCCTTAATCAGATCCGGCTTTCCCCAGAATTCTGGTGGTCCCAAGTCCTTGAACTGCTTGGCTGTGACAAACCGTGAATTGCTATCATTTCCTCCTGTATTTTGAACACGAGTTTCCCTCGTCTGATTTTGCATGAACTGCAAAAACTTTCTAAACATCCCATCGTTCATCATCTGCTCAGCGGTGTTGTTCACAGGAGGAACATTGCCTGCATGTTGCACGTTCTCCTCGTTGGTAAGTACATGCGTCTCCATGGTTTCGTTTACTCCACTGTTAATATTCTCAGTTGCCATTCTTAAATACTTCCATAAAACAAGGGTTAATTAAACAAATTAACAAATCACATAATACCCCTATATTACGACTGACCAACAAATAAGCTTAGGTATGATACACTAGCGAAGATTTTACTCGTCTCTCCCCTCCTAGTAATATTCCCCGATCTCTGCCAGAGACCATATCTCTAAGCTTTGATACCAACTATGACGCCCCTAAAATAGGTATACAACACCCATTCTGAGTCGTCAAAATACATGGTACAGAAATAACTACAACTTTATTAATACAACATAAAAACCGTGAGTTTAAATACAAATATTGTCATCTAGATAAAATCCATACTCAAATAAGTCCTCATTACAATTATTGATACATTATTTTATAAAAATGGTGAGGACTACTAAAACGACTTTTTAGAACCTTCATTCCATACCCCGACTAGTACTCGCTACATTCTCGCCTCCTGAGAAGAAAAATGGAACAAAAAGGAAAAGGGTGAGCTCAACTAGCTCAGTAAAGAATATTATAACTAAGATAATAAAGAACAAATTATCGTTAGTCCTCAACATGGAAAAATTTAATAGAATACAATAGACAACAAATTCTAAATCAATATTCGCAGCGGAAATAATAATTCATTAAAAGACTTAAGTAGAGTATGAAATCTACTATCATCTATGAATTTAAAAATCCATCATAAATGCTTAATCCCTGTAACATCAATCAATAAACATCTTGCATCAAATATTCATCTCTGCACTACAGGCCAAATATATTCATCAGTTGGTCATGTTCATCTCAACACCTGTTCATCTTTGCACTACGGCCAAAGATATTCATCATAAAATCATTAATCTTTGCACTACAGGACAAAGATATTCAGTTATATCATCATTTAGGACTAAGGATGATGAAAAATATTTAAAAAAAATGAATTCAGTGAAACAAAAGAACAAATATTAAGGATTCGTACTTTAAACAATCCGAGTTCAAATATACTTCATAAATAATCATAGTGGAGTAAAATTCAAGAATGATCAAAACGTGGATACAATCAAAGCTAGTATCCATAATAGATATCTTGGACAAAAATGAAAATTTAATTTTTTGGTGAATAGTGTCATATTCGTAAATAGTATCGTATACGTGAATAGTGCCGTATACGTGAATAGTAACCCCGACACTAAAAGTTCTAAATTTGATAAAAAGTTCAGATCAATATTTCGGCATAATGATATTGAAAGAAATAATATCATCTACATAAAAAAAAATAACACCCCTTACCTTGTAAAGACAGTACTTCTAGTTGAAACATCGGATATAGGCTATGACCTGAACTTGCACCGTATATCAACACTCAAAGTATTAAAATACTCACAAGAATACGCTCAATATATCGAGAGAGAAAGAGAGAGAAAACTTCAGTTTCTGGTGTGATTTTCAATTCTAACCTAAGCACCATATTTATAGGAAATTGCTTAGAACACCAAAGCAGATATATATATATATATATATATATATATATATATATTAATTTCCTACGCCCACTTTTTTTAGTCAAAGATTAGCCATTCAAGTAGCTTACATCACAAAAAACGTTTTTGTGAATTAAAATATTTTAAACTTAAAAAAGTTAATTATTCCGGAACTTTAGAACTTCAATAATTCATAATAAATAGCCCTTTTATCAGAATAATTCAAACCACAAGTCTTTTCCATAGGAAATTCCATTATCTACAACTTACAGAAGAAAGTTTTTCCAAATTCCAAATAGAAATTGACCGAAATCCACAAACGGGCGATTCTACAAGCTATAATCAAATTTCAGTCAAGAAATGAGCCCACGGACATGTTTAACATGTTTTAAACAACTTTTACAATAAAAATACTCTTCCTCCTCATATACTCATATATCCCACATTCATTGTAAAAATATCATCATTATTATATTATAATAATATAATAAAATATTATTTTCAACAATGGTCACTTTAAAAATTTTCTCCATCTATATCCACATAAAATGAATATTTTCCTCATCATATAAATTAATAATTAATTATTCACAAATAATATTACCGAATCACAATACTGACAACCAGGCAATTTCCAGAAAAGAGGGGGCTTTTCAATAAGGATTTCTCCTTACTAGTGTGCAATTAGGTGACCAAACCTCTCATTCGACAGAACTTTCTAGACATTGCCAATAATGTTATCTAATAATATTATTCAAATAATATGAATTATTGCTCCGATAATGGAAAATACTGTGTAGTGACAATTATTGAAATAACAGTAATATAAAATTTCAACGTAGCAATTATTGAATCAATAAAATAAAATACTGAACAATTATTGAGTTGTGCCTTCTTACGTAAGAATCAATAATTGGTGCAATACCGTGTGCTACTGTGCAACAACGCATATTACTGTGCTTTAACCAGCGGGTATTTCAACAGTATTAACGGTAACAACTATGTCGTTACTTATAAACAACTTATACTTGTCGTTTTCTTCATCCAATTGCTTTCCGTTATGGGGCCCACAAAAGACTGCGCCGTTGTACGAATATTCCCCGACAGCAAGAATATTCCACGAATATTCTTCGATAAAAATGAATATTTTATAACCACTTACTTATTTAAAATATTTGCGCATTTTACCCATAACTAACCACATTAATCAAATTAAACCTTACTATTTCAAAATAATAAATTGAGAAAATTAAATTTCATTTATTAATAATTTGGGGTCTTACATCTACATAAAGAGATCACATAATATGTAATACGCATGCTCATAAGTGTTAACGTCATTTACACATGACTACCATTGTTTATCATTATACAACATGCCTAACCTCACATTTAGTTAATTTTAATTATGTTTAACACATATAAATCATATTTAGAGACAAAATTAACATAAACATGACATCTTAAATCTCTAGAACTTAACTACTCATACAAATGCAACTTAGTTTGGAAAAACATTTGAGTTTACTTTTAAAATCATTTTGGACATTAAGCCATACAATTTTACATACAAAACACCTTTAAATCTCTCTTCATATGAGGTTAAGTCATGTTTACATGCTCACAAAATCAGAACATACCTCATGTGGTATTCATGGATATTAGCTTCAAATATGTCAAGCTTTCCTTCGAAAAATCATTTAGCTCAAAGCCAAACAAATTGGTAATGAACAAAGGGACTATAAATCACAACTCAGGCTCATTTATGTTCATAAATCAGGCATATATGTATATTATCATGCTCAGAATTTGCAGAATACAAGTTCCATCAAAGCTTGTTTTCAAATCTTTAAGTTTTTATTATAGAATTCCTACTAGATCATGTTTGGACAATTCATATATCATACGATAGCTTTATACTCCATATTATACTTCTTTTCATGCATATCTAAACCAAACTTGCACGCTAGAAACATCGCAACACAATCAGAAACCAGAATCTTGTTCTGGGGACTGGTGCAGCTGCGCTGCAACCTAATACAAACTGGGCAGAGTTGCGCCCTTCCTAGATAGAACTAGAAAGAGCTCTGTTCTGTAGAGTATCAACCCAAATTCGATTTCTCCAGTTTAAACATGTTCAAACTCATTCTAAAAGGGTCCATACATGTATACAAACTTCATAAACACGTTGATAACAATTTTCCAAATCAATTTCACAAGAACTTAGGAGAATTTCTATGATTTGCCAAGTTTAAAATAAAGAACTTAAAACAAGAATATACCTTCTAAGAAGCTTAGTTACTTCCTTCTGCAAACTCTAGACTCCTTCTAAATCAACAAGCAACTCACACTCTCAAACTTGGAATTTGACAGACAATTTACAACAACGAGAATTGAAAATGAAGCTGCCTATTTATAGAGCAATGGTTGACTGGTTAATGGTTTTCCACTAAGGTTGGAATCCATGGTGTAGAAGAAGAAGACAATGGTTAAAGAAAAGTTGCTTAACCACCACTTCCCAGCCATTTCCATAGCCATCATCACGTAAATGGTAGCCACTGTTCAATGTTTTGCAGATCACGTAAAGGAAATGGAACACTATTTGGACAATTGAATTTGGGACAAAGTTTTCTAATACTCAGCTTTTGTTCAATTGTGTTTGGTTTTATTCCTTTTTGGTTCCCTCATGTAGTTTTAATGTATTAATGCTACTACAAAATGAAAAGTTAGGGATTATTTATGTACCCGTATCCTATAATCCATGTACATTGGGTTCAAATAATTTAATATTTAATGTAGTTAAAAATAATGCAGTTAGGTATCACCAACCGGGTATCCTCCATAATATTTTTAGTACTCACATATCAATATTTAATATCAAATGTCTATTTTCCTAACATTCAATTTCTTTCCGAATTTCTGAGATGCACAGTTAATTAATTATTTCCGTAATAAAATGTCACACATGCTTTTATTGTGCTACATGGTATTTTATACCATTAAATATATTCTTATCATATGATTTTATTAATGTCATACATTACAATAATGTCCCATTTAATAATCACTATAATAACTAACTTTTCCCAGTCTGGCCACTGGCGCAGCTGCGCCAGTTTGTACTGCAAGAAGGGTGTAGCTGCGCCGGTCCCTGGCAGTGCCAAACTGGTTTAGCTACATGCCAGTTCCAATCATGATCACCATTCTAATTTCTCTTAGCATGAATTAACTCCCAATTTAATAATATTACTATTACTTAACCTCCTATGCATGTAGTTACTTTATTATTCAATTATATACAACGACACATATTAAACGTTAATCTTTCTCTTATCAGACCATTCCTCTCTTAATTCATTTAATAAATCTTTTAGTCCTTCATTATGCCACGCTAGGCAATTCAAATAAGCTTTACGTTAGCGCTTCATCCATTCCATCATAAGACATTATGGTCACATACTTAACTTAGTTTAATAGGAATGACTATATTCCATGCCACAACCAATTTATTTATATTCAAATAAATACTCAACTTTTAATAACATATTCATTAATAATATTTAGAAATTCTCGGGTATTACATCATCCCCCCTTATAAAAATTTCATCCTCGAAATTGGTACAAGGTTACTCAAATAAATGGGGATAGCCCCTCCTCATATTATCCTCTAACTCCCACGTAGCCTCCTCGGTGTTGTGGTTTTTCTATATTACTTTTATAGAAGATATAGTTTTATTTCTCAAAGTTTGCTCTTTCCTATCTATTATTTGGACAGAAATTTCCTCGTAGGTTAGATTCTTCTCTATTTGAATAGGCTCATAATATATCACGTGCTTATAGTCAGGCTTGTACGGACGCAACACGGAAATATGAAACACATTATGAATGTGTTCCAGCTCGAGTGGTAAAGCTACTTGGTACGCCACCTCGCCTATTCGTTTTAACACTTTGAATGGTCCTATGAATCTCGGGCTCAATTTTCCCTTCTTACCGAATCTTATCTTGCCCTTCCAAAGAGATACTTTCAAAAATACGTAACTTCCGACTTCAAAGTCGCGGTCTTGACAATGCAAATCCGCATATTTCGTCTAGCGATCTTGTGCAGCTACCAATCTAGCCCTTATCGTTGTCACTACGTCGGCTGTTTGTTGAACTAATTTTGGTCCTAGTATCTTTCGTTCGCTGACTTTGTCCCAACATAACGATGTTCTGTAATTTCTCCAGTAAAGAGCTTCGTATGGTGGCATGCCTATACTTGCATGATAACTATTTGTTGAGAGATTGCATATTTAAATTTGATGTTGAAAGTAAATATTCATGATTATATGTAAAGTCCTTTAGGGAATACATGTACAAGGACTTAGCTTTTGATAAAACTTGTTAGGTTGATCTGAACTTAATTTAATGTTTATCATTCTGTGAATGAATGTATTGATGAAAAGATCAAAGCTGTTAGGTTGATCTATATTTTGAGATGTAATAGACAGGCTTCGACAGAATTGTAGTCTATCATGCTGATCAAAAGATTGCAGAAGCCAAGGCATATCGTAGAGCATCAAGAATCGTAGCCTATCTGCTTTGGAGGGCCTCTCCTAAAGTCGTAGAGTGGTTCAAACACCTGCCGAGTCAAACTCAAGAATCGTAGAGTGCTCTCTGAATCGTAGAGTCTGCTAGTCAAGCAAGTTAAGATCTTAGTGTGTCAATGCTTAAGAGGAATAGTAGTGTTCTCTTATATCAGTACCGGATCAAGCACCAAGGTGGCAAGACACCACGATCAAAATCGTAGAGCATCATCTGTCTGTATCAGAAGCATCAAGCCTTGCCCATTTGTTTAAGAATAAATCACAACAAATGTGGAATGGATTATAAACGTTGGAGTCCTCGGGAGTCCCACAATCATCCTTAGTATATAACAAAGAGACTTATTGAAGAAGCTAAGGAAAATACTATGGGTCAGCAGAAAACACCTTTTCAGGTGTTAGGTGAGGTAGCAGTCTGCTGTGTCAGTGGGCCTGTCTGCTAATCAAAAGTTGTGCAGAAAGTCTCCATCAAAGCTCAGAAATGTCAAATGCATTTAATGCTTCAACGGATGTCTTCAACGGATACATTTCAAAGACATCAAATATGCAAAATAGAAGGAAATGAAAAAGAAGAAGCAAGCACTGAACAAAAACGTTGAAGAACACTCAATGCTCAACTCTACGATCCGAAAAAACAAGCTTGTCCAGTTACTCAGTTCTTTCGAACACAAGCTTAACGGCAACTGAGTAGCACCATTCAAGAACTCAAATACTATCAAGTGAAGTAAGAAGTTCCAAGTCAGAAGGACTTGAAGAGTTCTAAGTGAACTGAGAAGTTCCAAGTCTGCTGGACTTAAAGAGTTCAAAAGTGAACTAAGAAGTTCCAAGACTGCTGGTCTTGAAGAAATCTATGAGATTCAAAGATTGTAAAGATATCCTTAGTGGATTTCCTACTTGAGGAGTAGAAGAGTGGACTAGGAGCTTTGAGTGCTCTGAACCACTTAAAATCATTGTGTCTCTTTTATTCTTATCATAACTGCCATAACTGCTCAAGTCATAGTAACTCGTCATATCTTAAAGGGAAAACAAATAAATCTCAATTCCGCTGTGTTGAAATCATTATCAAAACTAACAAATATTTTGTATAAGAAAATTTAAAATATCTATTCAACCCCCTTCTAGATAACTATTGTGCCTCTGGGAACTAAAAATTGGTATCAAAGCAGGTTCTATCAAACAACCTACAAAACTTAAGTAGATCCAATGGCACATCTGATAAGCGAATCAAAGACTGGAGGACGCAGCAAGCCACCTATGTGCAACAAAAATAAATTTGCCAACTGGAAAGTCCTTATGCAAGCCTACATGGATTCAATAGACGAAGATCTATTTGAAACTGTTCAGAATGGGCCCTACGTTCTTGTAAAGCTTGCACTAACTTCAGACGACCCAAACAGAATTAAGATCAAGGTCAAAGAAGAATGGACTGACAACGAAAAGAAAGCTGTCCAACTCAACAAAAAGGCCAAGAACATTTTGTTCCAATCTTTAGAAGATGACATGTTTGAAAATGTGGTCAACAACAAAATAGCAAAGGAAGTATGGGAAGCATTACTCATCATGCATGAAGGAACATAAGAAGTTAGAGAAAACAAGAAATCTCTTCTGACTCAGCAATATGAAATGTTTGCCCACGTTCTAGGAGAAAATGTCACTTCCACATACGAAAGATTCAATGTTCTGCTCAACTCTCTTCGATCCTTTGGAATATCTATCCAAACAAAGATCTAAACATAAAGTTCATGAGAGCCTTACCTAGCAAGTGGGATGCCAAAACCACTACCATCAGAGAATCAAAGAATCTCCATGAAATGACTATTCAACAAGTATATGGTAACCTTCTCACATATGAACTGGAGATGACTCAACGAGCAGAAACTCTATCTGAAGGAAGAAAGAAGGACAAAGGGGGTTGCTCTCAAAGCAACAGATAACACCTCCAAAGCTAACACTGAAAATGACTCTGACTATGATGAAGATGATGATGAGGACTTTGTAATAATGGTAAGAAGACTCAAAAGGTTCATGCGTCAAGGCAGAATCAGCAAACCTAAGAAAGTCAACAACTACAGCAGCCAGGAGTAGATAAATGACTTATGCTACAACTGCAAGAAGCTTGGCCATTTCATTGCAAACTGCAACAAACCTTTTAAAGAAGAACTAAAGAGGAAATCAAATTCAAAGAAAGAATTCAAAGGCAACAAGAGGCCCTCGAAGAAAGACGAAGGTCTTGTGGTCGGAGGATCGTGGAGTGACTCAGACAACGACTCAACTCCCAAATCTGGAGATGATGAAGATCCTCAAATGACAAATCTTTGCCTAATGGCCAAACATACAAAGGATAAGAAGAGCTTTGACATTCATGAAGTAAGTATAGATGAGGTATTTGACTTTAACTCTCCTGATGTAGATATTGATGATTTAAGAATTGCACTTCATGGCATAACATCTGATCTGCATCAATACATGAAATGGTTCAGAGTTATGTCTAAAGATTATTCCCTTCTTCAAAAAGAGAAAGAGAAAGTTCAGGAAGAACTGGAAACAACTCTTCAAAGCACTAATTCTCTCTCCAAATTTGAAGCTGAGAATAAGCTCTTAAAACAGACCAATGAACTTAATGCACAAAGAGAATCAAGTCTAACCTCTAAAATTGAGGAACTAGAAAGGACAATTTCTACATGGAATAAATCCTTTTCTCCCATGGACTCTCTGATTTCCAGTCAGAGAAGTGCATCTGACAGAATAGGTTTAGGTTTTAGGGAATCCACCTCAGAACCATATATAGAAAAGATAAAGGAAACTAGCTTTAGTAATGTTTCAAGAGTTAGTAGAAGCATTACATTTGTGAAATCTTCACAGAAGGAAGAACCAGTCCAACCCTGCTCTTCTGATCCAATCCATGTTCCAAGGAATAAAGGATCCCATACTGGCCTAGGTTTCAGAAAAGAGAATAGTAACTTAGTCACTACTCTCCAACCTCGAAGGGTCGTAGAGTCGAGTAAAATTAACTCCATGAACCTACTGGGTAGGAACAATAGAGTTAAGCTTCACTCCTCACAAATCATGAATCACAAGGACACATGGAAAAAGGGGAACCAGTATAAAGGAAGGATTGCTAAGAACCCACATAAGTCCAAATGGAGGAAGAATCCACATACACACACAAGCATGCATCATATTAGATGCTTTGTATGTAATAAGATTGGTCATAAGGCTGCAATATGCTACCATAATTCTATGCATATGAGACCCAAAATCAAGTAACTTTGGGTTCCCAAGGGTACTAACAAAGTAGGACCCATGCAAGTATGGGTACCAAAGTGAGAGTTTAATCAACTGTTCTCATATCTACCTATGATGTCCTTTTACAGAGCTCAAATCCTCAACTCCTGGGATCACATGTTTTGGACCTTCAAAGCCTATCCAGCAATCTCGGTGGTAGCTCATGGATTCCCAGGCAACCTCACTTTTGCCCAAAAACTGATCACCAACGACCCCTCTTCAGAAAATGGGCATGAGGTACAAACTATTCCCATCTCTTTTAGGGTTAGTCACTGTCCACCATCAACCTTCAATCAATTCTACGAATTACCAAGATGATTGGAAGTGATACTACATCCACTAAATCAATTTCTACTTACAGAACCCCAACATTTTGTGACTGATGAACCAAACATGCCTAATTTTGTGTTGATCCAGTCTCCTACAATCTCTCACTCTACGATTATTGATCCAAATCAAATCATAGAGTCACCTGCTCAAAACGTAGAGTCACCTCCTCCTGAGACTCAACCTCACATACCTGCTCCTCCATTAGATATCCCTTCCTCATCAACAAATAACTATTCCAATCTTGATCTTGCTTTCAACAATATACAAGATCAATATACCAAAAACTTTCCTCCAAATAATCAGCAACTCCTTGACCTCATATCAGATTTTCCTACCAAAATGGAGTTGTTTGAAGTATCTCAGAAGGTAACCAAGGACATACAAGAAAATCTTAAAGTTCACTCAGACCGTGTTTATCTGAGGCTGACTCATTTGATTGATGCTGCCAACACCCTCCCTAGCAACCTAAGTACTGAGCTTACAAAGAAGCTTAGGGAGATCATAACGGAAATGATTCAGAGTATCAATGAAAGGGATCAAATTCACTTTCAAGCTGCCAAGAAACACATGGAAGCAGTTCTCATTTTACAGAATACTCAGGAATCCCAAAATAATCTTATGATGAAAAGTCTCACGAGCCTACGAACTTCAATGAAAGAATTCCAAGAATTTTCCATGGGCCAAATGCAACAAATAGAAAATTTCTTGGCCATTCTACAAAAGAGAGAATCTCAAACTGATTCTCTGGTCCAACAAAATCAAGAAGATATTGCTCAATCTAGAAATCAGCTCCACGAGCTCGTCCAAGGCATGGCTCGACTATCTGAAGACATTAGAACCTTTGATGCTGACATAAAGGGGGAGAATAAAGGGGAAAGAGAGAAAGGCAAAGGTCGAGGCAGAGGTAAATTCATTGCTCAATCTTCAAGGAACCGTCCTGCAAGATAGCCTCACCATCAGACTCCACGACCTGAACAACAAATTATCATGGCACAACCGCTAAGGAGTCAAGAGCCATCTCCCAGCTCAAAAGGGGTAACCACTACAGGCCTAAACATGCCAATTGGAGATCCTGCATTCATGAACAGACACGATCATTTGGAACGGCTAAGTTAAAGCGAGCTGAAAGATATAACATGAAGAGACGAAGACAGCAGGAGAAGGAGAGCTGCAGAATATGCCAATCCTCCAAGGAACAAAAGGCAAAAGAAATAGAGATAAGTTGAAACTCAATTCTTATTGATGTAACTAAGCTTAATTGTAATATCCATCTTTACAAACATTAATAAATTCATGCTTATTCTCCAGAGATTTCAATTTCTCACTGAAAAACTAAGTCATATTTACTTTCTAGCAACTACATCTAAAAATTGATAATCATGACATAAAATTCCTAGGTTATGTCAATATCAAATAGGGGGAGATTGTTGAGAGACTGTATATTTAAATTTAATATTGAAAGTAAATATTCATGATTATATGTAAAGTCCTTCAGGGAATACATGTACAAGGACTTAGTGGTAGATCAAACTTATTAGGTTGATCTGAACATTAATGCTTATCATTCTGTGAATGAATGTATAGATGAAAAGATCAAAGCTATTAGGTTGATCTATATCTTAAGATGTAATAGATAGGCTTCAACAGAATTGTAGTCTATCGAGCTGATCAAAAGATTGCAGAAGCCAAGGCTGGATCATAGAGCATCAAGAATCGTAGTCTATCTACTTTGAACGACCTCTTCTGAAGTCGTAGAGTGGTTCAAACGCCTGCCGAGTCAAACTCAAGAATCGTAGGGTGCTCTCTGAATCATAGAGTCTGCAAGTCAAGCAAGTTAAGATCGTAGTGTGCCAGTGCTTAGGAGGAATCGTAGTGTTCCCTTATATCAGTACCGGATCAAGCACCAAGGTGGCAAGACACCACGATCAGAATTGTAGAGCATCATCTGTCTGTATCAGAAGCATCGAGCCTTGCCCATTTTTTAAGAATAAATCATAACAAATGTGGAATGGATTATAAACGTTGGAGTCCTCGGGAGTCTCACTAGAACAACAGTCATCCTTAGTATATAACAAAGAGACGTATTGAAGAAGCTAAAAAAAGTACTATAGGTCAACAAAAAACACCTTTTCAGGTGTTAGGTGAGGTAGCAGTCTGCTATGTCACTGGGCTAGGCTGCTAATCAAAAGTTATGCAGAAAGTCTCCATCAAAGCTCAGAAATGTCAAATGCATTTAATGCTTCAATGGATGTCTTCAACGGATACATTTCAAAGACATCATATATGCAAAACAGAAGCAGATGAAAAAGAAGAAGCAAGCACTGAACAAAAATGCTGAAGAACACTCAACGCTTAACTCTATGATCTGAAAAAGAAAGCTTGCCCAACTACTCAGTTCTTTTGAACACAACCTTAACGGCAACTGGGTATTATCATTCAAGAACTCAAATACTATCAAGTGAAGTATGAAGTTCCAAGTCAGAAGGACTTGAAGAGTTCTAAGTGAACTGTGAAGTACCAAGTCTGCTGGACTTGAAGATTTCAAAAGTGAACTAAGAAGTTCTAAGACTGCTGGTCTTGAAGGAATCAGTGAGATTCAAATATTATAAAGATATCCTTAGTGGATTTCCTACTCGAGGAGTAGAAGAGTGGACTAGGAGCTTTGAGTGCTCTGAACTACTTAAAATCACTGTGTCTCTTATATTTCTGTCATAACTGCTATAATTGCCATAACTACTTAACTCCTATTAACTCGTCATATCTTAAAGGGAAAACAAATAAATCTCAATTCCACTGTGTTTAAATCATTATCAAAACTAACAAGTATTTTGTATAAGAAAATTTAAAATATCTATTCAACCCACTTATAGATAACTATTGTGCCTCTAGGAACTAACACTATTATTGTAATCAAATTCAACTAAGGGAAAGTGGTCATCCTAGCTCCCCTTGAAGTC
The DNA here is from genome assembly GCA_016801055.1 of Panax notoginseng. Classification (NCBI taxonomy): domain Eukaryota; kingdom Viridiplantae; phylum Streptophyta; class Magnoliopsida; order Apiales; family Araliaceae; genus Panax; species Panax notoginseng. The sequence goes on from CM029017.1 coordinate 120,371,712, forward strand.
CATCACACAAGCTCTAAGCATGTCTTCTAACGTTTATACGGTTAGATCAATCTGCCCATCAGTTTGTGGATGGTAGGCGGTATCCAATCTTAATTGTGTCCCCATTCTCTCTTGCAAACTGTTCCAAAAATTTGACGTAAATCACGGATCGCGATCAGAGACAATAGATAACGACACTCCATGTCGAGAAAACGATCTCCTTTACGTACAACTTTGCCAATTGCCTCAAATTGAAATGAATCTTTATGGGTAGAAAATGAGCTGACTTCATCAGTCGATCCACGATAACCCAAATGGCGTCGTAACCTTTCTGTGTACTAGAAGTTTTACCACAAAGTCCATCGTAATATGCTCCCATTTCCACTCCAGTATTTCTAACAGTTGTAGTAGACCGCTCGGCCGTTGATGCTCTACTTTAACTCGTTGACAAGTAAGACATCTACTAACGCATTCTGCAACTTCTCATTTCAAATTGGGCCACCAGAAGTGTTGTCGAAGATCTCGGTACATCTTCGTGCGTCCTGAATGAACAGAATGCATCATATTATGTGCTTCGCGCAATATCTCTTCTCTCAGTTCGGTTACAGCTAGCACCCACACTAGACCTTCGAATCTCAAAATACCGTCTTTTCCTACATTGAACTTTTCTTCCTCATTTTCTACTATTCTCTTCCATATCTTCTTGCATTCTTCATCTTTATTTTGTGAATCCTTTACTCTATCCAACAATGTTGGACGAGCTTCCATCATAAACAATTTTCCCTCTAACTCTCCAAGTTCCTTCACTTCTGGTTCCAATTTCTCTAATTCCTTTATAAACTCCTCCTGAGTTGTCAAATTAAACAATTTCTCCTTTACCTTTCTACTTAAAGCATCGGCTACTTCGTTAGCCTTTCTCGGGTGATAAATAATTTTGCAATCATAGTCCTTAATTAATTCCAACCACCTCCTTTGTCATATATTCAACTCCTTCTATGTGAAGATATATTTCAGACTCTTGTGGTCCATATATATCTCATATTTTTCTTCGTACAAATAATGTCTCCAAATCTTTAACACAAAAACTACTGCCGCTAACTCCAAGTCATGAGTAGGGTGTCATTTTTCGTAATCCTTCAATTGTCGTGACGCATACACAATGACCTTGCCATGTTACATTAGCACATAACCCAGTCCCTTGTGTGATGTATCACTATACACCACAAATCCTCTCGTATCATCTGGTAATGATAATACAGGCGCCTCACTTAACCTCCTCTTCAAATCTTGGCAACTCTCTTCACATTTCTCCGTCCAAACAAACTTCACTCTCTTCCTCGTTAGATTGGTCAACGGGGTTACTATCTGAGAAAAATCTTGCATAAATCTTCTATAGTACCCGGCTAACCCTAAGAAACTCCTTACTTCTATTGGCGTCTTTGGTAGTTCCCAATTGCTTATCGCCTCCACTTTCGCAAGATCTACTGAAATTCCATATTGGTCAATCACATGTCCTAAAAATTGAACCTTCTCTAACTAAAATTCACACTTCGAAAACATCGCGTACATTTTCTCCCTCCTCAAAGCTTTTAATACAATCTTCAGATGTTCAACATGTTCTTCCTTGCTTTTCGAATAGGTCAAAATGTCATCGATAAATACTATGACAAACCTATCTAAGTATGGTTTGAAGACTCGGTTCATCAAATCTATAAATGTTGCTGGAGCATTTGTCAACCCGATTAACATTACCAGAAATTTAAAATGTCTGTAGCGGGTTCGAAACACCATCTTTGGTATGTTTTCTTCTCGTACCTTCAACTGATGATATCTCGTTCATAAATCTATCTTAGAAAAACTCTTTGCCCCCTTTAGTTGATCGAAAAGGTCGTCTATCCTAGGCAATTGTGACACCCCAAAATTTGGGTACTTTTTACCCCAGATCTGGTACATCATTTCTATAACTATTGCGGAAGATATAAACATAAATTGTTTATACATTAAACTTTTACACATCATTCCCAAGGTTTATAACCTTAACTTAATATATACCTTCAATATCTATAAAGGTTTACAAAGCTAATTTCGTCAGAAAATTAAATAGATCGAACTGCACCATAATTTAATCTTGTACTTTGCCTTTGCTTCTATCTTTACTCGAGCATTTATCTTAATCTAAATTTTTTATCATGATATAGTAAGGGTGAACAACAAATTTGCCCAGCAAGTTTTAGGTATAATAAGGATATATCATGATTGAAAAGAAATAAGCTGTCAAACATTCAATAATATAATGATTGTGAAATAGCATAAATCAATTTCAATGATTGAATGACTGAGCCAATAATATTGAATGTCCACAATGAACATGAACAAGTTTAACTGAACATATGGTAATAAAGGTTACCTGATGGACATATACAACATGCACAATGTGCGAATCAATAAATTATAGACGTGGTATAACCAACACTGATTAACCACTAACATGCTTTGTAATAACAACTCAAGTTGCATGTACCGCTGATTACCGCTATGCAATCTAATGTAATCTCTTATGAAAGACCTATCAGTTATAAGAGTGATCTTTCAGTCAGCATAACATACTTTATATCACAATACAACTACTCTATTAGCAATTTAGTTAACACTTAATCACATAATCCATTACCTTAAAACATCTTTATTATTATCATTCTTTGATAATAATTTTAATTACTTTATCATATACATTATGATTTAAAACTTAATCTTACCCTTTATCAGTTCTTCTTTAATTTAGTAAGCCGAATAATAACATTATAGTTTGGATTATTCAAACATACCAATCCAGCCACCTGGATTGGCTAATCTAGCAAACTGGATTCAAAATCCTTCAATCCAGCAAGCCTGGATTCAAAATACTTAAATCCAGCAAGCCTGAATTCAAAATCCAGCTTGGATTCAAAATACTTCAATCCAGCAAGCTTGGATTCAAAATACTTCAATCCAGCAAGCTTGAATTCAAAATCCTTCAATCCAGCAAGCCTGGAATCTAAATCCTTCAATCCAGCAAGCCTGAATTCTAAATCCTTCAATCTAGCAAGCTTGGATTCTAAATCCTTCAATCCAACAAAGCCTAGATTCTTAAATCCTTCAATCTAGCAAGCTGGATTCATTAATTCAGCAAGTTGTTTTCCTTTCCAACATAAATTTCCAATTTATCATACTATACATTCAATATGACATATTGAATGTCCAATTAATAACTTAACTTCTCTTTTAAGCTTCATTTATTATTATTAATTATTTAATAATATTAAATTCATTTACGAATATTATTAGTCATTAAATAATATTTTAAATCAATGATTGACTAACACTTTAATCAAAATGTTATTAATCACTTAGTAATATCATAATATAATATTATTAATATTTTAATCATTTCTTAAACTTATAAATAATTTATCTTAATTGTATACACTTTACTAATAATGCATTTAATCATTCTAAAATGTCATACTCATAAGATTTCATCACCAATGACCAAAACTTCCACAAAAAATTTGCACATACTCTATTTAGAGTTTTCAAGCCATAACATCCAATTTTCCAAATTTTCAACATCACATAACTAATTTAATTCATTTGTTCATAACTAAACCATTTTTATGAAAAATACCAAATCAGTTTCAAAATATTTTTTTTTCCTGGGATTTAACAAAATATAGTCCCATATTTAACATATATTTTTTCCTAAATTTTTAAAATTAATTTACTATTTTTCAAATGGCCAAAACTGCCGGATCTTGCGACATTCGTAAAATCCATATCTCTCATTCTATACATCCAAAAATCGCCATTTTTGGACACAATCTAGACAACTCATCAAATTATCATCCCAAATTTGTCTAGAATTTTTGAAGGTAGGAAAAATTACGAAAATGCCCCTGATAGAAACTGCCCCAAAACAGTTTATTTCCTCCTACCAAAAATAGGACTATTTTGGGCAAAACTGCCATTACAGCTTGTAAACTCATCCTTTTTTAGTGCTACCACTTGGGTTTACTAAATAACTTACATATGTAGCACCCCTCTTTGACGGATCGCAAAAAGGAGTTATAGATTTAAAACGGTGGAAATCCAAAGTACATAAAAGTTAGGGTTTCAAAACTAGAAAAATTAATTTTCTTTTCTTTTGATTCCAACCAAATCAACACCCAATATGGGTAAATCCAAATATCAAACACTCATCAACATGTATATTCATGGTTTCTGAGTTTAGAAACATAAATCCAAACTTTGATTTGAAATAACAAAAATCAATTACATAAACTAATTTTAAGATTATACTTTTTTCTGAAAATCTTCTTTCTTCTTCCATGGATGATCTTTCTCTCTCCTCTTTTCTCCCTTAAGGGGGTTGCCGCCCCTCTCCTTCTCTCATTGCTACCGCCACTTATTCTCTCTATCTTTCTCCCGTTCTTCTCTTTTTCTTTTCCTCTTTCTCTTTCTTCTTTCCCTTTTTTTCTTTCCTTCTTATCTTTTATTTTCTTATCCTCCTTATCTCTCTATAATTAACCGATCCTCTTTCCTCCTTCTCTATTTCGTCCACATGTGGCCTCTTATCTCCCACATCTTTTTTTTAATACTTCAAATGTCCAACATGCCCCTCTTCAATTTACTTTACTTTGGGACACTTTATTTAATCTTTTGGGCTTTTAATTAATTCTTTGGGCCATATAATTTAACATAGTTCAATCCTTTCCATCTTATCCCACCCTAAATATTTAATTAAGGTTTTCATTCCAAACATTTAGAATTTAAATTATTACTCTTGTACATTAAATTTTATAACCAAATTAATCTTGCTTTAATTGAGTTGTAAAATTAATAACTTGAGATAGTAAAGTATATCTCTTAAATTGATATAATTTTTATTATTATTATTCTCCCACATAATTCTTAATAAATAACCTTAGCTTGGGCCACTCTCCCCCATTCTTGGTTTAATTTTTAATACTTTATTTACTTAGCAAATGTCTCATATGTTCCCTAACAATTGAGCTCACTCAGGCTTAACACTTTATTCCTTTGAGACTTTCCAATTAAAATATTTGGACTTCCTAACTAAAATGTTTGGGCCATAATAATTAATATAGTCTATTAAATTAAATTCTATCATACCCTAATCATTTAATTAGGATTTCCATGTACTCCATTGAAATATAAATTCTTACTCAAGTACATTTAATTTCTTAACCCAATTAGACTTACCTTAATTAGGTTATAAAATTAATTAATTGAGATATATAAAATAAATCTCTTAGAATTATTATATATTATAAATACTATTATTCTCCCATCTCATAACACTTGAGTTATTCAATCCTTCATTCCTAATATATAATTAGGATTACACTAGGTTTTTTTTTGTTTATATAATAAACAAATATAAACTATTACATAATATTCATGTTCACTTACTCACATAATCATACAAAATAATTTAATAGGTGGAGACATGATCCACAAATATCTTAGATTAGGTCATTAGTATATAGTTAAAATACTATGACCACTAAATAAAGATAACCGTTTAGGTTATTTAATTCTCATACCTAATTTAAATAACTTATTTAAATTATACAATTTATATTGTATAATTAAATTTAATTTCCTCCTTTTCTCATAAATTATTTTCAAACAATTTATTTATATATTAAATATATAATTTAATATATTCAATCATGTATTCAAATATGAATTTAATTTACTAACTAGTTGATACCAATATACATATTTTACATATTGGATCTCATCTCATATTTTTACTTTACATCATTTGGTATAATATTAAATATTATACCATTATCCATATAACATAATATCTTATTTAATTATTTTCTTTACTTTCTATAAATTATCTTCAAAATTTATTTAACTATAGTAAATATATTAATATATTCATCACATTAAATACATGCATACATTACACTCAATAATGTAATATATGATTTCTTCAATAAAATAGTGATTATATAGCAAGTATATTTACTGCAACCAATTACCACATTAAAATAATTTAATATTATAAATTATTTTAATTTTACCCATCTAATTTTCCTTTAATAACTTACTCCTACATCTTACTTACATATAATAAATATATAATTCTAATATATATTTATTATACACCACATCACATATTGCATGACACATATACCTTTGTGCACTACAATATCACATAACATATCATCTAATAAGAATTTTCTTTATTTAATTCTTATTTTAATATTTATCAAAGATTTGGGTTATCATATTCACCCATTCTTCTAAAAATTTCATCCTCCAAATTATAGCATACTAATATCTACTTATTCCATTGATCAAAACTAGGTTTTTAACTTAACCTTTACAATTTCCTCCTATGAGGATTTCTCTTCTATCATCACATTTCACCATAACAAACTCACTAGGACTTACATCTTCTAATCATTCAGGAGTCTCCACAATTGTTCAATAAGGGTGAAGTAGTATCAATAATCTAAAAAGTTTTTATTCAAGAAAACTTTTTATATCATACTGAGTGGTCATATAGACCATGAACACATAGTTTTAACGGTATTCACACAGCAAAATAATAAATTACTTGGTATGTTTACAATCAAGAAGAAGATAAACTACTGATACTAGTACTTTAGGTGATTAGCCTATCGTACTCTTACGTCATGCATAACGTATCAATCATGTCTAGCAAATATTTATGCAACTAGATTGGATTATTTTATCCAATCAGTATATCCCATTTTTCAAGGTTGTTCACCTCAGACTCATAATAAGATTCTGTACCAAAATAATTTGGTTCGGCATAAGCTTTCAAAGAATACTTTGAATTCCATAAATATTTGTCTAGCTGAATCAAATAGCTTAGACACATATCAAATATTTTGAATTTCAATCGAAACATTGCTGTCCAACCCAGTTGGCAATAATTTACATTTAAAATTCTAAAAAAAAATTTATGACGTCATGATACCGCACTGTATTTACAGTCCGTTTGAGGATTCTGTCATTTTGTGACTTTGTCGTACTACATCATTCCATAGTGGGCTGATGATCTTTAGATCACATCCAACACTAAGTAATTCTGCATTGATAACTCCATCATTTTTATCATCTCTGCACCAGGTTACATGATTCATTAATGATATATAAAATACATTTTGATAATTCAAATCATTTTCGTCTAGCCAAATCAATTAGCATAGACTCTTATTTAAACAGTTCAAAACCATTAAAAATTATTTTTGGTGTTATCATGCCATAACAAGTAACGATGTGTTAGTGGCCCAAAGTCCACACCTACACACTTGTCACTATGTGTTGAGGATAATAAAAATTTATTTTTAAAGGCACATCAGTGCGAATTTAGCTTGATGTCAAAAACTTCAAAGTCTAGCATAGCTAGAAGATTTGGAATACATATGCTTCCACCATCGACTCCACTTTCTATACTGATCCATTACTTAGTAAGTCTATCTATTCCTATCATCCTCAATACTCCATTCACCACTTAGTTATACCCCAGTTCATCAAACTTACCACACGTTATGAGTTCAGGAACTTTTAATAATAATATAAGTTTAAGAACTTATCCTCGTCAGACCATAGCCATCCATTCGCTGAGGAGTTCAAAAACATACCATACGATTATGAGTCATGAACTTACCATAAGTATGAGTTTTAAGAACTTGCACCTAATCTTATATCCTCTACCTATCCGTTATACACATGAGAAAAGAATCATCCTCTCAACATGCATATAGCAAATAACGAGACATTAGGTTCCAATGATTATCAATATAATAAGTTAAGTGGTTGTCTAACCAAACACAATCCCTTTCCCATACAAGGAATTGGTCAACTTGGCCACTAATCCATATAGTAAGCTAAGCTGTTATTAAACCAAAGATAAATCCCTGCCCATACAAGGAATTGTTCAACTCAACCACTATATCAATATAGGAAGCTAAGTGGTTCTCAAACTAAGTACAAATTCCCCGTCCATACAAGGAATCATACAACTTAGCTGCTGACATGAGTCCTTAATTGAAATCCCACACATTTCTATCCTTCTCTTTTCTTAATACGAATTTTCATTAATCTGTATCTTAACATTTACCACTCTTTTTTGAGTTTACATCATACGATTTCATAGTACCTTCTCTTTTATAGCGTCAAGATATATCATTCCAATCACTTAACATATCATATATTATTCAACAATTTAATCTGATCACGTCGTGATCTTATTTTGTAATCATTTATCCTTATACTTACGATCGTTTTATACTATGATCTTCTTATTCTTCTCTTTAATCATATTATATTATGATTTTATTTACACTTTTCATCTTATAGATGTAAAACCCCCACTTATTAATAAATGAAATTAAATTTTTTCTATTTATTATTCTGAAATAGAAAGGGTTGATTTGATTAATGTGGTTAGTTATGGGTAAAATACGCAAATATTTCAAATAAGCAAGTGGTTATAAAATATTCATTTTGTCGGGGAATATTCGTACGACGGCACAGCTATTTGTGGGCCCCATAACGAAAAGCGATTAGATGAAGATAACGACAAAAATTGAGTTTTTATAAATAACGGCGTCGTTGTTACCGTTAACACTGTTGGAATACCCGGTGGTTAAAATACAGTAATACGTATGGTTGCACAGTAACACATGGATTGCACAGTATTTTAGAATTATTAATTCTTACGAAGGAAGGCACTACTCAATAATTGTTACAGTAGTTACTGTTCAATATTTTATTTTATTGATTTAATAATTGCTGTGTTGATATTTTATATTATTGTTGTTTCAATAATTATTGTTGCACAGTATTTTCTATTATCAGATCAATAATTCATATTATTTGAATAATATTATTAGATAACATTATTGGCAATGTCTAGAAAGTTCTATCTAAGGAGAGGTTTGGTCATCCAATTACGCGCCAGTAAGGAGAAATTCTTATTGGAAAGCCCCCTCTTTCCTGAGAACAGCCTGATTGTCATAAATGTGATTCTGTAATATTATTTGTGAATAATTAATTATTAATTCATATGGTAAGAAAATATTTATTTTATGTGGATATAATTGAGGGATATATTTTTGTGGTTTAAAAATGAAGGAGTTATTGTTGATGTTATATCTGTATTTTTGTCAGAACAGAGGTATTGAAAATCAAATTAGAGTTTTTGAGATATTTTACGAGGGTTATAATTTTTAATCCGACCGTTGGATCATGGTAATATTTGGATATGTTATACATATATAAGTTGAGTATATATCCACAAATTTTGAACCGTTAAAAATGAACGTATGATTTGTTATGAATTTTACGAGATGACTGGTTCAAAAATTGTTGAATTTTCGGAGTTAATCATTTTGGTGGAAAATTCTAGAATTGGTAGGCCCCACTCTTGGTTGGTGAAAAAATATGCTGAGATTTTTATTCAAATGTGGTGGGTGGGAATAGTAGCAGTTAAAGCCATCAAGTTGTAGGTTAAGTCTGCTTCAGCGTGCTAACATTTTCCTATAAATAGAGGGCTAAGTTAGAATTAAAAATCACACCATAATTCATAAATTTTCTCTCTTTCTCTCTCTAGATTATTGAGTGTATTTTGTGAGTATTTAGATACTTTGAAAGTTACTATTCAGTACAAGTTTTATTCAGTCTCATATCCGATATTCAGTCAGAAGTACGGTTATTTTGAGATAAGGGATATTATTTTCTTCTTAAATGATATTATTTTCTTCAATATCATTATGTTAAAATATTTATATGAGTTTTTTTTATGTCGGGGTTACTATTCACGTGTACGGCACTATTCACATATACGACACTATTCACGAATACGGTACTATTCATCAAAAAATAAAATTTTTTCTTTTTGTCCAAGATGTCTATTATGGTTACTATCTTTGATTGTATCCATGTTTAGATCTTTATTTTTAAATTCTGCTTCACAATTGATTATTATGAAGTATTATTGATCTTGGACAAATTGTTATACGAATCCCTACTATTTGTCCTTCTGTCTCACTGGATTCGTTTTCTTTAAGATATTTTTCATCATCCTCGGTCCTGAATGATGATATTACTGAATATCTTTGGCCTGTAGTACAAAGATGTATGATTACCTGATGAATATCTTTGGCCTGTAATGCAAAGATGAACAGGTGTTGAGATGAACATGACCGACTAATGTTACAAATGAATATCTTTGGCCTGTAGTGCAAAGATGAATATTTGATTCAAGATGTATATTGATTGATGTTACAGGGATAAAATATTGATGATGGACTTTTAAATCTTAGAAGATAGTAGAATTCTTTCTCTACTGGACTCTTCTAATGGTTTGTTGTTTCCGCTGCAGTTGTTGATCTAAAACTTGTTGTCGATTATATTCTATCAGATTTTTTCCTGTTGAATACTAATGATAATTTGTTGTATATTATCTTAGTCATAATATTCTTTACTGGGCTAGTTGAGCTCACCATTTTTCTTTTTGTTCCATTTTTCTTCTCAGGAGGTGAGAACATAGCAGGATCTAGTCGCGGTATAGAGTGATGGTTCTAGAAAGATGTTTTAGCTGTCCTCACTATTTCTGTAAAATAGTGTTTGAATAATTATAATGAGGACTTATTTGAGTGTGGATATTGTCTAGAAGACAATATTTGTATTTAAACTCACAGTATGTGTTGTCGTATTTTGCACGATAATTGTATTATTGAAGTTGTAGTTTGCTTTTTGTACCATGTATTTGGCGACTCAGAATGGGTGTTGTATACCTATTTTGGGGGCGTCACAGTTGGTATCAGAGCTTAGGGATATGATCCCTAGCTGAGATGTCAGACAAGAACTAGGAGGGGAGAGACGGGGAATTCCTTCGCTAGTATGACTTGAATAAGTTTATTTGGTAATTATTTGGTCGGTCAGATATAGGGATAATATGTGACATATCAATTAACCCTTATTTTGTGATAGCATTTGAGAATGGCAGCAGAGAACGTTAACAATAGAGTGAATGAGACTATGGAGACACCTTTAATCACCACCCAGGGGAACGTGCAATAGGAAGGCAATATTCCTCCTGTAAACAACGTTACTGAGCAAACGATGAATGATGGAATGTTTAAGAACTTTTTGCAGTTCATGCAAAATCAGATGAGGGAGACTCGTGTACAAAATATGGGCGGAAGTCATAGCAACGCGCGGCTTGTCACAGCCAAGCAGTTCAAGAATTGGGACCACCAGAATTTAAGGGAAAGCCAGATCCGATCATGGCGGAAACGTGGGTCAAGCAAATTACCAAAATATTCGATGTCTTGGGATGCACGGAGGAACAGAAGATTCCATTCGCCACCTTTATGTTCCGCAATGAGGCAGACTACTGGTGGGAGTCTGTGAAGCGTACCCAGCCTGACGCATTCAACATGTCCTGAGAAACGTTTCAGAAACTTTTTAATGGCAAGTACTTTCCTGAAAGTATTCGTTATACGAAGGAGGTAGAGTTTATTAGACTGGAACAAAATAACATGACGGTGTCCCAGTACGAGGCAAAGTTTGCAAAGTTATCCAGGTTTGCACCTCATTTGGTCGAGAATGAGGAACGAATGACAAGGATATTTCTGAGAGGTTTAAAACCCGAGATTCGGCAATATCTTATCTCTCATAAATTTTCTTTATATTCAGATGTTGTAAGCAGGGATCAATTATTAGAGCAAGATAATGAGTATGTTCAACCGAGGGACCACAACCAGGGTCATACTAGTGACAGCAGTCATCAGAGCGATGAGAACCAGCGAGGAGGGAAAAATACAGACAAAAGTGGTAACCACTCGGGTGGTCATCGTGGCCATGATAATAGGAGAGGTGAGTCAAGTGAAAATTTCAAGAAGAGAAGATTTAACGATGACAGGAAGACATCGACAGCAACACCAGCATCAGAAACAAATTTTAGGGGAGGAGAACGACAGCCAGTTAGAGGTTACAGATGCGGAGAGGAGGGACATATAAGTCCAAACTTCCCCACAACAGTTCAAGGTATGTTATATTTGTGGAAAGGAAGGACATATCGCTCGAGATTGTACTATAGCGAAACCAAGTCCAGCTGGGACGGTGACACCAAAGGCGGATATGGACAAAATAAAGTCGACGGTTTCTGGAAGAGCGTTTGTTGTGACTGCCTAAAATGCGAGGAACCCGAACGAAGGTATAACGAGTTAGTTAATTATAAATTCTTGCGAAGTTTATATCTTACTAGATACCGGTTCTACCCATTCTTTTATCTCTCCTGCTTATGCTCAACGTTTAAACTTGACTCCGGAGAAATTAGACTTTAACCTATCTGTGGAGACTCCGTTAGGAGAAACTTTCATTACATCTACAGTTTATAAATCTTGCTTAATCCAAGTTGGCACAATCATATTACCTGTTGACATTATCTCTTTAAAGATACTTGCTTTTGATGTGATTTTAGGAATTGATTGATTAACTACTCATCATGCCAAAATTGATTATTTTCGTAAGGTTGTCAGTTTTCATATTCCTAACCAACCTGTTATGCGAATTCAAGCAACCAAACCACTAAAATCAATCGTTGTCATACCAAGCTATAAAGCCATTCGTTTATTGAAAAATGAATGTCAAGCTTTCTTAGCCCATGTCATAGACGTGAACAAAATACGTCAGATTTGAATGATATTTCTGTTGTTAGTGAATTTCCTGACATATTTCCTGAAAAATTTCCTGGTTTAACCCAGAGCGTGATATTGAATTTTTGTATTGATCTTCAACCTGATACAAAACTCATTTCTAAAATCTCATATTGAATAGCACCTATTGAACTTCAGGAGTTAAAAACCCAACTATAGAAGTTGGTACCCGAGCCTCTATCTGGTGACTTCCTTTGTAGAATGCACCAAAGACAGACTCTCCGTAAGGGACTCTATATTTGTGTGGTGGTAAAATAATAGGTGCCATTGTGACGTGCTATCCAAGATTGGGATATGAATCACAATTGAGAGCAACCGAAGTCGGTGACCAAAGTACGTAGCTTTCTGGGCTTAACTGGTTACTATCAGAGATTCGTGGAAGGATTTTCTCGAATCGCTACTCCGTTAACTTAGCTGACTCAGAAAGATACAAAATTTATATGGAGCGAGGAATGCGAGAAGATTTTCCAACAGCTCAAGAGGCGACTCATTCGGAACCTGTTCTGACCATACCATCCTGGAAAAGCGAACGTGGTAGCTGACGCGTTGAGTAGAAGATTGTTCGCGAGTACAAGTGCGATATTGTTGAACACAAAGACCTATTTTGTATAATTTATAAATGATAGAGATAGAGTTAATGACTCTAGGGACCCACGTGATGATATACGAGTAAAATCGACTTTAATTGATAACGTTAAAGCCGCTCAAGCTACAGACCTGGAGCTGATGAATATAAAGAAGAAGGTGCAAGAATGTGTTATTCTTGAAGTAAGAGTCGATGAAGAGAAGAAAGTTCAAGCCTTCGATTTATTTGAAATCCTCGATCGAGTAGGAACTGTGGCCTATAGACTCGCCTTAACGCTAAGTATGTCGCGTGTTCATAACGTTTTTCATGTATCGATGTTACGTAAATATGTGGACGACTCGAATCATATTATTACGTTACAACCAGATGAGATAGCCGAAGATTTAACGTACGAGGAGGTACCTGTTAAGATATTGGATAGGAAAGAACATGTCCTATGCACGAAGGTTATACCACAAGTTAAGATTTTATGGAGAAACCATGCTATTGAATAAATGACTTAGGAGTTGGAATCAGAAATGAAAGTGAGGTATCCTCACCTTTTCGAAACACCAGGTACGTACGTCAATTTCGAGGACGAAATTTCATAAGGAGGGGAGGTTGTAAGACCCCAACTTATTAATAAATAAAATTAAATTTTCTCGATTTATTATTCTGAAATAGAAAGGGTTGATTTGATTAATGTAGTTAGTTATGGGTAAAATGCGCAAATATTTCAAATAAGCAAGTGGTTATAAAATATTCATTTTGTCGAGGAATATTCGTACGACGGCGCAGCTATTTGTGGGCCCATAACAGAAAGCGATTGGATGAAGATAACGACAAAAATTGAGTTTTTATAAATAACGGCATAGTTGTTACCGTTAACACTGTTAGAATACCCGGTGGTTAAAATACAGTAATACGCGTGGTTGCACAGTAACACACGGATTGCACAGTATTTAAGAATTATTAATTCTTACAAAGGAAGGCACTACTCAATAATTGTTACAGTAGTTACTGTTCAATATTTTATTTTATTGATTCAATAATTGCTGTGTTGATATTTTATATTATTGTTGTTTCAATAATTGTTGTTGCACAGTATTTTCCATTATCAGATCAATAATTCATATTATTTGAATAATATTATTAGATAACATTATTGGAAATATCTAGAAAGTTCTGTCTAAGGAGAGGTTTGATCATCTAATTGCGCGACAGTAAGGAGAAATCCTTATTGGAAAGCCCCCTCTTTTCTGGGAACGGCCTGGTTGTCATAAATGTGATTCTGTAATATTATTTGTGAATAATTAATTATTGATTCATATGATAAGGAAATATTTATTTTATGTGGATATAATTGAGGGATATATTTTTGTGGTTTAAAAATGAATGAGTTAATGTTGAGGTTTTATCTGTATTTTTGTCGGAACGGAAGTATTGAAAATTATATTAGAGTTTTTGAGATATTTTGCGAGGGTTATAATTTTTAATCCGACCGTTGGATCGTGGTAATATTTGGATATGTTATACATATATAAGTTGAGTATATGTCCACAAATTTTGAACCGTTAAAAATTAACGTATGATTTGTTATGAATTTTACGAGATGACTGGTTCAGAAATTGTTAAATTTTCGGAGTTAATTATTTTGGTTAAAAATTCTAGAATTGGTGGGCCCCACTCTTGGTTGGTGAAGAAATGTGCTGAGATTTTTATTCAAATGTGGTGGGTGGGAATAGTAGCAGGTAAAGCCATCAGGTTGCAGGTTAAGTATGCTTCGGTGTGCTAACATTTTCCTATAAATAGAGGGCTAAGTTAGAATTGAAAATCACACCATAATTCATAAATTTTCTCTCTTTCTCTCTCTAGATTATTGAGTTTATTTTGTGAGTATTTAGATATTTTGAAAGTTGCTATTCAGCACAAGTTTCATTCAGCTTCATATCCGATATTCAGTCAAAAAATACGGTTATTTTGAGGTAAGTGATATTATTTTCTTCTTAAATGATATTATTTTCTTCAATATCATTATGTTAAAATATTGATATGAGTTTTTTTATCAAATTTGAAACTTTTTGTGTCGGTGTTACTATTCACGTATACGGCACTATTCACGTATACGACACTATTCACGAATACGGCACTATTCACCGAAAAATAAAATTTTTCCTTTTTGTCCAAGATGTCTATTATGGTTACTATCTTTGATTGTATCCATGTTTAGATCTTTATTTTTGAATTCTGCTTCACAATTGATTATTATGAAGTATTATTGATCTTGGATAAACTGTTATACGAATCTCTACTATTTGTCCTTCTGTCTCACTGGATTCGTTTTCTTTAAGATATTTTTCATCATCCTCAGTCCTGAATGATGATATTACTGAATATCTTTGGCCTGTAGTGCAAATGTATGATTACCTGATGAATATCTTTGGCCTGTAGTGCAAAGATGAACAGGTGTTGAGATGAACATGACCGACTAGTGTTACAAATGAATATCTTTGGCCTGTAGTGCACAGATGAATATTTGATTCAAGATGTATATTGATTGATGTTACAAGGATAAAATATTGATGATGGACTTTTAAATCTTAGAAGATAGTTGAATTCTTTCTCTACTGGACTCTTCTAATGGTTTGTTGTTTCCGCTGCAGTTGTTGATCTAAAACTTGGTGTCGATTATATTCTATCAGATTTTTTCCTGTTGAATACTAATGATAATTTGTTGTATATTATCTTAGTCATAATATTCTTTACTGGGCTAGTTGAGCTCACCCTTTTCCTTTTTGATCCATTTTTCTTCTCAGGAGGTGAGAACATAGCAGGATCTAGTCGGGGTATAGAGTGATGGTTCTAGAAAGATGTTTTAGTTGTTCTCACTATTTCTGTAAAATAGTGTTTGAATAATTATAATGAGGACTTATTTGAGTGTGGATATTGTCTAGAAGATAATATTTATATTTAAACTCACAGTATGTGTTGTCGTATTTTGCACGACAATTGTATTATTGAAGTTGTAGTTTACTTTTTGTACCATGTATTTGGCGACTCATAATGGGTGTTGTATACCTATTTTGGGGGCGTCACAATAGACATCGTCAATTTATTATCAGTTTTCATCTTTATTACTGGACTCAGGTAACTCCGGATTCTTATCCTTATATCCCTTCAAGATTCTTCTTTGAATCTTATTTATCTTCATCTTTACTTAATAATGAATTTCCAAAAATTCATCTCTTATCGCTTAAACTCTATTCGAGTTTATTGCTTATCATCTTTATCCTTATCTCTGCGGTTATAGTCTAAGGTACCCCTACCTAAATTTATAACCTACAGTTTTGATACTAACCTGTGATGCCCCCAAATCTGGGTACTTTTTACCCCAGATCTGGTACATCATTTCTATAACTATTATGAAGATATAAACATAAATTGTTTATACATAAAACTTTTACACATCATTCCCAAGGTCTACAACCTTAACTTAATAAATACCTTCAATATCTAAAAAGGAAGTTTACAAAGCAATTTTCGTCAGAAAATTTAATAGATCTAACTGCACCATAATTTAATCTTGCACTTTGCCTTTGACTCTATCTTTACTCGAGCTTTCATCTTAATCTGAATTTTTTTATCATGATATAGCAAGTGTGAACAACAAATTTGCCCAGCAAGTTTTAGGTATAATAAGTATATATCATGATTGAAAAGAAATAAGCTGTCAAACTTTCAATAATATAATGATTGTGAAATAGCATAACTCAATTTCAATGATTGAATGACTGAGCCAATAATATTGGATGTCCACAATGAACATGAACAAGTTTAACTGAAACATATGGTAATAAAGGTGATCAGTCTTTCATACCTGATGAACATATACAACATGCACAATGTGTGAATCAATAAATTATAGACGTGGTATAATCAACAATGATTAACCATTAACATGCTTTGTAATAACAACTCAAGTTGCATGTACCGCTGATTACCGCTATGCAATCTAATGTAATCTCTTATGAAAGACCTATCAGTTATAAAAGTGATCTTTCAGTCAGCATAACATAATTTATATCACAATACAACTACTCTATTAGCAATTTAGTTAACACTTAATCACATAATCCATTACCTTAAAACATCTTTATTATTATCATTCTTTGATAATAATTTTAATTACTTTATCATATACATTATGATTTAAAACTTAATCTTACCTTTTATCAGTTCTTCTTTAATCTAGTAAGCCGAATAATAACATTATAGTTTGTATTATTCAAACATACCAATCCAGCCACGTGGATTGGCTAATCTAGCAAACTGGATTCAAAATCCTTCAATCCAGCAAGCCTGGATTCAAAATACTTCAATCCAGCAAGCCTGAATTCAAAATCCGTCAATCCAGCAAGCTTGGATTCAAAATACTTCAATCCAGCAAGCTTGAATTCAAAATCCTTCAATCCAGGAAGCCTGGAATCTAAATCCTTCAGTCCAGCAAGCCTAAATTCTAAATCATTCAATCCAGCAAGCTTGGATTCTAAATCCTTCAATACAGCAAAGCCTAGATTTTTAAATCCTTCAATCCAGCAAGCTGGATTCATTAATTTAGCAAGCTGTTTTCCTTTCCAACATATTAAATTTCCAATTCATTATACTATACATTCAATATGACATATTGAATGTCCAATTAATAACTTAACTTCTCTTTTAAGCTTCATTTAATATTATTAATTATTTAATAATATTAAATTCATTTACGAATATTATTAGTTATTAAATAATATTTTAAATCAATGATTGAATAACACTTTAACCAAAATATTATTAATTACTTAGTAATATCATAATATAATATTATTAATATTTTAATCATTTCTTAAACTTATAAATAATTTATCTTAATTGTATACACTTTACTAATAATGCATTTAATCATTTTAAAAGGCCATACTCATAAGATTTAATCACCAATGACCAAAACCTCCATAAAAAATCTGCACATACTCTATTTAGAGTTTTCAAGCCATAACATCCAATTTTCCAAATTTTCAACATCACATAACTAATTTAATTCATTTGTTTATAACTAAACCATTTTCATGAAAAATACCAAATCAGTTCCAAAATATTTTTTTTCCTGGGATTTAACAGAATATAGTCCCATATTTAACATATTTTTTTCCAAAATTTTTAAAATTAATTTACTATTTTTCAAATGGCCAAAACTGCCGGATCTTGTGACATTCGTAAAATCCATATCTCTCATTCTATACATTCAAAAATCGCCATTTTTGGACACAATCTAGACAACTCATCAAATTAGCATCCCAAATTTGTCCAGAATTTTTGAAGGTAAGAAAAATTACGAAAATGCCCCTTACAGAAACTGCCCCAAAATAGTTTATTTCCTTTTACCAAAAACAGGACTATTTTGGGCAAAACTGCCATTACGGCTTGTAAACTCATCCTTTTTGAGTGCTACCACTTGGGTTTACTAAATAACTTACATATCTAGCACCCCTCTTTGACGAATCGCAAAAAGGAGTCATAGATTTAAAACGGTGGAAATCCAAAGTACAT
Source organism: Panax notoginseng (assembly GCA_016801055.1). Lineage (NCBI taxonomy): Eukaryota > Viridiplantae > Streptophyta > Magnoliopsida > Apiales > Araliaceae > Panax > Panax notoginseng. Next base: position 120,390,618 of record CM029017.1, read on the forward strand.
AAAAGTTAGGGTTTCAAAACTAGAAAAATTAATTTTCTTTTCTTTTGATTCCAACCAAATCAACACCCAATATGGGTAAATCTAAATATCAAACACTCATCAACATGTATATTCATGGTTTTTGAGTTTAGAAACATAAATCCAAACTTTGATTTGAAATAACAAAAATCAATTACATAAACTAATTTTAAGATTATACTTTTTTCTCAAAATCTTCTTTCTATTTCTTCTTCTTCTTCCATTTCAGTGAAGGATTTTTCTCTCTCCTCTTTTCTCCCTCAAGGGGGCTGTCGCCCCTCTCCTCCTCTCATGGCTGCTGCCACTTCTTCTTCTTCATCTTCTTCTTCTCTCTCTCTCTCTCTCTTTCTCCCGTTCTTCTCTTTTTCTATTCCTATTTCTCTTTCTTCTTTCCCTTTTCTTCTTTCATTCTAATCTTTTATCTTCTTATCCTCCTTATCTCTCTAATTAACCGATCCTCTTTTCTCCTTCTCTATTTCAGCATAACATACTTTATATCACAATACAACTACTCTATTAGCAATTTAGTTAACACTTAATCACATAATCCATTACCTTAAAACATCTTTATTATTATCATTCTTTGATAATTATTTAAATTACTTTATCATATACATTATGATTTAACACTTAATCTTACCTTTTATTAGTTCTTCTTTAATCTAGTAAGCCGAATACTAACATTATAGTTTGGATTATTCAAGCATACCAATCTAGCCACCTGGATTGGCTAATCCAGCAAACTGGATTCAAAATCCTTCAATCCAGCAAGCCTGGATTCAAAATACTTCAATCCAGCAAGTCTGAATTTAAAATCCTTCAATCCATCGAGCCTGGATTCAAAATCCTTCAATCCAGCAAGCCTGGATTCTAAATCCTTCAATCAGGCAAGCCTGGATTCTTAAATCCTTCAATCCAGCAAGTTGGATTCATTAATTCAGTAAGCTGTTTTCCTTTCCAACATATTACATTTCCAATTTATCATACTATACATTCAATATGACATATTGAATGTCCAATTAATAACTTAACTTCTCTTTTAAGCTCCTTTTAATATTATTAATTATTTAATAATATTAAATTCATTTATGACAATTATTAGTCATTAAATAAAATTTTATGTGACGCCCCAAAATAGGTATACATCACCCATTCTGAGTAGCCAAATACATGGTACAGAAACAAATATAACTTTAGTAATACAATTGTCGTGCAGAATACGACAACACATATATTGTGAATTTAAATTCAAATATTGTTTACTAGAGAGTATATAAACTCAAAAGGAGCCCTTATTACAATTATCACACTATTTCACAGAATAGTGAGGACTACTAATGCAACCATTTGGACCGTCAATCTATTTTCCGACTAGTCCCAGCTATATTCTCATTTCCTGAAGAGAACATTGAAAGAAAGGGTGAGCTCAACTAACCCAGTAAGAAATATTATGACTAAGATAATATACAACAAATTATCATTAGTCTTCAACAAGGAAAAATATGATAAAATATAATAGACAACAAGTTTTAGATCAACAACTGCAGCGGAAAAAGTAATCTATTAGAAGAGTCAAGTAGAGCAGAAAACCTACTATCTTCTATTATTTAAAAGATTTATCATCAATTTTATTGCTGAGATTCAGCTTAATAAATAATCCACATCATCGAATCGTCCTTGCACTACGGGCTAAAGATAATCGTGTTTTCATCAACGGTCATGATCATGCCATAAAATAATTCATCTTTGCACCCATGGCCGAAGAGAATCCATGGCCATAATCATACCAAAAATTGTCCATCAATGAACTACGGGCCAATGAGGACTATTACCACATCATTTGTAACATTACGTTCATGATTATACCGAATAATCTCTGGTCATAATCATACCAAGTCCATCTATGCACTACAAACCACAGATGACTTTTACCACATCATTTGTAACATTACGGTCATGATTATACCAAATAATCCCTGGTCATAATCATAACAAGTCCATCTATGCACTACAGTACACAGATGACTTTCGACAAAATATAAACATGAGGATGATGACAATGATATAATAATTCAATAAAACAAGTTCAAGGATAAATTTTAAAGATTTATAATTTAATTTATCCAGAAATCAATAATGTCCAAACTGTCAACATGATACTACTTTGTGGAGTAAAATTCAAGAATAATACTAAGTTGGTCGTGTTCATCTCAACACCTATTCATCTTTGCACTACGGGCCAAAGATATTCATCAGGTAATCATTCATCTTTGCACTACAGGCCAAAGATATTCAGTAATATCATCATTTAGGACTGAGGATGATGAAAAATATCTTAAAGAAAACGAATCCAATGAGATAAAAGAATAAATATTATGGATTCGTATTACAGTTTATCCAAGTTCAATAATACTCTGAAATACCCAATTTCGAAGCAGAATTCAAAAATAATGATCAAAACATGGATACAATCAAAGATAGTAACCATAATAGCCATCTTGGATAAAAAGATAAAAATTTTATTTTTCGGTGAACATTGCCGTATTCGTGAATAGTGTCATATACGTGAATAGTGCCGTATATGTGAATAGTAATCTCGACACAAAAAGTTTTAAATTTGATAAAAAGTTCAAACCAATATTTCGGCATGATATTGAAAGAAATAATATCATTTACGAAGAAAATAACATCTCTTACCTCAAGATAACAATACTTCTGACTAAATTTCGGATATAGTACTGATAGAAACTTGTACTGAATAACAACTCTCAAAGTTTCAAAATACTCACAAAATACACTCGAGAATATAGAGAGAGAAAGAGAAAAAATTTATGAATTCTGGTGTGATTTTCAATTCTAACTTAGCCCTCTATTTATAGGAAAATGTTAGCACGCCGAAGCAGACTTGACCTGCAACCTGATGGTTTTACCTGCTACTATTGCCACCCACCACATTTGAAATAAAATTCAGCACATTTCTTCACCAACCATAAGTGGGGCCCACTCAATTCTAGAATTTTCCACCAAAATTATTTATAAACCTAATTTCTGAATCAGTCACCTCTTAAAATTCATAACAAATCATACGTTCATTTTTAACGGTTCAAAATTTGTAGACATATACTCAACTTATATATGTATAATATATCCAAAAATCACAACGATCCAACGGTCGGATTAAAAATTATAACTCACGCAATATATCTAAAAAATACTAATTTGATTTTTAATACCTCCATTCCAACAGAAATACTAATAAAACACCTCAACATTAATTCCTTCAATAATAACCACATAAATAAATCCATCATTTATATCCACGTCAAATAAATATTTCTTTATCAAATAAATCAATAATTAATTATTCACAAATAATATTACAGAATCACAATTATGACAACCAGGCCGTTCCCAAGAAAGAGGGGGCTTTCCAATAAGGATTTCTCCTTACTGGCGCGCAATTAGGTGACTAAACCTCTCCTTAGACTGAACTTTCTACATATTGCCAATAATGCTATCAAATAATATTATTCAAATAATATGAATTATTGATCTGATAATGGAAAATACTGTGTAGTAACAATTATTGAAATAACAATAATATAAAATATCAACGCAGCAATTATTGAATCAATAAAATAAAATATTGAATAGTAACTACTATAACAATTATTGAGTAGTGCCTTCTTACGTACGGATCAATAATTCAAAAATACTGTGTAAAATCGTGTGCTACTGTGCAACCACGCGTATTACTGTATTTTAACCACCGGGTATTCCAACAGTGTTAACGGTAACAACTACGCCGTTATTTATAAAAACTCAATTTTGTCATTTTCTTCATCCGACAGTTATTCTGTTATGGGGCCTACAAATGGCTGCACCGTTGTACGAATATTCTCCGACAGAAAGAATATTCCACGACCAAACGAATATTCTCCGACAACAATGAATATTTTATAACCACTTGTTTATTTTGCAAAATTTGTACATTTCACCCATAACCAAAATATTATATCAAATTAACACTTTATTATTCACAATAATAATTAAAGAAAATTTAATTTTATTTATTAATAAGTCGGGGTCTTACATTTTAAATCAATGATTTAATAACACTTTAATCAAAATGTTATTAATCACTTAGTTGTAAGACCCCGAATTTTATGAAATAAAAGTATTCAATTTTTCTTATAATTACTATTCAGTAAATGGTTAAATTGATAAAAGTTAAAGTTAAGGGTGATATATTAATTTTTTTTCAAAATACACAAGTGGCTATAAAATAATCATTGTTGTCGGGGAATATTATTTGGTCGTGGAATATTCTTTCTGTCTGGGAATATTCGTACGACGGCGCAGCTATTTGTGGGCCCCATAACAGAAAACGGTCGGATGAAGATAACGACAAAAATTGAGTTTTTATAATTAACGGCGTAGTTGTTACCGTTAACACTATTGGAATACCCGGTAGTTAAAATACAGTAGCACACGGTATTGCACCAATTATTGATTCTTACGTAAGAAGGCACTACTCAATAATTGTTACAGTAGTTACTGTTCAATATTTTATTTTATTGATTCAATAATTGCTGCGTTGATATTTTACACTATTGTTATTTCAATAATTGTTACTGCACAGTATTTCCCATTATCAGATCAATAATTCATATTATTTAAATAATATTATTAGATAATATTATTGGCAATATCTAGAAAATTGTGTCTAAGGAGAGGTTTGGTCATCTAATTGCGCGCCAGTAAGGAGAAATTCTTATTGGAAAGCCCCCTCTTTCCTGAGAACGGCCTGGTTGTCATAAATGTGATTCTGTAATATTATTTGTGAATAATTAATTATTGATTCATATGATAAAGAAATATTTATTTTATGTGGATATAAATGAGGAATATATTTTTGTGGTTAAAAATGAAGGAGTTAATGTTGAGGTTTTTATCAGTATTTTTGTCGGAATGGAGGTATTAAAAATCAAGGTTTTTGAGATATTTTGCGGGGGTTATAATTTTTAATCCGACCGTTGGATCGTGATAATTTTTGGATATGTTATACATATATAAGTTGAGTATATGTCCACAAATTTTGAACCGTTAAAAATGAACGTATGATTTATTATGAATTTTACAAGATGACTGGTTCAAAAATTATTGAATTGGTGGGCCCCACTCTTGGTTGGTGAAGAAATGTGCTGAAAATTTTATTCAAATATGGTGGGTGGGAATAGTAGCAGGTAAAGCCATCAGGTTGCAGGTTAAGTCTGCTTTGGCGTGCTAACATTTTCCTATAAATAGAGGGCTAAATTAGAATTGAAAATCACACCAGAATTTATAAGTTTTCTCTCTTCCTCTCTCTAGATTATTGAGTGTATTTTGCGAGTATTTAGATACTTTGAGAGTTGCTATTCAGTGCAAGTTTCCTTCGGCTTTGCATTCCAGTCAGAAATACTGCACTTTTGAGGTAAGGGATAGTAAGGGATTTTAAGGGTTGTTATATTTTTCAGTTTCGTAATTTTTCTGACCTTCAAAAATTCTGAAAAAATTTGAAATGATATTTTGATGAGTTTTCTTGATTGTGTCCAAAAATGGTAATTTTTGGATGTATAGATTAAGAGTTATGAATTGTATGAGAAAAGACTATTTTTAAAGTAACCGCTTATAACTCCTTGTGGTTAACTCCAAAATTGATGAAATTTTTATTGGGAGTACATGTATATGATAGGAGTATACTCTGTGAATTTCAGAATTATTAGATAAAAGTATAATTTTTGATAAATGTCTAAATATTCGGCTGTTTTGGCCATATGAAAAATAGTAAATGACTTTTAAAAATTCTGAGAAAAATATATGTTCACTATGGGACTATATTATGCTAAATCCCAGAAAAGAAATATTTTTGGAATTGATTTGGTATTTTTCATGAAAATGGTCTAGTTATGAGTAAATGAATTAAATATGTTTTGTGAAGAAAGAAAATTAGAAAATAGGATTTTATGGCTTGAGAATCCTATATGAGGTATATGCAGATTTTTGATGAGGGTTTTGGTTATTGATGATGAAATCGTAAGAGTTGGCATTTTATGATGATTAAATGCATTAATTAATAAAGTGTAAAAAATTTAAATAAATTATTTATAAGCTTAAGAAATATTATTCTTTCAATATCATTATACCGAAATATTGGTATGTATATTATTATGAAAATTTCTACCTTTTTCATGTCGGGGTTACTATTCATAAGTTACTATTCATGAGTTACTATTCACGAGTTACTATTCATGAGTTACTATTCACGAGTTACTATTCACGACAAAATTAATTTCTTTTTCTAACCAAATTATAGTTGATTTATGAATATTGCTCTTTGAAATTAAATACATGTTTTGATCATATTGTTTTTATTATCATATATAACATTTTTATAACCCTGATGTTGAAATTCTCTTTTGCTTGAGTGTAAAGATGGGTAAATTATTAGTATGATCATGACTATGGGTTCTCTTTGGCCAGTAGTGCAAAGTTGAATTGTTGACTGGTATGATCATGACCATTGAATTTATAATTGAATATTTTTAGCTTAAGTGCAAATGTGAAATGATCAACATGGTTATAATTATTGTTTATATAAATTCTGAAATGATTATATATTTCTTTGAGATATTAATATATTTGGCCTGTAGTGCAAATATGAACTGTTGAGGAATATCTTTGGCCTGTAGTGCAAAGATGAATTGTTGATGAATATCTTTGGTCGTAGTGCAAAGATGAATTATTGATGAATATCTTTGGCCTGTAGTGCAAAGATGAACTGTTGTTGAATATCTTTGGCCTGTAGTGCAAATATGGTCTGTTGATGAATATCTTTGGCCTGTAGTGCAAAGATGAACTATTGTTGAATATCTTTGGCCGTAGTGCAAAGATGGATTTATTAGTATGATTATGAACAGGAACTGTGATTTGGTATAACTATGATCTTTGATGTTTCAGGTAAAGACAGGTGATGAAAATATTCTTCGTCCTGAGTGCGAAGAAAAATTTAGAATCACAATGATGATTATGAGTTATTCATATGATTGTGGAAAGGAACTGTTGAGTGATGTTACAGGGATAAAACATTGTTGGTAGATTTTTAACATGGAGAAGATAATAGACTTTATGGTCTATTTGACTCTTCTAATGGATTGCACGTTCCGCTGCAACTATGGTTGAAAATTTTTATCATCTATCATATGTTCTAAATCTCTGATTTATTATTGATGAAGATTATTGATAATTTATTTATCTTTAGTCATGATATTCTTTACTGGGCTAGTTGTGCTCACCCTTCTGTTCACAATTCTTTTCAGGTAATAAGAGTGTAGCTGGGTCGAGCGGGGGTAACAGGGAAATAGAACGGTGGTCATCATTTAGGAGTTATATTTGGTGAATCCAATAGGGTAAGGTGTACCCAACGTTGGAATGGTGGTTTGCCACTATCATACAAGATGTCTAATGACATACAACCTCGTGTCATCATAAGACAGGATTGTGCTCATCCACTTGCTAAGTATATTTACGAGCACTACCTATATAATCTTGGTGTTTGTTTGAAGTATAATTCTCAATTAGAGACAGTGGAGATAACGATAAGTCAAGAGAAGACTCACCATTGGGAAGAATATGATAGTAATCTTCTCGTTTTTCTTTGGGGTCTATTGGGTCAACCAAGGATAATTCTGTGGCCATATGATATCTATCATAACCTAGACGCATGGCCTCCCATGTACGAAGGTTTCCTTGAGCACTTCCCAAATATTCTAATTTCTAAAACATTTTTGACTATACCTTTATGTAAGGTGTTATTGTGAGGTGATGTCCACGGTTGGAACGTGAGTCACATTTGGTATATATTTATATCCAAACTCACAGTATATGTGTTGTTATATTTTGCATGACAATTGTTGTAATAAAGTTATAGTTATTTTCTGTACTATGTATTTGGCGACTCAGAATAGGTTGGATGGAATGGACCTATTTTGGGGTTGTCACATTTGGTATTAGAGCTTAGGGATATGATCTCTGGCGGAGATCGGGGAATACAACTAGGAGGGGAGAGATGAGTAAATCCTTCGCTAGTGTGTCCTACCTAAGCTTATTTGTTGGTCAGTCATAATATTGAGATATTATGTGATATGTTAATTTGTTTAATTAACCCTTATTTTATGTCAGTATTTGAGAATGACAGCTGAGAATGCTAACAATGGAGTGAATGAGACTGTGGGAATACCTCTAATCACTAACCGTGATAATGTGATGTCAGACGAAGAAGGAATTAGAGATATCTATGTGGTGAGTGAAGAATTGATAGTTGCACCCGAGATAGTCGAAGTGGTAACAGCTGAGACTGAGGAAGAAGAGGAAGAAGAAGTACCAGAGGAGAGTTTATTAGAGGTATTATATGATCAAAATGTAGAATTTCAAAATCGTATTCATGAGTTAGAAGAGCAGGCAGAAGAACGACAGGCGGTCGTGGAACAAAAGGATGAAACAATTCAAGCTTGTGTTACCCAATATGTGATGCTTGAACAGAAGCATTCTTTGGCAGAGTATAAGATGATAAAAATGGAATCTGAACTGAAAGAAGAAAAAACTGAACGAGTGAGAATAAGTGATGCATGGGCAAAAGCCGCACGACATATGGATATTGTGGAAAGAGATGTTCGATCTAAGAAGGCTAAAATAGATGATATGAATTTCTCTTTTTGGAAAGCAATTGGGAGAACCCAACATCGAGTTTTGAATTACCCTGTACATAGCGGTCAACCTAAATCTAATATGGATCGAAGATTGATGATTCAGATCATGAATGAGGAGTACGGCGAGGCAGTTGAGGGAGGAATATGCCCTATAGAAAAGTATATTCCAACGGTAGTGATGACGCCAAATGCTGCTCCAGACAAGTCAAAGCCGACTAGTTCGAGGGATGGCGGTTGTCATGACTTCCCAACAAGTGAGGAACCCAAATGAAGTTATCACGGGAGATGAGCAATGGAGAAATCATGATGACTGGGGAGATAGAATTTGAAATGGAAGCAAGGTATTCTTAACTTTTTGAAATACCAGGTACGTAAATTTCGGGGACAAAATTTCATAAGGAGGGGAGATTGTAAGACCCCGAATTTTATGAAATAAAAGTATTCAATTTTTCTTATAATTACTATTCAGTAAATGGTTAAATTGATAAAAGTTAAAGTTAAGGGTGATATATGAATTTTTTTCAAAATACACAAGTGGTTATAAAATAATCATTGTTGTCGGCAAATATTCGTTGGTCGTGGAATATTCTTTCTGTCTGGGAATATTCGTACGACGGCGCAGCTATTTGTGGGCTCCATAACGAAAAACGGTCGGATAAAGATAACGACAAAAATTGAGTTTTTATAATTAACGGCGTAGTTGTTACCGTTAACACTGTTGGAATACCCGGTGGTTAAAATACAGTAGCACACGGTATTGCACTAATTATTGATTCTTACGTAAGAAGGCACTACTCAATAATTGTTACAGTAGTTACTGTTCAATATTTTATTTTATTGATTCAATAATTGTTGCGTTGATATTTTACACTATTGTTATTTCAATAATTGTTACTGCACAGTATTTCCCATTATCAGATCAATAATTCATATTATTTGAATAATATTATTAGATAACATTATTGGCAATGTCTAGAAAATTGTGTCTAAGGAGAGGTTTGGTCATCTAATTACGCGCCAGTAAGGAGAAATTCTTATTGGAAAGCCCCCTCTTTCCTGAGAACGGCCTGGTTGTCATAAATGTGATTCTGTAATATTATTTGTGAATAATTAATTATTGATTCATATGATAAGGAAATATTTATTTTATGTGGATATAAATGAGGGATATATTTTTGTGGTTAAAAATGAAGGAGTTAATGTTGAGGTTTTTATCAGTATTTTTGTCGGAATGGAGGTATTAAAAATCAGGGTTTTTGAGATATTTTGCGGGGGTTATAATTTTTAATCCGACCGTTGGATCGTGGTAGTTTTTGGATATGTTATACATATATAAGTTGAGTATATGTCCACAAATTTTGAACCGTTAAAAATGAACGTATGATTTATTATGAATTTTACGAGATGACTGGTTCAGAAATTGTTGAATTTTCGGAGTTAATCATTTTGGTGAAAAATTCTAGAATTGGTGGGCCCCACTCTTGGTTGGTGAAGAAATGTGCTGAAATTTTTATTCAAATGTGGTGGGTTGGAATAATAGCAGGTAAAGCCATCAGGTTGCAAGTTAAGTCTGCTTTGGCGTGCTAACATTTTCCTATAAATAGAGGGCTAAGTTAGAATTGAAAATCACACCAGAATTCATAAGTTTTCTCTCTTCCTCTCTCTAGATTATTGAGTGTATTTTGTGAGTATTTAGATACTTTGAGAGTTGCTATTCAGTGCAAGTTTCCTTCGGCTTTGCATTCCAGTCAGAAATACTGCACTTTTGAGGTAAGGGATAGTAAGGGATTTTAAGGGTTGTTATGTTTTTTAGTTTCGTAATTTTTTTGACCTTCAAAAATTTTGGAAAAATTTGAAATGATATTTTGATGAGTTTTCTTGATTGTGTCCAAAAATGGTGATTTTTGGATGTATAGATTAAGAGTTATGAATTTTATGAGAAAAGACTATTTTAAAAGTAACCGCTTATAACTCCTTGTGGTTAACTCCAAAATTGATGAAATTTTTATTGGGAGTACATGTATATGATAGGAGTATACTCTGTGAATTTCAGAATTATTAGATAAAAGTATAATTTTTGATAAATGTCTAAATATTCGGCTATTTTGGCCATATGAAAAATAGTAAATGACTTTTAAAAATTCTGAGAAAAATATATGTTCACTATGGGACTATATTATGCTAAATCCCAGAAAAGAAATATTTTTGGAATTGATTTGGTATTTTTCATGAAAATGGTCTAGTTATGAGTAAATGAATTAAATATGTTTTGTGAAGAAAGAAAATTAGAAAATAGGATTTTATGGCTTGAGAATCCTATATGAGGTATATGCAGATTTTTGATGAGGGTTTTGGTTATTGATGATGAAATCGTAAGAGTTGGCATTTTATGATGATTAAATGCATTAATTAGTAAAGTGTAAACAATTTAAATAAATTGTTTATAAGCTTAAGAAATATTATTCTTTCAATATCATTATACCGAAATATTGGTATGTATATTATTATGAAAATTTCTACTTTTTTCATGTCGGGGTTACTATTCATAAGTTACTATTCATGAGTTACTATTCACGAGTTACTATTCATGAGTTACTATTCACGAGTTACTATTCACGACAAAATTGGTTTCTTTTTCTAACCAAATTATAGTTGATTTATGAATATTGCTCTTTGAAATTAAATACATGTTTTGATCATATTGTTTTTATTATCATATATAACATTTTTATAACCCTGATGTTGAAATTCTCTTTCGCTTGAGTGTAAAGATGGGTAAATTATTAGTATGATCATGACTATGGGTTCTCTTTGGCCAGTAGTGCAAAGTTGAATTGTTGACTGGTATGATCATGACCATTGAATTTATAATTGAATATTTTTAGCTTAAGTGCAAATGTGAAATGATCAACATGGTTATAATTATTGTTTATATAAATTCTGAAATGATTATATATTTCTTTGAGATATTAATATATTTGGCCTGTAGTGCAAATATGAACTGTTGAGGAATATCTTTGGCCTGTAGTGCAAAGATGAATTGTTGATGAATATCTTTGGTCGTAGTGTAAAGATGAATTATTGATGAATATCTTTGGCCTGTAGTGCAAATATGGTCTGTTGATGAATATCTTTGGCCTGTAGTGCAAAGATGAACTATTGTTGAATATCTTTGGCCGTAGTGCAAAGATGGATTTATTAGTATGATTATGAACAGGAACTGTGATTTGGTATAACTATGATCTTTGATGTTTCAGGTAAAGACAGGTGATGAAAATATTCTTCGTCCTGAGTGCGAAGAAAAATTTAGAATCACAATGATGATTATGAGTTATTCATATGATTGTGGAAAGGAACTGTTGAGTGATGTTACATGGATAAAATATTGTTGGTGGATTTTTAACATGGAGAAGATAATAGACTTTATAGTCTATTTGACTCTTCTAATGGATTGCTCGTTCCGCTGCAACTATGATTGCTCATTTACCATATGTTCTAAATTTCTGATTTATTATTGATGAAGGCTATTGATAATTTATTTATCTTTAGTCATGATATTCTTTACTGGGCTAGTTGTGCTCACCCGTTCTGTTCACAATTCTTTTCAGGTAATAAGAGTGTAGCTGGGTCGAGAGGGGGTAACAGGGAAATAGAACGGTGGTCATCATTTAGGAGTTATATTTGGTGAATCCAATAGGGTAAGGTGTACCCAACGTTGGAAGGGTGGTTTGCCACTATCATACAAGATGTCTAATGACATACAACCTCGTGTCATCATAAGACAGGATTGTGCTCATCCACTTGCTAAGTATATTTACGAGCACTACCTATATAATCTTGGTGTTTGTTTGAAGTATAATTCTCAATTAGAGACAGTGGAGATAATGACAAGTCAAGAGAAGACTCACCATTACGAAGAATATGATAGTAATCTTCTCGTTTTTCTTTGGGGTCTATTGGGTCAACCAAGGATAATTCTGTGGCCATATGATATCTATCATAACCTAGACGCATGGCCTCCCATGTACGAAGATTTCCTTGAGCACTTCCCAAATATTCTAATTTCTAAAACAGTTTTTGACTATACCTTTATGTAAGGTGTCATTGTGAAGTGATGTCCACGGTTGGAACATGAGTCACATTTGGTATATATTTGTATCCAAACTCACAGCATATGTGTTGTTGTATTTTGCACGACAATTGTTGTAATAAAGTTGTAGGTGTTTTCTGTACCATGTATTTGGCGACTCAGAATAGGTTGGATGGAATGGACCTATTTTGGGGTTGTCACATTAGTAATATCATAATCTAATATTATTAATATTTTAATAATATTTTAATCATTTCTTAAACTTATAAACAATTTATCTTAATTGTTTACACTTTACTAATAATGCATTTAATCATTCTAAAATGCCATACTCATAAGATTTCATCACCAATGACCAAAACCTCCATAAAAAATCTGCACATACTCTATTTAGAGTTTTCAAGCCATAACATCGAATTTTCCAAATTTTCAACATCACATAACTAATTTAATTCATTTGTTCATAACTAAACCATTTCCATAAAAAATAACAAATTAGTTCCAAAAAATTTTATTTTCTAGGATTTGGCAGAATATAGTCCCATTTTAAACGTATAATTTTTTTGAAATTTTTTAAAATTCATTTACTATTTTTCAAATGGCCAAAACTGCCGGATCTTGCGACATTTTATCAAAAACTGTGCTTTTGTCCAAAAATTCTAAAACTTACAGGGTATACTCTTGTTATGTATATGTACTCCCAGTGACATTTTCACAATTTTTGGAGTTAACCACAAAGAGTTATACAAACTTACTTTTCAAATAATCTTTTCCATTAAAATTCATATCTCTCATTCTATACGTCCAAAAATCACGATTTTTGGACACAATCTAGGAAACTCATCAAATTATCATCCCAAATTTGTCCAAAATTTTTGAAGGTCAAAAAAATTATGAAAATGCCCCTGATAGAAACTGCCCCAAAACAGTTTATTTCCTCCTTCCAAAAACGGGACTGTTTTGGGCAAAACAGTCTTTACGGCTTGTAAACTCATCCTTTTTGAGTGCTGCCACTTGGGTTTACTAAATAACTTACATATCTAGCACCACTCTTTGACAGATCACAAAAAGGAGTTATAGATTTAAAATGATAGAAATCCAAAGTACATAAAGTTAGAGTTTCAAAACTAGAAAAATTATTTTTATTTCCTTTGGATTCCAACCAAATCAACACCCAATATGGGTAAATCCAAATATCAAACACTCATCAACATGTATATTCATGGTTTTTGAGTTTAGAAATATAAATCCAAGCTTTGATTTGAAATAACAAAAATTAATTACATAAACTAATTTTAAGATTATACCTTTTTCTCAAAATCTTCTTTCTATTTCTTCTTCTTCTTCCATTTTCATGAAGGATTTTTCTCTCTCCTCTTTTCTCCCTTAAGGGGGCTGTCGCCCCAATCCTCCTCTCATGGCTGCTGCCACTTCTTCTTCTTCTCTCTCTCTCTCTCTCTCTCTCTCTCTCTCTCTCTCTCTCTCTCTTTCTCCCGTTCTTCTCTTTTTCTTTTCCTATTTCTCTTTCTTCTTTCCCTTTTATTCTTTCCTTCTTATCTTTTATTTTCTTATCCTCGTTATCTCTTTAATTAACCGATCCTCTTTTCTCTTTCTCTATTTTAGCCACATGTGGCCTCTTATCTCCCACATTTTTTTAATACTTCAAATGTCCAACATGCCCATCTTCAATTTACTTTACTTTGGGCCACTTTATTTAATCTTTTGAGCTTTTAATTAATTCTTTGGGCCATATAATTTAACATAGTCCAATCCTTTCCATCTTATCCCACACTAAATATTTAATTAAGGTTTTCATTACACACATTTAGAATTTAAATCATTACTCTTGTACATTAAATTTTATAACCAAATTAATCTTATTTTAATTGAGTTATAAAATTAATAACTTGAGATAGTAAAATATATCTCTTAAATTGATATAATTTTTATTATTATTATTCTCCCACATAATTCTTAATAAATAAACTTAGCTTGGGCCACTCTCCCCCATTCTTGGTTTAATTTCTAGTACTTTATTTACTTAGCAAATGTCCCAATATTTCCTAACAATTAGGCTCACTTGGGCTTAACACTTTATTTCTTTGAGGCTTTCCAACTAAAATATTTAGACTTTCTAACTAAAATGTTTGGGCCATAATAATTAATATGGTCCATTAAATTAAATTCTATCTTACCCTAATCATTTAATTAAGGTTTCCATGTACTCCATTGAGATACAAAATATTACTCAAGTATATTTAATTTCTAAACCCAATTAGTCTTACCTTAATTAGGTTATAAAATTAATTAATTGAGATATATAAAATAAATATCTTAGAATTAGTATATATATTATAAATACTATTATTCTCCTATCTCATAACCTTTGAGTTATTCAATCCTTCATTCGTAATATATAATTAGTATTACATTAGTTTATTTAATTTGTTTATATAATAAACAAATATAAACCATTACATAATATTCATACTCAATTACTCACATAATCCTACAAAATAATTTAATAGGCGGAGACATGAACCACAAATCTCTTAGATTAGGTCACTAGTATATAATTAAAATACTATGACCAGTAAATAAAGATAACTGTTTAGGTTATTTAATTCTCATACCTAATTTAAATAACTTATTTAAATTATACAATTTATATTGTATAATTAAATTTTATTTCCTCCTTCTATGACGCCCTCAAAATAGGTCCATTCTACCCAACCCATTCTGAGTTGCCAAATACATGGTATAGAAAATAACTACAACTTTATTATTATAATTATCGTGCAAAATACGACAACACATATACTGTGAGTTTAAATATTGTCATCTAGACAGAATTTAAACTCAAATGGAGTCCTCATTATAATTATTGATACACTATCTTAAAAAATAGTGAGAACTACTAAAACAACTATCTTGAACCATCATTCCATACCCCGACTAGTACCCGCTACATTCTCGTCCTGAGAAGAAAAATGGAACAAAAAGGAAAAGGGTGAGATCAACTAGCCCAGTAAAGAATATTATAACTAAGATAATATTGAACAAATTATCGTTAGTCCTCAACAGGAAAAAATCTAATAGAATACAATAGACAACAAGTTTTAGATCAACAACTGCAGCGGAAATAACAATTCATTAGAGGAGTTAAGTAGAGAATGAAATCTACTATCATCTATGAATTTAAAAGTCCATCATCTATATTTTATCCCTATAACATCAATCAATATACATCTTGAATCAAATAGTCATCTTTGCACTATAGGCCAAAGATATTAATCAGTCGGTCATGTTCATTTCAACACATGTTCATCTTTGCACTACGGGCCAAAGATATTCATCAAGAAATCATTCATCTTTGCACTACAGGCCAAAGATATTTAGTAATATCATCATTTAGGACTGAGGATGATGAAAAATATATTTTAAAGAAAACGAATCTAATGAGAAGAAGAACAAATAGTAAAGATTCGTACTTCGGTTTATCCATGTTTAAAAATACTCCATAATAACTATTGTGGAGCAGAATTCAAAAATGAAGATCAAAACATAGATCCAATCAAAGATAGGAACCATAACAGACTATCTTGGACACAAAAGAAAATTTAATTTTTTTTGTGAATAGTGTCGTATTCATGAATAGTGCCGCATACGTGAATAGTATCGTATACGTGAATAGTAACTCCGACACCAAAAGGTAGAAATTTTACAAGAAAAATCATCATGTTTTGTGAATAGTACTCATAAATAGTAATTCATAAATAGTAACTCGTGAATAGTAATTTATGAATAGTAACTAATGAATAGTAGCTTATGAATAGTAACCCCGACATGAAAAGATAATAATTTCACAAGAAAAATCTTATCAATATTCTGGTATAATGATATTGAAAGAAATAATATTATTTATAAAAAAATAAGATCCCTTACCTCAAAAGAATAATACTTCTGGCTAGAATATCAAATATAATGTTGAACGAAACTTGCACCGTATAGCAACACTCAAGATATGAAAATACTCACAAGAATACGCTCGATAATATAGAGAGAGAAAGAGAGAGAAAACTTCAGTTTCTGGTGTGATTTTTAATTCTAACCTAAGCACCCTATTTATAGGAAAATGCTTAGAACACCAAAGCAGAAAATTTTAAAAATATATATATATATATATATATATATATATATATATATATAATTTTTAAGCCCACCTTAGACAACTGATCTTAGCTCATTATGCATATGTTAGTGTAGCCCACAAAAAAAAACGTTTTTCTTAATAAACATAATTAAAACATCCAAAAATTAATTATTTTGGAACTTCGAAACTTCAATAATTTATAATAAATAGCCCTTTTATTAGAAAAATTCAAACCTTATGTCTTTTCCATAGGAAATTCCATTATCTACAACTTTGTAAATTTAAGTTTTTCCAAATTCCAAGCAGAAATTGACCAAAATCCACATACGGACGATTTACATGCTATAATCAAATTTCAGTCAAGAAATGGGGTCCACAAAAATGAAAAACATGTTTTAAATATTTTTAGTAACAAAAATACTCCTCCTCCTCATATACTCATATATCACACATTCATTATAAAAATATCACTATTATTATATTATTAAAATATAATAATATATTTAAATGAATTATTTATCAGAAAAGATAAAATATCAATTTTTTAACAATTGTCACTTTAAAATTTTCTCCACTATATCCACATAAAATGAATATTTTCCTTATCATATAAATTAATAATTAATTATTCACAAATAATATT
This sequence comes from Panax notoginseng, assembly GCA_016801055.1. Taxonomy (NCBI): domain Eukaryota; kingdom Viridiplantae; phylum Streptophyta; class Magnoliopsida; order Apiales; family Araliaceae; genus Panax; species Panax notoginseng. The sequence continues at coordinate 120,408,269 of CM029017.1, forward strand.
ATAGAATCACAATACTGGCAACCAGACCGTTCCCAGGAAAGATGGGGCTTTTCAATAAGGATTTCTCCTTACTGGCGCGCAATTAGGTGACCAAACCTCTCTTTAGACAGAACTTTCTAGACATTATCAATAATATTATCTAATAATATTATTCAAATAATATGAATTATTGATCTGATAATAGAAAATATTGTGTAGTGACAGTTATTGAAACAACAATAATATAAAATATCAACGTAGCAATTATTGAATCAATAAAATAAAATATTGAACAGTAATTACTGTAACAATTATTGAGTAGTGCCTTCTTACGTAAGAATCAATAATTGGTCTAATACCGTGTGTTACTGTACAACAACGCGTATTACTGTGTTTTAACCACCGGGTATTCCAACAGTATTAACGGTAACAACTACGCCGTTATTTATAAACAACTTATACTTGTCGTTTTCGTCATCCAATAGCTTTCCATTATGGGGCCCACACAAGGCTGTGCCGTCGTACAAATATTCCCCGACAGTAAGAATATTCCACGACCAAACGAATATTCCCCGACAATAATGAATATTTTATAACCACTTGCTTATTTAAAATATTAGCGCATTTTACCCATAACTTATCACATTAATCAAATCAACCCTTACTATTTCAAAATAATAAATAGAGGAAAATTAATTTTATTTATAAAAAGTTGGGGACTTACAACCTCTCCTCCTTATGAAATTTCGTCCTCGAAATTTACGTACGTACCTCGTGTTTCAAAAAAGTGTGGATACCTCGCTTTTATTTCTATTTCCAACTCCCAGGTTATTTCCTCAATAGCACGGTTCCTCCACAAAACTTTGGCTTGTGGTATAACCTTTGTGCGTAAGACATGCTTCTTGCTATCTAAGATCTTGACAGGTACCTCTTCGTACGTTAAATCTTTGGCTATTTCGTCTGGTTCTAACTCAATAACGTGGTTCGGGTCGTCCACATAATTTCGTAACTTCGATACGTTAAAAATATTATGAACACGCGACATACTTGGCGGTAAAACGAGTCTATAGGCCACAGTTCCTATTCGATCGAGGATTTATGGACTAATAAATCGAAGGTTTGAGCTTTCCTCACATCGCTGATTCTCGCTTTTTGAATAACAACTTCTTGCACCTCCTTCTTCATATTTTTCAGCTCTGGTGTGTAGCTTGAGCGGTTTTAACTTTATCGATTAAAGTCGATTTTACTCGTATATCATCACGTGATCCATAGAGTCTTTAACTCTATCTCTATCATTTGTAAGTCAAACGAAATGGGTCCTTTTTGTTAAAAACATCGCACTCGTAACCACATACGATTTTCTACTCAACATGTCAGCTACCACGTTCGTTTTTTCAAGATGGTATGGTTAGAACAGGTGCCAAAATGAGTCTCCTCTTAAGTTCTTCGAAGCTCTTTCCACATTCCTTGCTCCATTCAAATTTTATATCTCTACGAGTCAGCTGAGTTAATGGGGTAGTGATTCGAGAAATCTTTTCACGAATCTCTGATAATAACCAACTCAACCTAGAAAGCTACGTATTTCGATTACTGACTTAGGTTGCTCTCAACTATGACTCATATCCCAATTTTGGATAGCACATCACAATGGTACCTATCAGTTTACTACAACACAAATATAGCGTCCCCTACGGAGAGTCTGGCTTCGGTGCATTCCACAAAGGAAGTCACCAGATAGAGGCTCGGGTACCAAATTCTATAGTTGAATTTTTAACTCCTAAAGTTCAATAGGAGCCATTCGATATGAGATTTTAGAAATGAGTTTTGTACCGGGTTCAAAGTGGATACAAAATTCAATATCACACTTTGGGAGTAAGCCAATAAATTCTTTAGAAAATACATCAGGTAATTTACTAACAATAGAAATATCATTCAAATCTGACGTATTTTTGTTCAAGTCCATAACATGGGCTAAGAAAGCTTGACATCCGTTTTTCAATAAACGAATGACTTTATGGCTAGCTATGAAAGTGTCTGACTTCAATGGTTTGGTTGCTTGAATTCGAATAACAGGTTGCTTAGGAATATAAAAACTAACAACCTTACGAAAATAATTAATTTTGGCATGATGAGTAGTTAACCAATCAATCCCTAAAATCACATCAAAAGCAAGTATCTTTAAAGAAATAAGGTCAACAGGTAATATGATGGTGCCAACTTGGATCAAAAAGATTTATAAACAGTGGATGTGATGAAAGTTTCTCCTAACGGAGTCTCCACAGATAGGTCAAAGTCTAATTTCTCTGGAGTCAAGTTTAAACGTTGAGTATAAACAGGAGAGATAAATGAATGGGTAGAACAAGTATTTAATAAGGTATAAACTTCGTAAGAATTTATAATTAACTAACTCGTGCTAACTTCGTTTGGGTTCCTCGCATTCTGACCAGTCACGACAAACGCTCTTCCAGGAGCCGTTGACTTTGACTTTTTTGGGACAGCCTTTTGAGTTACCATCCCCGCTAGACTGGGTTTCGCTACCGTACAATCTCAAACGATATGACCTTCTTTTCCACAATTATAACATACCTTGGAAGGTTGTGAACAGTTTGGACTTATATGTCCCATCATCTCCGCATTTGTAGCATCTAACTGGCGGTCGTTCTCCTCCCCTAAAATTTGTTGCTGGTGCTGCTGCCGACATCTTCCCGTCATCGTTAAATCTTCTCTTCTTGAAATTTTCACTTGAGTTATTTCTTCTATTATCTTGGCCATGATTACCATCGAAGTGGTTACCATTTTTGGCACGATAATTTCCTCCATGATGGTTATGCTTGTTCTGATGACCGTTACTATCGGTACGATTATCATCGAGTTGTAGGTCATTATTCTTCGGTTGAGCTGACTCATTATCGCGCTCCAATAACTGAGCCCTATTCACAACATTTGAATATAGAGAAAATTTATGAGAAATGAGATATTGACGTATTTCGGGTTTCAAACCTCTAAAAAACATCCGCATCATACGTTCCTCATTCTCCACCAAATGAGGTGCAAACCTGGATAACTCCGCGAACTTCGCCTCGTACTAGGACACCGTCATGTTGTTCTGTTCTAGTCTAATAAACTCTACCTCCTTCATATGACGAATACTTTCAGGAAAGTACTTGTCATTGAACAGTTTTTAAAACGTTTCTCAAGACATATTGAGTGCGGCTGGCTGGGTACGCTTCACAGATTCTCACCAGTAATCTGCCTCATTACGGAACATAAAAGTGGCGAATGGAACCTTCTATTCCTCCGTGCATCCCAATACATCAAATATCTTGGTAATTTTCTTGACCCACGTCTCCGCCTTAATCGAATCTGGCTTTCCCCAGAATTCTGGTGGTCCCAACTCTTTGAACTGTTTGGCTGTGACAAACCGTGCGTTGCTATCATTTCCACCGATATTTTGTACACGAGTCTCCCTCGTCTGATTTTGCATGAACTGCAAAAAGCTTCTTAATATCCATTGTTTATCGTCTGATCAGTGGTGTTGTTCACAAGTGGAACATTATCGGCCTGTTGCACGTTCTCCTCATTGGTGAGCAAAGGTGTCTCCACGGTCTCATTTACTCCACCGTTAACATTCTCAGTTACCATTCTCAATTACTGCCATAAAACAAGGGTTAATTAAAGAAATTAACATATCACATAATATCCCTATATTCTGACCAACCAACAAATAAGCTTAGGTAGGACATACTAGCGAAGGATTTACTCGTCTCTCCCCTCCTAGTTCTATTCCCCGATCTCTGCCAGAGACCATATCCCTAAGCTCTGATACCAACTGTGACGCCCCCAAAATAGGTTCATTCCACCCAACCCATTCTAAGTCGCCAAATACATGGTACAGAAAATAACTATAACTTTATTATTACAATTGTCGTGCAAAATACGACAACACATATAGTGTGAGTTTAAATATAAATATTGTCATGTAGACAGTATTTAAACTCAAATGGAGTCCTCATTATAATTATTGATGCACTATCTTACAAAATATTGAGGACTACTAAAACAACTATCTTGAACCATCATTCCATACCCCGACTAGTACCCGCTACATTCTCGCCTCCTGAGAAGAAAAATGGAACAAAAAGGAAAAGGGTGAGCTCAACTAGCCAAGTAAAGAATATTATGACTAAGATAATATATAACAAATTATCGTTAGTTCTCAACAGGGAAAAATCTGATAGAATACAATAGACAACAAGTTTAAGATCAACAACTACAGCGGAAGCAACAATTCATTAGAAGAGTTAAGTAGAGAATAAAATCTACTATCATCTATGAATTTAAAAGTCCATCATCGATATTTTATCCCTGTAACATCAATCAATATACATCTTGAATCAAATAGTCATCTTTGCAGTACAGGCCAAAGATATTAATCAGTCGGTCATGTTCATCTCAACACCTGTTCATCTTTACACTACGGGCCAAAGATATTCATCAAGAAATCATTCATCTTTGCACTATAGGCTAAAGATATTCAGTAATATCATCATTTAGGACTGAGGATGATGAAAAATATATTTAAAAAAAATGAATCTAGTGAGACAAAAGAACAAATAGTAAGGATTCGTACTTCAGTTTATCTATGTTTAAAAATAATCCATAATAACTATTGTGGAGCAGAATTCAAAAATGAAGGTCAAAACATAGATCCAATCAAAGATAGGAACCATAACAGACAATCTTGGACACAAAAGAAAATTTAATTTTTTCTGTGAATAGTGTCGTATTCATGAATAGTGCCGCATACGTGAATAGTAACTCCGACACTAAAAGGTAAAAATTTTACAAGAAAAATCATCATGTTTTGTGAATAGTACTCGTGAATAGTAATTCATGAATAGTAACTCGTGAATAGTAACTCATGAATAGTAACTCGTAAATAGTAACTCATGAATAGTAATCCCGACATGAAAAGATAAGAATTTCACAAGAAAAATCTTACTAATATTCTGATATAATGATATTGAAAGAAATAATATTATTTATAAAAAAAAATAACATCCCTTACCTCAAAAGAATAATACTTCTGGCTGGAATATCAGATATAATGCTGAAAGAAACTTGCACCGTATAGCAATACTCAAGATATCAAAATACTCACAAGAATACGCTCGATAATATAGAGAGAGAAAGAGAGAGAAAACTTCAGTTTCTGGTGTGATTTTTAATTCTAACCTAAGTACCCTATTTATAGGAAAATGCTTAGAACACCAAAGCAGAAAATTTAATATATATATATATATATATATATATATATATATATATATATATATATATATATATATATAATTTTCAAGCCCACCTTAGACAACTGATCTCAGCTCATTATGCACATGTTAGTGTAGCCCACAAAACAAAAAAAATATTTTTCTTAATAAACATAATTAAAACTTCAAAAAATTAATTATTTCGAAACTTCAATAATTCATAATAAATAGCCCTTTTGTCAGAAAAAATTCAAACCTTATGTCTTTTCATATGAAATTCCATTATCTACAACTTTGTAAGTTTAAGTTTTTCTAAATTCCAAGTAAAAATTGACCGAAATCCACATATGGAAGATTTTGCAGGCTATAATCAAATTTCATTCAAGAAATGGGGTCCACAAACATGAAAAATATGTTTTCAATATTTTTAGTAACAAAAATTCTCATCCTCCTCATAAACTCATATATCCCACATTTATTGTAAAAATATCACTATTATTATATTATTAAAATATAATAATATATTTAAATAAATTATTTATCAGAAAAGATAAAATATCAATTTTTCAACAATTGTCACTTTAAAATTTTCTCCATCTATATCCACATAAAATTAATATTTTTCTTATCATACAAATTAATAATTAATTATTCATAAATAATATTATAGAATCACAATACTGGCAACCAGGCCGTTCCCAGGAAAGAGGGGGCTTTCCAATAACGATTTCTCCTTACTGTCGCATAATTAGGTGACCAAACCTCTTCTTAGACAGAACTTTCTAGACATTACCAATATTGTTATCTAATAATATTATTTAAATAATATGAATTATTGATCTGATAATGGAAAATACTGTGTAGTGACAATTTTTGAATCAATAAAATAAAATAATGAATAGTAATTACTGTAACAATTATTGAGTAGTGCCTTCTTATGTAAGAATCAATAATTGGTGCAATACCGCGTGTTACTGTACAACAACGCGTATTACTGTGTTTTAACCACCGGGTATTCCAACGGTATTAACGATAACAACTATGTCGTTATTTATGAACAACTTATACTTGTCATTTTCGTCATCCAATCGCTTTCCGTAATGGGGCCCACACAAGGCTGCGCCGTCGTACAAATATTTCCCGACAGTAAGAATATTCCACGACCAAACGAATATTTCCCGACAATAATGAATATTTTATAACCACTTGCTTATTTAAAATATTTGCGCATTTTACCCATAATTTACCATAATAATCAAATCAACCCTTACTATTTCAAAATAATAAACAGAGGAAAATTAATTTTGTTTATAAAAAGTTGGGGTCTTACACCTTCTCTCATAAATTGTTTTCAAATAATTTATTTATATATTAAATATTTAATTTAATATATTCAATCATGTATTCAATTATGAATTTAATTACTAACTAGTTGATACCAATATACATATTTTACATATTGGATCTCATCTCATATTTTTACTTTACATCATTTGGTATAAAATTAAATATTATACCATTATCCATATAACATAATATCTTATTTAATTATTTTCTTTACTTTCTATAAATTATCTTCACAATTTATTTAACTATAGTAAATATATTAATATATTCACCACATTAAATACATGCATACATTACACTCAATAATGTATTATAGGATTTCTTCAATAAAATAGTGATTATATAGGAAGTATATTTAATGCCACCAATTACCACATTAAAATAATTTAATATTATAAATTATTTTAATTTTACCCATCTAATTTTCCTTTAATAACTTATTCCTACATCTTACTTACATATAATAAATATATAATTCTAATATATATTTATTATACACCACATCACATATTGCATGACACATATACCTTTGTGCATTACAATATCACATAACATATCATCTAATAAGAATTTTCTTTATTTAATTCTTATTTTAATATTTCTCAAAGATTTGGGTTATCACAACAATGGATATCTCTTCTTGATCGTTACTCAGTTCAACTCTCGATAGTCGATACAGAGTGTCATCGATCCATCCTTTTTTTTTAAAAAAAACAACACCGGTGCTCCCCAAGGAGACACACTCGGCCGAATGTAACCCTTATCTAGTAACTCTTGCAATTGTATCATCAATTCCTTCATTTCTACTAGCACCATACGATATGGGGCTTTCGAAATCGGTGCAGTTCCCGCTGCTAAGTCTATTACGAATTCGATTTCTCTGTTTGGTGGGAGACCAGACAGATCAGCTACAAATATGTCTTGGAAATCTCTGACTACCGATATATTTTTCATTTCTACTCCCTTCTTCTGAGTATCTACTATATAGGCTAAATAACATACACATCATTTCTTTAACAATTTCTTGGCATGCATCATCGTAAGATAACACGATTTCTTAAGCGATGAGCTACCATAAAACACTACCTTAGACCGATTTGGAGTCTGAAGGCTCACACTTTTCTTTTGAGAATCGATTATCATAGCGTGGCTGGATAACCAATCCTTTCCTAGTATCACGTCGAATTCTCCCAATCTAATCGGGATTAAGTCTACGGTTAGTTCGTGACCTCTAATATTTGCACAACCGTTTTGATAAATGAATTCTACGGGGATTACTTCCTTATTCGCAACCTCTATGTTCAAAAGATTTTCTAACCGTTCTTGGGGTAGGTTTAATCGACTAGCAAATTCTCCAGACACGAATGAACAGATAGCACCCGGATCAAATAATACATAGGCATTTATATTATTGACTGGGATATTACCTGACACCACGTCCTTCGCAGCTACCGCGTCCTGAACAGTCATGTTAAATGTTCTGGTAGTTGGACGGTTGGATAGTGCTGGTCCGCCGATTATAAGCTTGCTGCCTCCTTCGTGATGATCGCTTCCTCTGCTGCTCCTCTTCTTGGGACTGTCCTTGATCTGGTGCTCAGTGGAGCCACAAGCGAAACATCCCTTGATCTTCTTAGGCTTTGGGCAGTTTAGCAAAATATGCCCCTCTTGGCGGCAGTTGTAACAAACACTGCGCCCCTATCAACATTGACCCTGGTGGTTCTTTCCACATTTCGAGCATCCTCCCGCTCTCTTCTTAAACCCTCCATGAACACTTCCTCCTTGATTGTTGTTTCTGTTGTTATTATCCCATTTCCTTTTTCCTAGGTTACTTCTCCCACTACTACTACTTCCTCTATGAGTTTCTCCTGTAATATTCTTATTCTTCTTTTCCTTGTTATATTGACTTAACGCCTCGCTACCTCCCTCAACAATGATCACCTTTTCCAACAACGTGGCAAACGAGTCAATTTGAAGGACCGACACCTTGTTAAAGAACCAAGGTTTTAGTCCTAACTTAAAGTGTCTAGCTTTTCTCTCCTCTATGTCTACCTGATGCGTTGCAAAATGCGCGAGCTCGTTGAACTTGGCCGCATACTGCGCCACAGTCATCTCTCCTTGTTTTAGTTCTAGGAACCTCACCTCCATCCTATTCTTCATGCTCTTCGGGAAGTAATTATTGAAGAATAAAATCTTAAACCTTTCTCAGGTTATAATCCCCTCTCCCGCTCCCTACTGATTGGCTTCCCACCAGTAGTTTTCTTCACCCCTCATCATGTACATGGCGAACACGATTTTTTGATCTTCACCCACGCGAGCAATGGCGAAGGCTTTCTCCATCTCTTTGATCCACGTCTGTGCCACGATAGGATCGGTAGTACCCACGAATTTCAGAGGTCCTATACTCCTAAAGTCTTTAAAGTTCGTAACTAGTACCGCCTGGGGATTGGGTGGTATTGGTTCGTTGTTTCTTCCCCAAAGGGCCTCTTCTAGCAAATCTACTAGTCTTTGGATAGGGTCTACTTGCTCTCTTTCATTATTTACTGACTCTTCCGGTGTCGCTGATGTAACGATCGAGAAATTTATAATTTAATTTAAATATTTATTGAATTAAATAAATACTTTAAATAATTTATTTATTGAGGCAAATAAATAATTGATGAATTGTGGTGAATTAAATTAATTAATGTTAATTAAATTGAATAATGATAATTTTATCTGATGGATTTAATTTAAGAAAATAATTAAATTAAATCAATTGTTTAATATTTAAGAGAGTAATTAAATTAAAGAAATTGTTTAATTTAAACAAAGTGATGCTTCTAATTTATTAATTAAATTAGATATATAATTATTTATTAATTATAAGGTATAATGATAATAAGATTTTTTTTATTATTATAAGCTAAAACTAAAGTTATTTAATTAACTAAAATAATGGTGTGACAAGGAACTATATAATATAAATATTATAAAAATAAACTAGAATCCTAATCTAAGGTATAGCCAAACAAGGCCTTGTGGCCTTTGGCTTATTCAACTGACGCAAACCTTTTATTTTATAACTGAAAGAGAACATGGGTTAGTGGGAGTCAGTTTATGTGTTACGCTTCTTATTTCCCTAAGGCTAGATAATATAGTAGTACATAGAGTTTGGAGAGCTTGGAAGAAGAGAGAAAAAAAACTCAGTAATATAGAGAGGTGGAGAAGAAGGGTTGGGAAGGGTTTCTATCATCTTTTACTAGCCAACAATCAAAGAATAATGTATAACCAATTCTAATTTTTAACTCTTGTTTTTTTTGAAATTTCTATGGTTAGTGGTGTTAGATTGATACACATATATGTATATATGATTTATAATCTGTTATCTAGCATATGTAAGTGTTATTTGATGATTAAAAGCATGAAATTGGTTGTAGTAGAAAGAGTTCATATAATAGTGATATGTTTATATGATGTGACTTTAGAAAGTACAAAATTTGGTGCCTTATATGTGATGTAGTATGTAATTTGTTGGTGGATTGTGATAATATGTTAAGAAACAAAAATAAAATAGTTTAAATTATATCAATTGGTTAGAAAACGAATTCGTGGCGATCGAATTCGTTAATAGTGTAAAAATGATAAAATTTGGGAAAATATGGTTTTGATTCTTCAAATTAGTGTGCATGTGATGTTTTTGTATAAAGAATGGTCCTTAGCATGTATAACTATAATATGACAAAGTGTTAGATGTTGAATTTGGGAGAAATTCTGTAGAATTGGGATTTTTGACCTATAGCAGAGTATTAGTTCGCGTCTGTAAAAAACTTGAACCGAGGCATCGCGCGGGCTCGCTGTCTGGTGCGCGGTTGTCGCGCGGGCGCACAGCTTATGAGCGTAGGGGCGCTGCGTCGCGCGGGCACGCAGTTACCCAGTATATTACACGCGCGGCCGCGCGAGTAGCAAGTCATAGATAGTGAAGTCTGCTTAATTGCAGGTCATGTGTAATGGACTTATATTAGTTTAGCATGTATGTTAATAATGTTAAGGCACAATATAAACTACAATAACAGATTGTCATGCGTTGTTATATACAGTGTAAAAGAATTTAAGTGATTACTTGAATAAGTTATGTAATGAACCAAATGTGATGTTTTCAAAAGTTAAATAGAAATGATAAGGTTTATAGTGTGATATAAGAATTGTTAAGGTGTTAACCAACGTGGTTAGGTGCTAGGATAGGGTTATGACCTAAATGATGGTTTAATACCCATAGTGTTAATATTCATACAACTAATTGTTGTTGCGATTGTAATGATGTATGTAGGGTAATTGGAGATTATTTTACACTTGTGTAGCTTACAAACAAGGCAAGTTCTCTAACTCTACTTTCATAATTGTGCAAGTTTCTAAACTTTAACACTTACATTGAGCAAGCTTTCTAACTCATTCTTTTATTAATGAATGCAAGTTCCTAAATTCTATTGAGCAATACTATTGATTCTATTCTTATATGCGATTGATTAAGCTCTTGTAATCTAATTCGTTACATCGAGCAAATTTCACTATTCTAATTATTATACAAAGCATACATTATTCTAATACGTCGATTCAAATGAGATTGTTCTAACTCTTTTGAACATAGTACTTTGTATGCGTATCATGTTTATTTAGTTATATATTGTTAATATCCGATCTTTGACTTTGACAAGCCTTGTTCAGTTATACATTCTTGTATTAAACCTTTATTGATGAAATTGAATAAGTGTTCTAGAATTATAGAAACACTGATAAGCTAGTTCCAAACTAAACTTTCTTTAGTGCGGAAATTCTATATCCAAACTGAGATGAACAAACCTAACATATGGGATTTTGTACGTGTAACGTTTACATGTTTGTGAACAATATATGGAACAAAGGGCTGATCCCCCTAAGTACGTTAAGAAGAGTCTGTACAGTGTAATGACTGTTAAGGTGAACGTAATAATACCTAAATACCAAAGACATAGTTCATGGTCTTAAGACCCTCAGATAATTAAAGTACAAAGTTGTTTTCTATTTCTGATTTGTAGAACAAGTTCATTATTGTTCAGCATTCGTTGTTCATTCTTATGTTAATATTACTATCTTCTATATCAGTGAGCAACTGTTTGCTCACTCTTGAAATTAACAACGCAGCTAAAGTCGAAAGAGTTATGAGCCATCTACTAGCAAAGGAAAGGGAAAGATGTCCAAAGTGATGAATAATTATTTAGAATTTATTTAAATGCATGATGTTATAAGACTTGTTTTATTTTATTATGTTTTCTGCAAACTGATGTAATAATTTTAAGGTTAGATTACCTGGGATTGTTGATGAGATGATGTAACCCATAAATGGAAAAGATTATTGTCTAAGTTATCTAATGTTTTATCCTTTATTATGGGTAGTTAGATGTAATTATTTTGATAGTGAGCACCAAATTCGGTGGAAATGAAGTACCCAGATTTGGGGGTGTCACATGTTGGTATCAAAGTTTTAGGTTATGAACCTTAGGTGGGGAAACCTTAGGAAGTAGCCTTTAAGGAAACAGAAAACATAGAGGTGTTTAACTCTTATCGGGTTTTAAGGAATAGATTAAGGCATCCATTGAAACTAAACAATAAAAGATATTATGTGCTATGCGTTAATAACTTATGTGATCGCGCGTATCGATAATGTTAAGTAAAACTTAAAATATTTTGTTATCAGGATGTCTGGCGAAGGAGGATCCAGTCCAGCTAGAGAGGTGCTACCTCATGTAACTATAGACGATGAACCCCAAGATATTCAAGTAGTGTAGGAACAGTTGATCCAGGAGGATGAGCCTGTAACCGATCTCGAGGAGGATAGTTCAGAGGATGATGAGGAAGAGGATCCTGTGGAGTTTCCACTAAATTGCATATCAGCTGAGATGTATGATGCTCTGTATGACCGTAACATAGAGTTACAAGACGAAGTTGAGGAGCTGAAGGAGATGGTTGAGATGCATCATGCTTAGCTAGAGCAGAAGGATGTGGAGATACAGGAACTTGACTCAAAACTTGGAAACACAGAGTGGGACTTAGTTCATACCAAGGGTCAGCATGAAGACCTATTGGCAGTGAACGAGAAGATGAAGACTGACATGGAGAAGTTGAAAGATGACTTCAAAGAGGAATCAACTAAGCGTGCAAGAGCAGAGGACGCTTGGATGAAGGCGACTCAACGTGCAGATCGTTCTAAGGCTAAGGTCCAACTGAAGAAAGCCAAGATGAATGAGATGGATTACGCTTTTAATTCGGTGATTGATAGGGCCCATGATCGAGTCTATTATTATCCACCTCAGTTTGAGAATTCGTCGTGGTTTGTGATGGATCGTAGGACGGTATATCGTATCATGCAGGAGGAGCGTAGAGAAGCCTTACGACATCTTAATATGAGTAGATAGAAAATAAGAGTGATAATAATATATAGATAATTATGTGAATAAATAAATTGTGAATCCCTAATTTTGAGATAAATAAAGGGATAGTATGAGTATGTAATCTTGAAACTTGTTTAGTTAAGGAAATTGGATGTTTATAGCAGATATGCTATCTTTTATCTATTTTAAAATGTTATGAATGAATAAAATATTAAATTTTACATGAAATGTTATGTGTTATAGCTTTAATCTTATAATGTTAAGTTAAACTTCAAATACTCAAGAAGTTGAGTGATGAACTAATAAGCATATATTCTAACAGAAAATGCCTCCTAGAAGAAGACAACCACATCAACAACCACCTCATGAGGGGTCTACTAACAATAACAACGAGGCCAACGCGAATTCAGTTCAGCAGTTGGTAGCTTTGTTGACAGGTGCACTTGCGAATCAACCGCAAGCTCAAGCTACGACTTTCAAGGAATTCAAAGCGGTTGAACCGCCAGAGTTTTAAGGGTCTATGAATCTAGTGGAAGCCTAAACCTGGATTACGGAAATGGAAAAAGTGTTTGACGTTGCTAGAGTTAACGAAGATCAGAAGACTGCATTCGCAACGTTCATGCTAAAGTCTGAAGCTAGCTACTGGTGGCAGGCAAATAAGGTTCGTGGGGGATAAGGAGTGATAACATGGGATAGATTTAAGGAGATGTTCATTGAAATGTACTTTCCAGCGAGTTCTCGGAATCAGTTGGAAGTACAATTTCTGGAGCTGAAGCAAGGAACAATGACAGTGCCTAAATATGCTGCGAAGTTTAACGAGTTGGCAAGGTTTGCCACTATTCAAGTCAATACTGACGAGCGTAAAGTGAGAAGGTTTGAACAAGGATTGAAACCCTGGATGTATAGCAAGGTTTCGATGTTCCAGCTGAATACATTTGCGGATGTACTGGAAAAGGCAATTATCGCGGAAGGTGGAAGCGATGCTTTGACTAAGTACAACCAAGAACAGAAGAAGAGGAAGAATGATATTGAGAATAAGGCTGGTGGGAGTAATGTTGGAAGTAACAATCAAAAGAGGAAATGGAGCGAGAATTCGACTGCGGGCGGATAACAAGGAAGTCAGCAGAAGTAAAAGTTTGAAGCTTGTGCTACTTGTGGAAAGAACCATACTGGGGTATGTTTGAAGGGAAAGCGGGTGTGTTTTAACTGTGGTCAGGAGGGACACATTGCACCGAACTGTTTTAGTCAGAAGAAAGGAGCATGTTTTACCTGCGTTTTAAAGGATCACATGGCTCGTGATTGCCCTAAGAAGCCAGCGGGAAGTGTAGGTGGTGGAAAGGGAAACAACAATGATGGTGGTGCATTGACTATCATTGGACCAGCACAGTCAAGCCGACCTACTGCAAGAACTTTTAATATGACCGTGCAGGATGTTTACAGTCTAAGGATGTGGTGTTAGGTATCATTCCGATTAATGGTATTAATGCTTATGTACTATTTGATTCGGGTGCTACTTGTTCATTTATATCCGATAAATTTGCTCAAAACTTAGAATTTCCCAAGGAAGAATTAGAATTTCCCTTAAGTATAGAGATTGCGAATAAAGAAGTGATTTCTGTCAGATACATATACATGAATTGTAGAGTGATTATAAAAGGTCACGAGATGATGGTAGATTTGATACCAATTAGACTTGGTGAATTCGATGTTATATTGGGAATGGATTGGTTATTCAATTACGGAGCAGTAATTGATTGCCAAATGAAGTGTGTTAACCTTATGACTCCGTCAAAGGTTGTATTTTTTGGCAGTAAGTTACCTCAAAAAGCAAGTTGTCTGACGGTGATGCAAGCCAAGAAGTTGTTGAGACAAGGATGTGTAGGATACTTAGCCTACATAGTTGATACACAGAAGAAGAGTGCAAAGTTAGAAGAGATACCGATTATAAAAGATTTTACAGACGTATTTCCAGATGATTTGCTAGGTCTTCCACCGGATCGACAAATCGAGTTCATGATTGATTTACTTCCAGGAACGACCCCGATATCTAAAGCACCATACAGAATGGCACCGATTTTGTTTGTTAAGAAGAAAGATGGATCGATGCGGCTCTGCATTGATTACAGAGAATTGAATAAGGTCACGATTAAAAATAAGTATCCATTACCTAGAATCGACGACCTGTTCGATCAGTTGAAGGGAGCAAAATATTTTTTGAAGATAGACTTGAGAAGTTGTTATCATCAGTTGAAGGTGAGGCCAGAGGATGTACCAAAGATGGCATTCAGAACTCGGTATGGTCATTACGAGTTTCTGGTTATGTCATTTGGTTTAACCAATACACTTGCAGCGTTCATGGATTTGATGAACAGGGTGTTTAAACCATTCTTATATAAATTTGTGGTGGTGTTTATTGATGATATATTGGTGTATTCCAAAACCAAGGAGGAACATGTTGAACACTTAAGAGTGACGTTGGAGACATTGAGAAAAGAAAAGTTGTACGTAAAATTTTCAAAATGTGAGTTTTGGTTGGAACGTGTACAGTTTCTCGAACATATTATTGATAAAGACGGAATATCAGTAGATCCATCAAAAGTTGAAGCTGTAGTAAACTAGGATCAGCCGAAGTCACCATCAGAAGTAAGGAGTTTCTTAGGATTGGCAGGTTACTATAGCCATTTTATTCAGAACTTTTCAAATATCGCGACCCCGTTGACGAATTTAACCAGGAAGGCGGTTAAGTTTGTTTAGACGGAGAAGTGTGAGGAAAGTTTTCACGAATTGAAGAAGAGGTGGAGCTCAGCTCCTGTGTTGTCAATGCCTGATAATACATGGAATTTTGTGGTGCTTAGTGACGCATCACATAAAGGACTAGGCTGTGTGCTTATGCAGAACGGTAGAGTTATTGAGTATGCATCACGTCTATTGAAAGATTACGAGAAAGGGTATCCGACTCATGACTTAGAGTTGGCGGCGGTGGTGTTTTCCGTGAAAATTTGGAGACATTATCTTTATGGAAAGAGGTGTGAGATATATACTGACCATAAAAGTCTGAAGTATATCTTTACAAAACAAGATTTGAACATGCGACAAAGAAGATGGTTGGAGCTGATCAAGGACTATAACTGCGAGATTTTCTATCATTCCGAAAAGGCGAATGTTGTTGCTGATGCCTTAAGTAGAAAGGGACGGGGGAAGTTAATGATGTTGACAGCTCAGGAGAAGTAAGTGTCGGAAATGGCTAAGATGGAATTAAAAATTAGATATCCGACAAAATTCGACGAGAAGTTATTCCAGATAGGAAACGATTCAACGTTGGTAGATAAAGTGAAAAATGCACAACTTCAGGATGAAGACTGCGAATAGATAAAACAAAAAGTATCTAAAGGGGAGGAAAGCACATTCAAAATTGATTGAGAAGGGCTACTTCGATTCAAAGGGAGAATTTGGGTTCTGCCAGTTCCGGAAGCTAAAGAGGAGATTTTGAATAAAGCTCACAACTCAAGATATCCAATTCACCCTGGGAGTATAAAGATGTACCAGGATCTTAGACATCATTTTTGGTGGCCGAATATGAAGAGGGATGTGGCTGAATGCGTGGCAAAATGCTTAACGTGTCAGAAGGTTAAAGCTGAACATCAAAAGCCAAACGGATTGTTACAACCGTTGGAGATACCAGAATGGAAGTGGGAGCATATCATAATGGATTTTGTGGTAGGTCTTCCAACGACTCAGCAAGGTTATAACGCTATTTGGGTGATTGTCGATCGACAGACGAAATCAGCACACTTCTTACCAATAAAGATTAGATTTAACCTCGGTCTGTTAGTAAAACTATACGTGAAGGAAATTGTTTCAAGACACGGTGTACATGCGTCCATTGTATCAGACAGAGATCCGCGTTTCATGTCTAATTTCGGGAAATGATTACAAGAATGTTTAGGAAATCAGTTGAGAATGAGCACAGCGTACCATCCTCAAACTGATGGACAGAGTGAGAGAACCATCCATACACTAGAAGATATGCTCAAAGCATGTATTATGGATTTCAAGACAAATTGGGACGATCATTCACCATTGGTAGAATTTGCCTATAATTATAGTTATCACGCGAGTATTGGCATGCCGCCTTATGAAGCGTTATACGGTAGAAAATGCAGAACTCCGTTATGTTGGGATGAGATTGGTGAACGTCAGCTATTGGGTCTAAAGTTGGTACAACAGACCGTCAAGATCATCAAGGTGATTCGAGAAATATTGGTAGCTGCACAAGATAGATAGAAGAAATATGCCGATCAACATCGACAAAATAGAGAATTCGATGTCGGTAGTTATGTTTTCTTGAAAGTGTCTCCTTGGAAGGGAAAAATTCGATTTGTCAAGAAGGGGAAATTAAGCCCTAGATTTATAGGACCTTTTGAAGTGCTTCGACGAGTTGGTGAAGTAGCGTACGAGGTAGCTTTACCTCCAGAGTTAGAGCATATTCATAATATTTTCCATATATCGGTATTGAGACCGTATAAGCCTGATTATAAGCATGTTATAGAATATGAGCCCTTACAGTTTGAGAAAGATTTGTCATATGAAGAAGTTCCTGTTCAAATTGTTGACAGAAAAGAGCAAGTACTGAGGAATAAAGTGATATCTTCTGTTAAGATAATCTGGAGGAACCACAATGCTGAGGAAGCTACATGGGAACTTGAAAGCGTTATGATGAAGAATTATCATTAGTTGTTTGCTTGATTTTGTATAGCGATTCTGGGGACAGAATCTTGTTAAGGAGGGAAGAATGTAACGAAAAAAAATTTTGAGTTGTAATTCTGGGGACAGAGTCCTTTTAAGGAGGGAAAGATGTAACGATCGAGAAATTTGAAATTTAATTTAAATATTTATTGAATTAAATAAATAATTTATATAATTTATTTATTGAGAAAAATAAATAATTGATGAATTGTGGTGAATTAAATTAATTAATGTTAATTAAATTGAATAATGATAATTTTATCTGATGGATTTAATTTAAGGAAATAATTAAATTAAATCAATTGTTTAATATTTAAGAGAGTAATTAAATTAAAGGAATTGTTTAATTTAATGGAAATAAATAAATTAAATAAATTGATGCTTCTAATTTATTAATTAAATTAGATATATAATTATTTATTAATTATAAGGTATAATGATAATAAGAATTTTATTATAATTATAAGCTAAAACTAAAGTTATTTAATTAACTAAAATAATGGTGTGACAAAGAACTATATAATATAAATATTATAAAAATAAACTAGAATCCTAATCTAAGGTATAGCCAAACAAGGCCTTGTGGCCTTTGGCTTATTCAACTGACGCAAACCTTTTATTTTATAACTGAAAGAGAACGTTGGTTAGTGGGAGTCAGTTTATGTGTTACTCTTCTTATTTCCCTAAGGATAGATAATATAGTAGCACAGAGAGTTTGGAGAGCTTGGAAGAAGAAAGAAAAAAAAACTCAGTAATATAGAGAGGTAGAGAAGAAGGGTTGGGAAGGATTTCTATCATCTTTTGCTAGCCAACAATCAAAGAATAAGGTATAACAAATTCTAATTTTTAACTCTTGTTTTCTTAAAATTTCTATGGTTAGTGGTGTTAGATTGATACACACACACACACACACACACACACACACACACACACACATATATATATATATATATATATGATTTATAATCTGTTATCTAGCATATGTAAGTGTTATTTGATGATTAAAAGCATGAAATTGGTTTTAGTAGAAAGAGTTCATATAATAGTGATATGTTTATATGATGTGACTTTAGAAAGTACCAAATTTGGTGCCTTATATGTGATGTAGTCTGTAATTTGTTGGTGGATTGTGATAATATGTTAAGAAACAAAAATAACATAGTTTAAATTATATCAATTGGTTAGAAAATGAATTCGTGGCGATCGAATTCGTTAATAGTGTAAAAATGATAAAATTTGGGAAAATATGGTTTTGATTCTTCAAATTAGTGTGCATGTGATGTTTTTGTATAAAGAATGGTCCTTAGCATGTATAACTATAATATGACAAAGTGTTAGATGTTGAATTTGGGAGAAATTCTGTAGAATTGGGATTTTTGACCTATAGCAGAGTATTAGTTCGTGTCTGTAAAAAACATGAACCGAGGCATCGCGCGGGTGCGCGGTTGTTGCGCTGGCGCGCAGCGTATGGGCGCGGGCGCGCGGTTAACCAGTATATTACTCGCGCGACCGCGCGAGTAGCCAGTCACAGACAATGAAGTCTGCTTAATTACAGGTTATGTGTAATGGACTTATATTAGTTTAGCATGCATGTTAATAATGGTAAGGCACAATATAAACTACAATAATAGATTGTCATGCGTTGTTATATACAGTGTAAAAGAATTTAAGTGATTATTTGAATAAGTTATGTAATGAACCAAATGTGATGTTTTCAAAAGTTAAATATAAATGATAAGGTTTATAGTGTGATATAAGAATCGTTAAGGTGTTAACCAACGTGGTTAGGTGCTAGGATAGGGTTATGACCTAAATGATGGTTTAATACCCATAGTGTTAATATTCATACAACTAATTGTTGTTGCTATTGTAATGATGTATGTAGGGTAATTGGAGATTATTTTACACTTGTGTAGCTTACAAACAAGGCAAGTTTTCTAACTCTACTTTTATAATTTTGCAAGTTTCTAAACTTTAACTCTTATATTGAGCATGCTTTCTAACTTCTTTCTTTTATTAATGAATGCAAGTTCCTAAATTCTATTGAGCAATATTATTGATTCTATTCTTATATACGATTGATTAAGCTCTTGTAATCTAATTCGTTACATCGAGCAAATTTCACTTTTCTAATTATTATACAAAGCATACATTGTTCTAATACGTCGATTCAAATGATATTGTTCTAACTCTTTTAAACATAGTACTTTGCATGTGTATCATGTTTATTTAGTTATATATTGTTAATATCCGATCTTTGACTTTGACAAGCCTTGTTCAGTTATACATTCTAGAAACACTGATAAGCTAGTTCCAAACTAAACTTTCTTTAGTGCGAAAATTCTAAATCCAAACTGAGACGAACAACCCTAACATAGGGGATTTTGTACGTGTAACGTTTAGATGTTTGTGCACAATACATGGTACAAAGGGCTGATCCCTCTAAGTACGTTAAGAAGAGTCTGTACAGTCTAATGACTGTTAAGGTTAAGGTAATAATACCTAAATACCAAAGACATAGTTCGTGGTCTTAAGACCCTCAGATAACTAAAGTTCGAACTTGTTTTCTATTTCTGATTCGTAGAACAAGTTCATTATTGTTCATTAAATTCGTATTTTTATAAGTTATTAAAATAGGAATTTAATAATTAAATGAATTTTGTAGTTTATTTTAAATATTTATTGAATTAAATAAATATTTTAAATAAATTATTAATTAAGAAAAATAAATAATTTATGAAAGTGTGGTATAATAATTTAGTTACGTGTGTATGATAATTAAATTCAAGCAAAGGTAAATTTTATTATTTGAAGATTTAATTTAATGAATTAATTAAATTAAATGAATTGTTTAATTTTAAGGAAATAAATAAATTAAATAAAGTAATGTTTAAATTTAATTTATTAATTAAATTAGATATATGTAATTAGTTATTAATTATAAGTATAATTACAATGAGATTATAATTATTATTAATTGCAATTATTATGTGTTATTTAAATTAACTAAATGTGTGACACATGAAACTATATAATATAATATTATTAAAATAATATAGTTTGGGGGAGTTGGTGTGTGGCCAAACAAGGCCTTGTGGCATTTGGTCTAATTTAACTGATGAAGGCATATTATTTTATAACTGAAGTACGTGGGTAGCTTTAGTTTATTTTTACATGTTCTTTTCTTCCTAAGGCTATAGTCAGAGAGTTTGGAAGAGAGGAACATAGTGAAACACATAGAGTTTGGAGAGAGGGCAAGAGAGGAATCACTGTGATTGAAGGGGAATTTCTAAACCTAATCATCATCTCTTTGCTAGAAAACAATCAAAGGAACAAGGTATAACCTACTCTAATGTTAACCCTTGTTTTTGAAATTTCTATTGATAATTATGTTGAATTGATACATATATATGTATGAAGGGTTTATACTGTGTTAATTATCACATGTGAGTGTTGTTTGATGATAAAAATTCATGTAATTTGGTTTGTAGGAAGAAAAGTATATAACAATGTTTTTACATGAAAATTGGCTTTAGAAAGTACAAACTTTCGTGGTCAATACTTGTTATAATCTGTAAATTGATGTTGGATTATATTAGTATGTTAAGAAATGAAAGCGGCATAGTTTAAATCGTGTTAATTGGTTAAGAAACGAAGTCGTGGCGATCGAATTCGCAAAATGTGTTTAAAACATGAAAATAGAGTATGAACATGTGTTTTGGGTCAAATTTTAGGTTGGTTAATGTTTTTACAAATTGTTAGAATTCTATTATGTTGTAGTTCTATGAATTATGAATCCATAGAATCAAAAACGGACTAATTTGGATATGTATAGCTTAAGTTATGAAGATTAGTAGGAGTAAAAGGGTCAAAAATCGCAAGAACAGTAACTTCAGGTCCCGTTTCTGCTAACGGGCGTAGCTGCGCTATGCCCTAAGTCATTTGGGGTGCAGCTGTGCTATAGCATGCAGCTGCGCTATGCCCAAGGCTTAATTGGGCGCAGCTGCGCCCAAACTATGTCAGGTGTGACTGTTTTGACCTGTTTTAGTAAAATATGCATAACGTTTTCATACAAACTCCGATTAAGTCGATTCAAGATCCGGAACGAGAACGAATAGACCTACAATGTTTATTCTTTAAGTTTTTCAATTTGAGGTATGGAACAGGGGTTAAAATGGTTATCGTTAGGACTATTGTGTTTTCGGAGGGAATCGGAGGGAGTCGGGCATGCACGTATGCAAGTGTAGTGCTCTTGAAGATAAAAGATGTTGTTCTAAGTTATACAACATGAATATTACGAAGTATAATGATGCTTAAAATTAATAAATGATATATTAGAAAAGTTGTATTCGCATACTAAGCACACACAAGAGAGGCAAATTGGGCGTGTAACGAATAAACGTCGAAACGCCGTGATAAGTGATAATGAACATAAAAAGTGTTTTAAATCAAATGAAATGAATATTATAAGATATTGAATAGTGTTAATATAAAACCAATAAGTAGTCCTAGCAAGACTTAAACACTTGAATGAACTTCAAATATGAAATATAATGATATACAAGTCGAAAGTTAACACAATCAAATTGAACATTGTGTATTTATGATAGGAAGGGTTATGAGATATAGAGTAAAGTTTACATTATAACTACGATGTATTGCTATGTGACTAATAGTTGATGTGTATGATTATATAATTGTGTAGGGCATGTGAAGTACATATAACTGTAAGCTGTTAAACTGTTATTGGTAAACATCGATCAAGACAAGTCTTTCAGTTCCTATTTGCTATATGAATTTGATTGTTTTAAATTTTTATTGTAAAGAGCATGATGTGTTATATATATGTTGAATGTATGAAATGTTAAAGTTAAATTATGACTACGTTGATTGAGTAAAGCATGCTGATTGAGTAGGAAACTCAATCTTTATACTTGTTATATGAACTATAACATGTATGTTATGTTAGTCCAATGTTTACGAGATATATGTTGAGCATGTTATTATGTGTTACGTGATGCATAAAAACTGTTAGATTTTTCTAGGCTATCAAGCTCAACCTTGCAAATAACCATTTTTGCAGGTTAAGGATTGAATGTAACACTATGTGCTACTTGAGTGACGTGGATCAAAAATAATACACGAAGATTAATATTTTAGCTAAAGTTGTTATTTCTTTATACCATGATTAAGATTCATGAGATGTACTAAATATTTTATGATGTATAGTTGTATGTTGAGTTGTAAAGCTAATGTTAGAGTTATCTGATATGTAAAGGTTATCAGATTGAAATTTAAAATTTTATATAATAACAGTGATAAAGTGGATCATAAAATAAGATTGATTCAAAGACATGTAGATGATAAAGGTTTTGATTCAGGGAATTAAAGTAAAAAGACATAAAAGTTTAAATTATTCTTCATTATATAAAGTTTAACATCGAATAATGATGTAAAATTAGAAGGTAGATGTGTTATTAACGACCGAAATTAATAATTAAATTGTATGAATTTTGGGGTCGTTACAGTTGGTATCAAAGCTAATAGGTTATAAACCTTAGGTAGGAGTACCGTATGCTATAACCTTAGAGAAGGAAGATGAAGATAATGAAAGAATGAAGATGAAGATAATGAAAGAATAAGCTCAGATAGAGTTTGTATAATAAGAAGTAATATAAGAAATTTATAAAGAAAAAATTAAAACATGCGTGAGAGGATTCAAAGAAGAATCTCGTAGAGTTATAAGGAGTATGAATGTGGGGTTACCCAACTCCAATAATAAGGATGTAAGGTGATAATAAATAGATAATGTCTATAAAAAGAAAATTATAAAGAAGTTAAGAATAAAAAGTTATATCTGAGTATGGTACAATCGTACTCTTTAATAGTTGATGTATGGTCTCTGGGCTAAACGATTCCTTCATAGAGCAGAGGTATATACGAACTAGCAACTTGGAACCTAGTTTGTTGGTTATTTGTGGGAAACCACTCAACGTACCATATTGAAACTATTAGAGACTCGATGTGTACCAAGTATAGAAAATGGATACGTATGATGAAAATGTGGAACTTGAATGAAATGTTGAGTAATGTAAAATAAGTTAAAAATTCTTAAAGGAAGAATTGTTATATAAACAAGGAAATTCAAAGAAGAATCTTGAAGAGATATAAAGATAAGAAATTGGAGTTACCTAACTCCAATAGACAAGATAATGAATAATGCCGTAAATGATGAAAAAGGAAAGAAATAGGATCGTAAAACAAAACGATCACGAGTTAAGAAATTTTTTTTAAGGGAGATGATTATAGAATAAGATCATGACGTGATCTATTTAAGTTATAAAGGAAAGATGGTTTGTAATGTTTGAATAATTATAGTTTGATGCTATGAAGATGATGTACTATGAAATAGTACGAGATAACTCACGAGGAGTTATAGATGACGTGATACGAGGAATTCGTATCGAGCAAAGAACAAGTTATAAGCACGATAGAGTTAGGTGGGATTTTAACTGAGGACTCATGTGATGGTTGAGTTGCACAAATCTTTGTATGGGCGAGGGTTTTGTGCTTGCACTCAGTTTATCATATTGATATTCATTGGAATGTTGGTGTCGCGCTATCAATTTATATGTGGTGAAAAGGTGATTCTTTTCTCATATGTATATTTAATAGTTAGAAACTATTAAGATTAGTCAGATATTTTTAGGATTAGGTGCGGTTCTTAAAACTAATACATATGGTAAGTTTGTGACTCATAATAATATGTTATGTTTTGAACCCCTCAGCGAATAGATGCCTATGGTTTGACTAGGATAAGTTCTTAAACTCATATTATTGTGGCATGTTCCTAAACTTCCAATGTGCGGTAAGTTTGATGAACTATACTGGGGGTATAGGAGGATGGTAAGTTGAAATACAACAATATTTAGTATAAAGATTGAAATTGATGGAGAAAATTAGATATTCTAAATCTACTAGCTATGCTAGACTTTCGAAATTTATTGACTTCGTGCTGATGTTTGCACTTCTATTTTCTTGGAAAACATTGGATCAAATGATGAAATCAATGAGTTTTAAAAATAATACCGTTATTCGTATGTCTATGCTAATTGCTTCAGCTAGACAAAAATAATTTGAAATATATCAAAATGTATTTTTATATCATTAATGCATCATAGAACTTGATGCAGAGATGATAAAAACGATGGAGTCATCAATGCAGTATTACTTAGTGTTGGATGTGATCTAAGGATCGTTAGCCCACTATGGTATGATGTTGCATGATAAAATCACCAAATGACGAAATCCTCAAACGGACTGTAAATACCGTGCGGTATCATGATGTCATAACTTTTTTTTTGAGATTTCTTTAAGATATGAGAATATATATATATATATATATATATATATATATATATATATATATATGTATATTTTGATTGATATCCGAATTATTGTAGAAGTCTATGCTATTTGATTCAGCTAGACGAATATTGAAATATGTTCATAAAATTCAGGTGTTTCTTGAGAAGTTATGCCAAACCAAATTATTTTGGAGCGAATTCATATGTTGAAAAGCTGAGATGAACAACCCTTTTGTAGGGGATTACGCGAAAGCGTTTAGATGTTTGTGCACAATACATGGTACGAAGGGCTGATCACCCTAAGTACGGGAGTCCCTATAGTCTAATGACTGTTAAGGTTTAAGTTGAAAGGGAACTTATAACCGCGGACAGAGTGCACAATACATCGTACGAAGGGCTTAACACCCTAAGTACGGGAGTCCCTATAGTCTAATGACTATTAAGGTTTAAGTTGAAAGAGTGTTTATAACCGTGGTCCGTGGACGTAGTTCAAGGTCTTATGACTCTCAGCATGATTTGAAATCTTTTAAATTCCTGTTATTCATATCGCTTCCCAATTATTGAGCAGTTGTGGAAGATTCTTATTATTCTGAAAGGTGAAAGTGGAAAGGATGAGAAAATTAAGCAAAACACAATAATTTAAAAAAAATAAAAATTTAAAACTCCAGAAAGAAGAGAAATGTGAAACACTTAGAAGAGGAAGAGGTGAGAAATATGATGATTTTAGAAAGATCCTTAGAGAAAGAATTGGTTGTAAAACCCAATGAATGAATAAAGTATTAACGTAAAATCTATTTTGATAGATTGAATGAATAAAAATTAATAAATAAAATTTCGAGGACAAAATTCTTAGAAAAAAGGGTGAATGTAATATCCCGAGTGTTTATGATAATGATCCTTAGAAAAGAAAATGAATGGGTTATAGAATATATAATATTTGATATATGACTGTGTTTAATTGAAGGTTATGTAATAAAACCTAAAAGTTGTTGAAGAAATGAATGAAGTATATATATATATATATATATATATATATATATATATATATATATATATATATATATATATGTAAAACTTTTTGCTAAGTTATCGTGTTGAAGTTATTCAACGATAATTGTGAAAGAGTTTTTGTGAAAACCTTAGTAAGGTAGGGTTTCGGTGATTTCGAGGACGAAATCCTTATAAGGAGGGAATGATGTGACAACCCGAATTTTTATAAGTTATTAAAATAGGAATTTAATAATTAAAATTCTTATTATGAGATGTTTTGAGTTTGATTATGTATATATACGTGCTATATATATGTTGAAATATGTGATCTGGTATGAAGAGAAATATATAATCATATATTGGGAAAGTGAGGTTTAATAGTTAAGTTAACTATTGAAGAAATTAAATGAATTTTGTAGTTTATTTTAAATATTTATTAAATTAAATAAATATTTTAAATAAATTATTTATTAAGAAAAATAAATAATTTATGAAAGTATGGTATAATAATTTAGTTACGTGTGTATGACAATTAAATTCAAGCAAATGTAAATTTTATTCTTCGAAGATTTAATTTCATGAATTAATTAAATTAAATGAATTGTTTAATATTAAAGGAAATAAATAAGTTAAATAAAGTAATGTTTAAATTTAATTTATTAATTAAATTAGATATATGTAATTAGTTATTAATTATAAGTATAATTACAATGAGATTATAATTATTATTAATTACTATTATTATGTGTTATTTAAATTAACTAAAGGTGTGACGCATGATATTATATAATATAATATTATTAAAATAATCTAGTTTGGGGGAGTTGGTGTGTGGCCAAACAAGGCCTTGTGGCCGTTGGTCTAATTTAACTGATGAAGGCGTATTATTTTATAACTGAAGTTCGTGGGTAGCTTCAGTTTATTTTTACGCGTTCTTTTTTTCCTAAGGCTATAGTCAGAGAGTTTGGAAGAGAGGAACATAGTGAAACACAGAGAGTTTGGAAAGAGAGCAAGAGAGGAATCACTGTGAATGAAGGGGAATTTCTAAACCTAATCATCATCTATTTGCTATCAAACAATCAAAGGAACAAGGTAATAGCTACTCTAATGTTAACCCTTGTTTGTTTTTGAAATTTCTATTGATAATTGTGTTGAATTGATATATATATATATATATATATATATATATATATATATATATATATATATATATATATATATATATGTGTGTGTGTGTGTGTGTGTGTGTGTGTATGAAGGGTTTATACTCTGTTAATTATCGCATGTGAGTGTTGTTTGATGATAAAAATTCATGTAATTTGGTTTGTAAGAAGAAAAGTATATAACAATGTTTTTACATGAAAATTGGCTTTAGAAAGTACAAACTTTCGTGGTCAATACTTGTTATAATCTATAAATTGATGTTGGATTATGTTAGTATGTTAAGAAATGAAAGCGGCGTAGTTTAAATCATGCTAATTGGTGAAAAAACGAAGCCATGGTGATCAAATTTGCAAAATGTGTTTAATATATGAAAATAGAGTATGAACATGTGTTTTGGGTCAAATTTTAGGTCAGTTAATGTTTTTATAAATTGTTAGAAATATAGTATGTTGTAGTTCTATGAATTACGAATCCATAGAATCGAAAACGGACTAATTTGGATATATATAACTTAAGTTATGAAGATTAGTAGGATAAAATGGGTCAAAAATCGCGAGAACAGTAGCTTCAGGTCCCGTTTCTGCTAACGGGCATAGCTACGCTGTGCCCTAAGTCATTTGGGGTGCAGCTGCGCCCAAACTATGTCAGGTGTGACTATTTTGACCTATATTAGTAAAATATGCATAACTTTTTCATACGAACTCCGATTAAGGCGATTCAGGATGATCTGAAACGCGGACGAATAGACCTACAATTTTTATTTTTTAAGTTTTACAATTTAAGGTCTAGAACAGGGGTAACAATGGTCATTTTTAGGACTGTTGTGTTTTCGGAGGCAATCGGAGGGAGTCGGGCATGCACGTGTGCAAGTGTAGTGCTCTTGAAGATAAAAGATATTGTTCTAAGTTATAGAACATGAATATTATGTAGTATAATGATGCTTAACATTAATAAATGATATATTAGATAAGTTGTATAAGCATACTAAGCACACACAAGAGAGACAAATTGGGCGTGTAATGAATAAACGTCGAAACGCCGTGATAAGTGATAATGAACGTAAAAAGTGTTTTAAATTTAATGAAATGAATATTATAAGATATTTAATAGTGTTAATATAAAACCAATAAGTAGTCCTATCAAGACTTAAACACTTGAATGAACTTCAAATATGAAATATAATGAGATATAAGTCGAAAGTTAACACAATCAAACTGAATATTGTGTATTAATGATAGGGAGGGTTATGAGACATAGAGTAAAGTTTACATTACAACTACTATGCGTTGCTATGTGACTAATAGTTGATGTGTATGATTATATAATTGTGTAGGACACGTGAAGTGCAGATAACTGTAAGCTGTTAAACTGTAATTGGTAAATAACGATCAAGGCAAGTCTTTCAGTTCCCATTTGCTATATGAATTTGATTATTTTAAATCTTTACTGCAAAGAGCATGATGTGTTATATATATGTTAAATGTATGCAATGTTAAAGTCAACTTATGACTACGTTGATTGAGTAAAGCATGCTGATTGAGTAGGGAACTCAATCTTTATACTTGTTATATGAACTCTAACATTTATGTTATGTTAGTCCAATGTTTACGAGATATATGTTGAGCATGTTATTATATGTTACACGATGCATGAAAACTGTTAGATTTTGATGGGCTGTCGAGCTCAACCTTGCAAATAACCATTTTTGCAGGTTAAAGATTGAAGGTAACACTATGTGCTACTTGAGTAACGTAGATCAGAAATAATACATGAAGATTAATATTTTAGCTAAAGTTGTTATTTCTTTATACCATGATTAAGATTCATGAGATGAACTAAATGTTTTATGATGTATAGTTTTATGTTGAGTTGTAAAGCTAATGTTAGAGTTATCTGATATGTAAAGGTTATCAGATTGAAATGTAAAATTTTATATAATAACAGTGATAAAGCGGATCATAAAATAAAATTGATTCAAAGACATGTAGATGATAAAGGTTTTTATTCAGGGAATTAAAGTAAGAAGACATAAAAGTTTAAATTATTTCGCATTATATAAAGTTTAACATCGAATAATGATGTAAAATCAGAAGGTAGATGTGTTATTAACGACCGAAGTTAATAATTAAATTGTATGAATTTCTGGGTCGTTACATTCATTCTCATGTTAATATTACTATCTTCTATATCAGTGAGCAATTGTTTGCTCACTCTTTCAATTAACAACGCGGCTAAAGTCGAAAGAGTTGATGACCCATCTACTAGCAAAGGAAAGGGCAAGATGTCCAAAGTAATGAAGAATTATTTAGAATTTATTTAAATACATGATGTTATAAGACTTGTTTTATTTTATTATGTTTTCTACAAACTGCTGTAATAATTTCAAGGTTAGATTACCTAGGATTGTTGATGAGATGATGTAACCCATAAATGGGAAAGATTATTGTTTAAGTTATCTAATGTTTTATCTTTTATTATGGGTAGTTAGATGTAATTATTTTGATAGTGAGCACCAAATTTGGTGGAAATGAAGTACCTGAATTTGGGGGTGTCATAACTGGTCTATATATGGGTGACATTTTTTGCATTGCAAAGTTTTATACTTATTATTTAATTATATTACTTAAGTATTTCTTTGATGTAAAATGGAAACAAAATTTATAACACATTCTCTGAAACAAGAACATTTATATTCATATGCCAAATCAATAATTATACATGATCATTCCTAGCATGCCTCTATAAATGTTAACATTCACCCCCAATATCACAAAAGATGGGGAAACACTAATATACTACCCCTCGAACATGAACCTACTCGGGTTTACATAACTATCCCATATCTCACACAAAAGATTGTGATTACATATCATTTAAAATAAACCTATACTACTGGACACTGAACCAACAACTATCCTTACATTCCGTGCTCTACGGCGCTCTAGTAGTCAACCTGGATCATGTGAACCATCATTTCATTGCTCAATGTGTGGTGGGTCTGCCCTTGTTCTGTCGGATAATGATACACACCATCAATCAACTTCTTCATAGTTGTGCGGAAAGCGTAGCTCATTTGGTTCATCTTCCTTCTCTTACACCTCACCTCATCTTTTAGGTCTCCTACCCTATCATTAACTTCTTCCCACTTCTTCTCAAAGTGGATCCTATCCATAACCTCCATCTCTAGTTGTGTACGAAGGGACTCTTTCTCAGCTTTCTCATTCATCTCCCTCTACTAGGACTCCTCTAGGTTTCCTGCCAACTCAACATTCCTGGCTATTGATCGATGGAAAAGGGTTCCCATCTGCACGCCTGCCTCCTTGCGATATGCAAGTTCTACCTCCAATTCTTGTATCTCCAGCTTTCTCTTATAGTCTTCCTCCCTCAGCTTCTGCACCTCAGTTTCTCTCTCTTGAGCCTGGGTCTCTAGTTCCTCAACCCGACACTCGAATTCCAAAATCCTATCCTCGTATTCCCCTAACATCCGATCCTCGAATGTCGCCTCGTCAGAATATTCCACGGGCTCATCTTCCATGGGATCTTCCTCTAAATCTGACTCTACGGCGATTGACTCCATCTCCTCCTCCTCATCCTCGCTATCTATAGGGGCTACTACTGAACAGGGCTCGGCTATCAGAGGTGCCTCATACACTACGTGTATGTCATGTGGTTGCTCCTCTACTATTCTACTGGGTCCTCCCAAGTCTGCCATCCTACACTCACAAACACAAGACAACAAATAACAACTCCATTAGAATGTCAAAATTAAACATAACTTCATTGTATGGAATGAAAATATATTTTATAATGCCACTAAATCTTTAGGAAAACTCTATATGAGTTTTATCTCCTTCTATCCTCTAAGTTCTTCTAAGGTTATAATCTAAGGATTCTCGCTCCTAAGGTTTATAACCTAACGCTTTGATACCAACCTGTGACACCCCTTAATTCAATCATTCATATCTCGAATTTGGTTCATCACGTACTAACTCTAATAATAAATCAAAATCTTACACAACTGAAAATAGAATAATTTATATTGTGATAACATAATTATTCTCGTCCTAAGGTCTCACAACTGTTACTACAACATTACAACTTAATTTAAACATATCTTATTACATCATAGTAAATAAGTTCTTCTACAACATAATAATAGTACATTCCTAGTACTAAGAAACAAAGCTATTCCAAAGCCTTCTCTTTACCCTTGTCTTTGCCTGAGGGTTCACCACGTTCTGCCTTAACTGAAAGTTTTAAGGAAAGCAAGGATGAGCAACAAATTTGCCCAGCAAGTAATATTGTAATAAGGGTGAACAGTTATAAGTTCAAATCTCAAGGGTATGACAGTGAATAATAGTTTAGGAATTATCAACAATTCTTAATAAAGGTCGCTATGGACTGAAAGATATCAATAAGATTTAAAAATACATCATGTAAAGGTTCAGGAATAATGAACACTGAGAAGTCACTGAGGACTACAACCTTCTACTAGAATTAAAAGTATTATACTAAAAATCCAACAAAACGAGTACAACAGGTGATCAGCCTACGTACCCTACGTTATGCATAACATTTAAACATGCTAGTATGTGTGCACGTTGGTTCCCCGAAAAGTATATAATTTTTCCTTCAATGAGGGTTGTTCATCTTAGCAGATTTAAGAGTCCGCACCAAGTCAATTTGGTTTGGATAGATTTCTAACATACGATAATGGTCAAGCTGAATCAATGGTTTAGACAACTTTTATAATGCATTTAAGAATGATAAGTTTAATACTTGCAACAACATTAACATATATCAATGATTTCTGAGTAGTAATAGATATTTGCTCGTGATAAATATGGTTAGTATGGGACCAATTCGGACTATACAATCTATACAATGTAAAGAATTTGAGAACTAGCTTTTAATATGAAAATCAAATAAAGTTAGAGAACTTACACAAAATTCAAAGTTGTGTAAGTTAGGGAACTTGCCTCAAGCGTAGATTACCAACTTATAGCTTATCAACACTTTGGAAATCCTATTGTAACGTAGTTATGTATACAATAGATTTATTAGTTACTCAACTGTATAAATTAATAATTTCATACATGTTTGATCCCATAAGTTAATGATATCATTCATTATCCTCTTAGCAATGAAAAAGTAACAAATCACATTATCGTGCTATCACACCATGTAGTAATATAACCATCATCTATTTAGTTTGTATACGTCTTTATACTCTTGGTTGCACATGGCCATTAGGTATTAGGACTAAAAATAGTATACAATATATGATACTAGTTTACAGATTACAAACAAAATAAGTCAGACAAGACTGCAAGAGGGCAAAGCTGCGCCCTGGTTAGGCTTAGGGACGGCGCAGCTGCGCTGCTCCCTGGATATACCAGAGTTGAGCTTCTGTTCTCCTCATGTCAGTCAACTTTTTAGCATACCAAGACATTAACAATTATCATGCACACATTCTGGAGGACTTTACATACATGTATGACCATCCTAAGTCCACCTTAACACGTCATGGTCTTAGTTTAGGATTTCTAAGGAAATAAGCTAAATAGAGTCATTAAATCACAAGGCCTACCATGTCAACCATATATCTACTTAAAGAGATCACATAATATGTAATACGCATGCTCACAAGTGTTCACATCATTTACGCATGACTAGCATTGTTTATCATTATACAATATGCTTAACTTCACATTTAGTTAACTTTAATTATGTTTAACACATATGAATCATGTTTAGAGATAAGATGAACATAAACATGCCATCTTAAATCTCCAGAACTTAGCTACTCATACAAATGCAACTTAGTTTGGAAAACCATCCGAGTTTGCTTTTGAAATCATTTTGGACATTAAGCCATACAATTTTACATAAAAAACACCTTTAAATCTCTCTTCATAAGAGGTTAAGTCATGTTTACATGCTCACAAAATCAGAACATACCTCATGTGGTATTCATAGATATTAGTTTCAAATATGTCAAGTTTTCCTTGGAAAAATCATTTAGCTCAAAGCCAAACAAATTGGTCATGAACAAGGAGACTATAAATCACAAATCATGCTCATTTATGTTCATAAATCAGGCATATATGTTCATTATCATGCTCAGAATTTGCATAATACAAGTTTCATCAAAGCTTGTTTTCGAAACTTTAAGTTTTTGTTATAGAATTCCTACTAGATCATATTTGGACAATTCATATATCATACGATAGCTTTATGCTACATATTATACTTCTTTTCATGTATATCTAAACCAAACTTGTACGCTCAAAACATCACATCACAATCAAAAACCAGAATCTAGTTCTGGGGACTAGGGCAGCTGCGCTGCACCCTAGTACAAATAGGGCATAGTTGCTCCCTTCTTGGACAGAACCAGAAACATTAATGCTTACAAGATTGGTATCACCAATTATCTTTGATAGATAAAAGGCGGGCCACAGCCATCTTCCAGGGTCAGTTATACCAACAGAGGATCGCTCGATCCTATAACAAGAAAGTCCAGCTACGATAGTTTAAGCAAAATGACTTGATCTTGAAGAAAGTCCTTGATAATCAAGATCAATCTAAAGGAAAATTCACCCTAAACTGGGAAGGCTCGTTTGTTTTGAAGGAGGTATTAATAGTGTAGACACATAGAATTTTGCATTCATGTTACTAACCTTGTAGGAGGGCAAAATCGTCTTCCAAAAATAATCCTGGAAGTCAACTCAACTCAACTCTAGAGGCAACCCCGAGAAATCTAGTTTTCAATCTCGAAGACAACCCCAAGATACTCAATTCCAGTTCTAGAGATAACCCCAAAAAAGTCAGTTTCAACCTCAGAGACAACCTCGAGGGATGCAGTTCCAGTTCCGGAGATAACCCCAAAAAAATCAGTTCCAACCTCGGAGACAACCCCGAGGCACTCAGTTCCAACCTCGAAGACAACCCCGGGAGGTCAAGCACACCTCAGAGACAACCCTGAGGACATTCAGCATCCATAGCAACCCAATCTCAGAGATAACCTTGAGCAACGATTGCTACATTTGCCCAAAGCTGGAGATAACCCCGGTGAGGGGCAAAATCTTCATTTTGCCACCGCGATACTACATTCACGTCGTCTCAACATCATTCAAACGAACACTGCATACAAGGTGTCCCATAAGAACCATAGCTCAAATCCTGAGTGACTACTACATAAGACAGCACACCAGATATAATTTGATGACTTGGAGATCTAGTCATGAACCCATCTTCTCGACTTCATACAACCTCTAATCCCATGTCATTATGGTGGCGTGTGAGCATCAAACGGGCATAGATGAATGCATACCATGCTTTGCCATACCGGCTTAGTGCTGAGTGTGGAAAACTTATCTTTTCATCCGTTCCGACTCGGGTAACCCATTGTGTTCTTGGTTTGCACAATCTTGTAATCAATTCATCTAGGTTAGGCAAGCCATCTTCATAGCGTCCGTTAGTCAGTGTTTCCAGTCCAAAATACTCGTTGATGGTATTGGCATGGAAAGACATCAGTTTACTCCGTACCATGACTATGTGATCAACATGCTCCATGGCGTTGACATAAAACTCTTTTACTAGGTTGATCACCGCTGGTAGTGGCTGCTCCACCAATTGAAACCAATTGCGTTCCACAATCATCAGTGTCATATCACCATCATGGTTAGCATTCGGCTTCAATCCCCATTCTGGTACCGAAGTCTTCTTGTCAATGGACGATTTGAACCTCCCTTCGACCCCTTCACTAACAAACTTTGTGTGATCAAACTGAGCCCGAGCAGTAGAAGTGGATGGACATGGTTTCTCATGTGAAGACATGTTGTTTATGGTGAATTATAGGGAAAAACTTGGTTCAGGATTTTTGTCGAACAGTTGGTGGGCGTGAAGTCTAACACCCCCAAACTTGGCCTCTTTGAACAATCTCTTAGCCAAAATATGGAATAATACAATGCAATCCTTGGGCAACAATTTCCCAAGGTTTTCCAACCAATTCTCATGCACCAGAAAGAAGAAAAACTAGAATGTAGCAATTTGGGATTACCTTTAATAAAAACTTGTGTCTTCACTTTTGGTGTGATTCCCCAATTTATAAGAAGTTATGAAGAGAAGGAATTAGACTTAGAGTTAGAGTGTATTACTTATATGTCGAAGGATTGTGGCTAATTGAAGGAGTTGAGTTCATATAGTAGAGGAAAAAGGAACGTGTAAGTGGAGTTGTAGGGATTGTGGGTTAATGGGAGAAGAAGTTGGGAAGGAGTAGAAGACGTGGAGTAGTTGAATTTTGGGAGTTATAGGAGTTATGGAAGTTATGGGGGCATGAAAGAGTTTGTGTTGGAGAAGAAGTTGAGAAGACTAAGTGTAATAAGGAGTTATAGGAGTTATGTTGGAGAAGAATACGACACATGTGTTTTGAGAGTCTGATTTCTTCGGGTGGCGCGGCCCACGCTGTGTATAGACCTTCAGTGGCGCGCCCCGCGCTAGTAAGTCAGTAAGTTCACCCCAGGATGGAGCGCCCCGCGCTATGTATAAGCCTCTAGTGGCGCGCCCCGCGCTAGGTAGGCGGTAGGTTTGCTCATGATAGCACGCCCCGCGCCATGGTATAGTGAATTGTAGCGCGCCCCGCGCCAGACGCAAGCCTTTAGTGGCACAGCCCGTATCATTGGTACAGTGTCTTGGTGATGTCCGTTTTCCCTGTTACCTACAATCATACCACAATGAGATCATTACTCCTTGAAAAAGAAATATATAAAGTATACTATGAACTAAAATATACTAAATAAATGAGAATAGAAAAGGTTTAGAGCTTGGGTTACCTCCCAAGTTGCACTAGTTTTACTGTCGTCAGCCCGACGATGCCTCTTGTTTTAGGGTGCATCGGTAAGTGTAATTTCAATGGCTTCGTTGTCGATGTCGCCACCCTAGTAGTGCTTTAATCTTTTCCCGTTGACTTTGAAGGTTTCGAGCGGATTTCTGCTGTATAGCTCAACGGCGCCATGTAGGAAAACCCTCTTAATAGTAAATGGGCCTGACCATCTGGATTTGAGCTTTTCGAGAAATAATCTCAGTCTTAAATTGAACAGTAATACCGATTATCCTAGTTCAAACTTTCTCTGCAAAATTTTCTGGTCGTGCCATTTCTTGACTTTTTCCGTATACAGCTTTGAGTTCTTATGTGCTTGTAGTCTGAATTCATTAAGTTAATTCAATTGAAGTAGCCTCTTTTCTCTTGCCGCTGTTTGATCGAATTTGAGTTTCTGAATTGCCCAGTATGCTTTATGCTATAATTCCACATGGAGGTGACATGCTTTTCTGTAAACCAACTGGTACGGAGACATTCCAATTGGCGTCTTGTATGCTGTCCTGTAAGCCTATAGTGCGTTCTCCAATTTTAGAGACCAGTCTTTTCTGTTCGGGTTTACTACCTTCTCTAAAATTTTATTCACCTCTCTATTGGAAACCTTAGCTTGACTACTTATCTGGGGGTGATATGTTGTTGCAACCCTATGATTGACCTCGTATTTCACCAAGAGAGCTATAAATGCTTTATTACAGAAGTGACTTCCTTCGTCACTTATGATTGTTCTTGGTGTGCCAAACCGTGTGAAGATGTTCTTTTGTAAAAATTTGAGAACCACTTTGGCATCGTTTGTAGGGAGTGCTACAGCTTCCACCAATTTTGTTACATAGTCCACAACAAGCATAATGTACAAGTTATTGAATGAGGAAGAAAAAGGTCCCATAAAGTCCATTTCCCATACATCAAAAACTTCTACTTCTATGATTGTGTTGAGTGGCATTTCATTCTTTTTTGAGATGTTGCCCTCCCTTTGACATCTGTCACAACTTTTCACAAACTGGTGGGCATCCTTGAGCATAGTAGGCCAATAGAATCTTGCTTGAAGTACCTTGGCCGCTGTCCACTCACTCCCATAATGTCCCCCGTATGCATATGAATGACACTCGTGCAAGATATTCTTTACTTCGCTGTATGGCACGCATCGACGAATAATTTTGTCTGCACACTGTTTTAATAAATATGGCGCATCCCACATATACCACTTGATGTCATGTAGGAACTTCTTCTTTTGCTGACGTGTCAGATCAGGGGGAAGGACATTGCTCACCAAGTAATTGGCAAAATCTGCATACCATGGAAATTCTACGTTGACTCCAAACAGTTGCTCATCCGGAAACGACTAGTTGATTAAACACTTATCTGCCCATTCTTTGTCGAATTTTCTAATCTTGAAAGATGATTTGCCACTTGATTTTATGTCCCATTCCTATCCTTTATTTCCAAATCAAATTCCTGTAGGAGAAGGATCCATCTGATTAGTCGAGGCTTAGCATCCTTCTTTGAGATTAAATAACGAATCGCTGAGTGATCCATATAAACCACCACCTTTGTTCCAATCAAATACACTCTGAATTTATCAAAAGCGTATACTACAGCAAGTAACTCCTTTTCGGTGGTTGTGTAGTTTCATTGGGAATCCATACGGGTTTTTCTTGCATAGTATATGGAATGGAATATCTTCTCTCGGTGTTGGCCCAAAACAGCCCCTACCGCGTAGTCGCTAGCATCACATATTAACTTGAAAGGCATTGTCCAATCTGGTGCTACGATTACGGGGGTTGTAGTTAACTTCTTCTTCAATTGCTCAAATGCTGACTCATACTCCTCATCAAACTTGAACACTGAATCTTTCTCTAAGAGACTGCATAATGGTTTTGCAATCTTAGAGAAATCTTTAACTCCATGGAAACTGCATACTCCCTTAACTGTAGTTGGCGGTGGAAGATTTTCAATTGTTTCCAACTTTGCTCTATCAACCTCTAATCCCTTCGCAGAGACCTTGTGCCCAAAGATTATTTATTCTTTAACCATAAAGTGGCACTTCTCCCAGTTAAGTATCAAATTCGTTTCCACGCATTGCTTCAAGACCATGATCAAGTTCTCTAGACAGACATCAAAATTATCTCCATAGATAGAATAGTCATCCATGGAAACTTCAACATTCTTTTCCACCATATCCGAGAAGATGGCCATTATACATCGTTGGAACGTCGCAGGTGCATTACACAAACCTAAAGATATCCTCCTGAATGCAAAGGTGCCATATGGGCACGTGAAAGTGGTCTTCTCTTGATCTTCAGGAGCTATGACTATTTAATTATAGCCTGAATAACCATCCAATAAACAGTAAAATTCGTGTCCCGCCAACCTGTCCAACATCTGATCGATAAAAGATAGAGGAAGGTGGTCCTTGCGGGTTGCCTTATTCAGCTTCCTGTAGTCCATGCAAACCCTCCAACTGGTAACTATCCTCGTCATAATTAATTTATTATCATCATTCTTTACTGCGGTCATTCCTCCCTTTTTCGGCACGCATTGAACTGGACTGACCCACACACTATCTGAAATTGGGTAGATAATTCCCACATCCAACCACTTCAGAATTTCTTTCTTCACCATTTCTTTCATGATTGGATTTAGCCTTCTCCGATGTTCCACTGTTGACTTTGCATCCTCTTCCATAAGAATTTTGTGCATTCAGAAGGATGGACTGATTCCTTTTATATCTGCAATTATCCATCCTATAGCCGATTTGTATTCTCTAAGCACTCTCAACAACTTACGTTCCTGCAGTTCGTTAAGCACAGATGCAATAATAACAGGTAAAGTATTAGAATTGTCTAAATACGCATATTTGAGGTGTTTAGGAAGCAGCTTAAGCTTAAGTGTAGGTGGCTCCTCCAATGAATGTTTCATTCTTGCCGAAGCTTTTTCTTTTGTGTAATGGCTCGAATGGTACCTTGAATCTACTGACTCGAGGCAAAGAATCCAGCATATACAAATAATCTACGAACATTGGATCATCCAATACTTCATCTCCCAATAGTGTAGTTTCCAATGGATCATTAGCCAAACTTTTAACCATGTCTTCATTAACTATCATGTCAATGGCATCCACCCAGAAACACTATTCTTCATTTGTAGGGAACTTTATAGCTTTGAACACGTTGAACTTGACTTCCTGATCTTGAACCCTCATGGTTAGTTCATCTTTTTGAACATCAATGAGAGTCCTACCCGTAACCAAAAATGGTCTCCCTAAGATGATTGGGATATTTTTTTCTTCTTCGTAATCAAAAATTATGAAATCAACTGGAAATATAAATTTGTCTACCTTAACCAAGATATCTTCCATAATTCCTCTTGGGTACGTTACTGATCTATCTGCTAACTGTAGAGATATGTTTGTCAGTTTCAGAGTTGGTAATGTAACGCCCCGAAATTCGGTCTACCTTCTGACCCGGACTCCGTGCGTCACTGTCATACTTCTTACCAATCATACATCATTATATACTAAAATATAATAACATATATTCTAAAATCCCAGGTTCTATAACCACAAAACCTCTTTCATTACAAATAATGATAATTACATTATTCTTTACATCTTACACGAGTGACTTTCATCCGCCACAAAGGATTCATAACTGTTCATTAAACTAGTCTATAGTTTAATTCTATCATTCTATATTACAAGTCTTCACTTGCTCTTCACGCACATTCATATAATGAATGGCACTTCGTCTGAATACCGCTCAGCTTGATCTTTACGGGATCCTTAAGTTCTTTCTAACATCGTTCGCTGAAAATGTTTTTAATTAAAGCAAGTGTGAGCATTCAATTGCCCAACAAGTCATAACAGTTGAACAAACAACTTCAATAACCGAACAAAGGTTATGAAGCAGCTTGAATAATAGGAATAGTCTTGATTCCTATCATTTTAAAACATTAGTCACATGCACTTTGAAATACTTTCATTATCTACTTTCTTTCATGCACAATCGGTCTGGCTAGAATCAATAGCACAGACTTAACAATAACGGTTCATGTATACCGAACATACTTGTATTGAACAGTTCGATCACAAAACAATTCATCTCATAAAAACACCGAAGTGCTCACATTGTGGCTCAAGGCCTCATACATACTACCATCTTGTACAAATATCGCACATTCACACATAGACAGAACCTCTCAAGTTCAACATCTGAGAAGTTTTAGAAACTACCATTCATTTAAAATATGAATGAAGTTAGGAAACTTGCCTTACGCATAGCTGCAGCTTACAGTTTACGCTGAAATGCCTATTCCAAAACCCTATATAACAAATACGGAAATAACAAGTACACCAATTAGCCATATACTTGACTTACGCATTGGTTTACTTAACTTTACTTCTTAAGGTTCGCGTTCTTATAATTTAAGCTTACGCGACTAACTTTCATTACCAGATAATGGCTTTATGACATACTGAGATGTCTTACTCAACACGTTCATCATCTTTGATGATTCACATTCTTATCTTCTTCTTATACTTCTCTAGGACTCAGCACACATCGCTTTTCTGCTAGTAGTCCATATGGTACTCTGAGTGGTTTCCCACAAACAACCAACAAACAAGTTCCCGTCTCATCTACACTGCCCACACAGTGAGTTAGATCGGTTGCCAGTTTTGTATATACCTTCGCTCTATGAAGGAATTATTTAGCCCAGCTCCCATATGTCAACCATCAAAGGCTACGATTGTACTACAACCTAACTTACCTTAACTTATCCGAACCATTAAACTATAATATTCGTTAAGTCAACTTCTTATTCCTTATGGCTTTCTGGCAACTAAATGCCATACCTCAGGAATCATTCTTTATTGTCTAAGTCATACAATCCTTTGTATACTCGGAACGATCATT
Source organism: Panax notoginseng (assembly GCA_016801055.1). Classification (NCBI taxonomy): domain Eukaryota; kingdom Viridiplantae; phylum Streptophyta; class Magnoliopsida; order Apiales; family Araliaceae; genus Panax; species Panax notoginseng. The sequence continues at coordinate 120,449,324 of CM029017.1, forward strand.
CATTGTCAATACTATGAGACCATAGCGTTAAACATTTCATATGAACTTATTCATATCTTACAACGTCTGGTTCCCTCAACTCGGAACATTGTCCAAGTTATACTTATTAACTCGGCTTCTTAACGTTATACGTTATTGTCTTTAATTTAGTTTCTTCACCGTTCACGGTTAATCAACATTCTTCATTACATTACGGTTAAACCATACACAGGGTGTAGGTTCTGTCCGTTTAACACTCGCTTACACTCAACTCTTACGCTGGTTAAAGTGTTCAGCGCTTACTTTTTATTCTATCATTCTCACCCGACTTATATGCGGTTTTCAGTAATCTTATTACCGTTCGTTACGGCTCTCTTGATACCATTCGTATCTTACTTACTACCTTCATCAACGTCTATGTCATACAACCACGGTATACTTAGAACGTTCGTCCAACGCAAATATAATTGACAAGGATCGTTTATGTATTCAACATTTTACTTGTTCGTCTTTTAATCTCTCATTCAACCTTTACTCAAGGTTTCAATTACTTTCATCATTATCCATCCCATGAACCCCATGTTCATTATTCTTTCTTAATGTCGAAGCCATACCGTTTGTTGTATGCTAAGACCGATCGTTCATTGTAACTACGTTGCGTTCACAGCGTCTATACGCTTTACATTCATCTCTCAATGCCATGTCATAACATCAAAATGTTATACATTAACATCGTCAACCAACGTCTAAGGAATCACAACCATAGCAATCCCTCACGTTCGTTTATCGCGACTACGGTCCCCGGACATCGGTTTCGTAACCCGCATCTACATTCTTTGTCTTTTATTCTCGTTTAATCTTTTCGTTCAACCTTTGCTAAAGGTTTAAAACACTTGACTAAGTGTTGCATTACGTGAACTATATGTTCATACTTCTTTCTTGCACATCCCCCAGTATCTGAGAACTAAAAATCTCATTTCTGGGCAGTGTCTTGCACCGGCGCTGCGGCGCCGTGCCCTTCCTTTCATCTCGCGCTGCGGCGCCACTCTCCAGAAGTGTATGGCCGAGCTCGTGCTGCAACGCCCCTTCTCGCGTTGCGGCGCCCCTTCTCGCACTGCGGCGCCCCTTCTCGCGCTGCGGCGCCAAGACAAAAACCTAGAAAATTTTTCTAAGTGTTAAGTCAAGTTTGAGATGCTTACTTTACGATCTCATAACTTCTTCGTTATAACTCGGAATGAGGTCGTTCCAAAGCCATTCTCTTCCTTATATTACGTACTTTAATATGCCTTAGACAGAACTTCATTCTGAATCCATTAACATGCCATTCAATTGGCTTAATCTTAACCCTTCGTTCATTTTACGCTTTTAACGTTTTTCGTTCGTTCGTCCGTAATTCGGTCATCCGAACTCGGAATTCGCTCGTTCTTGAGTCCACAACTCACATTTTATACGTTCTCTTACATTCTTATGAAACCCTACACATTCGGGTTCATTTACTAACTTTCTAATTCTCGTTCTTCTTTTACGAAAATTTCGCCATAACTTCGTTATAGCTCAATTTAAATCCGTTCTTCATGAACGTTTCTACCGTTCCTAACCAAGCAAGAAGCAACTAACTTATACATGATGGTTTTAAACTTGTCCATCAACAACGTTCTACGCGTTCTTCACGTGTTCTTTGCGTTCTTCGTTTTTAATCGATATTTTGGATTACGATTTCACTTTTTCTTTGAATTTGATGTTATAAAACACCATTCCTTACTTAATTCACCTACTCGTTCATAATATTCATTCGGATAGTTCAAAATCCTCACGAATCTTATACTTGCTTAAGAAATTTATAAACTAAATTTTTTATTTCTCATTTCTTATTTTCTCATAATTTCAACCATACGAAATCATTACTAACATATTTTACTCCTTATTCTCATTAAGTTATGTTTTAAACATATTAAACTTAAAGAAAATAGTAGAAGAAACTAGGGTTTGGATTACCGTTCTTCTTTATTTCTCTTCCGTTAGACAATGCCAGCGATTCGTGAGCTTTTCTATTTCACGACCACTTTGGATCCGAGCCTTCATGCTCAATTTCTTACTCTTCCTCTTCCAACCGAGCCCTCTCTCTCTCTCTCTCTCTCTCTCTCAAGTTCTAGGATTTTCAAAATCCCACAAAAATGAAATTAAGCTTAGTATTTATAGAATTTCCAAGCAAAGGGCATTTTGGTCATTTCCCCTCCACCTCCTTACTATTCCTCACTTGGCAACCAAGTTTACTTGGCCACCACCCTTACTTGGTGGCCAAGTGGCCGACCCACATGCCCATGGGTCACCCCATGGGTTGCCCCAATGGTTCTTACCCATTCGTTTACCCATAGGTTCGATCCGCAGTTTCTTTTCTTGGTTTGGGCCTTAACTCTAATTCTTATTGGGCCTAACTTGGGCTTAACTTCATAAATCATTGGGCTTGACATAATCCAAGTCCAATTGGATTCTTAAAAAGTCTATGAACACAAAGTCCATTAAGACTAATCGTATTCTACGCATTCCATTCTCGTATGCTCGTATTCTCTTCGTATATTGTTCGTACGATATTCGTATTATACGTCGTACTAATCTTCGTAATATACTCGTATAATAACTCATATCATACTCATATTTCTCACGCATATTAACCCTAGTTATTATACATACTCATAACATTCTCGGAACTCACTTTCCCTAACCCTTAGGTTTTGAGTCTGCAGGCGAAAACTTCGTTTTTGCCATAACTGAAATATTATTGAATATTCCATCACATCTTAAGATTTCACGCAATCAAGAACTTCTCAGAATTTCAAAAATAATCTCCGAGCAGAAATAGGTGAATAGTGCCTATTTCGTCTTTTTCCCCGAAAAATATTTTATTCCCGGAAAACTTTTATTTTCGTCTTGAAAATTCTTACTCGTTCAGTTTAGCTCGTAGCCAGAATCCTCCTGATTAATAATCATTCTAGGTTATAGAACGATTAATAAACACATAGCACAGAATAGTATTAATAAAAATTCATTTTATTAATAACTAATTATTTAACTTAAATTCTTGACAATCCGATTTTCCGGGTTGTCACAGGTAAACCCAATTTGGTGCAGATAGATAACGGCGTGAGGTTCACACTTGCCCCCAAGTCACACAAACACTTTTTGAAGGCCATGTTCCTGATTGTGCATGGAATGGTGAAGCACCCTGGATTCCTCAACTTCGGAGGTAATTTTCTGTATAAAACTGCACTGCACTCCTCCGTTAATGCTACAGTTTTGTAATCCTCCAACTTCTTTTTCCTTGACAGAATCCCCTTCATGAATTTAGCATAACTTGGCATTTGCTCTAGAGCTTCTGCAAAAGGAATGTTGATATGAAGTTTCTTAAAAACTTCTAAAAATTTGGAAAATTGCTTGTCTAACTTCTGTTTCTGAACTCTTTACTAGAATGGTGGTGGAGGATACATAACTGGCTCAACCTCTGTCTTGCTTTTTTCCACTTGCTTTTCTTCACCTTGTTTCCCCTCAACCACTTTGTCTTTACCTTCTTTGTCATCTTTTTTAGCTGAATTTTCTATCTTTTGCCCCTCAAGATGCTTTCCACTCCTCAACATGATCGCTTGACACTGTTCATGATTTCCCCTTGGATTTTTCTCAATGTCACTAGGTAGAGTTCCTCTAGGCCTATTATTTAATGCAAAAGCCAGCTGCCCTATTTGATTCTCTAAGTTCTTGATGGCCACTTCTTGTGATTTCATGGTTGCCTCGTTGCTCGGGATATATTTCGTCAACAACTCTTCTAAATCTGTCTTTTTCACTTGGTGTGGAGCTGCTTGTTGATGTTTATTCTGAAATCCCGGGCAATAAGATGGTCGTGGAGCTTGCTGATTCTAGTTGTTACTCCACGAAAAATTAGGGTGATTCCTATTCCCCGGATTGTAGGCATTCTGATACATGTTCTGTGGAATCCTGTTGTAGCTACCCACAAATTGTATTATCGCTGGGTTAATAGCACATTGCTCCGTAGGATGTTCTCCCTTGCACAATTCACAAATAACCGTAATCTGCTGAGTTTATGGACCCGACAAAGCATCCACCTTCTTTGATAACGCTGAAATCTGTGCTGCTAACGCTGTCACCCCATCTACCTCTAACACCCCAGCTACCTTAGGCTACGTCATTCTTGTCGTGGGCCACTGGTACTTGTTAGCCGCCATTGTTTCTATTAGTTCATATGCCTCCTCGTAGCTCTTGGCCATAAACGCTCCACCCAAAGCTGCATCTATACTGGTCCTGAGATTCCCATTCAACTTGTTGTAGAACGTGTTCATCTGTAGCCATTTAGGTAATCCATGATGCAGGCACTTTCTCAGTAATTCCTTGTACCTTTCCCATACCTCATACAATGATTCCCCATACTTCTGCTCAAATACGGTGATCTCGTTTCTCATCTTCTCAGTCTTGGCTGGTGGGAAAAATTTGGCCAAAAATTTCTGAGCAAGATCTTCCCATGTAGTAATCGACCCTAGCGGTAGAGAGTGTAACCAACTTTTCGTCTTATCTCGTAGTGTGAATGGGAACAAGCGAAGTCTGACTGCTTCATCCAACAACCCATTGTATCTGAAGGTGTCACATATCTCCAAAAAGATGACTAAGTGTTCATTCGGATCGTCGTTGGCTAGTCCCCCAAACTGTACTGAATTTTGAATCATCTGTATGGTCCCAAGCTTGATCTCAAAAGAGTTTGTAGCAATCGCCGACATGGTGATACTTGATTGTAACTCAGTCACCTTGGGAGTGGCATAATCCCTTAATGCTTTCTGGTCTTCTGCAGCTATTGTTTCTACCTTATCAGAGTACTCGAAGTTTTCCCTCGTGTCTTTAATCCACTTACTTAGCCTTTGAAACCGTTTCTCAATGTCGTCCTCAAAAGGAAGCAAGTCTGGCTTCTTCGACCGAGTTTGCATAAACTAACTTCAAGAACCTGTCATAGGAAAGAACAAAACAAGACATAATTTGTTTAAGTAAAACTGAACTAATTAAACTGATATTGAAAATTATTAAAATCAATACTAGTCCCCGGCAACGGTGCCAAAAACTTGTTGGTGTAAAATCTAATTACGTACAATCACGTAAGTATACATGGTCAACAAGTAATATAAAGTAAGTAGTGTATCGTTCCCACGGATAATAGCAAAAAATTAATCAATTAACACAATTACCAGCTTTGTATTAACCCAATTTTATTAAACTACTTAGAATCAATGTTTATAACTAATAAAAACTAAAAATACTAATCAATTAACACAACTTAAAAACCGTAATTTCAAGCAAATAATGGAGAATTAGGCTTACAACTTCACTTTAAGTATCATTCCGATTATCACACCTTATTCCAGTTTAATTCACTATCTCAGTTTATTAATCAAGAATACTTATGTAGAATTAGCCATCTCTCAATGCACTAACACTATATCAACTTAAATCCACAAATTAGATAGAATTAAGCCAAACACCCTAATTAATTAATTCACTATATCTCTATGTGAGTTATAATTAAGAAGAGTTTAAATTCCAAGTTCTTACCAGATTACATGTGATGCTAGGTATATCTCTATCCTAACATAAATCAAGATTCTATTCAATCACAGAATTCAAGAACATATGCTATTGTGACTAGGTCTAGACTCATACATCATCTCTCGAATCCATACAAATCCACATAAAATTGGTGATCAAGCAATTCATAAATTAATATAAATCACAATATATAAACTGAATTAATAATTTATTAAACCTAAATCAAGGCATGATAATTGGCATTCAACACTAAAGATCCATTGCAAGCCTAAAAAGTAATTTAGTTCATAACTAATGAATTAAATAATGAATAAATAAAAGAAATCATCATCCCAATTACAAAAATTGAAATTAAAGAAGAATAGTAATACACCACCCTTCTCGCCCTTTAATTATGCAATATTCGTGAAAACACCTCCTTCCTTCGTTCCTCCAAGATTGTCCCTAAGTTCTGGCTCTCCAAGTGTAAATCAATTTTTGGATGTCTCTAGCTCTCCACCTTAGCGTAAGTTAATTCACTTCAATTGAACCAAATCCAATTCTAATACATCTCAAAGTCATCCCATAAGGAATTCTAATAAAAATCAAACTCCTAATTGAACCCAACAAGTTTTTAAACAAAGAACCCCAATTACTATGAAATAACTTCCTTAACATACTCCTAATATGACCTTGTTACATAAAGAAGTTATATCTCCCAACACAACTCTGTTTCCAGCAAAACAAAATAGCCCAACTTTTGACCCGTCCGACCGGCGCGCCCCGCGCCGGGTTCTTCACTAAAGTGGTGCGGCCCACGCTAGTACATCATTGTCTTCTTCGCATGCAGTGCACCCTGCGCCGTTACTGCAGTTTGTCCAAATTATGCTCGAGCTTTCTTCCAATACCAGCATTTTGATGTGCTCACTTAGTATCCTGCAACAAGAACAAAAACCCATCAAAGGCAACATGAAATACTCAAAAACTAACAATATATGAAGCTAAATAAAGATAAATCGTAGGTTAAAAACCTACTCATCACAACCCTAGAGGTAAACCTAGGAAATCCAGTTTTCAATCTAGAAGACAACCCCAAGATACTCAATTTAAGTTCCAGAGATAACCCCAAAAAAGTAAGTTCCAACCATGGAGACAACCCTGAGGCACTATGTTCCAACCCCGGAGACAACCCCGGGAGGTCAAGCACACATTAGAGACAACCCTGAGGACATTCAGCATCCACAGTAGCCTAATCTTAGAGATAACCCTGAGCAACGACTGCTACATCTGTGCAAAGCTGGAGATAACCCCGACGAGGGACAAAATCATCATTTTACCACATTGATACCACCTTCACGTTGTCTCAGCAACATTCAAACCAACACTTCTTACAAGGTGTCCCACAAGAACTATAGCTCAAATCTCGAGTGACTACTACACAAGAATGCACACCGGATAGAATTTAAAGACTTAGAGATCTGATTATGGACCCATCTTCCTGGTTTCGTACAACCTCTAATCCCATGTTATTGTGTAGTTCTCGACAATAACATTCCGAAAAGGTACAACACGCCTTAGTCGGATGCCCAGATTGAAAGTTATAAAGGTTTGAGTACAGAACGCATAGCCACAGTGTACGTACTTCGAGACGACAGGACCCACATGGCCCAGGACACCCCGGACAGCCGCAAGTGGACCCGTGGCTGCTGTGGGTAGACCCGCGACCATCTGGTTTTTAAATATGAGCTCTTACCAGCATTTGAAAAAAAAGAAAAAATGATAGAAAACTCTGTCCATTTCAGCATGTAAACAATTTTAGAGTGCTCTCTAAACTGAGTGATTCTTCTTTCTAAACACTTGTAAGCTCGTGTTTTGCAACATACTGAAATTTAACCAGTGGAAAACGAGTTTTCGTGTGTTTAAAACTATCTGAAGTCTTCTTGGCAGCCCATTGTAAGATTTTTTAGATTGTTAAGCTTTTCATTACTTCTATATATATATATATATATATATATATATATATATATATATATATATATATATATATATATATATATAACAGTTTTATCTGCTTTTATAATGTAGATACTTGTTCATTCAGCCTGAGGGCTAGATTTACCTAAATCTGGCTATTTCTCAATTTAACAGGTTCATGGTGACTAAACTGGAACCGTTGAAGCTGGAATAATTTAGATTTACTCAAATCTAATTATTTTTCTAGCTTTTGTACATATTACTTTTTCATGTGAGCCTAGGAATCATGTGATCACAGATTGAGCTTTTGAATCTAGATTTGATTCCCGTGCTGGACATTTTTAGCTGTAGCCAGCTTGTAAATTATCTACAGTGTCTGAATATGTGACGCCCCTAAATTCGAGTATCTTCCAACCCGGCAGATGGTGCTCCACTATACTAACATCCATACCATCATTCCATTGAAATACAACAAAATAAGAGTAAGTACTATATTCTTATTAAAATCAAAGTATAATCCCTCCCAGGTTCATAAACCGGTTACATCGTTCATTGTTCATAAGGTATAATACATACAAACTTACTAAACTATTACACAATGCCTAAGCATCCATCTTAGCTTTGCTATTATCTTTCTTGGCATTCTCCGTACGTTCACCTTTAACTGCAGTTATATAATTCACGCAAGAAGTGAGCATGACAGCTCAGCAAGTTTAATCAAGGATAACAGGAATACCACATTCGTGAATTATATAACAATTCCATCATAACTGAACAATAGTTATGAAGTATAATGAATCAATACTACCATACAGTATATAACATCAATTCCTAATGTATAGAATAGATTAGGAATTCTGAACCGGTCAATTAGACCATGAACAGTAAATTTTAGTTTTCATACTTGAAAAGGAGTCCACAACACTAAGGCCGTTCATCCGTATAACTTACGAGCACTTCTAGGTGATCAGCCTATAGTACTCTATGTTGATCAACACTACATTCATTAAACATATTTACGTTTAATATTTTTGGCAAACTCGCGTGCCCATCGAAATATCGATGAAAAATACTTTTGTTTGTTCATAGACAAACCTTACCTTCACATCTGTACCACTTACTTAGCATAGGATAGTGTTAACATTTCTATATAGAATGATATGGAAAATCATCAATCTATATCTTACGAATAGTCTAGCCGAGTTAAAATCTGGCATCGACCCTTGCTTTTAAAACAAAGCTTGCAATTCAGTTCAATGAATCACATAAAACTTGGCTAACTTAGAAGTTAGACAAGCGTTAAGAAAACTTGCCTTTCAGCGTCTTCAAATAACTTACTCAACTGACCACAGCCTTTACAGAATCTACATGATATATTCACATAGCACACCGTAATTAGCTATCAAACAACTATTCACATTGTTCCTACAAGCTTCTTTCTCTTCTATGTCTTTGTTAACATAATATCTTTATTAGAGTCAACATGACTTATTACCCTTCGTCCCGGTTTATCTCTCTATGGAGGTTTTATTAACCGGACTCAACTTCATTAATAAAGTATTACTTCGTTCATTTTACATATCTTGTTTACTTACATTAGACTCCTAAGTTTTATACCATATATCTTAATATAGGTAGTATAGGATTAGTCTTTATACATTCATTGAGTATATAAACTCAACTCCGATTGATCCCTAACCAACTAAAGTCTAAAGCATAACTTGGTCAACTTTTTCTTACTGCCGGCGCTGCGGCGCGACACCCCTTGCATAACATTGGCGTTGGGGTATGAGTTTGCAGAGTGCTCGGCCGAGTCTGGCGCTGCGGCGCCACCATTTCGTACTAGTTTTGGCGCTGCGGCGCTGAGTTTGTGCATCAGTTGACAAACCAGTTTTGGTTTTCTAACGAAACTCCCGGCTTCCTAATTTGTTCGTTTTACATCCGAATTGACCCATTCGAATTCCTACAAGTCAGGAATTACATCCTTTACGCGTTCATATAAGAATTCAACACTTTCAAATCCGTTAACTCATAATTCACTATTGAGTTCATTTTATATACGTTCGTAAAAGTTAATGAGCGTTCAATGCTTGTTTTCTTCGTTCTAAGTCGGAATCCGACGATTCTCGAACCCACAACTCTTAAACACCCTATCTCACGTGTTGAAATTGAAAACCAACGTTTTCAAGTCTCGCGGCAACTTTCGACTATAATTCCAGGATTTCTACGCTTTCGACGTTTAACGTCTATTTTCGTAAAATTCGCCATAACTTCATTACTAATGTTCTCTAAGCCAAATCACATGGAATACTCCATGCATTTCATATCTACATCCTAACCAAGCAAGATGCAATTACTAACGAATTGATAGAGTCCAATCGTTTATAAACGATCAATCTCAACTATCCATATTTTCATGGTTCAAAACTATTTCAAACCTTATTATTTTTATAACCTCATGACTTATAGAGATTGAATCTATGGTAAGTCATCTTTAATCCCTCATACGAGGCGTATACCATCCCTCTATGATTCTTCAATACAAAAGACAAATTAAAAAGAGATGGAGATGAAAGATAAGGATTATACCTTAAGAACTCTTGGAAATCTCTTGGAAGAATATAAGTTTAAAGCTTCCAAGTGTATGTTTTTACAAGTATAGCTCTCTTTTCTCTCCCAAATAATCTAAGTTGAGTCTTGGTAAAAACCTCAAATGAATCAACCTAGCTTCCTATTTATAGAATTTAGAATGGAGGGCAATTTAGACATTAAATCCCACCACCTTACTATTCATATGTGGTCACCAAGTAAGATACTTGGTGACCAAGCCTTATGCTTGGCTTGCACACCAAGGTGGTCGGCCCACCTCCCCTCTTGTGACCTCCCATGGGTTTCCCCATGGGTTTTACTCATTGGGTGACCCACCGGTTCGACCCACGGTTCGGTTTTAATGAATTGGGCTTAACTAATTAAACATTGGGCCTTGACTTGGACTTAACCCATCATCTCATTGGGCTTAGTCATTCAAATAATTGGGCTACTCATAATCCAATACAAATGAATTACTCATTGATACATTAGATTAATCCTATGATATGCATCGTATTCTACACGTACGATTCACGTATTCCTTTCGTGTACCATAAGTACAATAATCGTATTGCACCTCGTATTTACTCAACGTATTATACATAGGTACTAACTAGCACCACCAATTGTATAACACTTGAATAAAACCTAACGCCATTCCTTCTACGCATATTATTTCCTTCTCAGAAATCAATATACTCAACCCTTAGGTTTTAAGTCCGCAGGCGAAAACTTCATTTTTGCCATAAATGAAATATTATCAGATATTCCATCTCATCACGATATTCTATCATTACGCGTTTCTCGGAATTTCAAAATAATTCCTCGGACAGAAACGGATGAATAGTGTTTTTACGGAAACTTCTCAGAAAATAATTATTATCGTCTTGGAAATTCCAAACAACTATTTCTACCACGTAGCCAGAATACTAACCACGTTAGCACATTCTAGGTCATAGAACGACCTTCACATAGTTTACTCCACAAAGAATTCAATTAAATTCATTTAATTCACATAATCAAATAAAAATTTAATTGTAATAAAAATCTGATTTTCTCGGGCGTTACATTCTCTCCCACTTATAAGGATTCTGTCCCCAAAATCTTAGCTTATAATTACATAAACAAATGAGGAAAATCTTCCTTCATTTTACTTTCGAGCTCCCACGTTGCTTCAACATTGTGGTTTCTCCATAACACCTTCACTGAAGGTATGACCTTATTTCTTAAAACTTGTTCCTTCCTATCAATAATTTGAATTGGAAGTTCCTCATAGGACAAGTCCTTCTCTAACTGAATAGATTCATACTCTATCACGTGTTTATAGTCCGGTTTATAAGGACGTAAAACTAACACATAAAACACATTATGAACGTGTTCCATCTCTAGAGGTAAGGCTACTACGTAAGCTACCTCCCCTATCCTTTTTAAAATCTCAAAAGGTCCTACAAACCTTGGACTTAACTTCCCTTTCTTTCCAAAACATATTTTCCCCTTCCAAGGTGATACTTTCAGAAAAACAAAAGATCCTACATCGAATTCTCTATTCTCTTTGTGAGGATCTGCATACTTCCTCTGCCGGTCTTGAGCCGCAACTAATCGAGCACATATTAATTCTACCATGCCCGCCGTCTGCTGAACCATCTCTGGTCCCAACATCTGACGTTCACCCACCTCATCCCAACACAATGGAGTTCGACACTTCCTACCATACAACGCTTCGTAAGGCGGCATGCCTATACTAGCGTGAAAACTATTGTTGTACAAAAATTCTACTAATGGTAGAAATTCGTCCCAACTCCCTTTGAAATCCATAACGCAAGATCTTAACATATCTTCAAGCGTTTGAATTGTCCGCTCACTCTGACCATCCGTCTGAGGATGATACGCCGTACTCAATCTTAACTGCGCTCCCATTTGCTCTTGCAAACTTCTCCAAAAGTTCGATGTGAATCGTGGATCACGATCTGACACAATCGACACAGGCACTCCATGTCTGGAAATAATGTCCTTGACATACAGCTTAGCTAACTGATCTAAGTTATACCTAATTCCTATTGGTAGAAAATGAGCCGATTTCGTTAATCGATCCACTATCACCCAAATAGCATTGTATCCTTTTCTTGTTGTTGGAAGTCCCACCACAAAGTCCATCGTGATGTGCCCCCACTTCCACTCTGGAATTTCTAACGGTTGTAACAACCCGCTTGGTCGTTGATGTTCAGCCTTAACTTTTTGACAAGTTAAGCACTTACTAACATATTTCTGCTATCTCCCTCTTCATATTTGGCCAACAAAAGTTCCGACGAAGGTCTTGATACATCTTCGTACTACCGGGATGTATCGAGTAGCTCGAACTATGGGCCTCCATCATAATTTCTTCTTTTAATTCGGGATCATTAGGAACCCAAATTCTTCCCTTAAAACGAAGTAATCCCTCCTTATCGAGGTTATACTCAGTTTTTTCTTCGTTTTCTATCTTATTCAGCATCTGCTTGCACCCCTCATTGCTCAGTTGTACTCTCCTAACCCGCTCCACTATGGTAGGTTGGGTTTCCATGGAAAATAATAATTCTACCGATTCCCCCGGTAACTTAACTTCTAGTTCCATTTTTGCCATCGCTGTTACCAACTCATTCTGAGTTGTTAACATTGATAATTTCTCTCTACCCTTTCTACTTAGCGCATCCGCTACTACATTTGCTTTTCCCGGATGATATAAAATATCACAGTCATAATCTTTTATTAACTCCAACCACCTTCTCTGTCTCATGTTCAACTCCTTCTGTGTGAAGATATATTTCAGACTTTTGTGGTCCGTGTATATCTCAGATTTCTCACCATAAAGATAATGTCTCCATATCTTTAGGACAAAAACTACAGCTGCTAATTCCTTGTCATGAGTAGGATAAACCTTCTCATAATCCTTCAATTGGCGTGATGCATACGCAATGACCTTGCCATGCTGCATGAGCACGCAATCCAATCCTTTATTCAAAGCATAGCTATACACTACAAAATTCCCGATATCGTCTGGTAAGGACAATACCGGTGCCTCACTTAATCTCTTCTTTAATTCCTGAAAACTGTTCTCACATTTTTCAGTCCACACATACTTCACTGACTTTATTGTCAGATTGGTTAACGGAGTAGCTAATTTAGAAAAATCTGGAATGAACCTTCTATAGTATCCTGCTAACCCCAGAAAACTCCGAATCTCAGTCGGCGTCTTCGGTTGCTCCCATTCGTTTATTGCTTCTACTTTGGCCGGATCTACGGAAATGCCATCCTTATCAATAACATGCCCTAGAAACTGCACTCTCTCAAGCCAAAATTCACACTTTGAGAATTTCGCATATAACTTCTCCTTCCTTAGTGTTTCCAACACTATTCTTAAATGTTCCGTATGATCTTCTAGTGTCTTTGAATAGACTAGAATATCATCAATGAACACTACGACAAACTTGTCCAAATATTGTTTGAACACTCTGTTCATCATATCCATAAATGCGGCTGGCGCATTAGTCAACCCAAACGACATTACCAGAAACTCGTAGTGACCATAACGAGTTCTGAATGCGGTCTTAGGTATATCTTCCTTCCTCACCTTTAACTGATGATACCCCGTGCGCAAATCTATTTTAGAAAAATACTTTGCCCCTTTCAACTGATCAAATAGATCATCGATCCTGGGCAAAGGGTACCTATTCTTAATCGTTAATTTGTTCAACTCTCGATAGTCGATACAAAGTCTTAACGACCCATCCTTCTTCTTTACAAACAACACCGGTGCTCCCCAAGGAGACACGCTTGGTTGAATGTACTTCCTATCTAACAGTTCTTGTAATTAAACCATTAACTCCTTCATTTAAACTGGCGCCATTCGATATGGTGCCCTTGAAACTAGTGCCGTTCCCGGTAACAAATCAATTACAAATTCTACCTCCCTATCCGGTGGAATACCCAATAATTCCTCCGGAAATACATCCACAAACTCTTGCACAACTGGTATCTGATCCAAGGATGTCCCCACTCTTTGGGTATCCACCACATGGCATAGATAACCTACACACCCTTTTCTTAACATCTTCCTAGCTTGTGTCATAGACAGACAACAAGAGCGTCTCGGTGAATTACTACCGAAAAACACTACCTTGGTTTTCTTAGAAAGCCGAAGGTTTACACTTTTCCTATGGCAATCTATAATTGCCTCATGGTTCACCAACCAATCCATACCAAGAATTACATCAAATTCTTTTAGCCTTATCGGTACCAAATCTACCGATAACTTATTTCCCCTAATTTCTACGCAACAGTTCTTATGAATATGTTCAATGGGGATTATCTCCTCGTTTGCTACCTTAACGTCTAAAGGTGTAGGTAACTTCTCAGGGATTAACCCTAATCGTTTAGCAAATTCACATGCTATAAAAGAACAAGTGGCACCCGAGTCAAATAGCACATAAGCATTTATCTCATTGACCGAAATGATACATGCTACCACATCTGTTGATGCAACTGCATCTTGAACAGTCATATTAAACGTACGAGCCGAGGGTCTACCCACTAATGGTGTTGGTCCAGTAATGGCTAATTTACCACTACCAGAACTCTTATTCCCCTCTAAACCCTTCTTTGGGCAATTTCTTGCCATGTGGTCATTTGACCCACAGACAAAACACCCCCGATTCTTCTTAGGGTTAGGACAATTGGGTGACAAATGCCCCTCCTGCCCACAGTTATGGCATACTGCTTTCCCCTTTAAACAGACTCCCATGTGAGATTTTTCGCATGTCTTACATGCTTCTGTTCTCCTTTTGGGATCTCCCTGTTTTACCCCGGTATTCCCGGAATTAAAACCCTTCCTTTTTGGCAAGTTGCCGCTTCCGCTGGCAACTTTAGCCTTATTACTTCCTTCTATCTTACTCTTAATCTTCCGCTCTTTGTGGTACTGAGACAAGGCCTCACCACCACTTTCAGCTATTATCGCCTTTTCCAGAATGGTCCCATAGGAAGCACTCTGGAAAATTGATATTCTACTATAGAGCCAAGGTTTTAAGCCCTGCTCAAATCTGCGCGCCTACCTTTCCTCCGTATCCACCTGATGTGGAGCAAATCTCGCCAACTCATTAAATTTGGCGGCATATTGGGGAACACTCATATCCCCCTGCTTAAGTTCTAGGAACTTAATTTCCATCCTACCCTGCATGCAAGTAGGGAAATAGTTCTCGAAGAAAACCTTCTTAAACTGTTCCCACACAACAGCCTCTGTCCTAGCCCCACCATGGTGAGCTTCCCACCAGTAGTTGGCTTCTCCCTTCATCATGTAAGTCGCAAAAGAAGTCT
This sequence comes from Panax notoginseng, assembly GCA_016801055.1. NCBI lineage: Eukaryota > Viridiplantae > Streptophyta > Magnoliopsida > Apiales > Araliaceae > Panax > Panax notoginseng. The sequence continues at coordinate 120,464,789 of CM029017.1, forward strand.
TTTGCGCCTCACCTACATTGGTTATCACAAACGCCTTTTCAATTTTTCTAATCCATGTTTGGGCTTCTAGTGGATCCGTCGTTCCTCGGAACTCGGGAGGACCCATACTTTTAAAGTGCTTAAGGGTAGTTGTTCTTACTACCCCAGGAGCTACAGGAATCCCACCCCCACTTGGTTAAATGCAGCTGTTAATAAATTAACGAACTCTTGCATAGGGTTGTTAGGACCCCCTTGATTTTCATTATGAGACTCGGCCTCTTGGTTCCGTTCTCTCATTCTTGGCAGCATAATTCTGATTAAATAAATAAAGTTTCGTTATTATCTATTTAATTACTCGGTTATCATTTTAAATTCACAACAACCATTCATACCACACAAGCATGTTAAATAAAAACGTCATTATAGTAATATGCTTTCATAGTCAAAACTATTTACATCATGTTCCCTTAGCCAAAAGCTATCACATACTATCCCGCGATTGCCTTCTAAAAAAGTTGGGATTTACAAAAAGACTACCCTTAGTTATACAAAAGAGGATTTTACGTCACTACTTATATACAAAAAGTTCTAGCAACCTGCTAACACTGTCGAACAGCATTTTCATATTTCTGATTTGCTAGAATCGACACTATATCTCGACTTATGGTATGTCGAGTCTGCCCAGACTCAATAGAATAACAAGAAATTTTTAGCTTGAAATCCTCATGAGCGCATTCATGAATGTATGACATCCTAGCTATTTTCTGATCTTTCTCAACCAGTTTCTGTTTTAGCTTGAGGACCTCATCCTTATAGCTATGAGCCTTATCAGTCATAAGCACTTTTTCATCGTGCTCCGAATCAAAGTCTGCCTCTGCAGATTCTTTCACCTCATATAGGGCAGTTATCTTCTCCATCTGTGCCTCTACCTGAGTACGTAGGTGCACATTCCTATCCAACACCGCTAGATACAGTGCTCTAGTTGCATCCAAAGATGCTGGCTCCAGAGTAGGTAACGCCGTATTAATCGATGTCACCTCCATCTCCTCCTCCACATCTAATATCTCCTTAAGGTATGACGCTAATCCCATAGTCTCCTCAGAGTATTCCTCCTCGGAGATGTACTCCTCAATGTCTGAGTCTTCTAGTACAACTATCGGTACCTCCATCACTGGCATTAGTACTACCTCAACTTGGTTAACTTAGTCCTCACTTATCATTTCCACGTTTCTAAACATCAAGCTATCGGTTGACATCTACAAACACATAACACGTTGATTATTACATAATACACAATAGTATAAGCACAAATCATATTTAATATATTTAAGATTAATTTTCATCTTTTAATTCTTTCGATACTAAATTATCTCAATATCTTCTTAATTCAATAGACTTGAATTTCATTTCTCGGACTTTACCTTCCTTACAAGGTTATTAGCCTAAGGTTTTTTCCCCCCCCCCTTAAGTTTTATAACCTAAGGCTTTGATACCAACCTGTGACGCCCCCAAATTCGGGTATCTTCCAACCCGACAGATGGTGCTCCACCAAACTAACATCCATACCATCATTCCATTGAAATACAACAAAATGATAGTAAGTACTATATTCTTATTAAAATCAAAGTATAATCCTTCCCAGGTTCATAAACCGGTTACATCGTTCATTGTTCATAAGGTATAATACATACAAACTTACTAAACTATTACACAATGCCTAAGCATCCATCTTAGCTTTGCCCTTATCTTTCTTGGCATTCTCCGTACGTTCACCTTTAACTGCAGTTATATAATTCACGCAAGAAGTGAGCATGACAGCTCAACAAGTTTAATCAAGGATAACAGGAATACCACATTCGTGAATTATATAACAATTCCATCATAACTGAACAATAGTTATGAAGAATAATGAATCAATACTACCATACAGTATATAACATCAATTCCCAATGTATAGAATAGATTAGGAATTCTGAACCGGTCGATTAGACCATGAACAGTAAATTTCAGTTTTTATACTTGAAAAGGAGTCCACATCACTAAGGCCGTTCATCCGTATAACTTACGAGCACTTCTAGGTGATCAGCCTATAGTACTCTATGTTGATCAACACTACATTCATTAAACGTATTTACGTTTAATATTTTTGGCAAACTCGCGTGCCCATCGAAATATCGATGAAAAATACTTTTGTTTGTTCATAGACAAACCTTACCTTCACCTCCGTACCACTTACTTGGCATAGGATAGTGTTAACATTTCTATATAGAATGATATGGAAAATCATCAATCTATATCTTACGAATAGTCTAGCCGAGTTAAAATCTGGCATCGAACCTTGCTTTTAAAATAAAGCTTGCAATTCAGTTCAATGAATCACATAAAACTTGGCTAACTTAGAAGTTAGACAAGCGTTAAGAAAACTTGCCTTTCAGCATCTTAACTTACTCAACTGACCACAGCCTTTACAGAATCTACATGATATATTCACATAGCACACCGTAATTAGCTATCAAACAACTATTCACATTGTTCCTACAAGCTTCTTTCTCTTCTATATCTTTGTTAACATAATATCTTTATTAGAGTCAACATGACTTATTACCCTTCGTCCCGGTTTATCTCTCTATGGACGTTTTATTAACCAAATTCAACTTCATTAATAAAGTATTACTTCGTTCATTTTACATATCTTGTTTACTTACATTAGACTCCTAAGTTTTATACCATATATCTTAATATAGGTAGTATAGGATTCGTCTTTATACATTCATTGAGTATATAAACTCAACTCCGATTAATCCCTAACCAACTAAAGTCTAAAGCATAACTTGGTCAACTTTTTCTTACTGCCGGCGCTGCGACGCGGCACCCCTTGCATAACATTGGCGCTGGGGCGCGAGTTTGCAAAGTGCTCGGCCGAGTCTGGCGCTGCGGCGCCACCATTTCGTACTGGTTTTGGCGCTGTAGCGCCGAGTCTGTGCATCAGTTGACAAACCAGTTTTGGTTTTCTAACGAAACTTCTGGCTTACTAATTTGTTCGGTTTACATCCGAATTGAGCCATTCGAATTCCTACAAGTCAGGAATTACATCCTTTACGCGTTCATATAAGAATTCAACACTTTCGAATTCATTAACTCATAATTCACTATTGAGTTCATTTTATATACGTTCGTAAACGTTAATGAGCGTTCAATGCTTGTTTTCTTCGTTCTAAGTCAGAATCCGACGATTCTCGAACCCACAACTCTTAAACACCCAATCTCACGTGTTGACATTGAAAACCAACGTTTTCAAGTCTCACGGCAACTTTCGACTATAATTCCGGGATTTTTACGCTTTCGACGTTTAACGTCTATTTTCGTAAAATTCGTCATAACTTCATTACTAATGTTCTCTAAGCCAAATCACATGGAATACTCCATGGATTTTGCAAAACTCCAACTTTTATAAATAAAGTTGAATTTTCTATAAATATCATTTTTGAATATTATGGAGTTAATTTGATATAATGTTATAGTTGTGGGTAATATTTATAAATTTTGCAAAGTACGCAAGTTGTTATATAATATTCGATTGGTCGGGGAATATTCGTTTTAACAGGGAATATTCGTACAATGGCACAATCATTGGTGGATCCCACAACGGATTTATTGTCGGATTGAGAAAACGACAAAAATATTTTATTAAAAAAAACGGCGAAAGTTTTACCATTGATACTGTTGAACTACTCGGTAGTAAAAGTACAATAATACATGTGGTTACATAGTAATACACGGTATTGATTATTAATGCTTATGTGAGAAGTCACTCAGTTTGATTCAATTATTGTCAGTTAATAATATGAATTATTTAGCGATAATGACGTTTTGTTTTATTCGTATTATTAACGTAATAAAACAGAAACATCTTTTTATATAAAACAAAATACTTTATTAAAGTTATTATATAAATAGAATATATTATATTTTATTTAAAAGATTTTTCTTTAAATATGGATCGTCAGATTAAAGTAATCAATCTGGACCGTTCATGGATTAGTTACTATACATTCTATTTTTCTATAAATAGCAGCTCATTCCTTCATTATTTCTTACGAATTCACTGAACTCTAGAGAGAGAAACTATAGAGAGAAACTATAGAGAGAGAGAGAAGAAGAGTACTCTACTACTTAACTACTTCCTTATTTCAGCTCTTCTTTAAAACGGTAAGGGGTGTTATTCTTTCTTATTCATGAAGATAACTGTTGTTATTCCATTTCTTATTATTCTTTTGGAATAACCTGTATACGCGGTCTACCTTATACTTGGTGACATTCTTCTATTATTCTGTTGTAATATCTTGTCTGTGTGTTTTACACCGGACCTGGTTCTGTCTTTATTATTATTCTGTTGGAACATCCTGTCTGTGTGTTTTGACCTGGTTCCGTTTTACTGTGTGTTTTACACCGGACCTGGTTCCGTCTATTATTATTACCTTTATTTGTTAGAACATCCTGTCTGTGTGTTTTACACCGGACCTGGTTCCGTCTTTATTATTATTCTGTTGGAACATCCTGTCTGTGTGTTTTACACCGGACCTGGTTCCGTCTTTATTATTATTCTGTTGGAACATCCTGTCTGTGTGTTTTACACCGGACCTGGTTCCATCTTTATTATTATTCTGTTGGAATATCCTGTCTGTGCATTTTACGCCGGACCTGGTTCCATTATTTATTATTCTGTTGGAATAACCTGTCTGTGCGGTCTATCGCATGCATGGTGATTTCTTTTGTTATTCCATTCTTTATTATACTTAGTTGGTTAAGTTTTGACTTCTATACTCCATGAAATTTGTGGAATATCCCTGATAATTGCGTTTCATCCAGTATCTTTTCATGAAAATATTCTTCTAAGCATTCTTGAATTTTACTCCACAAAGCAGTATCATGTTGACAATTTGGACGTTGTTAATTCTTGGATAAATTAATTCTTGAATTTGTTTTATTGAATTCTTATATCATTGTCATCATCCTCATGTTTATAAAATGTTGAAAGTCATATATGGCCTGTAGTGCATAGATGGACTTGGTATGATTATAACCAGGGATTATGCGGTATAATCATGACCGTAATGTTACAAATGATGTGGTAAAAGTCCTTATTGGCCCGTAGTGCATTGATGGACAGTTGTTGGCATGATCATGACCATTAATGAATACACGAATATCCTTGGCCGTAGTGCAGGGGTGATTCGATGATGTGGATTATTTTATTAAGCTGAGTCCCAGCGATCACAGTGTTGAAAAACCTTTTAAATCATAAAAGATAGTAGAGTTTATTTTCTACTTGTCTCTTTTAACGGATTGCTTGTTCCGCTGCAGTTAAACTTGATGTCTATTATATTTTATCAGTTTAACATTATTGAAGGCTAATGATAATTTATTCTGCATTATCTTAGTCATAATATTTCTTACTGGGCTAGTTGAGCTCACCCTTTCTTTCACTGTTCTCTTCAGGAAATGAAAACGTAGCTGGGGCAAGTCGGGGGATGGAGTTATGGTCCGAATGATAGTATTAGTTAGTAGTCCTCACTTTTGAGTATGAATACTCTCTAGAAGATAATTTTTGTATTCAAACTCACAGTTTATGTTTTGTCGTATTGTACACGACAGTTGTATTAGTAAGTTGTATTTGTATGCTGTACTATGTATCTAACGACCCAAGATGGGTGATGTATACCTAATTTTTGGGGCGTCACAGTTGGTATCAGAGCTTAGGGATATGATCCCTGGCTAAGATGTGAGAATAGAACTAGGAGGGGAGAGACGGGGAATTCCTTCGCTAGTATGACCTACCTAAGTTTATTTGCATGGTATTTAATTGGTCGGTCATAATATAAGGATAATATATGACATATCAATTAACTTTTATTTTGTGGCAGTATCTGAAAATGGCATCTGAGAATGTTGAGAATAGCAATGGAGCACAGGCGACTGTTGATTCACCACATATTAATAATCAGGATAATGTGCATCAGGAAGGTGACAATCCTCATGCAAACAACAACACTGACCAGATGATGAATGATGGAATGTTCAGAAACTTTATGCAGTTCATGCAACAGCAGGCGAGAGCGGCTCCTGTCCAAAATATAGGTGGAAACACTGAAAACTCTCGGACGGTCACCGCTAAACAGTTCAAGGAGCTGGGACCACCAGAGTTTAAGGGAGAGCCAAAACCACTTATAGCATAAACATGGATAAAGTAGATTACCAAGATATTTGATGTCTTGGGATGCTCCGAGGAGCAAAAGGTTCCCTTTGCCGCCTTTATGTTGCGAGGAGAGGCATATTACTGGTGGGAATCGATTAAGCGTACTCAACCTGCCGCACTAAAGATGTCTTGGGAGAAGTTCCAAGAGCTGTTCAATGACAAATACTTTCCCGAAAGTGTTCGTCACATGAAGGAGGTGGAGTTCATCAAATTGGAGCAGAATAATATGACCGTGTCGCAGTATGAGGCTAAATTTGCTGAGTTGTCCCGGTTTGCATCCCACTTGGTGGATAATGAAGTGCGAAAGACGCGAATGTTTTTGCGAGGTTTGAAACCTGAGATACGTCAACATCTTATTTCTCATAAACTGTGTTTGTATTCAGATGTTGTGAATAGGGCTCAGTTAGTGGAGCGCGATAATGAGTCAACGCAACCAAAAGAGAGCAGTCGGCAAAATGATAATACTAGTGAGAGCAGTCATCGAATCGGTGACAACAAGCGTGGAGGGAATCAACATGCCAGAAATGGTAACCACTTCGGTGGTAATCAGGGCCAAAACAATAAGAATGGTCCTTTCAAGAAGAGGAGATTCAACAATGATGGAAAGACGTCAGCACCAGCACCCGTTGTTAAGGAAGGAGAACGACCACCTATCATATGTTTCAAATGCGGAGGGGAGGGGCACATCAGTCCAAACTGCGCGATGCCGTCTAAAGCATGTTATAATTGTGGAAGAAAAGGTCATTTAGCTTGATTTTGTCGTTTACCAAAAACAAGTTCAGCCAAGATGGAGACACCAAAGGCCGTCCCAGAAAAGTCAAAACCGATAGTGCAAGGGAGAGCGTTTGTTGTGACCTCCCAGAAAGCAAGGAACCCGAATGAGGTCATCACGGGTAAGCTTATCATAAACTCTAACGAAGTCTATACTTTATTTGATATCGGTTCTACCCATTCTTTTATTTCTCCTACTTGTGCTCATCGATTAAATTTGACTCCGGAAAAATTAGACTTTGATTTATCTGTTGAAACTCCATTGGGAGAAACCTTCATTACAACCACGGTTTTTAAGTCTTGTTTGGTTCAAGTTGGTACCCACACATTACCTGTCGATCTGATTTCATTAAAAATACTTGCATTTGACGTGATTCTAGGGATTGATTGGTTAACTACTCATCATGCAAAAATTGATTGCTTTCGTAAGGTTGTTAGCTTTCATATTCCTAATCGACCTATTATGCGAATTCAAGCAACCAAACCATTAAAATCAATCAATGTCATCTCAAGCCATAAAGCTATTCGTTTATTGAAAAACGAATGTCAAGCTTTCTTAGCTCATGTCACGGATCTAAACAAAAATACGTCAGTTTTGAATGATATTTCTATTGTTAATAAATTCCCTGACGTATTCCTTAAAGAACTTCCTGGCCTACCCCCAGAGCGTGAAATTGAATTTTGTATCGACCTTGAACCCGGTACAAAACCCATTTTTAAAGCCCCATATCGAATGGCTCCTATTGAACTTCAGGAGTTAAAGATCCAACTACAGGAATTGTTAGACATTGGCTTTATTCATCCTAGTACTTCTCCTTGGGGTGCTCCTGTGCTATTCGTGAAGAAGAAAGATGGAAGTATGCGACTTTGTATTGATTATCGGGAGTTGAATCATGTCACCATCGAAAACAGGTACCCATTGCCACGTATTGATGACCTGTATGACCAGTTGTAAGGAGCACAATTTGTGACACCCCCAAATCCTGGTACTCCATTTCCTCAAGATTTGGTGTTCACGCAATCAAAACATTCATTTCTAACTACCCAATTATAATAAAATTGAATAAATAAAACCTGCCCATACAGGACTAAATTTAAATAAATCTCCCAGGTTATCTAACCTTTACAAACATTCATTCATTCATGCGGAATAATTAAAATAACATTCATTACAATCTTTAAACAAGTCTGAAAATAAACTATTCAATCTATTACAGGTCTTCAGCATTGTTTCATCTTTCCTTTCCCTTTACTGGTGCTAGGTACATCACCAGTTTCAACCTTAACTGTAAGAAAGTTTACAGGCAAGAGTGAGCAAACAAAGCCCACTTGAAATAATAATAGATAAATCATTTAACTTTACATCATTTGCCAATATTAAGTTTAATAGAACTGAACAATAAATTCTATTACTTTCTGAAAACTTTAACATTTACTGAGGGTCTAATGACCACGAATCATGTCCACCGTTATAAGTAATCTTTCAACTTAAACTTTAACAGTCATAAGACTATAAGGACTTCACGTACTTAGGGGGATCAACCCTTCGTACAATGTATTGTGCACAACCATTTCAACGCTAAGCGTAACCTCTTATAAAAGAGTTGTTCTTCTCAGTATTTAGAATACAAGTCCGTACCAAAGTGAGTTTGGTTTGGATACATCATGGGGTAATTTAGAATTCAATGGTAATCAACTAGGGTTTAGTTGATTACAAACGACATAACTGTATACTATGGAATAATCATAGTTTAATTGATGTTTATAGATTGACATCATGCTTTAGGGATAATCTAATAGCATACAATTTGAATAATTATAACCTACCTTGCTTGAACAATAATAAGACAAGGTTAATTGAATAATAAACATCCACAACATGTATATAATTGTACATGCTAAACAACAAATTAAGTACAAGAATAACTTGCTCCAAATAAATTTACACCATTATATGACAATCAAAATTGAAACAATAATTAGTTCGATAACACCAATGATTAGAAAACTTATACAATAAGGAACTTGCTAAATATCAAAAGTTAAGACTTAGAAACTTGCTCAATGTAAAATGTAGGTTTAGGAAACTTGCCTTTAGCACAAGCTACACTTTTACCACTTGAATTGATACACTAAACATATGTCATATTGACATAATTAGTCCTAACCAACATTGTACATTTATATAAACAATTACATTCATCATATGGGTTGAATTACCCATTCACATAATCAATTATATTTCAGGTAGATAATACTTAATAACATGATATTTCATAGTCTAATAATACTGAAATTATCATTTAACATTATTATAATAAATACATAACATTTATTTTCAAGTTTTGTACATTTAAACAAAACTGTCAGACAGTTCTGCCAAGCCGCGCCGCGGTGCCACAGTTTGTACTGTGGCTCGCGCTGCGGCGTTGAGTCGGCGCTGCGGCTCAGCGATTATACTATAAGCCGGCGCTGCGGCGCAGTGATTGTGCAATAGGCCGCTTACGTCATGGTGATGGCGCTGCGGTGCCAGCAATGAACTGCTGAGCCGCGCCGCGGCGCGAACTGTCAGCGTCGACTGACAGCTTCGGCAACCATGAAAGAAAAAGCCAAATTGGCCAAAAAGCTTGAATCTAATAGACTGATTACCATGAAAATTGCATATAGACATCATATAAACATATTGTGAGTACTCCTAACATGTTTCTATCCATCAATTAGCATAAACATCAATTATACAACATCCAATTTCATTGTTTTTGGCAAAACTCCATATTTTGATATTTTCCATGAAAATTAACACTGTGACTTTGTTATTAAATCAAAATAGAAATTTTTACACATCATGATTATGATTCTACATACTCTAGCAATTCTAACAGTCAATTTATCAATACCACAACCAATTAGACCTTAATTTCTATTTTAACTAAAGCCATATTCTTACATAAAAACTCTCTATAAAATATTTTCTTCATAAATTACATACTTACATGAATTAATTTCTCTATGATCATGCATAACTCATGAAACACATATACAATTGATAATCATACAAAATTATAATCACAACGACAAAATTTCGTTTATAAAATTTTTCACAGAGACTTTTTGGGAAGAAGAAAAATTTTAGAGTTTTACAAAAGAAAAGATGGCCTACCTTGGATTATAAAGAAGATGATGACTCTAACTCTTTGATTATCAAGCTTTTCTCCAAAACCTATAAAAACTCTCAATTCTCTCTAGTTTCTTCTTACTTTTTCTTCTTTTCTTCTTCTTCTTCCTCTGAGTTTTCTCTTTTTCTCCTTTCTCTCTCTTCTATCTTACGTATAATATTATAACGTAATAATAATAATAACATATATTAATGATATAATATAAGTACTGATATAAATATATCAGTTATAGGAGTTTTAAAATTTAAAAGCCAAAAGGCTTGTTTGGCTAGTCTAAATAAAAATAATCTATTAATCCTTACTCCTTGTTTGGTAAATTGAATTAAAACATAATAGATTAATCCTTATACCTTGTTTGCTAAAATCCTAATAGATTAAAGACTTATTATACAATAAGGTATGTTTGGCAAAACTAAATTAAACTCTTTTAATTTATTTTAATAACTCATTTATAATAAGGTTATTAATCACACATTCATTTAATTAAATAAATCAATTAAAATATTAATCTATTAAATTGCTTTAACACATAAATAATTATAATTTCTTTTATAATTATAATTTCATTTAACCAACTAATATTTTAAACTACAATTTCTCATTTAAAATATTATTATTTATTTAAAACCACTATAAGCTCTCTAGCTTATTAATTAAATTAATTATTATAAATCTCATAACAACTAATTTATTTAACTCCTTAATTAATTACACAACAAATAATTAATTAAATCACATCAATTCCAACTGCCATAATTCGATAAATATTTAATATTGCCAATAAATATTTAATATCTACTATTTAATTATTTATTCAACAAATAATTAAATAAACTACATCACTCAAATTAAACAATTAATTATTCAATCAATAAACCTATCCATTAAATATTTATATAAATCAATAAATATTTATTATAATAATTTAAAATTATAGAATGTTACACAATTCTTTTCAAAGATCGATCTTCGTTCTGGATATCATCAGCTGAAGGTTAGAACTGAGGATATTCCAAAGACGACTTTCAGAACTCGGTACGGGCATTATGAATTCCTAGTCATGTCCTTTGGATTGACTAATGCTCCTGCTGCCTTCATGGATATGATGAACCGGGTATTCAATGAATATTTGGATCACTTTGTGGTCGTCTTTATTGATGACATCCTTATTTATTCCAAAAATCGTGAAGATCATGAGCAACACTTGAGGCTGGTACTCCAAAAGCTTCGTGAATACAAGCTTTATGCCAAGTTGAAGAAATACGAGTTCTGGCTGGAGGAGGTAGCATTCCTTGGGCACGTAGTATCAAGTCGTGGAATATCGGTTGACCCGGCAAAGATTGAAGCTATTCAAAGCTGGGAGCAACCTAAATCAGTGACCGAAGTACGTAGTTTTCTTGGTTTAGCTGGTTATTATCGGAGATTCGTGGAAGGATTTTCTCGAATCGCTACTCCATTAACTCAGCTGACTCGGAAAGATACAAAGTTCGGTTAGAGTGAAGAATGTGAGCAGAGTTTTCAGCACCTATTCTAACAATACCATCTGGCTCGGAGGGATTTGTCATCTACAGTGATGCTTCGAGTAAAGGGTTGGGATGCGTTCTCATGCAACATGGAAAAGTCATAGCCTATGCATCAAGACAACTCAAGGAATATGAGAGGAATTATCCTACTCATGATCTAGAGTTGGCAGCTGTTGTCTTTGCACTTAAAATTTGGAGGCATTACTTGTATGGGAAGAAGGTGGAGATCTTTACGGATCATAAAAGCCTCAAATATTTCTTCACTCAAAAGGAACTCAACATGCGACAACGACGTTGGCTTGAACTGTTGAAAGATTATGATCATACCATTCAATACCATCCTAGAAAAGCGAACGTGGTAGCTGACGCATTGAGTAGAAGATCATATGCAAGTACGAGTGCAATATTGTCAACACAAAGCCCCATTTTGTGTGACTTGCAAAGGATGGAGATAGAGTTTAAGACTCCAGGAACCCATGTGATGATGGCGAATATACGAGTAGAACCAACTTTAATCGATAAAGTTAAAGCTGCTCAAGCTACAGACCTGGAGCTGATGCGTATGAGGAAGAAAGTGCAAGAAGGTGCTATGCCGGAAGCAAGAATCGATGAAGAAGGAATACTTCGAGTCAACTCCAGACTTTGTGTTCCTAACAACCCTGATTTAAAGTATGAAATTATGATGGAGGCGCACAACACACCGTTTGCAATCCATCCTGGAAGTACCAAAATGTATCATGATCTTCGTCATACATTTTGGTGGAGCAATATGAAGAGAGAGAGCGTTGTTTATCTCAAGGTGTTTAACTTGTCAACGAGTCAAAGCGGAGCATCAAGTACCAAAAGGTCCATTGCAACCACTTGAAATTTCAAAAAATGGAAGTGGGAGCACATTACCATGGATTTCGTTACCGGTCTTCCTAAGGTTTCTCAAGGTATTGATGCGATTTGGGTCATTGTGGATAGATTGACCAAGTCTGCCCATTTCTTACCAATACGAGAAACTTATACACTTGAACGTCTTGCTCGTGTGTACATAAACGAGATTGTAAGACTGCATGGTATGCCAGTATCCATAGTTTCTGATCGAGACCCAAGCTTTACTTCACGATTTTGGGTTAGTTTACAAAAAGCTATGGGCATAGATTTACGATTTAGTTTGGCATATCATCCTCAGACGGACGGACAATCAGAGAGGACTATTCAAACTCTAGAAGATTTATTAAGACTCTATGTCTTTGACTTCAAGGGAAGTTGGGACAAGTTCTTACCATTGGTGGAGTTTTCCTACAACAACAGTTATCAAGCAAGTATTGACATGGCTCCATTCGAAGCATTGTATGGAAGAAAATGTCGTTCTCCAGTATGCTGGGATGAGGTGGGTGAAGCAACGTTGTTGGGACCGGAGTTGGTACGTATGACTACATAAAAGATTCAAACGATCCAACAACGTATAAAAACCTCACAAGATCGACAAAAGAGTTATGCTGATCTTCATCGAAAGGACGTGTAATTTGATGTAGGAGATCATGTGTTCTTACGTGTTGCTCCATGGAAAGGAGTTACGAGATTTGGAAAGAGAGGAAAGCTCAATCCTCGATTCATCGGTCCATTTTTAATCCTCGATCGAGTAGGAGCTGTGGCTTATAGACTCGCTTTACCGCCAAGTATGTCTCGTGTTCATAACGTTTTTCACATATCCATGTTACGCAAATATGTGGAAGACCCGAACCACATTATTGAGTTAGAACCGGACGAAATAGCAGAAGATTTGACGTATGAAGAAGTTCCTGTTCAAATCTTGGATAAGAAGGAACATATTCTACGCTCCAAGGTTATACCTCAAGTCAAAGTTTTGTGGAGAAACCACGATGTTGAGGAAATGACTTGGGAGTTAGAATCTGAAATGAAATCAAGGTATCCTTACATCTTCGACATACCAGGTACGTACCCTAATTTCGAGGGCGAATTTCATAAGAAGGGGAGGTTGTAAGACCCCAACTTTTATAAATAAAGATGAATTTTCTATAAATATCATTTTGTGAATATTATGGAGTTAATTTTATATAATGTTATAGTTGTGGGTAATATTTATAAATTTTGTAAAATACGCAAGTTGTTATATAATATTCGATTGGTCGGGGAATATTCGTTTTAACAGGGAATATTCGTACAACGGCACAATCATTGGTGGACCCCACAACGGAATTATTGTCGGATTGAGAAAACGACAAAAATATTTTATTAAAAATAACGGCGGAAGTTTTACCATTGATACTGTTGAACTACTCGGTAGTAAAAGTACAGTAATACGTGTGGTTGCATAGTAACACACGTTATTGATTATTAATGCTTATGTGAGAAGTCACTCAGTTTGATTCAATTATTGTCAGTTAATAATATGAATTATTTAGCGATAATGACGTTTTATTTTATTCGTATTATTAACGTAATAAAACAGAAACATCTTTTTATATAAAACAAAATACTTTATTAAAGTTATTCTATAAATAGAATATATTATATTTTATTTAAATGATTTTTCTTTAAATATGGACCGTCAGATTAAAGTAATCAATCTGGATCGTTCATTGATTAGTTACTATGCATTCTATTTTTCTATAAATAGCAGCTCATTCCTTCATTATTTCTTACGAATTCACTAAACTCTAGAGAGAAAAACTATAGAGAGAAACTATAGAGAGAGAGAAGAAGAGTATTCTACTACTTAACTACTTTCTTATTTCAGCTCTTCTTTAAAATGGTAAGGGTGTTATTCTTTCTTATTCATGAAGAGAACTGTTGTTATTCCATTTCTTATTATTCTATTGGAATAACCTGTATATGCGGTCTACCCTATAATTGGTGACATTCTTCTATTATTCTGTTGGAATATCTTGTCTGTGTGTTTTACACCGGACCTGGTTCCGTCTTTATTATTATTCTGTTGGAACATCCTGTCTGTGTGTTTTACACCGGACCTGGTTCCGTCTTTATTATTATTCTGTTGGAACATCCTGTATGTGTGTTTTACACCGGACCTGGTTCCGTCTTTATTATTATTCTGTTGGAACATCATGTCTGTGTGTTTTACACCGGACCTGGATCCGTCTTTATTATTATTCTGTTGGAATATCCCGTCTGTGCGTTTTACGCCGGACCTGGTTCCATTATTTATTATTCTGTTGGAATAACCTGTCTGTGCGGTCTATCGCATGCATGGTGATTTCTTTTGTTATTCCATTCTTTATTATACTCAGTTGGTTAAGTTTTGACTTCTTTACTCCATGAAATTTGTGGAATATCCTTGATAATTGCGTTTCATCCAGTATCTTTTCATGAAAATATTCTTCTAAGCATTCTTGAATTTTACTCCACAAAGCAGTATCATGTTGACAATTTGGACGTTGTTAATTCTTGGATAAATTAATTCTTGAACTTGTTTTATCGAATTCTTATATCATTGTCATCATCCTCATGTTTATAAAATGTTAAAAGCCATATGTGGCCTGTAGTGCATAGATGGACTTGGTATGATTATGACCAGGGATTATTTGGTATAATCATGACCGTAATGTTACAAACGATGTGGTAAAAGTCCTCATTGGCCTGTAGTGCATTGATGGACAATTGTTGGCATGATCATGACCATTAATGAATACACGAATATCCTTGGCCGTAGTGCAGGGGTGATTCGATGATGTGGATTATTTTATTAAGCTGAGTCCCAGCGATCACAGTGTTGAAAAACCTTTTAAATCATAAAAGATAGTAGAGTTTATTTTCTACTTGACTCTTTTAATGGATTGCTTGTTCCGCTGCAGTTAAACTTGATGTCTATTATATTTTATCAGTTTAACATTGTTGAAGGCTAATGATAATTTATTCTGCATTATCTTAGTCATAATATTTCTTACTGGGCTAGTTGAGCTCACCCTTTCTTTCACTGTTTTCTTCAGGAAATGAGAACGTAGCTGGGGCAAGTCGAGGAACGGAGTGATGGTCCGAATGATAGTATTAGTTAGTAGTCCTCACTATTCTATGTAATAGTGTGTTAATAAATGTAATTAGGACTCCTTTTGAGTATGAATACTCTCTAGAAGATAATATTTGTATTCAAACTCACAGTTTATGTTTTGTCGTATTGTACACGACAGTTGTATTAGTAAGTTGTATTTGTATGCTGTATTATGTATCTGACGACCCAAGATGGGTGATGTATACCTAATTTTGGGGGCATCACAAATTTCATATCTACATCCTAACCAAACAAGATGCAATTACTAACGGATTGATAGAGTCCAATCGTTTATAAACGATCAATCTCAACTATCCATATTTTCATGGTTCAAAACTATTTCAAACCTTATTATTTTTATAACCTCGTGACTTATAGAGATTGAATCTATGGTAAGTCATCTTTAATCCCTCATACGAGGCGTATACCATCCCTCTATGATTCTTCAATACAAAAGACAAATCAAAAAGAGATGGAGATGGAAGATAAGGATTATACCTTAAGAACTCTTGGAAATCTCTTGGAAGAATATAAGTTTAAAGCTTCCAAGTGTATGTTTTTGCAAGTATAGCTCTCTTTTCTCTCCCAAATAATCTAAGTTGAGTCTTGGTAAAAACCTCAAATGAATCAACCTAGCTTCCTATTTATAGAATTTAGAATGGAGGGCAATTTAGACATTAAATCCCACCTCCTTACTATTCATGTGTGGTCACCAAGTAAGATACTTGGTGACCAAGCCTTATGCTTGGCTTGCACACCAAGGTGGCCGGCCCACCTCCCCTCTTGTGACCTCCCATGGGTTGCCCCATGGGTTTTACCCATTGGGTGACCCACCGGTTCGACCCACGGTTCGGTTTTAATGAATTGGGCTTAACTAATTAAACATTGGGCCTTGACTTGGACTTAACCCATCATCTCATTGGGCTTAGTCATTCAACTAATTGGGCTACTCATAATCCAATACAAATGAATTACTCATTGATACATTAGATTAATCCTATGATATGCATCGTATTCTACACGTACGATTCACATATTCCTTTCGTATACCATAAGTACAATAATCGTATTGTACCTCGTATTTACTCAACGTATTATACATAGGTACTAACTAGCACCACCAATTGTATAACACTTGAATAAAACCTAACGCCATTCCTTCTACGCATATTATTTCCTTCTCGGAAATCAATATACTCAACCCTTGGGTTTTAAGTCCGCAGGCGAAAACTTCGTTTTTGCCATAAATGAAATATTATCAGATATTCCATCTCATCGCGATATTCTATCATTACGCGTTTCTCAGAATTTCAAAATAATTCCTCGGATAGAAACGGATGAATAGTATTTTTACGGAAACTTCTCAGAAAATAATTATTATCGTCTTGGAAATTCCAAACAACTATTTCTACCACGTAGCCAGAATACTAACCACGTTAGCACATTCTAGGTCATAGAACGACCTTCACATAGTTTACTTCACAAAGAATTCAATTAAATTCATTTAATTCACATAATCAAATAAAAATTTAATTGTAATAAAAATCCGATTTTCTCGGGCGTTACAGAATATCCTTAGATGGCTCTCATGCCCATAAGGAGTTCGGCACTGCTATGTATCTTATTTTCTCGAAGATGCTTCGCATCTCGATAATAAAAGCAAACAAATCGAACACAATAATAAAATAGAAGTATAAAAGGCCTCAATTACTATTGAGCACAAGGGCTTGAAAAACCTATTTTACAAAACATCATTGCTATATCTTGTTAAAATTAAACTTTTATAGAAAAGTCAAACCCTTTGTATATAGGTGCAAACGAGGCATATCACTACTTCCAAACAATTGCACATAGACCTAGCCCACACACACATACGCAGAGAAAAGTTTTAAATGAAAAGTGGTGGTAACCGTGTTATCACTAAAGTCGGGGGGTGCCTAACACCTTCCCTCCGATTAATTAAACCCCCGGACCCTAACGAATTTTGGTTTCCCAAACAAAATAAATAGTGTCATATCGCTATGTCTTTGTGCAAACCTTTCTTCGGTTGAGTTGGTGCAACCATTTAAAAATAACCAACTGACGACTCTTACAGTCAAATCGTCGACATATACATGTCGAACCTTTTCAAACTTGTTTTTTCAAAAAAATCTCACCTAACATGAGAACACCAAAAAATAAGAACAGAAAGGGACAAATAAAAATTTCGACGTCGACAGGTTCAGTTGTAGCCAACTTGTAAATTATCTACGGTGCCTGAATATCCTTAGATGGCTCTTATGCCCACAAGGAGTTCGGCATTGCTATGTATCTTATTTTCTCGAAGATACTTCGCATCTCAAAAATAAAAGCAAACAAACCGAACACAATAATAAAATGGAAGTATCAAAGGCCTCAATTACTATTAAGCACAAGGGTTTGAAAAACCTGTTTTACAAAATATCATTGCTATATCTTGTTAAAATTTAACTTTTATACAAAAGTCAAACCCTTTGTATATAGGTGCAAACGAGGCATAACACTACTTCTAAATAACTGCACATAGACCTAGACCACACACACACATATGCAGATAAAAGTTTTAAATGAAAAGTGGCAGAAACCGTGTTATCACGAAAGTCGGTGGGTTCCTAACACCTTCCCTCTGCTTAATCAAGCCCTCAGACCCGAACAAATTTATGTTTCCTAGACCAATTAAATAGTGTCATATCGCTAGGTCTTTGTGCAAACCTTTCCTTGGTTGAGTTGCTGGAACCATTTAAAAATAACCAACTTGCGACTCTTACAGTCAAATCGTTGACATATACATGTTGGACCTTTCCAAACTTGTTTTTTCAAACAAATCTCACCTAACATGAGAACACAAAAAAAATAAGAACATAAAGGGACAAATAAAAATCCCGACGTCGATAGACATGAGGAGCTCTCAGATTACAGGAGATGGATGCGAAGAATTTTCCCAACTCATCAACTTGGACACCGTGAAACGGTACTATGTCTAAAGTTACCTACAAACCACCATCCTAGTTCTGGATCATCAGATCCATCAGTTAATTCAAGTTTTCAAAACCTTTCTCACTACATACATTTTTTAACCTTTTTACGCTAGGTTAGAAAAATATACAACTTTCATCACATCAGTTTGTCCCATCGAGGACGAACTATGCAGACCTGATCTCCCTAAAAGACGGGAGTACGTAGGCAGTCATTTTTAACGTCTATTTTCGTAAAATTCGTCATAACTTCATTACTAATGTTCTCTAAGCCAAATCACATGGAATACTCCATGGATTTTGCAAAACCCCAACTTTTATAAATAAAGTTGAATTTTCTATAAATATCATTTTTGAATATTATGGAGTTAATTTGATATAATGTTATAGTTGTGGGTAATATTTATAAATTTTGCAAAGTACGCAAGTTGTTATATAATATTCGATTGGTCGGGGAATATTCGTTTTAACAGGAAATATTCGTACAATGGTACAATCATTGGTGGACCCCACAACGGATTTATTGTCGGATTGAGAAAACGACAAAAATATTTTATTAAAAATAACGGCGAAAGTTTTACCATTGATACTGTTGAACTACTCGGTAGTAAAAGTACAATAATACATGTGGTTACATAGTAACACACGGTATTGATTATTAATGCTTATGTGAGAAGTCACTCAGTTTGATTCAATTATTGTCAGTTAATAATATGAATTATTTAGCGATAATGACGTTTTGTTTTATTCGTATTATTAACGTAATAAAACAGAAACATCTTTTTATATAAAACAAAATACTTTATTAAAGTTATTCTATAAATATAATATATTATATTTTATTTAAAAGATTTTTCTTTAAATATGGATCGTCAGATTAAAGTAATCAATCTGGACCGTTCATGGATTAGTTACTATGCATTCTATTTTTCTATAAATAGCGGCTCATTCCTTCATTATTTCTTACGAATTCACTGAACTCTAGAGAGAGAAACTATAGAGAGAAACTATAGAGAGAGAGAAGAAGAGTACTCTACTACTTAACTACTTCCTTATTTCAGCTCTTCTTTAAAACGGTAAGGGGTGTTATTCTTTCTTATTCATGAAGATAACTGTTGTTATTCCATTTCTTATTATTCTTTTGGAATAACCTGTATACGCGGTCTACCTTATACTTGGTGACATTCTTCTATTATTCTGTTGTAATATCTTGTCTGTGTGTTTTACACCGGACCTGGTTCTGTCTTTATTATTATTCTGTTGGAACATCCTGTCTGTGTGTTTTACACCGGACCTGGTTCCGTCTTTATTATTATTCTGTTGGAACATCCTTTCTGTGTGGTTTACACCGGACCTGGTTCCGTCTTTATTATTATTCTGTTGGAACATCCTGTCTGTGTGGTTTACACCGGACCTGGTTCCGTCTTTATTATTATTCTGTTGGAACATCCTGTCTGTGTGTTTTACACCGGACCTGGTTCCATCTTTATTATTATTCTGTTGGAATATCCTGTCTGTGCATTTTACGCCGGACCTGGTTCCATTATTTATTATTCTGTTGGAATAACCTGTCTGTGTGGTCTATCGCATGCATGATGATTTCTTTTGTTATTCCATTCTTTATTATACTTAGTTGGTTAAGTTTTGACTTCTATACTCCATGAAATTTGTGGAATATCCCTGATAATTGCGTTTCATCCAGTATCTTTTCATGAAAATATTCTTCTAAGCATTCTTGAATTTTACTCCACAAAGCAGTATCATGTTGACAATTTGGACATTGTTAATTCTTGGATAAATTAATTCTTGAATTTGTTTTATTGAATTCTTATATCATTGTCATCATCCTCATGTTTATAAAATGTTGAAAGTCATATATGGCCTGTAGTGCATAGATGGACTTGGTATGATTATAACCAGGGATTATTCGGTATAATCATGATCGTAATGTTACAAATGATGTGGTAAAAGTCCTTATTGGCCCGTAGTGCATTGATGGACAGTTGTTGGCATGATCATGACCATTAATGAATACACGAATATCCTTGGCCGTAGTGCAGGGGTGATTCGATGATGTGGATTATTTTATTAAGCTGAGTCCCAGCGATCACAGTGTTGAAAAACCTTTTAAATCATAAAAGATAGTAGAGTTTATTTTCTACTTGTCTCTTTTAACGGATTGCTTGTTCTGCTGCAGTTAAACTTGATGTCTATTATATTTTATCAGTTTAACATTATTGAAGGCTAATGATAATTTATTCTGCATTATCTTAGTCATAATATTTCTTACTGGGCTAGTTGAGCTCACCCTTTCTTTCACTGTTCTCTTCAGGAAATGAAAACGTAGCTGGGGCAAGTCGGGGGACGGAGTTATGGTCCGAATGATAGTATTAGTTAGTAGTCCTCACTTTTGAGTATGAATACTCTCTAGAAGATAATTTTTTATTCAAACTCACAGTTTATGTTTTGTCGTATTGTACACGACAGTTGTATTAGTAAGTTGTATTTGTATGCTGTACTATGTATCTAACGACCCAAGATGGGTGATGTATACCTAATTTTTGGGGCGTCACAGTTGGTATCAGAGCTTAGGGATATGATCCCTGGCTAAGATGTGAGAATAGAACTAGGAGGGGAGAGACGGGGAATTCCTTCGCTAGTATGACCTACCTAAGTTTATTTGCATGGTATTTAATTGGTCGGTCATAATATAAGGATAATATATGACATATCAATTAACTTTTATTTTGTGGCAGTATCTGAAAATGGCATCTGAGAATGTTGAGAATAGCAATGGAGCACAGGCGACTGTTGATTCACCACATATTAATAATCAGGATAATGTGCATCAGGAAGGTGACAATCCTCATGCAAACAACAACACTGACCAGATGATGAATGATGGAATGTTCAGAAACTTTATGCAGTTCATGCAACAGCAGGCGAGAGCGGCTCCTGTCCAAAATATAGGTGGAAACACTGAAAACTCTCGGACGGTCACCGCTAAACAGTTCAAGGAGCTGGGACCACCAGAGTTTAAGGGAGAGCCAAAACCACTTATAGCATAAACATGGATAAAGTAGATTACCAAGATATTTGATGTCTTGGGATGCTTCGAGGAGCAAAAGGTTCCCTTTGCCGCCTTTATGTTGCGAGGAGAGGCATATTACTGGTGGGAATCGATTAAGCGTACTCAACCTGCCACACTAAAGATGTCTTGGGAGAAGTTCCAAGAGCTGTTCAATGACAAATACTTTCCCGAAAGTGTTCGTCACATGAAGGAGGTGGAGTTCATCAAATTGGAGCAGAATAATATGACCGTGTCGCAGTATGAGGCTAAATTTGCTGAGTTGTCCCGGTTTGCATCCCACTTGGTGGATAATGAAGTGCGAATGACGCGAATGTTTTTGCGAGGTTTGAAACCTGAGATACGTCAACATCTTATTTCTCATAAACTGTGTTTGTATTCAGATGTTGTGAATAGGGCTCAGTTAGTGGAGCGCGATAATGAGTCAACGCAACCAAAAGAGAGCAGTCGGTAAAATGATAATACTAGTGAGAGCAGTCATCGAATCGGTGACAACAAGCGTGGAGGGAATCAACATGCCAGAAATGGTAACCACTTCGGTGGTAATCAGGGCCAAAACAATAAGAATGGTCCTTTCAAGAAGAGGAGATTCAACAATGATGGAAAGACGTTAGCACCAGCACCCGTTGTTAAGGAAGGAGAACGACCACCTATCATATGTTTCAAATGCGGAGGGGAGGGGCACATCAGTCCAAACTGCGCGATGCCGTCTAAAGCATGTTATAATTGTGGAAGAAAAGGTCATTTAGCTTGATTTTGTCGTTTACCAAAAACAAGTTCAGCCAAGATGGAGACACCAAAGGCCGTCCCAGAAAAGTCAAAACCGATAGTGTAAGGGAGAGCGTTTGTTGTGACCTCCCAGAAAGCAAGGAACCCGAATGAGGTCATCACGGGTAAGCTTATCATAAACTCTAACGAAGTCTATACTTTATTTGATATCGGTTCTACCCATTCTTTTATTTCTCCTACTTGTGCTCATCGATTAAATTTGACTCCGGAAAAATTAGACTTTGATTTATCTGTTGAAACTCCATTGGGAGAAACCTTCATTACAACCACGGTTTTTAAGTCTTGTTTGGTTCAAGTTGGTACCCACACATTACCTGTCGATCTGATTTCATTAAAAATACTTGCATTTGACGTGATTCTAGGGATTGATTGGTTAACTACTCATCATGCAAAAATTGATTGCTTTCGTAAGGTTGTTAGCTTTCATATTCCTAATCGACCTATTATGCGAATTCAAGCAACCAAACCATTAAAATCAATCAATGTCATCTCAAGCCATAAAGCTATTCGTTTATTAAAAAACGAATGTCAAGCTTTCTTAGCTCATGTCACGGATCTAAACAAAAATACGTCAGTTTTGAATGATATTTCTATTGTTAATAAATTCCCTGACGTATTCCTTAAAGAACTTCCTGGCCTACCCCCAGAGCGTGAAATTGAATTTTGTATCGACCTTGAACCCGGTACAAAACCCATTTTTAAAGCCCCATATCGAATGGCTCCTATTGAACTTCAGGAGTTAAAGATCCAACTACAGGAATTGTTAGACATTGGCTTTATTCATCCTAGTACTTCTCCTTGGGGTGCTCCTGTGCTATTCGTGAAGAAGAAAGATGGAAGTATGCGACTTTGTATTGATTATCGGGAGTTGAATCATGTCACCATCGAAAACAGGTACCCATTGCCACGTATTGATGACCTGTATGACCAGTTGTAAGGAGCACAATTTGTGACACCCCCAAATCCTGGTACTCCATTTCCTCAAGATTTGGTGTTCACGCAATCAAAACATTCATTTCTAACTACCCAATTATAATAAAATTGAATAAATAAAACCTGCCCATACAGGACTAAATTTAAATAAATCTCCCAGGTTATCTAACCTTTACAAACATTCATTCATTCATGCGGAATAATTAAAATAACATTCATTACAATCTTTAAACAAGTCTGAAAATAAACTATTCAATCTATTACAGGTCTTCAGCATTGTTTCATCTTTCCTTTCCCTTTACTGGTGCTAGGTACATCACCAGTTTCAACCTTAACTGTAAGAAAGTTTACAGGCAAGAGTGAGCAAACAAAGCCCACTTGAAATAATAATAGATAAATCATTTAACTTTACATCATTTGCCAATATTAAGTTTAATAGAACTGAACAATAAATTCTATTACTTTCTGAAAACTTTAACATTTACTGAGGGTCTAATGACCACGAATCATGTCCACCGTTATAAGTAATCTTTCAACTTAAACTTTAACAGTCATAAGACTATAAGGACTTCACGTACTTAGGGGGATCAACCCTTCGTACAATGTATTGTGCACAACCATTTCAACGCTAAGCGTAACCTCTTATAAAAGAGTTGTTCTTCTCAGTATTTAGAATACAAGTCCGTACCAAAGTGAGTTTGGTTTGGATACATCATGGGGTAATTTAGAATTCAATGGTAATCAACTAGGGTTTAGTTGATTACAAACGACATAACTGTATACTATGGAATAATCATAGTTTAATTGATGTTTATAGATTGACATCATGCTTTAGGGATAATCTAATAGCATACAATTTGAATAATTATAACCTACCTTGCTTGAACAATAATAAGACAAGGTTAATTGAATAATAAACATCCACAACATGTATATAATTGTACATGCTAAACAACAAATTAAGTACAAGAATAACTTGCTCCAAATAAATTTACACCATTATATGACAATCAAAATTGAAACAATAATTAGTTCGATAACACCAATGATTAGAAAACTTATACAATAAGGAACTTGCTAAATATCAAAAGTTAAGACTTAGAAACTTGCTCAATGTAAAATGTAGGTTTAGGAAACTTGCCTTTAGCACAAGCTACACTTTTACCACTTGAATTGATACACTAAACATATGTCATATTGACATAATTAGTCCTAACCAACATTGTACATTTATATAAACAATTACATTCATCATATGGGTTGAATTACCCATTCACATAATCAATTATATTTCAGGTAGATAATACTTAATAACATGATATTTCATAGTCTAATAATACTGAAATTATCATTTAACATTATTATAATAAATACATAACATTTATTTTCAAGTTTTGTACATTTAAACAAAACTGTCAGACAGTTCTGCCAAGCCGCGCCGCGGTGCCACAGTTTGTACTGTGGCTCGCGCTGCGGCGTTGAGTCGGCGCTGCGGCTCAGCGATTATACTATAAGCCGGCGCTGCGGCGCAGTGATTGTGCAATAGGCCGCTTACGTCATGGTGATGGCGCTGCGGTGCCAGCAATGAACTGCTGAGCCGCGCCGCGGCGCGAACTGTCAGCGTCGACTGACAGCTTCGGCAACCATGAAAGAAAAAGCCAAATTGGCCAAAAAGCTTGAATCTAATAGACTGATTACCATGAAAATTGCATATAGACATCATATAAACATATTGTGAGTACTCCTAACATGTTTCTATCCATCAATTAGCATAAACATCAATTATACAACATCCAATTTCATTGTTTTTGGCAAAACTCCATATTTTGATATTTTCCATGAAAATTAACACTGTGACTTTGTTATTAAATCAAAATAGAAATTTTTACACATCATGATTATGATTCTACATACTCTAGCAATTCTAACAGTCAATTTATCAATACCACAACCAATTAGACCTTAATTTCTATTTTAACTAAAGCCATATTCATACATAAAAACTCTCTATAAAATATTTTCTTCATAAATTACATACTTACATGAATTAATTTCTCTATGATCATGCATAACTCATGAAACACATATACAATTGATAATCATACAAAATTATAATCACAACGACAAAATTTCGTTTATAAAATTTTTCACAGAGACTTTTTGGGAAGAAGAAAAATTTTAGAGTTTTACAAAAGAAAAGATGGCCTACCTTGGATTATAAAGAAGATGATGACTCTAACTCTTTGATTATCAAGCTTTTCTCCAAACCCTATAAAAACTCTCAATTCTCTCTAGTTTCTTCTTACTTTTTCTTCTTTTCTTCTTCTTCTTCCTCTGAGTTTTCTCTTTTTCTCCTTTCTCTCTCTTCTATCTTACGTATAATATTATAACGTAATAATAATAATAACATATATTAATGATATAATATAAGTACTGATATAAATATATCAGTTATAGGAGTTTTAAAATTTAAAAGCCAAAAGGCTTGTTTGGCTAGTCTAAATAAAAATAATCTATTAATCCTTACTCCTTGTTTGGTAAATTGAATTAAAACATAATAGATTAATCCTTATACCTTGTTTGCTAAAATCCTAATAGATTAAAGACTTATTATACAATAAGGTATGTTTGGCAAAACTAAATTAAACTCTTTTAATTTATTTTAATAACTCATTTATAATAAGGTTATTAATCACACATTCATTTAATTAAATAAATCAATTAAAATATTAATCTATTAAATTGCTTTAACACATAAATAATTATAATTTCTTTTATAATTATAATTTCATTTAACCAACTAATATTTTAAACTACAATTTCTCATTTAAAATATTATTATTTATTTAAAACCACTATAAGCTCTCTAGCTTATTAATTAAATTAATTATTATAAATCTCATAACAACTAATTTATTTAACTCCTTAATTAATTACACAACAAATAATTAATTAAATCACATCAATTCCAACTGCCATAATTCGATAAATATTTAATATTGCCAATAAATATTTAATATCTACTATTTAATTATTTATTCAACAAATAATTAAATAAACTGCATCACTCAAATTAAACAATTAATTATTCAATCAATAAACCTATCCATTAAATATTTATATAAATCAATAAATATTTATTATAATAATTTAAAATTATAGAATGTTACACAATTCTTTTCAAAGATCGATCTTCGTTCTGGATATCATCAGCTGAAGGTTAGAACTGAGGATATTCCAAAGACGACTTTCAGAACTCGGTACGGGCATTATGAATTCCTAGTCATGTCCTTTGGATTGACTAATGCTCCTGCTGCCTTCATGGATATGATGAACCGGGTATTCAAGGAATATTTGGATCACTTTGTGGTCGTCTTTATTGATGACATCCTTATTTATTCCAAAAACCGTGAAGATCATGAGCAACACTTGAGGCTGGTACTCCAAAAGCTTCGTGAATACAAGCTTTATGCCAAGTTGAAGAAATACGAGTTCTGGCTGGAGGAGGTAGCATTCCTTGGGCACGTAGTATCAAGTCGTGGAATATCGGTTGACCCGGCAAAGATTGAAGCTATTCAAAGCTGGGAGCAACCTAAATCAGTGACCGAAGTACGTAGTTTTCTTGGTTTAGCTGGTTATTATCGGATATTCGTGGAAGGATTTTCTCGAATCGCTACTCCATTAACTCAGCTGACTCAAAAAGATACAAAGTTCGGTTAGAGTGAAGAATGTGAGCAGAGTTTTCAGCACCTATTCTAACAATACCATCTGGCTCGGAGGGATTTGTCATCTACAGTGATGCTTCGAGCAAAGGGTTGGGATGCGTTCTCATGCAACATGGAAAAGTCATAGCCTATGCATCAAGACAACTCAAGGAATATGAGAGGAATTATCCTACTCATGATCTAGAGTTGGCAGCTGTTGTCTTTGCACTTAAAATTTGGAGGCATTACTTGTATGGGAAGAAGGTGGAGATCTTTACGGATCATAAAAGCCTCAAATATTTCTTCACTCAAAAGGAACTCAACATGCGACAACGACGTTGGCTTGAACTGTTGAAAGATTATGATCATACCATTCAATACCATCCTAGAAAAGCGAACGTGGTAGCTGACGCATTGAGTAGAAGATCATATGCAAGTACGAGTGCAATATTGTCAACACAAAGCCCCATTTTGTGTGACTTGCAAAGGATGGCGATAGAGTTTAAGACTCCAGGAACCCATGTGATGATGGCGAATATACGAGTAGAACCAACTTTAATCGATAAAGTTAAAGCTGCTCAAGCTACAGACCTGGAGCTGATGCGTATGAGGAAGAAAGTGCAAGAAGGTGCTATGCCGGAAGCAAGAATCGATGAATAAGGAATACTTCGAGTCAACTCCAGACTTTGTGTTCCTAACAACCCTGATTTAAAGTATGAAATTATGATGGAGGCGCACAACACACCGTTTGCAATCCATCCTGGAAGTACCAAAATGTATCATGATCTTCGTCATACATTTTGGTGGAGCAATATGAAGAGAGAGAGCGTTGTTTATCTCAAAGTGTTTAACTTGTCAACGAGTCAAAGCGGAGCATCAAGTACCAAAAGGTCCATTGCAACCACTTGAAATTTCAAAAAATGGAAGTGGGAGCACATTACCATGGATTTCGTTACCGGTCTTCCTAAGGTTTCTCAAGGTATTGATGCGATTTGGGTCATTGTGGATAGATTGACCAAGTCTGCCCATTTCTTACCAATACGAGAAACTTATACACTTGAACGTCTTGCTCGTGTGTACATAAACGAGATTGTAAGACTACATGGTATGCCAGTATCCATAGTTTCTGATCGAGACCCAAGCTTTACTTCACGATTTTGGGTTAGTTTACAAAAAGCTATGGGCATAGATTTACGATTTAGTTCGGCATATCATCCTCAGACGGACGGACAATCAGAGAGGACTATTCAAACTCTAGAAGATTTATTAAGACTCTATGTCTTTGACTTCAAGGGAAGTTGGGACAAGTTCTTACCATTGGTGGAGTTTTCCTACAACAACAGTTATCAAGCAAGTATTGACATGGCTCCATTCGAAGCATTGTATGGAAGAAAATGTCGTTCTCCAGTATGCTGGGATGAGGTGGGTGAAGCAACGTTGTTGGGACCGGAGTTGGTACGTATGACTACATAAAAGATTCAAACGATCCAACAACGTATAAAAACCTCACAAGATCGACAAAAGAGTTATGCTGATCTTCATCGAAAGGACGTGTAATTTGATGTAGGAGATCATGTGTTCTTACGTGTTGCTCCATGGAAAGGAGTTATGAGATTTGGAAAGAGAGGAAAGCTCAATCCTCGATTCATCGGTCCATTTTTAATCCTCGATCGAGTAGGAGCTGTGGCTTATAGACTCGCTTTACTGCCAAGTATGTCTCGTGTTCATAACGTTTTTCACATATCCATGTTACGCAAATATGTGGAAGACCCGAACCACATTATTGAGTTAGAACCGGACGAAATAGCAAAAGATTTGACGTATGAAGAAGTTCCTGTTCAAATCTTGGATAAGAAGGAACATATTCTACGCTCCAAGGTTATACCTCAAGTCAAAGTTTTGTGGAGAAACCACGATGTTGAGGAAATGACTTGGGAGTTAGAATCTGAAATGAAATCAAGGTATCCTTACATCTTCGACATACCAGGTACGTACCCTAATTTCGAGGGCGAAATTTCATAAGAAGGGGAGGTTGTAAGACCCCAACTTTTATAAATAAAGATGAATTTTCTATAAATATCATTTTGTGAATATTATGGAGTTAATTTTATATAATGTTATAGTTGTGGGTAATATTTATAAATTTTGTAAAATACGCAAGTTGTTATATAATATTCGATTGGTCGGGGAATATTCGTTTTAACAGGGAATATTCGTACAACGGCACAATCATTGGTGGACCCCACAACGGAATTATTGTCGGATTGAGAAAACGACAAAAATATTTTATTAAAAATAACGGCGGAAGTTTTACCATTGATACTGTTGAACTACTCGGTAGTAAAAGTACAGTAATACGTGTGGTTGCATAGTAACACACGTTATTGATTATTAATGCTTATGTGAGAAGTCACTCAGTTTGATTCAATTATTGTCAGTTAATAATATGAATTATTTAGCGATAATGACGTTTTATTTTATTCGTATTATTAACGTAATAAAACAGAAACATCTTTTTATATAAAACAAAATACTTTATTAAAGTTATTCTATAAATAGAATATATTATATTTTATTTAAAAGATTTTTCTTTAAATATGGACCGTCAGATTAAAGTAATCAATCTGGATCGTTCATTGATTAGTTACTATGCATTCTATTTTTCTATAAATAGCAGCTCATTCCTTCATTATTTCTTACGAATTCACTGAACTCTAGAGAGAAAAACTATAGAGAGAAACTATAGAGAGAGAGAAGAAGAGTATTCTACTACTTAACCACTTCCTTATTTCAGCTCTTCTTTAAAACGGTAAGGGTGTTATTCTTTCTTATTCATGAAGAGAACTGTTGTTATTCCATTTCTTATTATTCTGTTGGAATAACCTGTATATGCGGTCTACCCTATAATTGGTGACATTCTTCTATTATTCTGTTGGAATATCTTGTCTGTGTGTTTTACACCGGACCTGGTTCCGTCTTTATTATTATTCTGTTGGAACATCCTGTCTGTGTGTTTTACACCGGACCTGGTTCCGTCTTTATTATTATTCTGTTGGAACATCCTGTCTGTGTGTTTTACACCGGACCTGGTTCCGTCTTTATTATTATTCTGTTGGAACATCCTGTATGTGTGTTTTACACCGGACCTGGTTCCGTCTTTATTATTATTCTGTTGGAACATCATGTCTGTGTGTTTTACACCGGACCTGGATCCGTCTTTATTATTATTCTGTTGGAATATCCCGTCTGTGCGTTTTACGCCGGACCTGGTTCCATTATTTATTATTCTGTTGGAATAACTTGTCTGTGCGGTCTATCGCATGCATGGTGATTTCTTTTGTTATTCCATTCTTTATTATACTCAGTTGGTTAAGTTTTGACTTCTTTACTCCATGAAATTTGTGGAATATCCTTGATAATTGCGTTTCATCCAGTATCTTTTCATGAAAATATTCTTCTAAGCATTCTTGAATTTTACTCCACAAAGCAGTATCATGTTGACAATTTGGACGTTGTTAATTCTTGGATAAATTAATTCTTGAACTTGTTTTATCGAATTCTTATATCATTGTCATCATCCTCATGTTTATAAAATGTTAAAAGCCATATGTGGCCTGTAGTGCATAGATGGACTTGGTATGATTATGACCAGGGATTATTTGGTATAATCATGACCGTAATGTTACAAACGATGTGGTAAAAGTCCTCATTGGCCTGTAGTGCATTGATGGACAATTGTTGGCATGATCATGACCATTAATGAATACACGAATATCCTTGGCCGTAGTGCAGGGGTGATTCGATGATGTGGATTATTTTATTAAGCTGAGTCCCAGCGATCACAGTGTTGAAAAACCTTTTAAATCATAAAAGATAGTAGAGTTTATTTTCTACTTGACTCTTTTAATGGATTGCTTGTTCCGCTGCAGTTAAACTTGATGTCTATTATATTTTATCAGTTTAACATTGTTGAAGGCTAATGATAATTTATTCTGCATTATCTTAGTCATAATATTTCTTACTGGGCTAGTTGAGCTCACCCTTTCTTTCACTGTTTTCTTCAGGAAATGAGAACGTAGCTGGGGCAAGTCGAGGAACGGAGTGATGGTCCGAATGATAGTATTAGTTAGTAGTCCTCACTATTCTATGTAATAGTGTGTTAATAAATGTAATTAGGACTCCTTTTGAGTATGAATACTCTCTAGAAGATAATATTTGTATTCAAACTCACAGTTTATGTTTTGTCGTATTGTACACGACAGTTGTATTAGTAAGTTGTATTTGTATGCTGTATTATGTATCTGACGACCCAAGATGGGTGATGTATACCTAATTTTGGGGGCATCACAAATTTCATATCTACATCCT
The DNA here is from genome assembly GCA_016801055.1 of Panax notoginseng. Lineage (NCBI taxonomy): Eukaryota > Viridiplantae > Streptophyta > Magnoliopsida > Apiales > Araliaceae > Panax > Panax notoginseng. Next base: position 120,496,387 of record CM029017.1, read on the forward strand.
AACCAAACAAGATGCAATTACTAACGGATTGATAGAGTCCAATCGTTTATAAACGATCAATCTCAACTATCCATATTTTCATGGTTCAAAACTATTTCAAACCTTATTATTTTTATAACCTCGTGACTTATAGAGATTGAATCTATGGTAAGTCATCTTTAATCCCTCATACGAGGCGTATACCATCCCTCTATGATTCTTCAATACAAAAGACAAATCAAAAAGAGATGGAGATGGAAGATAAGGATTATACCTTAAGAACTCTTGGAAATCTCTTGGAAGAATATAAGTTTAAAGCTTCCAAGTGTATGTTTTTGCAAGTATAGCTCTCTTTTCTCTCCCAAATAATCTAAGTTGAGTCTTGGTAAAAACCTCAAATGAATCAACCTAGCTTCCTATTTATAGAATTTAGAATGGAGGGCAATTTAGACATTAAATCCCACCTCCTTACTATTCATGTGTGGTCACCAAGTAAGATACTTGGTGACCAAGCCTTATGCTTGGCTTGCACACCAAGGTGGCCGGCCCACCTCCCCTCTTGTGACCTCCCATGGGTTGCCCCATGGGTTTTACCCATTGGGTGACCCACCGGTTCGACCCACGGTTCGGTTTTAATGAATTGGGCTTAACTAATTAAACATTGGGCCTTGACTTGGACTTAACCCATCATCTCATTGGGCTTAGTCATTCAACTAATTGGGCTACTCATAATCCAATACAAATGAATTACTCATTGATACATTAGATTAATCCTATGATATGCATCGTATTCTACACGTACGATTCACATATTCCTTTCGTATACCATAAGTACAATAATCGTATTGTACCTCGTATTTACTCAACGTATTATACATAGGTACTAACTAGCACCACCAATTGTATAACACTTGAATAAAACCTAACGCCATTCCTTCTACGCATATTATTTCCTTCTCGGAAATCAATATACTCAACCCTTGGGTTTTAAGTCCGCAGGCGAAAACTTCGTTTTTGCCATAAATGAAATATTATCAGATATTCCATCTCATCGCGATATTCTATCATTACGTGTTTCTCAGAATTTCAAAATAATTCCTCGGATAGAAACGGATGAATAGTATTTTTACGGAAACTTCTCAGAAAATAATTATTATCGTCTTGGAAATTCCAAACAACTATTTCTACCACGTAGCCAGAATACTAACCACGTTAGCACATTCTAGGTCATAGAACGACCTTCACATAGTTTACTTCACAAAGAATTCAATTAAATTCATTTAATTCACATAATCAAATAAAAATTTAATTGTAATAAAAATCCGATTTTCTCTGGCGTTACAGAATATCCTTAGATGGCTCTCATGCCCATAAGGAGTTCGGCACTGCTATGTATCTTATTTTCTCGAAGATGCTTCGCATCTCGATAATAAAAGCAAACAAATCGAACACAATAATAAAATAGAAGTATAAAAGGCCTCAATTACTATTGAGCACAAGGGCTTGAAAAACCTATTTTACAAAACATCATTGCTATATCTTGTTAAAATTAAACTTTTATAGAAAAGTCAAACCCTTTGTATATAGGTGCAAACGAGGCATATCACTACTTCCAAACAATTGCACATAGACCTAGCCCACACACACATACGCAGAGAAAAGTTTTAAATGAAAAGTGGTGGTAACCGTGTTATCACTAAAGTCGGGGGGTGCCTAACACCTTCCCTCCGATTAATTAAACCCCCGGACCCTAACGAATTTTGGTTTCCCAAACAAAATAAATAGTGTCATATCGCTATGTCTTTGTGCAAACCTTTCTTCGGTTGAGTTGGTGCAACCATTTAAAAATAACCAACTGACGACTCTTACAGTCAAATCGTCGACATATACATGTCGGACCTTTTCAAACTTATTTTTTCAAAAAAATCTCACCTAACATGAGAACACCAAAAAATAAGAACAGAAAGGGACAAATAAAAATTTCGACGTCGACAGGTTCAGTTGTAGCCAACTTGTAAATTATCTACGGTGCCTGAATATCCTTAGATGGCTCTTATGCCCACAAGGAGTTCGGCATTGCTATGTATCTTATTTTCTCGAAGATACTTCGCATCTCAAAAATAAAAGCAAACAAACCGAACACAATAATAAAATGGAAGTATCAAAGGCCTCAATTACTATTAAGCACAAGGGTTTGAAAAACCTGTTTTACAAAATATCATTGCTATATCTTGTTAAAATTTAACTTTTATACAAAAGTCAAACTGTGACGCCCCCAAAATTAGGTATACATCACCCATCTTGGGTCGTCAGATACATGGTACAGAATACAAATATAACTTACTAATACAACTGTCGTGTACAATACGACAAAACATAAACTGTGAGTTTGAATACAAATATTATCTTCTAGAGAGTATTCATACTCAAAAGGAGTACTCATTACATTTATTAACACACCATTACATAGAATAGTGAGGACTACTAACTAATACTATCATTCGGACCATCACTCCGTACCCCGACTTGTCCCAGCTACGTTCTCATTTCCTGAAGAGAACAGTGAAAGAAAGGGTGAGCTCAACTAGCCCAGTAAGAAATATTATGACTAAGATAATGCAGAATAAATTATCATTAGCCTTCAACAATGTTAAACTGATAAAATATAATAGACATCAAGTTTAACTGCAGCGGAACAAGCAATCCATTAAAAGAGTCAAGTAGAAAATAAACTCTACTATCTTTTATGATTTAAAAGATTTTCCAACACTGTGATCGCTGAGACTCAGCTTAATAAAATAATCCACATCATCGAATCACCCCTGCACTACGGCCAAGGATATTCGTGTATTCATTAATGGTCATGATCATGCCAACAACTGTCCATCAATGCACTACGGGCCAATGAGGACTTTTACCACATCATTTGTAACATTACGGTCATGATTATACCGAATAATCCCTGGTCATAATCATACCAAGTCCATCTATGCAATACAGGCCACAGATGACTTTCAACATTTTATAAACATGAGGATGATGACAATGATATAAGAATTCAATAAAACAAGTTCAAGAATTAATTTATCCAGGAATTAACAACGTCCAAATTGTCAACATGATACTGCATTGTGGAGTAAAATTCAAGAATGCTTAGAAGAATATTTTCTTGAAAAGATACTGGATGAAACGCAACTATCAAGGATATTCCACAAATTTCATGGAGTATAGAAGTCAAAACTTAACCAACTGAGTACAATAAAGAATGGAATAACAAAAGAAATCACCATGCATGCGATAGACCGCACAGACAGGTTATTCCAATAGAATAATAAATAATGGACCCAGGTCCGGCGTAAACGCACAGACAGGATATTCCGACAGAATAATAAATAATGGAACCAGGTCCGGTGTAAAACACACAGACAGGATATTCCAACAGAATAATAATAAAACGGAACCAGGTCCGGTGTAAAACACACAGACAGGATGTTCCAACAGAATAATAAACGGAACCAGGTCCGGTGTAAAACACACAGACAGGATGTTCCAACAGAATAATAGAAGAATGTCACCAAGTATAGGGTAGACCGCGTATACTGGTTATTCCAACAGAATAATAACAAATGGAATAACAGAAGTTCTCTTCATGAATATAAAAGAAATAATATTCCCTACCTTAAAAGAACTGGATATTGGAAAAGTGATGTAGCAGAATACTTTTATTCTCTCTCTCTCTTATTCTCTCTATACTTTCTCTCTCTATAGCTTGAATGAATTCGTGAAAAATAATGAAGCCCTAGGCCTCCATTTATAGAAAAACTGAGGGTGGCTCTTGGTCTTAACGAAGGGTCAAATGACTCTTGGTCTTAACGAAGGGTCAAATGACTCTTGGTAATATTGAAGGGACAACTACTATTGACGAAGGTAATTACTATTGACCAAGGTAAATACTATTGACGAAGGTAATTACTATTGACCAAGGTAAATACTATTGACGAAGGTAATTACTATTGACTAAGGTAAATACTATTGACGACGGTAATTATTATTGACGACGGTAATTACTATTGACGACGGTAATTACTATTGACGAAGAGACTCTTAGATGATGACATATGGCCCCCCATAAAATAACCAAACTTACCACAATGTCTCAATTATTGATTTAATAATATAACATATTATACCGATGATACTATGACAATAATTTAAGAGATATGATGCAGCAATTACTGTAGCAATAATTGAGTATAGCTGAGTGACTTCTCACGTAAGCATCAATAATCAATACCGTGTGCTACTATGCAACCACGCGTATTACTGTACTTTTACTACCAAGTAGTTCAACAGTTTTAACGATTTTAACGGTAACACCTCAGCTGTTATTTTTATAGAAAGATAATTCTGTCGTTTTCTCAATCCGACAATAATTCCGTTGTGGGGTCCACCAATGATTGTGCCGTCGTACGAATATTCCCCGACAAAAAGAATATTCTCCGACCAAACGAATATTTTATAACAACTTGCATACTTTGCAAAATTTATAAATACTACCCATAACTATTATATCAAATCCACACATTAATATAAAAAAAATTATTTCGAGAAAAATTAAATATTTATTCATAAAATCTGGGGTTTCACAATCTCCCCTCCTTATAGAATTTCGCCCTCGAAATTTACGTACGTATTTGGTATGCCGAACATGTGAGGATACCTTGACTTCACTTCAAATTCTAACTCTTGAGGTATAACCTTTAAGCATCGAATATGATCCTTCTTATCCAAGATGTTAACACGTATCTCCTCATACGTTAAATCTTTCGCTATTTCGTCCGGTTCTAAATTAATAATGCGGTTCGGGTCGTCCACATATTTACGTAACATCGATACGTAAAAAAAAATGTTCTGAACACGCAACATACTTGGCGGTAAAACGAGTCTATAGGCCACAGTTCCTACTTCATCGAGGATTTCAAATGGGCCAATTAAATCGAGAGTTGAGATTTCCTTTCTTCGTCGATTCTTGCTTCTAGAATAACGCCCTCTTGAACCTTCTTCTTCACATTTATCAGCTCTTAGTATGTAGCTTGAGCGGCTTTAACTTTATCGATTAAAGTCGATTTTACTCGTATATTCGTTATCTTCATATGGGTCCCTCGAGTCTTTAACTCTATCTTCGTCATTTGTAAGTTATACGAAATGAGTCTTTGTTTTAACAACATCGCCCTCGTAAACACATACGATCTTCTACTCAACACGTCAGCTACCACGTTCGTTCTTCCACAATGATATTGAATGGTACGGTCGTAATCTTCAACAACTCGAGCTAACGTCTTTGGCGCATGTTACGTTCGTTTTAGTTGAAGAAATATTTGAGGGTTTAAGAAATAGGTTTTGTACTGGGGTCAATACAAAATTCAATTTTACGCTCTGGGGTAGGCTAAGAAGTCTTCAAGAATACGTCAAGAAATTTATTAACAATAGAAATATCGTTCAAAACTGTGACCCTCATCCAAGACTTGGATAACACGTCACATTGATACCTATCAACTTGTCATCGTCATTTACAACGTCTCCTACGGAAAGTCTAGCTTCGGTGCATTCCACACCAGGAAGTCAACAACGAAAGGAACGGGGATTTTTTTTTACTTATGGCTTGATACGACAATGATTGACTTTAGTGATTTGGTTACTTGAATTCGCATAACAGGTTGGTTAGGAATATGAAAGCTAACAACCTTACGAGAAGCATGATGAGTAGTGAACCAATCGTTACATCAATGGCAAGTATTTTCAAAGAGATAAGATCGACAGGTAACGTGAAAGTGTTGATTTGAACAAGATTTATAAATAGTAGAGGTAACGAAAGTTTCTCCCAACTGAGTTTAAACAGACATATCAAAGTCTAAGTTCTCCGGAGTTAACTTCAAACATTTAACACAACTAGGTGAAATAAAAGAGTGAGTAGAACCGGTATCTAACATGGTATAGACTTCGCAAGAGTTTATGACTAACATACCCGTGATAATTTTATTCAGGTTCCTCGTCACGAAAAAAAATACTCTCTCTTAAACTACTGGCTTTGGCTTTTCTGGGACGGTCTTTGGTGCCTCCATCCTATCTGAACTTGTCTTCGGTGAACGACAAAATCGGGCTAAATGACCTTCTCTTCCACAACTATAACATGCTTTGGATGGCATCGCGCAGTTTGGACTGATGTGCCCCTCCCCTCCGCATTTGAAACATATGATAGGTGGTCGTTCTCCTTCCTTAACGACAGGTGCTGGTGCTGACGTCTTTCCATCATTGTTGAATCTCCTCTTCTTGAAATGCCCATTCTTATTATTTTGGCCCTGATTACCACCGAAGTGGTTACCATTTCTGGCCTGTTGATTCCCTCCACGCTTGTTGTCACCGCTTCGATGACTGCTTTCACTAGTATTATCATTTTGCCGGCTGCTCTCTTTTGGCTGCGTTGTCTCGTTATCGCGCTCCACCAACTGAGCCCTATTTACAACATCTGAATACAAACACAGTTTATGAGAAACAAGATGTTGACGTATCTCCGGCTTCAAACCTCTTAAAAACATCCGCGTCATTCTTTCTTCATTATCCACCAGGTGGGACGCAAACCGGGATAACTCCGCAAATTTTGCCTCGTACTGCGACACGGTCATATTATTCTGCTCCAATTTGATGAACTCCACCTCCTTCATGTGACGAATACTCTCGGGAAAGTATTTGTCGTTAAACAGCTCTTGGAACTTCTCCCAGGACATCTTCAGTGCGGCAGGTTGAGTACGCTTTATCGATTCCCACCAGTAATCTGCCTCTCCTCGTAACATAAAGGCGGCAAAGGGAACCTTTTGCTCCTCGGAGCAACCCAAGACATCAAATATCTTGGTGATCTGCTTTATCCATGTTTCAGCTACAAGTGGTTTGGGTTCTCCCTTAAACTCCGGTGGTCCCAGCTCCTTAAACTGTTTAGCGGTGACCGCCTGAGAGTTTCTAGTATTTCCACCTACGTTGTGGACAGGAGCCGCTTTCACCTGTTGTTGCATGAATTGCATAAAGCCTCTGAACATTTGATCATTCATCATTTGGTCAGTGTTGTTGTTTGCATGAGGATTGACACCTTCCTGATGCACATTATCCTGATTATTGATATGTGGTGAATCAACAGTCGTCTGTGCTCCATTGCTATTCTCAACATTCTCGGATGCCATTTTCAGATACTGCCACAAAATAAAAATTAATTGATATGTCATATATTATCCTTATATTATGACCGACCAATTAAATACCATGCAAATAAACTTAGGTATGTCATACTAGCGAAGGAATTCCCCGTCTCTCCCCTCCTAGTTCTATTCTCACATCCTAGCCAGGGATCATATCCCTAAGCTCTGATACCAACTGTGACGCCCCCAAAATTAGGTATACATCACCCATCTTGGGTCGTCAGATACATGGTACAGAATACAAATATAACTTACTAATACAACTGTCGTGTACAATACGACAAAACATAAACTGTGAGTTTGAATACAAATATTATCTTCTAGAGAGTATTCATACTCAAAAGGAGTACTCATTACATTTATTAACACACCATTACATAGAATAGTGAGGACTACTAACTAATACTATCATTCGGACCATCACTCCGTACCCCGACTTGTCCCAGCTACGTTCTCATTTCCTGAAGAGAACAGTGAAAGAAAGGGTGAGCTCAACTAGCCCAGTAAGAAATATTATGACTAAGATAATGCAGAATAAATTATCATTAGCCTTCAACAATGTTAAACTGATAAAATATAATAGACATCAAGTTTAACTGCAGCGGAACAAGCAATCCATTAAAAGAGTCAAGTAGAAAATAAACTCTACTATCTTTTATGATTTAAAAGATTTTCCAACACTGTGATCGCTGAGACTCAGCTTAATAAAATAATCCACATCATCGAATCACCCCTGCACTACGGCCAAGGATATTCGTGTATTCATTAATGGTCATGATCATGCCAACAACTGTCCATCAATGCACTACGGGCCAATGAGGACTTTTACCACATCATTTGTAACATTACGGTCATGATTATACCGAATAATCCCTGGTCATAATCATACCAAGTCCATCTATGCAATACAGGCCACAGATGACTTTCAACATTTTATAAACATGAGGATGATGACAATGATATAAGAATTCAATAAAACAAGTTCAAGAATTAATTTATCCAGGAATTAACAACGTCCAAATTGTCAACATGATACTGCATTGTGGAGTAAAATTCAAGAATGCTTAGAAGAATATTTTCTTGAAAAGATACTGGATGAAACGCAACTATCAAGGATATTCCACAAATTTCATGGAGTATAGAAGTCAAAACTTAACCAACTGAGTACAATAAAGAATGGAATAACAAAAGAAATCACCATGCATGCGATAGACCGCACAGACAGGTTATTCCAATAGAATAATAAATAATGGACCCAGGTCCGGCGTAAACGCACAGACAGGATATTCCGACAGAATAATAAATAATGGAACCAGGTCCGGTGTAAAACACACAGACAGGATATTCCAACAGAATAATAATAAAACGGAACCAGGTCCGGTGTAAAACACACAGACAGGATGTTCCAACAGAATAATAAACGGAACCAGGTCCGGTGTAAAACACACAGACAGGATGTTCCAACAGAATAATAGAAGAATGTCACCAAGTATAGGGTAGACCGCGTATACTGGTTATTCCAACAGAATAATAACAAATGGAATAACAGAAGTTCTCTTCATGAATATAAAAGAAATAATATTCCCTACCTTAAAAGAACTGGATATTGGAAAAGTGATGTAGCAGAATACTTTTATTCTCTCTCTCTCTTATTCTCTCTATACTTTCTCTCTCTATAGCTTGAATGAATTCGTGAAAAATAATGAAGCCCTAGGCCTCCATTTATAGAAAAACTGAGGGTGGCTCTTGGTCTTAACGAAGGGTCAAATGACTCTTGGTCTTAACGAAGGGTCAAATGACTCTTGGTAATATTGAAGGGACAACTACTATTGACGAAGGTAATTACTATTGACCAAGGTAAATACTATTGACGAAGGTAATTACTATTGACCAAGGTAAATACTATTGACGAAGGTAATTACTATTGACTAAGGTAAATACTATTGACGACGGTAATTACTATTGACGACGGTAATTACTATTGACGACGGTAATTACTATTGACGAAGAGACTCTTAGATGATGACATATGGCCCCCCATAAAATAACCAAACTTACCACAATGTCTCAATTATTGATTTAATAATATAACATATTATACCGATGATACTATGACAATAATTTAAGAGATATGATGCAGCAATTACTGTAGCAATAATTGAGTATAGCTGAGTGACTTCTCACGTAAGCATCAATAATCAATACCGTGTGCTACTATGCAACCACGCGTATTACTGTACTTTTACTACCAAGTAGTTCAACAGTTTTAACGATTTTAACGGTAACACCTCAGCTGTTATTTTTATAGAAAGATAATTCTGTCGTTTTCTCAATCCGACAATAATTCCGTTGTGGGGTCCACCAATGATTGTGCCGTCGTACGAATATTCCCCGACAAAAAGAATATTCTCCGACCAAACGAATATTTTATAACAACTTGCATACTTTGCAAAATTTATAAATACTACCCATAACTATTATATCAAATCCACACATTAATATAAAAAAAATTATTTCGAGAAAAATTAAATATTTATTCATAAAATCTGGGGTTTCACACAAACCCTTTGTATATAGGTGCAAACGAGGCATAACACTACTTCTAAATAACTGCACATAGACCTAGACCACACACACACATATGCAGATAAAAGTTTTAAATGAAAAGTGGCAGAAACCGTGTTATCACGAAAGTCGGTGGGTTCCTAACACCTTCCCTCTGCTTAATCAAGCCCTCAGACCCGAACAAATTTATGTTTCCTAGACCAATTAAATAGTGTCATATCGCTAGGTCTTTGTGCAAACCTTTCCTTGGTTGAGTTGCTGGAACCATTTAAAAATAACCAACTTGCGACTCTTACAGTCAAATTGTTGACATATACATGTTGGACCTTTCCAAACTTGTTTTTTCAAACAAATCTCACCTAACATGAGAACACAAAAAAAATAAGAACATAAAGGGACAAATAAAAATCCCGACGTCGATAGACAGGAGGAGCTCTCAGATTACAGGAGATGGATGCGAAGAATTTTCCCAACTCATCAACTTGGACACCGTGAAACGATACTATGTCTAAAGTTACCTACAAACCACCATCCTGGTTCTGGATCATCAGATCCATCAGTTAATTCAAGTTTTCAAAACCTTTCTCACTACATACATTTTTTAACCTTTTTACGCTAGGTTAGAAAAATATACAACTTTCATCACATCAGTTTGTCCCATCGAGGACGAACTATGCAGACCTGATCTCCCTAAAAGACGGGAGTACGTAGGCAGTCATTTTTATGGTCTAGTCTAACTACAGAAAAATCAAAAATAAATCTCTCCATACTTTTCAACCTTCCACATAAAACTTTCAACCTTTTCACGCAAGGTTGGAACGACACAGACTTGATCTACCCTTCTCAATGAGAGTACGTAGGTAGCCATTCACGGTGCGGTTTCCCCCCTACCAGAAACACAAAACCCTATCAATAGTACTGGGATCATCCTTCAGACTTCAAACCAAACCATAAAAGATGGAACTACCTGAACTCCCCAATACACAGGAATACATCGGTGACCATCTGTGGGGCAATTAAACCATACCTCATCGGCATAAACCAAAGGGATGGAACTACCTGGTCTCCCCATACAAATGGGAGAAAAAATCGACGACCATCTTTGCTGCGGTTAAATCCTCAAAGAGAATCACCAATCCATAAGAGATGGAACTACCTGGTCTCCTCCGTACAAGGGAGTACTGGCGGCCATCTGTGGGGAGGTTAACCTTAGAGAGGAAAGCCAAAATCCTCTCCACCACCACATTCAGAAATCAGTCCCAAGACACCAAAGGGTAAGGGAATACAAAGATCAACGATCCATTCTGAAAGATCCTGAGACATCTCAATGTCCATCCATCAAGGAAGAGTTCAGAATACATCAAGATCACAAGCCCTAGAGAACAGGTAACTATCAAGCTAGTAACAAGGTATAGCTAAAAGGGAAGTGAATAAAAACATATTTCATTACCATATAATACTGTTTGATATATACAATGTGTCATGTACAAGAAAAAAATGGCTAACCTAGTCTATGCAGGAAAATCAAAGCTAATCTATAAACTAGTGGATAAGCGAGCCATCAAGTCTAACATAACCCTCTCAGAAGATGGAGGTAACTCTATGAGCTCCTGCCCTAGGGTATCCACACAAGCCAGGAGATCCACATCCATCTACATAGTGATACTATGCTCATCAATGAATGTACTCATCTTTGTAATGATGTCAACAGTATGAGATCTCAATGCAGTACTATCTGTAGTGGTAGCATCTCGGGCAGCTAGAGCACCATCCCACTCAATAACAGTTATATCCCTAGATGATCGATCCTCATCCTACTCAGCAACAGCGGTATCCCTGTGAGCGAGAGCATCATCTCTCTCAACCAGAGTGGCATCTCTACCAAAAAGAGCTATCAGCATCAAGGCCCTAGCCTGATCCCTCTCAAACGTCATCAAATGTAAACTCTGCTCTAAATACTCTACAGAATATGGAGTCACAATAGCAGAAATATTTGGAGAATCAACTAGAGTTGCTGACAACCCAATAAATAGTTCATCCTCAGTGGGAGAATAAAGATACTCCATAGGCTCCCCGCTATCAAAATTAGCACCCTACTCTGAGGATACAACCCTAACCAATGCAATCTCTGCCTCCAACCATGTGGAATACTCTACAGAACGACCTAAATGGCTAGTAGAAAAGTTAGGCCTCTCATGTTGGGTCCAATAGGAATAAATCCTGGACAAATCCTCTATTGACAGAAGTCAAGATGATAAATACTGACCCACTACCTCATCAAAGGGATGAACATCCTGAAACTGGTCAAACTATGCCATCACAGCCAGTGGATGATATGTGGTCACACCCCTCAAACCAGCCAAGGGAAGACAATCCATGCCAGGTGCATGAGTAATAAAGTTGTAGGGAGAGCTGAGCCTTGAACACGAAAATATATTAGACGGATCCTCAATCCCTAATAATAAAGACAACCAAAAAGCTATATATGTACACTCTACCGGCTGAAAGGAGTATGGCATGGCTATCTCATTGGAAAAACAATACCCATGACATCGAAAAGTGCCAATCGGTTGCAAGTGTGTCATAAACCACACGTACAACAAGACTAAGCTGCTTGTAAACACCCCCGCAGAATGGGTATGGCAATATGTGGCCAACCTCAAGGTCTCTGGCAGGATCATCAGTAAGATGGTATGTCCCTCCCGGAGCGCTCTGACTACCATGATCACACCGATATCTAAGTGGTCTATGTACAAAGGCATGCACAAATAAGCCACTATACACACTAAGAGTATGTCTTATTGGGCAACACGTTAATCATCCTTTGAAGTGGTGCAGATAACTATCCAAGGACACAAATCTGTCTATCATAAAACTCATGGACACTACATGCCCCGAGGAGATCTCATCAAAGGAAACTCTGCATCCCAAACCTGTGAGGGTCATAAACTATCGGCTCATGTCACCAACAGCCATCCGAGCGCAAGGCCTATCCAATGGCAAGTCTATAAGCCGCTCGTACTCATCCAAAGTGGGAGTCAACTCCTGGGTCTCAAATCGGAACACCTGCCTATCTGGTACCTAATGCTACAACATGCCCTCTACAAAGCCCGATGGAACCTGCAATGTCAGGAGGGTCATAGACTGATGCAACAGCTGATCAACTGTCACCCGATCCAGAGAGGACAAACTGTCATACCATAATCTTAGAGAAGATGCCACCAATACTAGTGGAGTATTCTCAATCGGGCTAACTATCGATGAAGACATCTATAGGGCCGTGTCATAAGACCATTCAAGGGTCAATGCTAAACTCATCTCCGAAAATGCATGTCCATAAATATAATGCATGCATGATAAATAATATATGGCAATATTATGTAGGGAATGAAAAACAGTATACATACATTCCTAAATACATCATCATCTAAATATAACATATTTGTGTACAACTGAAAATACAGAGAAATGGGGAATAGCCACCCAACAACTAACAGAGGTCTATTAAAAGATATAATGAGAATTGGGCACATCCGCCCAAAATCTAACAGAGGCATATCAAAAGATATAGCGAAAAATGCATAAGAAGAAGTCAATAGTGTTGATGTCCACATCATCTAACCTATCCATCTGATGTAACTCCTCTTAAGTCACTTAATCTATGTCAGTAGAGATATCAAGCTGATACAACGGAGGATATATACAGGCAAAACTATTTGAATATGGGCCACCTGAAGAACCAGCCCCAGACCTGGAAGGATCAAAAACATCCTCCTAGGAAGGATCTCTACCCAAATACCGAATAAAGAAATGTGCCCGGTCCAACTATTGGGTCAAACTATCAATCTGCGCTGGATGAGTAGGCTCTCGAACGTAGGCAATCCAATCTATTATCATCACGGATTTGGGAACCATATCTCCCATAAACTGTGTGGCGCGGGTCTGGGCTCCAATCGTGCGAGGGAACCACCAGAAGTCGAATGCCTCCTGAGTGAACGAACCCTTTGACAAAGTAAAGCTGTCAACTCCCACCAACGGGATATCAAGGATTGGTGTTTGTAACACAGGCTAATAACACCTGGAATGAGGACAGATCGAAATGTGAATCTCTCCTGTAGTGCTCCTAATAACACACTCTCCTAAATAGAGCTCCCAACCTCAGTCAGTAAAGAGAGGAACACGACGGGTGGACAATATATACTCGATGCTAGTCGGGAAACCACCCTCAAAGCCAACTGTCAAGTGGTCCTCATGAAAATAGTATGCATACAAGTCAATCATGTATGATGATAAAGCATATACTTTGTAATCAATCTTATTTGTTTATTAATAAAAGAATTATTTATTAATGGCATTTATTATCTACATGGTACAGTTTTAATAATATGTGATAAACCCATAGTTTTAAGCAATACTTTAGAATCATGATGAGATCATGCTAATGAGATCTAAATTCTTAGATAGCTTAAAACTAAAATGTTCCCAATCAATAGATTACTAAAAAAAGGGGATTAGTGAATCCGGATAGATTGCTACGTACGTTGGTTGCTCATTGGATGAGGATGATTGATCTCATGATCATTTGTGTGGAGACACTAAAGCAAGTATGTAGGTGCTTATTAGAGAATAAGTTCACTGAACGTGACTCGCTAAGGAATACCTAATGGAGTTTTACTTGCTTGTCAATAGGAATTCCTATAGTGATAGTAGTACAAATGATCCTTAAACTTGAGATCATCATAGTATCTTATATATAATGAATTACACTTTGACTTATTTCTTAAGACTCTTAGAGTATACCAAAGGGTATGATTGGGTGTAATAAGTTATATATGAAGATAGTGAATGATCAATAAAGAATCTATCACTTCTAGTAGAGAAGAGAAATGTCCTATGTGATTCGATAAATGACAACCCAGGAATCCTTGGCCAAGGTGGAATGAAATTAGAAAGTACTTTCTAATTTATATTTATTAGGAGTTGTGCATTTAGGAATCGAAATACATATAATTAAATAAAATAAGACTTGACAGTAATTTCATGTCTAATATTTAATTGGGACATTGTATGGTGGAAGGATTGAATTGTACGGTAACTATTAACTCAAAGGTTCTTTTATGATTAATGTTAAAATATATATTATCTGGAAAGTCATTGATCGCTAGGGAGGCTTATCCCTATTGTAGAATAAATATTATTTATTTAAATAAAGTAATCGTTTAATTTATTTATTTAAATAAGATTAGAATTGTTCTAATTGATTTATTCACAACCGGTTTAATATGGAGAACCTAAAGGGTCACACCATAAAAGGAAGAATAATTATTTACGAAATTAATGACATAATCGTAATAATATGTTAAGTATATTTAATTTAATCTATGGTGATAGAATAAATTAAATAGCTTAATCTTTATTATTTAATATTTCATAAATATTAAATATAAATTAATAAGATGAGTCTTATTAATATTATTACAATTATTATTATTTTAATTTCTAAAAGAGTTTAGGAATTAATTTAATATAAGTACTCTCATTTATTCCTAATAGGATTAGGAGGGAAAATTAGTTAAAGGAGTTTAATTAATTATCCCTAATAAGATTATGGAGCACATTTAATTAAAAGAGTTTAATTAAATAAATAATACCTTATTTTAATTAAATAGGGTTACTTGATATCTTTATAAAAGGAGTCTTATATCAGATATAAAATATAAGTAATTCTAAGTTGTTGGAGAGTACACCCCTTTTTCTATAGAGATAGGAAAAACTAAGGTTTGAGCCAATACACCATTCTTCTTGAAAATTATTATTCCTTCGTGGATCACCTCTAGAGGTCATACATTTGGGTGGCTAACATTGATCAAAGGAATGAATCTACCTAGAGATTCAAGGAGATCGCAAAAAATTAGGAGGTGAACTCGTACCTGTGGAAGCTCGTATCTACAAGGGTATGATTCCATAACTTCTCGTTCTTCGTTTTAATTAATAATATGCATAAAGGATGATCCGGGTAATTGATTTGTGAAAAATTTTAAAATCTGATTTTATTTTGCTTCCGTTATTTTTGCAATTTGATTGCTACTTTGATTTTCACAAAACCTAACAGTGATATCAGAGCCAAACTTTATGCGAATTTTTTATTATTTTAATTCCATATATGTATGGGTATATATTTTGAATAATTTATTGGGCATAATTTATTGTATAAAATTTATTTAAAAAAATATCGATATGTGACTCGCTAGTACCGAACCTGCACATTCGCAGAATTTTTTTTTATTTGATTACTTCCGTGTTTCGTTTTTGGTCTCGTCCTTAAACGGAATATATATAATATATTTATATATATAGTTTATATAAGTAATCATGACATCCTGTATCTCCTGGTTACTAAAGTATATATCACGTGCATCCTACTTCCTTCGAATAATATATATACTATTAGATCTCCCTTTTTGTATCCTGGTTGTCATGATGGAATCTTTTATATATATATTTTATATGATCCTATATATATATATATAAGTTAATAGGCACGGCTATATATATATATATATATATATATATATATATACTAATATTAATAATTTTATAATTAAAATAAAGTGTTTATTTTAATCTTGAAATTGGATTTCATGCAACATAAATTGCCCATTAAATGATATTCATATATATATGGAATGATTTTATTTATTGATACATATGGTGATATGTATGATAATAAATGAGATTAGTTATGGACTATTGACCAATGTGATTGGATTTATTTTGGTTGGATGTTTGAATGAATGAGTTTTATTAAATGGGGTTTGCGTACCTCGTCTTTTCTGGTTTTCTTCTTGATGTAAATTCTATCTCTCTCCTATGTACTTCTCCTTGACTGCTAATCAAGGTTTCTATTTAAATTAAATAGTTCAATTGTATAGGATTAGTTAGAATTTTTGAAGAACCAGAGATCAAGGAGCAAGAAGCTCTCGAAGACCCGTTTGTAATGGTGCTCGGGTTTAAATGTAATAGTTATATTTAAATGTTTATTCTTGCACCCTAGGGTTTGACCTTTTGGTTCACTTGGTGGCTCTAGTGAACCAAACTAGAATAAAAGTCCATAATCAATCTGGGTAGAATATAGTATTCTGTATGTGAATGCTAGTATAATATATATTATATATTATGCAAACATGCTTCGCATGTGTAATAATATGACGCGTATTATATATATATATATATATATATATATATATATATATATATATATTTGTATGCGCGCTAAATAAGATGAGACTAATAATAACAAACCCCTCAATGAAATTATATTAAGTTGTAATGTTCAAAGATATTTGGAATATTGAACGTCGTCTTCTAGCATAATAAAAACAATAAAGCATTGAATATTTAATATAAGTTTGTTATGCACACACAAGGCGAGTATTAGATATTTGAGATGTTGTTTTTATTACATTTAATGTTTACAAGGAATTGAACATTACTGCTTTGTTGTGCACACACAAGGGTTGTAGTTTTCTATTCACTTATATGGAAATGCTAGGTATGACTTAACTTAAATCATTTTATTTCGGATGTGCACACACTTGACCATTATGATTTAAGAGAAAAAATATAAGGAGTTACATGATGATGTAATTGACAAGAGTTGTCTACCTATTTATTTATATATAGTTTGTTTTGCACACACAAGGCTATATACATTTGAAATGAGATCCTTATTCTCACTAGCAAATCTTTAATTAGATATTGCCGAACTATATTCATGAGGGTAATATAGTTTGAAAAAAATAGTGGGAGATGCCAATATTAAATAAGACCTATTTTATTTTGGTAATTAATTAAATGAATGTTTGCTAAAATATTGTCTTTTTTACATGCAGAATTTTGAAAATGTCATATTCACCAATTTCACTGCGTAGCACACTTGATGCTAACAGACTGATCAGACTGAATTACACAGACTGGTTAAGGAATCTGAGAATTGTTCTCACTGCTGAAAAGATTTCTTATGTCCTAAATTTGCCTGTATCTACAAAAGTTGCAGAAACAGCCTATGAGGAAGAGATTGCTACTTTTCAACAGTGGCAAGATGATGCATCAGTGGCTCAATGCATCATGCTCGCATCTATGAGTAATGAGCTTCAGCGTCAGCATGAAAACATGGATGCTCCTACTATGCTACTGTACCTTCAAGAGTTGTATGGTGAGCAAAGTAGGACTGCTAGATATGAAATATCTAAGGAGCTCTTTCGATCTCAGATGACCGAGGGCACTACCGTTGAGACTCATGTCTTAAAGATGATCAATCTGATTGAACGTCTTGGAAAACTTGGGTTCGTCATGGATGGGGAGTTGAGTCAAGATTTAGTCTTGCAGTAACTCCCAGACACCTTCTCACAATTTGTTGTGAATTTTCACATGAATAAGTTAGATGTCAGCTTGCCTGAATTACTTAACATGTTGAAAATTGCTGAAGGTCACTTCCCATCCAAGAAGAACCATGTCTTACTGGTGGATGATTCTTCTAAGAAAAGGAAGAGGCCCAAGGTATCTTCTAAAAAGAAAAAATCCAAGAAGGCTAAGGGAAAAGTGAAAGTGAAGGATCAAAAGAAATCTGATCCAGCTAGCAAAGGAATTTGCTTCCATTACAACAAGCCGAGTCATTGAAAGAGGAACTGCAAGGATTATCTTGCGGAACAAAAGCAGAAGAAGCTTAGAGAAGCTTCAAATCCTAATCAAGGTTTGTTTATGATTGAAATTATTTTTTCTGAAAGTCAATCTTCTACTTGGGTATTGGATACCGGTTGTGGTTCTCACATATGTAATAATATGCAGGGACTAGTCAGAAGTAGAAAGTTGAGCAATGATGAGGTCGTCCTACGAGTAGAAAATGGAGCAAAGGTTGCTGCATTAGCTGTAGAGACTTATTGTTTAGCACTGCCTACGGGCAAATTCATTAGTCTAAATAATTGTTATTTTGTTCCGTCACTTATTAGAAACATTATTTCAATATATGTATTGGATATGGATGGTTTTGACATTATAATAAAGAGCAATAGTTGTTCTATTTATAATAATAATGTTTTATATGGTGTTGGTAATTTACGAAATGGACTTTACATTCTTGACTTGCATGAAAATATACTTCAAATTGAACAAACTAAGAAAAGAAAAAGAGATGATGTTAATTATACCTATATGTGGCATTGTAGACTCGGTCATATTAATGAAACAAGATTATCCAAGTTGCATAAAGATGGGCTCCTAGAGCTATCAGATTATGAATCATATCCAACTTGTGAATCTTGTCTCATGGGAAAAATAACTAAATCTCCTTTTAGTGAAAAAGGAGAAAGAGTTACAAAGTTTTTAGTGTTGGTACACACAGATGTATGTGGACCTATGACAACGAATGCACGAGGAGGGTATTCTTATTTTATTACATTCACTGATGATCACTCTAGATTTGGATATGTGTATTTAATGAAATACAAATCTGAATCATTTGAAAAGTTCGAAGAGTTCAGAAGTGAAATAGAGAAACAAACAGGCAAAAGTATTAAGATTCTTCGATCAGATCGAGGTGGTGAATACTTAAGCAGTGAGTTTCTCAATTGTCTCAAAGAAAATGGTATAATCTCACAATGGACTCCACCAGGGACGCTACAGCTAAATGGTGTGTCTAAAAGGAGAAATCGAATACTGTTGGACATGGTTAGTTCCATGATGAGTTTTACCGATCTTCTAGTATCATTCTGGGGATATGCCCTAGAAGCGGCTACATATCTACTAAATAAGGTTCACTCGAAATCCGTCCCTAGGACTCCATATAAGATGTGGACATGGATGAAGCCTAGTTTTAAGCATGTTAAGATTTGGGGATGTCCAAATTATGTGAAAAGGTTTCAGAATGATAAGCTTGGGACAAGATCTGATAAGTGTACTTTTGTAGGATATCCTAGAGAAAGTTTAGGATATTATTTCTACAATCCTATTGAATAAAAGGTGTTTGTTGCCAAACATGATGCCTTCTTGAAAAAGGAGTTTATCCTTGAAGGGGTCAGTGGGAGGAAAATAGATCTTGAAGAAATTCAAGAACCTTAAACCACTACAGATCAAATGGATGAACCAGTCCAAGTAGAGATTCCTTCTGTACCACACCCTATTCGTAAATCTGGAAGAGTACCAAAGATACCTGATAGGTATGGACTTGTCATAGAAGATGACAATGAAGAACGCATCATAGATGATGATCCATTGAATTACGAACAGGCTATGATATGAGTAGTAAAGACTCGAAGAAGTGGCAAGAAGCCATGAAATCCGAGATGGACTTTGGTTTCACCACCTGAAGGCATTAAGCCTATTGGATGTAAATGGGTCTTTAAAAGAAAGAATGGAGCAGACGGCAAGGTAGAGACCTATAAGGCCCGATTGGTCGCAAAAGGTTTCAAACAAAGACAACGAGTTGACTATGACGAAACCTTCTCACTAGTAGCAATGCTCAAGTCCATTTGGATTTTGCTTGCAATTGCAGCTTACCATGACTACGAAATCTGGTAGATGGACGTGAAAACGGCCTTCCTCAATGGGAAACTTGAGGAGGATGTGTATATGACACAACTAGAGGGTTTTGTTTCAAAGGTTGGAATAAATCAAGTTTGTAAGCTATAACGATCCATTTATGGATTGAAGCAAGCTTCTCATAGGTGGAACATCCATTTTGATGAGACAATCAAAGAGTTGGATTTTATCAAAAATGAAGATGAACCATGTGTGTACAAGAAGGTTAGTGGGAGCGTTGTTTCATTCCTCGTATTATATTCTGATGATATATTGCTGATAGGGAATGATATTCCTGTGCTACAATTAATTAAAATCTGGTTATCTAGACACTTCTCCAAGAAGGACTTGGGAGAAGCATCCTATATTTTGGGGATAAATATCTATAGAGATAAATCTAAAAGGATGCTTAGCTTGTTCCAAGGAACGTACATTGACTCTATGCTAAAGAGGTTTAGCATGGAAGATTCCAAAAGAGGTCTCATGCCGATGAGCCATGGAATACATCTCTCCAAGAATCAGGCCCTAAAGTCACCTGAGGAGAGAGACCGTATGAGTAAGATTCCTTATACTTTAGCAATAGGATCTATCATGTACGGTATGATATGTACTAGAACAGATGTCGCTCGTGCACTTAGTGTAACACATAAATATATCAGTCGAACCCAGGAGAAGAACACAGGAAGGCAGTGAAAATATCCTAAAGTACTTAAGAAGAACTAAGGATGTATTTCTTGTCTACGGTGGGTCTGAATTTAAATTAGAGGGCTTCACAGACTCAAGTTTTTAAACAGACCAAGATGACAATAAATCCGTTTAGGGGTATGTGTTTACCTTAAACGGTGGCGCAGTGAGTTGGAAGAATTCCAAACAGCAAACAATTGTTGATTCAGTGACAGAGGCAGAGTACATAGCTGCAAGTGAAGCTGTAAAGGAAGCTGTTTGGATGAAGAAGTCATTACCGAACTTGGTGTGGTTCCTAGCATTACAGGACCAGTGCCTTTATTCTATGACAACACTAGAGCTGTTGCGCAGGCTAAGGAACCTAGGTCTCATCAGAAATCCAAACACGTGTTGCGGCAATTTCATTTGATCAAAGAGATCATTGAAAGAGGAGACGTCACCCTAGAGCGTATGGACTCTCAAGTCAATATTGCAGATCCATTTACTAAAGCGTTAACATAACAACAGTTTGATCGTCACTTAGAGAAGATGGGTATGAGATACCACGACGATTGGCTTTAGTGCAAGTGAGAGATTGAAAGTAGTATGCATACAAGCTAATCATGTATGATGAAAAAATATATACTTTGTAATCAATCTTATTTGTTTATTAATAAAAGAATTATTTTTTAAATGCATTTATTATCTACATGGTGCTATTTTAATAATATGTGATAAACCCATAGTTTTAAACAATGTTTTAGAATTATGATGAGATCATACTAATGAGATATAAATTTTTAGACAGCTTAAAACTAAAATGTTCCCAATCAATAGATTACTAAAAAAAGGGGATTAGTGAATCCGGATAGATTGGTACGTACGTTGCTTGCTCATTAGATGAGGATGATTGATCTCATGATCATTTGTGTGGAGACACTAAAGTAAGTATGTAGGTGCTTATTAAAGAATAAGTTCACTAAACGTGACTCGCTAAGGAATACCTAATGGAGTTTTACTTGCTTGTCAATAGGAATTCCTATAGTGCTAGTAGTACAAATGATCCTTAGACTTGAGATCTTCATAGTATCTTATATATAATGAATTACACTTTAACTTATTCCTTAAGACTCTTAGAGTATATCAAAGGGTATCTTGGGTGTAATAAGTTATATATGAAGATAGTGAATGATCAATAAAGAATCTACCACTTCTAGTAAAAGAAGAGAAATGTCCTATGTGATTCGATAAATGACAACCCAGGAATCTTTGGCCAAGGTGAAATGAAATTAGAAAGTAGTTTCTAATTTACATTCATTAAGAGTTGTGCATTTAGGAATCAAAATACTTATAACTATATAAAATAAGACTTGACAGTAATTTCATGTCTTATATTTAATTAGGACATTGTATGCTGGAAGGATTGAATTGTATGGTAACTATTAATTCAAAAGTTCTTTTATGATTAATGTTAAAATTTATATTATCTGGAAAGTCGTTGATCGCTAGGGAGGCTTATCCTTATTGTAGAATAAATATTATTTATTTAAATAAATTAATCGTTTAATTTATTTATTTAAATAAGATTACAATTGTTCTAATTCATTTATTCACAACCGGTTTAATATGGAGAACCTAAAGGGTCACTGTGACACCCCCAAAATAGGTCCATTCCACCCAACCCATTTTGAGTCGCCTAATACATGGTACAGAAAATAACTACAACTTTATTACAACAATTGTCGTACAAAATACAACAGCACATATGCTCTGAGTTTGGATACAAATATATACCAACTGTGACTCATGTCCCAACCTTGGATAGCACGTCACAATGACACCTTACATAAATGTATAGTCAAAAACTATTTTAGAAATTAGAATCTTTGGGAAGTGCTCAAGGAAACCCTCGTACATGGGAGGCCATGCTTCTAGGTTATGATAGATATCATATGGCCACAGAATTATCCTTGGTTGACCCAATAGACTCCAAAGAAAAATGAGAAGATTACTATCATAATCTTTCCAATGGTGAGTCTTTTCTTGACATATCATTATCTCCACTGTCTCTAACTGAGAATTATACTTCAAACAAACACCAAGATTATATAGGTAGTGCTCGTAGATATACTCGATAAGTGGATGTGCACAACCATGTCTTATGATGACACGAGGTTGTGTGTCGTTAGACATCTTGTATGATAGTGGCAAAACACCCTTCCAACGTTGGGTTCGCTTCACCCTAGATGATTCACCAAATATAACTACTAAATGATGACCACCGTTCTCTTCCCCTGTTACCCCCGCTCGACCCAGCTACACTCTTATTACATGAAAGGAATTGTGAAACAGAAGGGTGAGCACAACTAGCCCAGTAAAGAATATCATGACTAAAGATAAATAAGTTATCAATAGCCTTCAACAGAATTAAATCAGAGATTTAGAACATATGGTAGATGATAAAACTTTTCAACCATAGTTACAACGGAACGAGCAATCCATTAGAAGAGTCAAATAGATCATAAAGTCTATTATCTTCTCCATGTTAAAAGTCCACCAACAATGTTTTATCCCTGTAACATCAATCAACAATTTCTGTCCACAATCACATGTATAACTCATAATCATAATTGTAGTTCTAAATTCCTCTTCTCATCCAGAACAAAGATAATTTTCATCACTTGTCTTTACCTGAAACATCAAAGATCATGGTTATACCAAATCACAGTTCCTGTTCATAATCATACCAATAATTTTATCTTTGCACTACGGGCCAAAGATATTCATCAACAACTCATCTTTGCACTACAGGCCAAAGATATTTCTCAACAACTCATATTTGCACTACAAGCCAAATATATTATTATCTCAAAGAAATATATAATCATTTCAGAATTTATATAACCAATAATTATAACCACGTTGATCATTTCACCTTTGCACTTAAGCTAAAGATATTCAATTATAAATTCAATGGTCATGATCATACCAGTCAACAATTCAACTTTGCACTACTGGCCAAAGAGAACCCATAGTCATGATCGTACCAAAAATCTACCCATCTTTACACTCAAGTCAAAGAGAAATATTATCATTAGGGTTATAAAAATGTTATATATGATAATAAAAATAATATGATCAACATATAGTTTTAATCTCAAGAGTAATATTCATAAATTAACTATAATTTGGTTAGAAAAAGAAATTAATTTTGTCATTAATAGTAACTCGTGAATAGTAACCCATGAATAGTAACTCGTGAATAGTAACTCATGAATAGTAACTCGTGAATAGTAACTCATGAATAGTAACCCCGACATGAAAAGATAAGAATTTTACAAGAAAAATCTTACCAATATTCCGGTATAATGATATTGAAAGAAATAATATCATTGATAAAAAAAATAACATCCCTTACTATCCCTTACTATCTCTTACAATCCCGTACTATCCCTTACAATCCCTTACAATCCCTTACCTCAAAAGAGCATTACTTCTGACTGGAATAACGCTGAACGAACTTGTACCGTATAGCAACACTCAAGATATCAAAATACTCACAAGAATACGCTCGATATATAGAGAGAGAAATAGAAAGAAAACATCAATTTCTGGTGTGATTTTCAATTCTAACCTAAGCACCCTATTTATAGGAAAATGCTTAGAACACCAAAATAGAAAATTGAATATAATATTAATATAATTACAAAATATTCAAGCCCGCCTCTAGATACTTGAATTCAGCCATAAACACATGCTAACCTTCTAGAAAAAGTAAGAAAAAACGTTTTTCTTTAAAATAATAATTAAAACTTCCAAAAATCAATTATTTCAAAACTTCAGAACTTCAATAATTCATAATAAATAGCCCTTTTATCAGAAAATTCGAATCTCGCGAGTTTTTATAGGAAATTCAATTCTCTACAATTTTGCAGAAGAAAGTTTTTCCAAATTCCAAACAAAAATTGACTGAAATCCACAAACGGACAATTTTACAATCAATAATAAATTTTCGGTCAAGAATTGTATCCACCAACACACAAAACATGTGTTAATCATTTAATGCCACAAAAATACTCTTCCTCCTCATATACTCATATATCCCACATTCATTGTAAAAATATCACCATCAATATATTATTAAAATAATATATTTAAATGAATTATTTTATCAAAAAAAGATAAAATATTAATTTTCAACAATTGTCACATTAAAAATTTTCTCCGTCTATATCCACATAAAATCAATATTTTTCTCATCATATAAATCAATAATTAATTATTCACAAATAATATTGCAGAATCACAGTACTGGCAACCAGGCCGTTCCCAGGAAAGAGGGGGCTTTCCAATAAGAATTTCTCCTTATTGGCGCACAATTAGGTGATCAAAACTCTCCTTAGACAGAACTTTCTAGACATTGCCAATAATGTTATCTAATAATATTATTCAGATAATATGAATTATTGCTCCGATAATAGAAAATATTGTGTAGTGACAATTATTAAAACAACAGTAATATAAAATATCAACGCAGCAATTATTGAATCAATAAAATAAAATACTGAACAGTAATTACTGTAACAATTATTGAGTAATGCTTTCTTACGTAAAAATCAATAATTGGTGTAATACCGTGTGCTACCGTGTAACAACGCGTATTACTGTGTTTTAACCACCGGGTATTCCAACAGTATTAATGGTAACCACTACGCCGTTATTTATAAAAACTTTAATTTGTCATTTTCTTCATCCGACCGTTTTCAGTTATGGGATCCACAAATAGCTGCGCCGTCGTACGAATATTCCACGACCAAACGAATATTCCCCGACAACAATGATTATTTTATAACCACTTGCTTATTTTGAAAAATTTTCACATTTCACCCATAACTTTAAACTTTTATCAATTTATCCATTTACTGAATAGTAATCATAAGAAAAATTGAATACTTTTATTTCATAAAATTCGGGGTCTTACAGTCACACCATAAAAGGAAGAATAATTATTTAAGAAATTAATGACATAATCGTAATAATATGTTAAGTATATTTAATTTAATTTATGGTGATAGAATAAATTAAATAGCTTAATATTTATTATTAAATATTTTAGAAATATTAAATATAAATTAATAAGAGGAGTCTTATTAAAATTATTATTATTTTAATTTCTAAAAGAGTTTAAGAATTAATTTAATATAAGTACTCTCACTTATTCCTAATAGGATTAGGAGGGAAAATTAGTTAAAAGAGTTTAATTAATTATCCCTAATAAGATTAGGGAGCACATTTAATTAAAAGAGTTTAATTAAAAAAATAATACCTTATTTTAATTAAATAGGGTTATCTGATATCTTTATAAGAGGAGTCTTATATCAGATAAAAAATATACGTAATTCCAAGTTGTTGGAGAGTACGCCTCTTTTTCTATAGAGATAGAAAAAACTAGGGTTTGAGCCAATACACCTTTCTTCTTGAAAATTGTTCTTCTTTGGTGGATCACCTCTAGAGGCCATACATTTGGGTGGCTAACATTGATCAAAGGAAGGAATCTATCCGGAGATTCAAGGAGATCGCGGATAAGTAGGAGGTGAACTCGTACCTGTGGAAGCTCGTATCTACAAGGGTATGATTCCATAACTTTTTGTTCTTCGTTTTAAGTAATAATATGCATAAAGGATGATCCAGATAATTGGTTTATAAAAAATTTTAAAATCTAATTTTATTTTGCTTTCGCTATGTTTGCAATTTGATTGTTACTTTGATTTTCACAAACCCTAACACCTCAGAGTAAGGAACTCACGTAATGACATCGGATGTCAATAGCTCCAACTGTAAGCGTGAATGGGTGAAACCCTTAGCTGCAGGAATCTCTACCAACGTGGAGTGATGCCATCGTCGTCCTGGTGTATAGGTATCTAAACCTACCAAGCTAACGGGACGAAGACACGGGAGCCTCTCATAGGCCCTAAACTGCCAATACAAGATCAAAACATCTGCGGTCAGTCAAACTCTCAACCCGAACAAGGGAAATCAAAAGAGAAAATACTCACCAGCAGAAATGGGTAAAACCCTAAGTAAACCTCTGTCAAGCCCTGTGAGCGCATGCGCATTCCCTTATGGAAGTAGGCAAAGGTGCAGGAACCCCAATCAAACTCTCCAATACGGTCCACATCCCATGTGGCATTGACTAAAGCGAATGACACTGTGGAAGAGTTATCAGCCAAAAAATAACCCCTGAGGATGATCAGGAACAATCTCCGAAGGATGCGATCTCTGACCCTCGGATCATCGAGAAATAGCGCAGTCAAAGCCCCACTCACGACATCTATACTCAAAGGACTAGTACGGACTGTCCTGCCCTTGAGTGCCATAGCCGGGACTCCTAACAAGGATTTAACGGTAGTCGGGGAAATGTCAGCCACACAAGGCACTGGCGCCCGAAAAACTCCATCCCAGTGATGAACTGCCAATCCATCGGTGCCATCATCACCTCATAATCCAGTAAATGAAGGGACTGAGTTTGGTGAAACCAGTGCTCAGACAAAGCCCTGAGGTAATCCAAGGGACAACGACAGGGGAGGATGGAGAAGAAAGCCTCAAAGCCCCATGCATGCACAATCTCTCGGTACTCTAGATGAAGAGTCTGATACAGAGAATGTATGTTAAACTAGTTCCCTCGAGGCTGCATAAAGCTGGGAACCTGCATCACAATGCAAATCAACATCAGAACCCTTGACCCCCACGAATGGGAAAAGGAAGAACTACACAACTTCTACCTTGTTCGCATGCAAACAGAACGAGGGGTGGTGAATCAAATCATCTAGAAGCTCTGGATTCGTCACATTTATGGTTGGAAGCTCCCTATAGGGAATAGAAGCATAAGGAATAGGATCCACTACGGGTACATCCTCTTCCTCTTCCTCAACATCTGATCTCTCAACCTGGATAGGACGAATAACTGACTCTGTCAACTGACAAGGCTATCGGGCTGGGCGAGACTGAGGCACATCAGAAGCTCTCCTCCTAACACCTAAAGAGGTCCTATGGGAGCTACTCGGCTGGTCTAGATCCATATATTTGGATAAAAGTCTACAAATCACCTCAGAAAGGGTATGGTAAATTCTAACATGGAGCTCATTAAATGCATTTCATAGCTATATGCATGCATTACTTTAACATATGTTTACAGTAGAGTTAAAAATTTATGATCATTCAATGCCTAGACTCGTGAAAATATGTTGCCATAGTCTCTTTTGTAACAAAGACTATCCATATGCGCGTAGGCATGACTAGGTGGCCATTCAGTAGCACACCAACTCACAATCATAAACATCTTATATGCATGAAAATATCAAAGTCATAATCTATAAGGGTAGCCTAATTACCAGAATTACTTTGCTTAAAAACCTTTGCTTATTTGTCCTCAAATAGGATGAAAAAATAGCAGAAAAAGGTGTCAAGTTGGCTATTTTAAAAGTTAATTTTTTCACATCAATACGTTTAACATAGTAAAATACTAATTTTTATTGTGTCGAATAATTTTTATCAAGTCATATGAGCATGCATATTCACTACTATGTGTTTAGAAGCATTTCATGTGATATCTCACTTTCCAACGGACAAAACTGAAAAAAAAAGAGACATGTACACGTTACCAGGATAGTGCAGAACACTTGTACGGTGACAGATTTTAAAGAAAATAACCTGAACTCAGTAGATCTGAAGATGAAATCTCAGATTTCCTGTGCGGCTTCAAGTTAAAAATGAATTGTGAAAGGGAAATGCCACTACAATATAACCCATGAATAGCATCAGGTGTACCTGCGGTAGCTGTGGATCCACCTATAGCTACCTTGGGTGGTCCCAACCACCTCTGGCTTGATCAAATTTGAGTTGCCAAGGAGGTCCCATAAGATGAAAAGTCAAATCAGGAAAAAAGATGCTACACGATTAAGCGGAAAAGCCTGAGATCTTAATTTTTAGAGACCAAACTGCGGGTCTACATATCAATCATTGGTATTCGTCCAAACATAAAATTTACAAAGACGATTATCAAAGCTGTTGAAAGCTACCCTTGGCGATACCTCATTAGAAATCTATTCCCAACAGAGATTTCATACATCCTTAACCGTTGAAGGACATTTCAGCAAAGGTCAGGCAGCCCTGATGTTACCAGTCATTGGCAAGTAAATCCAACAAAGCATCGAAGGTGGTCTGATGATGTTAGCCATTGAAAACCATTTTAGCGAAGGTCAGGCATCCCTGACATTATTAGCCGTTGACAAGTAAATCTAGCGAAGTATCGGAGATGGTCCGATGATGTTAACCGTTGAAGAACATTTCAACGAAGATCAGGCAGCCCTGATATCATCAGTCATTGGTAGTAAATCCAGCAAAGCATCAAAGGTGGTCTGATGATTTTAGCCGTCGAAGGACATTTTAACGAAGGTCAGGTAGATCTGACAGTACCAACCGCTGGCAGTAACTCCAACGAGGTGTCAGAAATACATGACGAGGCAAATCATGGAAAACCATCCTCATCGGGAAGGACCAATGATGGAATTTATTATACAGATCCTCGATAATCAAAGCACAATTCCTCAAGAGTCTTTCGTACATGAGAAGGACATCTTCGATGGAAAGTCTGCACAAAGGATTAAGTACATTGGCAATAACCCCAATGTTAAAATCATGTGGTCTCTATCATGAACCTGTGAGCTTTGGAAATTACTAGTCGAGTAGACATCCAAGCAGTTCATCAGGGTCATCAGTTATAACTCCATCCCCCAACAAAAGCAGTCGGAGCAGACAGTTATAACATCCAGTTGGAAAACGGTCCAATAAACAACATTCATTACACGCATCATGCTGCATTACATTTTCATCATGATTATCTTGTCACATTTTAAGTGTCTAGTGATCTTTATCCTATCCATACCATTACATTACATGAATATGATAAAGAGGGGCATCTGTAGACACTCAAAATTTTTCATTCATGTTACTAACCTTGCAGGAGGGCAAAATAATCTTCTAGAGATAACCCTGGAAGTCAACTCAGCTCAACCCCAGAGACAACCCCGGGACACGTAGTTCTAACCTCGGAGATAACCCTAAGGGATACAGTTCCAGTTCCAGAGGTAACCCTTAAAAAGTTAGTTCCAACCCCTGAGACAACCCCGGGACACTCAGTTCTAACCTCGGAGGTAACCCCAGAAGGTCAAGCACACCTTAGAGACAACCCTGAGGACATTCAACATCCTCAGCAACCCAATCTCAGAAGTAAACCTGAGCAATGATTGCTACATCTATGAAAAGCTGGAGATAACCCCAGTGAGGGGCAGAATCACCATTTTGCCCCCTTGATACTACATTCAAGTCATCTCAACATCATTCAAACCCATAATGCATACAAGGTGTCCCACAAGAACCATAGCTCAAATCACGAGTGACTACTACACAAGACAGCACACCGGATAAAATTTAAAGACCTAAAGATCTGGTCATAGACCCATCTTCCCATCTCCTTACAACCTCTAATCCCATGTTATTATGTAGCTATCGACAACAGCATTCCAAAAAGGTATAGCACACCTTTATCGGATGCCCATATTAAAAGTTATGAAGGTTTGAGCGGATAACGCATAGCCAAAGTGCACATACTTTGAGACGATGGGACCCGCTTGGCCTGGGGCACCCTGGGTAGTCGCAGGTAGATCCGCGGCCATTGGGTCTTTAAATATGTGCTCTTAGCTGCTCATTTGAAAAAAAAAGAGAAAAAAAGAGAAAACTTTGTCCATTTTAGTCTGTAAACACTTCTAGAGTGCTCTAAACTGAGTGATTCTTTTTTTAAAAAACTTGCAAGCTCGTGTTTTGCATCATACTGAAATTTTACTGGTGGTGTGACACCCCCAAATCTGGGTCCCTTCGAACCACGAATTCGGTCTATCACGATACTACTATCATCAAACTATTTATATTTTTCATTCATAACTTAATGAATATAACTTTGCTTATTACAATTTATAATATAAATTCTTTCCATTACCAGGATCTGCACAATGACCTCAAACTTTTATAAGTTTCACAACTTGGTCATTTACTATTCCTGTTTTACATCACATTCAATATTATATACATATGCGGAATAATTTAAACTTTTTCAATCTCCTTTGAAAATAAATCTTTTATTGATATCTTAACTTGAATCAATTACATATCCTTGAATCAAATTATGTCATGATTCATTCTATTCGAATTAATGTATAAATTTTTACATCTCGATTCGAATTTCTATATGTATCACATTGTACAACTTTACAACTTAACATGTATTACACATAGTAACTACTATCATGCACATCTACTAGAACCTAAACATGGCTCAAGAGCATCTATTTAAATAAATGAATCAATCTCCTTTGATTCTATTGATCTTTATCAATCAAGTAGCACGTTATCTTCACCGTGAGTCCTTAACCTGCAAAAGTGGTTATTTGCATGGGTGAGCTCGATAGCCCAGTAATTCTAATAGTTTTCATGCATCATGTAGCATATAATAGCATATTCAGATCATGCATTCATAATCAATTAATATTTATTACGTATGTCACTTCACACATAACAGGCATAGAGATTTACTAACATATGCATATCATCAAAGATTAACTTTCACATTTTATACATATCTCATATGTATTTCAAATATATACATCAACATTTGCATGGCATAATATAGCTCAACTAACAGTTATAGAATTCATATATCAAATAGGAGCTGAAAGACTTGCCTGATTCGTAGTTTATCAACTACGACTTAACTGCTTAACACTTATCTACACTTCGTGTATTCCTACACAGTTATATAATCATGGATTCATATCCATCAGTAATATATTTTATGTATTCTCAATGTAATAACATTGTTACATTGTTTCCTAACTAGTTTCATAAAACCTACATTTTACTTTCTCATCATACACTTAGAATAGCTATGTATGTATAGGTATACCTTAACCACTCGTACTTGACATCAACATTCATATATAGCTATCACATACTTGACTCGCTATGTGATCGACACATTTAAAACTCCTATAGGTAAGTTCAAACGTACACATAAACGTCTAACTTAGTCGTAACTTCGTACAACATCACCTATACTATATTTTCATAGCACAAATCAGTTTATAAGACATTACAAATCCAACAACGTCTTGATTACTTTATTTCTTGAAAATATTCTTTGAACTTAACATTTGGAAGTTATGATCAACATTTGTCTCTACCACATAGCATGCTTCTTAACGCATTACATAGTGTGACACCCCCAAATCCGGGTTACCTGACTCCCGAGTTTGGTGTTCACAATCCACAATATAATAACATCTAACTACCCATTCATATAGAAATAGTAATACATAACTCATTAACAGATATTGTTAATATATAAGTCTCAGGTCCTCTAACCTTAACATTACAAACTTACCCTTTAGATATACAAAAAGGGTTCACAACATAACATAATAATAATGATATTCATTATTAATTTATTACAATGCCTTTGCCCTTGTCCTTCACCGCACCTCCTGCCACTTCGCCCCTAGCTGAAAAGTTTTATTTACCAAGGGTGAGCAACAAATTTCCCCACAAGTTAAGACATTTAATAAATGTATAAGAATCAATAAAAACAGACTATCTATTTTGATAGAATGAAACCAAAGTTTGAGGAACTTTGAAATAGTTGAACAAGTCGTTAATCAATAACAAATTTTCTCGCAATCTGTGCAACACTATAATTTGATAATGAAAGAGTATAACGCTTTCAAAGTTTCTACGATATTCTATTGAATAATCAAGAATCAATTCTACGTATTAACAAAGTGGAATGCTTTCCAAATTTATGCTAAACAATCCATTGGATCTTGAACTTTTCTTCTCGAGTAACTACCAAAGATTGGACTTTGATATTCCCAGGTGTATCAGATAACCATAAAGATTAAATCATACCCCTCTACAAGTATAACAAGTGATCAGCTTTATTATACCCTATATTATGCATAATACTTAATCACGCGTAAAGGCCGAATATACGACCAATAAAATGTTCCCTTTATATAAAAGGTTATTCTTCTAAGTCTCAGAATCAAGATCAACGAAATATTATGATGTCAACATTTAGTCACTTCTCGATCTAGCCAAAATAATAGGCATCGATCTGTCAATAGTAATTGAATTATCTTATCGAACCTATCAAGTTCTAACAATTGTTCATCTAGCAAGAATAATTAGCTCAGACATATCTCAACACAATTCGATAATAAACATGAATTATCTGTACTAATTATCCAACAATAGTTATTCTCTAATTGTATTCTCAGAATTCACTAATTCAATTTGAATTAATAAATATGCACTAACTGCGATTAATCAACAATAAATTCTCAGACGTGGTTTAATCGGCAATAATTAACCACCATAAATATTGTACAAAAATAACTCAAGGTTGAGTTAAAGAAACTTGCCTTCTCCGTTGATTACTGCTACACAATATACTTATCTGCTTTCGAAAGACCTATAACCAATAATATCGGTCTCACAATTAGCATAATAATTCATAACACGCAACACTGTAATTTACAGTTAATCTTTCTCCTAAGCACATTACCACATAGCCACATCAGTGTTTATAACCTATATAAACACTTAACAAGTTTAACTAGTTCAGTCTGGTTGGACTTCGGTCTTATCTCGGTGTTCTGATCACCCTATCCAACAATTAACACATTTATTGTCAATTAATATTGGTCTCTAAGCTTCAATATTATATTAGATAAGTCAAATATCATTTATAGTATTTTTCGGAAGCCATTAATAATATTTAAACAATTATTATAATTTATAATAATTTTTCAAACACTAGAATCATTTTTAAATGATTTAATTATCAAATAATCTTATCATCATTAATATTTAATAATATAAAAATATTAATAACATACTTGTCAAAATATTAAAGTTATTATTAATAACTTAAAATATTTTTAAATCATCAATATTCTACTTAAATGATTTTAAAATCATTTTTAAACCATCACCATTAATATTTAAATATTAATGAATTTATCATTAAAATATTAAAAGTTATTAATTATAACTTAAAATATTTTTAAATTATTTTTCTCATTTTTAAATGATTTTTAAATTAATAAAATCATTTTTCTATCATTTATTTAATTTAATAATTAAATAAATCTAATATCATTAATATTAATTTATTAATGAGAATTCTCCAAAAATATTGAAAATTATATTTTATAATTTTAAATATTTTTTAACACTTTATTCTCATTAAAAATGATTTTTAAATCAATAAAATCATTTTTAACTGATTTATTTAATACAATAATTAAATAAATCTTATATCATTAATATTGAATTATTAAAGAAAATTCTCCAGAAATATTAAAAGTTATATTTTATAACTCAAAATATTTTTAAATACATTATTCTTATTTAAAATAATTTTTCATAATATTAAATCATTTTTCTCTAATTTATTTAATGTACTAATTAAATAAATTAAATATCATTCTTTTTCAAATAATTATAATTATTAATGAAAAATATTCCAAATTGTCAGAAATTATTTTTCATAATTTACAATAATTTTTAAAACCAGTTTTGGTAATTTTTATAATTTATTTCTATTTTTAAATAATTTTTAGAAAATCATAAAATAGAAATAATTAAAACCGTCGCTAAAGCCCTTTAGCGACACTTTCTATCGTCTTAGGTGTTCTTGAGCTCAAGAACACTGTCAGACCCGAGTTCAAGGGTCATGGTTTGACTGGCTTTAAATCACCAATTAAAAATGTTTCTGGGAAATCTTAAGCATCAATCTTGTAGTCATTATACAACACTACAACTAGCAACCAATATCTAGATCAAACAACAAACACACAAGGAGATCTGGGCTTGCAAATATGCTGTCAGAGCATTCATGGGTTTTCCAGGTAGTCGACCAGACATTTTCATGCTCCATTTGATCTAGGTTCCAGTTATGATTTATGTGTTATTATGATTCAAATATGTAGTTCTTGCGTCAAGGAATAACACTACAACAATAGATCGAATAAACAACAACAAAATTACAAGTTACAGCTTGGTCAAAGGCTATCAGAAACTTAGTTCATAGAGTTTCTGGAAATTCCCAGAAAGTGCATCCGTGATCAAATGGTCTAGTTTGACCATTCATTACAACCATCTTATGTGTTGTTTAAGAGATCTACTAGCATGGATCTAGAGTCCACATAACCAGCTACAAGTATATTACAACAACAACATCATAACACTAAAAACCTGACAGATCTGGACGTTACAAAACATTATCAGACTCGGTTTTAAAATTTCTGGGTTGCCCAGATTTGGCCCGGTCATGCCCGGTCAACGGGTTTTGACCGTTAATTAATAACAAGAAATCTAGACATTTAATGGTTATAAATCCACTTCCAGATCAAAGACAACATGACAAGCTACAGATCCAAAACTTAAAACAACACAAAACATTAACAGACAAGGATTTACAGCCCCTGACATTTCGTTGTCAAACTACCTTTAGAGCTCAAGAACAATTTTGAAAAATTATTATTTTAAAGCATTTTGATGCTATGGATCCATGATGGATCAACATAGATCAACTAAAAACATCTTTTAACACAAATATAAACACTTAAACACAAATTTTTCTTAACAATAAGGATCAAAAAATCAAATTAGGTTTATACCTTTTAGCTTTAAATTCTTGATCTTGATCTTCCTAACTGATCTTGGTTGATCAAGGGGCTGTTTTTAGGACAGAGTAACTTGCATAATTCAGAGGTTTTGTGTGAGAGAGAGTTGGTGAGAGATTTATATCAAAATAAGCAAAATATGAGAACTTTCTCTCTCTAATTCTATATATATTGCTTAGATGCATGAATGATCAGAGGTTGCTGTCAAATGGAGGTTAATTTGCTAATATTTTAATGTCACAAAGTCAAGCAATTAGGTCACCGACTAAAGGTCTTGCCAAATTTACAAGTTAACTCATTAAAGATGTAAAAAGGGTATTTTAGTCATTGTCCTTGTAATTTTAATGGCTTGATTGTCAATTGCCCAAACCCTTAGGGTTTAACCCTAAGGTTCTAATCCTTAGGTTTAAAACTTTAGTTTCTATGATTGTTTTCTAATTAAGGTTTTTAAATTAGAAAATTAAGATTTTAAAACTATAATTAGGGTTTTCTAATTAAATTAGATTTGTAGACACTCGAAATTTTCTGTACTACTGACACTAACATTGCAGGAAGGCAGATTCGTCTTTTATGAGAGAACCCTGAAAGACAATCCACAACCATATCGGATACTACCGGAGGTTCAGCATCAACCCCAGATCGCAATATGGGAGTAATCATTCCAATCATGGAGAACCCCGAGGCATGCAGATCAATACCGGAACACACACCGGAGAAGACCGATTAATCTCGGAGATAACTCCGAGGTATCCAGTCTCAGCCCTAAACATGGGAATAGCCTCCAACCTTGGCGATAGCCCCAAGGAAAGCAATTTCGGCATTAACCCCGAAAATGCTTGTTACAAGTGCAACCAGCTTCAATCTCGGCGCTCACAACGAGATACACTGTATCAGCCCGGCGATGACATCGGGAAGACAGACACACCTCAAAGATGACAATGAGGACTTTCAACCAATTGCAGCAGTCCAATCACAGCGAAGCTGAGCAACGTCTACTGTATCGACCCAACACGACAATAACACCGGTAAGGGGCAACATCATCATCTGACCAACACGATGCCACGCCAAGTCGTCTCAACACATCTACGCAACAACGGCCCACAAGGCTAACCAATCCCGAGTTGCTATTGTGCGGGGTAACGGATGAAAGTTGAAGCTTGAAGACCGGAGGGCACCGTCCCATCTTCAAAGACTTCGTACAAACTCTAATCCCATGCCATCGTACAAACTCTCGACAACGGCGGTCCGAAATAGGTCATGTATACCTCAAACGGATGCCCGGATTGCACTTTCAAAAAACTGAGTGGACATTACAGTGCCCGCGTGCACGTACTTCGAGACGACCTGACCCGACCAAACCGGGCCGACCCGACCCGCCTATGGTACACCTGCGGCTGAGCCGCAGGTACACCTGCGGCGCCTTTTGCCTATAAATAAGAGGCTTGGGGTGCTAATTTTTAAGAGAAAAAAGACGGGGAAACCTTGCAGAATTCGCTCTACACTTGCCATATAGTGTATTTTCCCATTTTAAACACCTGTGAGCTCATATACAGCCCTCTTTTGTACCTACAAAAGCCAGTGTTTACCCACTTTAAAGATATAGAAGCCTTTTCTAGCAGTCAGCTGTAAGCCTTCTCACACACTTTAGAGTCTTTCTCTTCATCTTTGCACACACCCTTCTACACGTTGAGAGTCATGTTGCTTGCTTTTGCCCAGACTTCGGTCCGTGGTTTCATTTCAGTCTCTCTCTCTCTCTCTATATATATATATATTGGCTAACATTACTGAGTTATGCCTCGGTTGAGCCTAGACTTTGGTCTGGAGCGTTTATTGCTTTAATATATACATACTTATATATATTAACTGTGTGTCAGACTTTGTTCAATGAGCCTAAACTTCGGTTTGGTGCGTTTAATTGCTTTCTTATATATATATACTTATATATATAAACTTTCTCATCCCCGCACTCTGACCTGCACATGGGGTTACGCTTTCTCTTCTCGCCCTGAGGGGTGAACTACGTCAACCTGATCTCCTCTTCAATAGGAGTACGTAGGCAACCATTTCATATGGTCCGGTCACAATAAAACAAAAATAACAAAAACATTTCTACCCTTCTCTCCTCACAAAAAACAACAAAAATATTCCTACACCATTTCTGCCACATACAGCGTTGAACCTCTTACACCAGGTTCAAACTACGCAGACTTGATCTCCTCTTCAATAGGAGTACGTAGGCAGCCATTCATGGTGCGGTCTCACCCCCTACCAAAACACAAACCCTTGTCAGTTGGTACTGGGATCAAACATCAATCCACTACGTTTCATTCGGCTTCAGACCAAAGGGATGGAATTACCCAACCTCTCCTCCCAAATAGGAGATTCGGCGACCATCTAAGCTGCGGTCATACCTTGAAGAGTAACGTCAATCCATAAAAGATGGAATTAACTAGGCTTCTCCTGAATAGAAGTACTGGCGACCATCTGTGGTGCGGTCAATCTCAGAGAGGAAAGCCACACTCCTCTCCATATTTCCATACAGAAACCAGTCCCAAGACACCAAAAGATGGTAGGGATACACAGATCGATGATCCATTCTGAACTATCCAGAGATAACTCAATGTCTATCCACCCATGAGGAATTCAGAATACATCAAGATCACAAGCCCTGAAGCAGCAGGCAAAATATCAAACAAATAGCAAGGTGTATCTAAAAGGGAAGTGATCCAAAAATATATTTCCCTGTCATATATAATGTTGTTTGATATACATGATGTAAACTGTACATGACAAAATGGCTAAGCTAGTCTGTGCAGGTAAGTACAAGCTAATCTATGAGTTAGGATACACGCGAGCTAGCAAGCACGACATAGCATCCCTCTCAGAAGAAGGAGGTAAAGCTGTGATCTCCTGTATTAGAGTATCCACACGACCCAATAGATCAGAAGTCGTCTGCATGATGACCATATGCTCATTAATATATGCGCTCATCTCTGCGATTATGTCAGTGGTAAGGGACCTCGCTGCAGTACTGTCTGTGACGGCTATATCTCGGGCAGATATGGCACCATCCCGCTCAACTATCACTGCATCTCTGGCTAATTTGGCCTCATCCCGCTCAACAATAGCGGCATCCCTGCGAGCTAAGGCCTCATCTCTCTCCAATAGAGCGGCCTCCCTCACATCCAGAGCAGTCGACATCATAGATCGAACCTGATCTCTCTCAAAGGTCATCAGCTGAAGACTCTGCTCTAAGTACTGTGCCGAGTGCTGAATCGCAACAGTGCTGGTACTAGGAGAATCCAGAAGAAATGCTGGCAACCCAGCAGCGGGCTCCTCCTCGAAGTGGGTATCAATGTCCTCCACAGGCTCCACACCCTCTGCGTCGCTATCCGGTGCTGCAGATACTGCTGCAGCCGATAAAACCTTCGTCTCCATCCAGGCGAAATACTATGCGGAATAACCTGGACTGCTCACTGAAAAAGTAGCTCCCTTACGATGGTCCCAACAAGTGTATACACGAGATCGGTCCTCGGCTGAGAGGTATCGGGCAGCTGAACGCTGACCTGTCGCCCTTGTGAAAGGATGAAAATCCTAAAACTGGTCGAACTGCGACATCACAGCCAATGGGTGATAAGTAGTCACACCCCTCAAGCCGGCCAGAGGGAGGAAATCCATGCCCGGAGCATGAGTAATAAAGCTCTATGGTGAGCTAAGCCCTGAGCACAGCAATATGCTAAATGGGTCACTGATGTCTGCCAAAAATGCGGACCAGGACTGAGCATCAATACACTCCGATTGCTGAAAGGAGTATTACATGGCCACATCATGGGTAAACCAATATCCATGCCGTCTAAGGGTACCAATCGGTCTAAAGTGTGACATGAACCACACATACAGAAGGACTGAGCTCCCAGTAAACACTCCTAAAGGATAAGTACTGTAGTAGGATCCTGACCGCAGAGTCTCTGCCAAGATCATAGGCACAATGGTATGACCCTCCCTAAGAGCTCCCACGGTCATGATAACGCCTATATCAATCTCATCCATATACCACGGAATGTACACATATGATAGTACACATAACATCAGTACGTCAACTCTGGCTAGACGCCAATGATCCTCTGGTGCGGTGAAATCCCTGGAATGTCGTGAGTAACTATCCTCTGAGCCAAATCTGTCGTACAGAAAACGCTGAGAGATTACATGGCCAGATGTCAGCTCATCCTGCACTACTCTGCGCCTCAATCCTGTGAGAGTCATGAATCGTCTACTCATGTCTCCCAGAGCCATATGCACACAAGGTCTATCCAAGGGCAGCATCATCAAACATGCATACTCCTCCAGAGTAGGAGTCAACTCATAGGTGCCAAAGCGGAACACCTGCCTGTCATGTCACCAATGCTCTAGCATCCCATCTACGAATCCTGCAGGAACCTGAAATGCCAAAAGAGTCATGGTATGCTGCAGTAACATATCTACGGTCACCCTGTCTGGTGGTGACATACTATCATACCACGATCGCATACCCGATGCCGCCACTAACGGTGGGGTATGATCTATACGGCTAACTATCGAAGAAGACATCTGTGAGGGCCGTGTCATAAGACCATCCAGGGGTCAATGCCGAATATCTCTGGACATACATACATATGCATACTATGATACATGCATAACAGATAATGGATGACAATATGATATTGGGAATGGAAAAGATTGTGCATACATTCCTAAGTATATCATTATCTAATACATCAGCTCTGTACAGCTACAAATACAGGGAAATGGGGCACATACGCCCTACTACTAATAGAGGCCTATCAAAAGATATAGCGAGAATGGGGAACAACCACCCAATATCTAACAAAGGCCTATCAAAAGATATAACGAGAATACATCAGAAGAAGACAATGGTGTCGATATCCACATCATCAATCAAGTCCACCTGATGTAACTCCTCCTGAGTCATTGGATCTCTATCAACAGGGATGTCAGGCCTATAAAGAGGAGGATCTGCGTCGGCAAAACTAAATGGGTCGTCCGAGGGGCCAGCGCTTGAGCTGGAAGGAACAAATAACTCCGCCTCTTCTGTATCTCTGCCCAAGTGCCGAATAAATATATGTGCCTGGTCCAACTGACGGGTCAAGCTATCAATCTAGGTCACATAAGTCGGATCTCGGACACAAGTTATCCAATCCGTCATCATCAAGGATCCAGGAACCATGTCCCCCATAAACTGTGTGGCACGAGACTGGGCTCCAATAGTACGAGGAAGCCACCAACGCTGGAATATCTCCTGAGTACATAAACCCTCTAATAATGCAAATCCGTCAACACCCAACAACGGGATATCAATGGCGGGTGACTGCGATATAGGCCAGTGACGCTTGACAGGAGGTAAGATCGGTATAAGAAATCTCCCCTGTGGTGCTCCTGATAGCACGCTCTCCTAGATAGAGCTCCCAACTGCCATCTGTGAAGAGTCGAACTCTCCTAGTGGAAATCAAATACTCGACCCCAGTCGGGTATCCATCCTCAAAACCCACTGTCAAGTGTTCCCCAGAATAGGGAAGCCAGGTGATGGTGTCGGCCATCAGTAACTCCAGCTGCATACGGCAATGAGTGAATCCCTCCGCTACAGGGACCTCGGGAAGAATCGAATGATGCCATCTTCGTCCTCATGGATAGGTATCTAAACCTAACACACTCACGGGACGCAAATAGGGAAGCCTCTCATAGGCCCAAAACTGCCAACACAATGGCAAGACATCTGCTATCAGTAAACACTCTTAACCTATAAATGGGAAAAGACAAGAGAAATACTCACCAGCAGAAACGGGTAAAATCCTAGCCAAGCCTCGGTCAAACCCTGTGAGCGCATACGCATGCCCCGAAGGAAATAGGCAAAGGTATAGGAGCCCCAATCGTACTCTTCAATACAGTCCACGTCACGCGTAGCGCTGACCAAAGCAAAAGATACTGTGGAAGAGTTATCTACTATGAAGCAGCCTCGAATGATCATCAGGAACAATCACCGCAGAACGCTATCCCTGATCATGACATCATCAGGTATGGGTTCACTCAATAACCCGCTCACAGCATCCACGCTCAAAGGACCTGAACGGACGGTCCTGCCTTTGAGCGCCGCCGCCGGAACTCCTAACAAGGATCTGACGGCAGTAGAGGTAATATTCGCCATGCAAGGCACTGGCTCCCCTCCAAACTCTACGCCGGTGATAAATCGCCAATCCATCGACGTCATCATCACCTCGCAATCCAGCAGGTGGAGTGACTGAGTCTGGTGAAACCACCGCTCAGACAATGCCTTGAGGTAACCCTAGGGACAACGATGGGGAAAGATAGAGAAGAATGCCCCAAATCCCCACTCATGCACTACTGCTCTATAATCAGGATTAAGCGCCTGGTACATGGAGTGGATGCTAAACCAGTTCCCTCGAGGCTGTGTAAAACCTGGAACCTGCATGAAATGCAAATCTACGTCAGAACCCTTTAATCCTCATCAATAGGAAAGAAGGAAAAGCAAAGTCTAACGCCATACCTCGTTAGCATGTAAGTACATCGATGGATGTCTGCCCAAATCACCCAGTAACTCTGGGTTCGCCACCTGAATGCTAGGAAGCTCCCTATGAGGGACATATGCAGTAGGAGCGGGGTCCTCAATATCCACCTCCTCATCCTCAAAGTCCGAAACATCTACCTGGACAGGACGAATCACAGCCTCCACCAACCGACGAGGGTGTCTGACAGAACGGGGACGAGGCACTCCAGAAGCCCTCCACCGTACGCCAGAAGTGGTCCTATAGGAACTGCTCGGCTGATCCGGATCCATAATATCTGGACAACAAGTCTCAAAATCACCTCAGAAAGGGTGTGGTATTTCCTTACCTGGAGCTTTCTCTAATGCATTTATGATTATATGCATGCATGCATTTACTTTAACAAACAATAGAGTTAAAATGCATGACTACCCAATGCCTACCTTTTGAAAAATTTTGCCATAGTCCCCTTTGAAAAGAGGACTATCCACATGCACTCAGGCATGTTTAGGTGGCCATTCAGTAGCACACCTGCCCCAAAGTCATATACACAATATATGCATTAAAAATCAAAAGCATTATGCATAAGACCAACCTCAATGCTAGGAGTACTTTGCCTTTCTACCTTTTGCTCATTGGACCTCAAATAGGACAAAAAATAGCAGAAAAAGGTGCCAATTTGACTGTCTCAAAAGTCAAAATTTTTCACATCATTATGTTCAGCATGGTTTAATACTAACATTTACTATGTTGAATATTTTTTATCAAGTCATTTGTGTATACATAACCACTACTATGTGTTTAGATGCATTTCGTGCGATAACTCACAATCTAACGGACAAAAACTAAAGAAAATACAGGCATACGTTACAAGGATAGTGTGGAACATATGCACGGTGACAGAATTTACAGAAAGTAGCTCGAACTCAGCAGATCTGAAGATGGCTTGCGTTTTTCTCTAAGCGAAACAAGTTGAAAGTGACTTGTGAATGCTACTCGCTGATGGATATATGATCCACGCCTGGCCGCAGGCCTATCTGCGGCTGCAGCAGGTAAACCTGTGGCACCCCCATGTGGGTCCCATCCTTCCGGCTCGGTCCAGTTCGAGTTGCAAAGGAGGTCTTACGAATTAAAAAGGTCAAATCGAGAATAAAAAAGCCACGCGATTGAGCAAAACTGCATACAATCCTGGTCTTCTCTGATGAGACTTTGAATTGGTACATCACCCATTGGTATTCGCCTACACACAGGGTACACTATACCAGTGATCTCAAATGATCTCAGTCAAACTCGACAATACCGTACGCATGTCCAATGCCGCTTTCTCAGGATCATCATCCTTGTCAACCTAGATCCCCGACGGGGGTTACAACGTGAGTCCCCGACGGGGGTTACAACGTGATTCCCCGACACGGGTTACAACGTGAGTCCCCGATGGGGGTTACAACGTAGATCCCTGGCGGGGGTTACAACGCGTGTTCATCCGTTGACACACAAATCAATGAAGGTCAAGCAGCCTTGACATTATCTCAGCCGATGGCAAGTAAACCCATTAGAGCATATACAGTTGTTCGATCAATGCATACGTCCCCAGTAGATCTCCCGAGGGGTTTGCAACGTGAATTCACGGCAGGGGATTACCACGTACATTCAAGCCGTTGACACATACATCAACGAAGGTCAAGCAGCCTTGACATCATTCCAGCCGATAGAGGGTTAGACCTATCAGAGCTCTGGAGCCATTCGGGGTTCTTACCACCCGATTACCCATATTCCCCGGCGGAGGGTCACAATGTAATGTTCCATTGATCTACATGACAGTGGAAGTCAAGCAACCTTGACAGTATATCCCACTGGATTTTTCAGCCGTTGATTCACATATCGGTGAAATATACGTCAACGAAGGTCAAGCATCCTTGACAGCATTTGATGTTGGTAGTAACTCCAACAGAACCCTGACATGTCCTGACGATACAAACCAGGAGATTGTCATCAAGGAGGATGGATGATGGAATATGTTATACACATCCTCAAATAGATCAAGCTTTATCCCCACATATCTCTTACACATAAGAGGTACCTCTGTAGGATCCAGTCCTTATCCAGGAATTTGATGATAACTCCAACATCAACATCCTGACAGACTCAGATTATACATCAAATATGGTCATTATTGCCAATCCCCGGTTGAAGCAACAGGGAGCCAGCAATTATCCTCAGCGTGTTGGGCTACAACCCCGTACACATGCATCATACATCTACATCATGTTGCTATCCATAGTACCTTGTTCGTATTATTACGTTTCAAGTGTCTAGGATTCTTTATCCTACCCATGCATCGCCATGCATGAGTATGATAAAGAGGGGCATCTGTAGATAATCGAAATTTTCTGTACTACTGACACTAACATTGCAGGAAGGCAGATTCTTCTTTTATGAGAGAACCCTGAAAGACAATCCACAACCATACTGGATACTACCGGAGGTTCAGCATCAACCCCAGATCACAATCTGGGAGTAATC
The DNA here is from genome assembly GCA_016801055.1 of Panax notoginseng. Classification (NCBI taxonomy): domain Eukaryota; kingdom Viridiplantae; phylum Streptophyta; class Magnoliopsida; order Apiales; family Araliaceae; genus Panax; species Panax notoginseng. The sequence goes on from CM029017.1 coordinate 120,541,295, forward strand.
GTTCCAATCTTGGAGAACCTCAAGGCATGCAGATCAATATCGAAACACACACCGGAGAAGATCGATTAATCTCGGAGATAACCCCGAGGTATCCAGTCTCAGCCCTAAACATGGGAATAGCCTCCAACCTTGGTGATAGCCCCAAGGAAAGTAATTTCGACATTAACCCCGAAAATGCTTGTTACAAGTGTAACCAGCTTCAATCTCGGCGCTCACAACGAGATACACTTTATCAGCCCGGCGATGACATCGGGAAGACAGACACACCTCAAAGATGACAATGAGAACTTTCAACCAATTGTAGCAGTCCAATCCCAACGAAGCTGAGCAACGTCTGCTATATCGACCCAACCCGGCAATAACACCGGTAAGGGGCAACATCGTCATCTGACCAACACGATGCCACGCCAAGTCATCTCAACACATCTACGCAACAACGGCCCACAAGGCTAACCAATCCCGAGTTGCTATTGTGCGGGGTAACGGATGAAAGTTGAAGCTTGAAGACCGGAGGGCACCATCCCATCTTCAAAGACTTCGTACAAACTCTAATCCCATGCCATCGTACAAACTCTCGACAACGACGGTCCGAAATAGGTCTTGTATACCTCAAACGGATGCCCGAATTGCTCTTCCAAAAAACCGAGTGGACATTACAGTGCCCGCGTGCACGTACTTCGAGACGACCCAACCCGACCAAACCGGGCCGAGCCGACCCGCCTATGGTACACCTGCGGCTGAGCCGCAGGTACACCTGCGGCACCTGTTGCTTATAAATAAGAGGCTTTGGGTGTTGATTTTTAAGAGAAAAAAGATGGGAAAACCCTGCAGAATTCGCTCTACACTTGCCATACAGTGTATTTTACCATTTTAAACACCTATGAGCTCATATACAGCCCTCTTTTGTACCTACAAAAGCCAGTGTTTACCCACTTTAAAGATATAGAAGCCTTTTCTAGCAGTCAGCTGTAAGCCTTCTCACACACTTTAGAGTCTTTCTCTTCATCTTTGCACACACCCTTCTACACGTTGAGAGTCGTGTTGCTTGCTTTTGCCCAGACTTCAGTCCGTGGTTTCATTTCAGTCTATATATATATATATTTACATATATATTGACTAACATTACCGAGTTATGCCTCGGTTGAGCCTAGACTTCGGTCTAGAGCGTTTATTACTTTAATATATATATACTTTTATATATTAACTGTGTGTCGGACTTTGTTTGATGAGCCTAAACTTCGGTTTGGTGTGTTTAATTGCTTTCTTATATATATATATATATATATATATATATATATATATATATATATATATAAACTGTGGTCGAATTCCGTTCGATGAGCCTAGATTTTACATCCGGTGCGTTTACTCGCTTTTATATATATATATATATATATATATACTTATATATATGAACTGCTATCGAACTCTGTTCGGTAAGCCTGGATTTTATATCCGGTGTGTTTACATGCTATATATATATATATATATATATATATATATATATATATTTACATTTTGTCCCACCTAGAGTTTACTTCGTGGTGGTTGACCGTTTTTACAGTTTTATCTACGTTTTGTTTCGCCTGGAGTTTCCTCCATGGCGGTTGATGGATTTTAACAGCTTTCTTTACATTTCTGATCCCCCATGGAGGTTCTTCGTAGTTGGTGATCATGTCTGTATATATATATTTACGGCTTTTATATATATACCTGCTTACTGCTTTCATACAAATTGCGGTATCATGTGAGCCTAGGAATCATGTGATCACAGATTCATCCCATTGGATCTAGATTCGGTTCCCGTGATGAACATTTTTAGCTGTAAGCAGCTTGTAAATTATTCTGCGGTGTTTGAATTTCCTCAGATGGTTTCCATACCCACGAGGAAGTCGGCATTATTTTGTACATTATTTTCGTATGGATGCTTAGCAGCCGTCAAATAAAATCAACCAAGCCGCGCATTTAATAAAATGGCCTCAATTACTATTGAGCGACAGGGTTTGAAAAAACCTCTTTTATAAAACATCATTGCCATATCTTGCTAAAATCTAATTTTTACATAAATTCAAACCCTGCGTATATAGGTGCGAACGAGGCCTAATACCACTTTCAAATAACAGCACATTGACTCACATACACACACACACACACACATTCAGATAATAGTTTCTTGAAAAGATGCGGTCACCGTGGTAACAAGGATGTCGGGGGGTGCCTAACACCTTCCCCCCGCATAACCAAGTCCCCGGACACTAAATGAATCTCGGTTTCACTGACCCGTATAGCAGTGTCACATCACTGGGTCAATGTGCAAACTTTTTCTCGGTTGTGTTGGTATAACCATTTAAAAAACCAACTGGCGACTCTTAACAGTCCATCGTCGACATTATACATGTTGGACCTTTTTCACTTATTTTTTCAAACAAATCTCACCTAAAATGAGAATACCAAAGAACAAGTAACGAAAAGGGACATCTAAAAATCCCGGCGTCGACAAGGTTTTCCTAATCATATTAACGTTTAATAAACACATTAAGCTTACCAATTAGGATTAGGGTTTCCTAATTAGGGTTTAGGAATCTCAAATTTAGAATTAGGGTTTCCCATTATACAATTAGGGTTTCTAACTATGCATTAGAGTTTCTAATCCTAAGATTAGGGTTTTTAATCTCTTATGAGGTTTATTAATTTTAAACCTTATCCGATCAATTATTAATCAAAATCTCTTTATAGTACAAATATGTACATATCAATATAATTATTTTAATTATATGTTATATCGAATCCCTATCCAGAATTAGGGTTAGGTTTTCTAAAGCTGTTAAGCACAACCCTATTCTAATTTCTCAGTCAATACACAAATTGACTAATTCTCGAGACTAGTATCACAGATACGCAGTATAATATTAACAGTCAATATTAATATTAAATAAAAAAAATTATTCATAAAATTTGAATTATTCGAAATCCCGGGTTATCACATTCACCCCTCCTTAAAAGGATTCCGTCCTCGGAATCACCGCTTTCTTATTCTCTACAATCTTTTAAAGTTGTATCATCAATTCATTATTATCAACACAATATTAATTTGTGTCTTAAATTCTAACATATGACTTGGATCCATAAAAGAAAATAATTCACAGCAATATCAAACCAAGATTACTCGCATAATTTAAATTTCTAAACGATACCAACCTGTAACACCTATAAGTTCAGAAAATTTCCCAGTTCGTCAAACTTACCACACTTATGAGTTTAGTAACTTGCCATAATTATATGAGTGTATGAGCTTATCCCAGTCAGACCTTTGGTGTGCATTCGCTGAGGGGTTCAAAACATTTCATATAATTATGAGTCATGAACTTACCATAAGTATGAGTTTTAAGAACACACAATTTTATCTTAATCTTATATTCATATAGAAAATAAAGATTTCATTCATACAAACATATATATATTTACATATGTTTACACCTCGTTCTCGATATTACAAACATTAATATCATACCCTACTATCAAAAGATACTATTACTTATATCTAAGTTATCTACCGACCACTCCCTTCACCAGTCTTCTTCTTGTTGGGACACTTGTTAAATCCGTAACCCGTTCTACCACATAAGAAACACTTCCTCATATTCGGCTTAGGATAATGTGGAAAAATATGCCCTTCCTGCTTACAACTGAAACATACGTTCTTCCGCATCATGCATTCCCCCGCGTGAGTCTTTCCATACTTGTTACATGCTTGCTTCTTCCTCGGGTTTGAATTTTTAGAGTTATCGCTGTTGTGATCCATCTTTCTCTTATTCTTGACCTTCTGCTTGACTGTTCCTTCGGACGATCCACCACCTACATCCTTCATTTTGTCCACCCGCGCCTTCAGCTCGTTCCGTTCTTCAGTTATTTCGCGTAACGCTCGCTCTGTCTTCCACAACTCCTCAAAGAGAAATACTTTACTTCAGAGTTCTTAAACGTCTGCAGATACTTGATCCTATCCATCCTGTCCTTTAACTTTTATATTATTCTCTTTTTCCACTTTAGCTTCGTCGAACTCCGCCTCCTCATCACCACTCAGATACATCTCGGGATAATTGTCATGATCACTCCCAAGATTAACCATAGGTTCATTTTTCCCCACTTCTTTAACTGACTTGCTTTGTGCTGGCACCTCGGCTACTGGCACTGGTGCAACAGCTGCTAGCATCTTCGTACACATTTTATCTTCTCCAGACATCCTACAATCAGTTTAAATAACTTGATTAGTACAAACTTCTCACACTATGTATCCACATATCTCACTATCGATATGCTTAGGCAATCCCTCACTTAGTACTCTAAATGAGTATTCTCTATCTCGCTTATGGTTATAATCCTAGGGTTTCCCCCCACCCCACTTAAGGTTTATAACCTACAGCTCTGATACCAACCTGTGACACCCCCAAATCCGAGTTACCTGACTCCCGGGTTTGGTGCTCACGATCCACAATATAATAACATCTAACTACCCATTCATATAGAAATAATAATACATAACTCATTAATAGATATTGTTAATACATAAGTCCCTGGTCCTCTAACCTTAACATTACAAGCGTACCCTTTAGATATACAAAAAGGGTTCACAACATAACATAATAATAATGCTATTCATAACTAATTTATTACAATGCCTTTGCCCTTGTCCTTCACAACACCTCCTGCCACTTCGTCCCTAGCTGAAAAGTTTTATTTAGCAAGGGTGAGCAACAAATTTGTCCCGCAAGTTAAGACATACAATAAATGTATAAGAATCAATATTAACAGACTATCTATTTTGATACAATGAAACCAAAGTTTGGGGAACTTTGAAATAGCTGAACAAGTCGTTAATCAATAACAAATTTTCTCGCAATCTATGCAACACTATAATTTGATAATGAAAGAGTACAATGCTTTCAAAGTCTCTATGATATTCTATTGAATAATCAATAATCAAATCTACGCAATAACAAAGTGGAATGTTTTCCAGATTTATGCTAAGCGATCAATTGGATATTGAACTTTTCTTCTCGAGTAACTATCAAAGATTGGACTTTGATATACCCAGGTGTATAAGATAACCATAAAGATTAAATCATACCCCTCTGCAAGTATAACAAGTGATCAGCTTTATTATACCCTATATTATGCACAATACTTAATCGCGCGCAAAGGCCGAATATACGACCAATAAAATGTTTCCTTTATATAAAAGGTTGTTCTTCTCAGTCTCAGAATCAAGATTTTGATTTAACAACAAAATATTATGATGTCAACATTTAGTCACTTCTCGATCTAGCCAAAATAATAGGCATCGATCTGTCAATAATAATTATCTTCTCGAACCTATCAAGTTCAAACAATTATTCGTCTAGCTAGAATAATTAGCTCAGACATATCTCAACACAATTTGACAATAAACAGGAATTATCTGTACTGTCAATACTAGCTTCTACGAATGTAAGTATCCAACAATAGCTATTCTCTAATTGTATTCTCAGAATTCACTAATTCAACTTAAATTAATAAATATGCACTAACTGCGATTAATCAACAATAAATTCTCAGACGTGGTCTAATCGGCAATAATTAACCACCATAAATATTGAACAAAAATAACTCAAGGTTTAGTTAAAGAAACTTGCATTCTCCGTTGATTACTGCTACACAATATACTTATCTGCTTTCGAAAGACCTATAACCAATAATATCAGTCTCACAATTAGCACAATAATTCAAAACATGCAACACTATAATTTACAGTTAATCTTTCTCCTAGGAACATTACCACATAGCCATATCAGTGTTTATAATCTATATAAACATTTAACAAGTCTAACTAGTTAAGTTTGGTTGGACTTCGGTCTCATCTCGGTGTTCTGGTCACCCTATCCGACAATTAACACATTTATTGTCAATTAATCTTAGTCTCTAAGCTTCAATATTATATTAGATAAGTCAGATATCATTTATAATATTTTTTCGGAAGCCTTTAATAATATTTAAACAATTATTATAATTTATAATAATTTTTCAAACTCTAGAATCATTTTTAAATGATTTAATTATCAAATAATCTTATCATGATTAATATTTAATAATATAAAAATATTAATAACATACTTGTCAAAATATTAAAGTTATTATTAATAGCTTAAAATATTTTTAAATCATCAATATTTTACTTAAATGATTTTAAAATCATTTTTAAACCATCACCATTAATATTTAAATATTAATGAATTTATCATCAAAATATTAAAAGTTATTAATTATAACTTAAAATATTTTTAAGTCATTTTTCTATCATTTATTTAATTTAATAATTAAATAAATCTAATATCATTAATATTGATTTATTAATGAGAATTCTCCAAAAATATTAAAAATTATATTTTATAATTTAAAATATATTCTAACACTTTATTCTCATTTAAAATGATTTTTAAATCAATAAAATCATTTTTAACTTATTTATTTAATATTATAATTAAATAAATCTAATATCATTAGTATTAAAATATTAATAAAAATTCTCCAAAAATATTAAAACTTATATTTTATAACTCAAAATATTTTTAAATACATTATTCTTATTTAAAATAATTTTTCATAATATTAAATTATTTTTTTCTAATTTATTTAATGTGCTAATTAATTAAATTAAATATCATTTTTATACAAATAATTATAATTATTAATGAAAAATATTCCAAATAGTCAGAAATTATTTTTCATAATTTACAATAATTTTTAAAACCAGTTTTTGGTAATTTTTATAATTTATTTCTATTTTTAAATAATTTTCAGAAAAGCATAAAATAGAAATAATTAAAACCGTCGCTAAAGCCCCTTAGCGACACTTTCTGTCGTCTTAGGTGTTCTTGAACTCAAGAACACTGTCAGACCCGAGTTCAAGGATCATGGTTTGAATGACTTTAAATCACCAATTAAAAATGTTTCTGGGAAATCTTAAGCATCAATCTTGTAATCATTATATAACACTACAACTAGCAACCAATATCTAGGTCAAACAACAAACACACAAGGAGATCTGGGCTTGCAAATATGTTGTCAGAGCATTCCTGGGTTTTCCAGAAACCCAGGTAGTCGACCAGTCACTTTCATGCTCCATTTAATCTAGGTTCCAGTCATGATTTATGTGTTATTATGATTCAAATTTGTAGTTCTTGTGTCAAGGAATAACACTACAACAATAGATCACATAAACAACAACAAAATTACAAGTTACAGCTTGGTCAAAGGCTGTCAGAAACTTAGTTCATAGAGTTTTTGGAAATTCCCTGAAAATGCATCTATGATCAAATGGTCTAGTTTGACCATTCATTACAACTATCTTATGTGTTGTTTAAGAGATCTACTAACATGGATTTAGAGTCCACATAACCAGCTACAAATATGTTACAACAACAACATCATAACACTAAAAACCTGATAGATATAGACGTTACAAAAAATTGTCAGACTCGGTTTTTAAATTTTTGGGTTGCCCAGATTTGGCCCGGTCATACCCAGTCAGTGATAACCCGGAAAATCGGATTGTCAAGAATTTAAGTTAAAGAATTAGTTATTAATAAAATGAATTTTTATTAATACTATTCTATGCTATGTGTTCATTAATCGTTCTATAACCTAGAATGATTATTAATCGGTAGGATTCTGGCTACGAGCTAGATTGAACGAGTATGAATTTTCAAGACGAAAATGAAATTTTTCCGGGAATAAAATATTTTTCGGGGGAAAAGACGAAATAGGCACTATTCACCTATTTCTGCTCGGAGATTTTTTTTAAAATTCTGAGAAGTTCTGGATTACGTTTAATTCTGAGACGTGATGGAATATTCAATAATATTTCAGTTATAGCAAAAACGAAGTTTTCGCCTGCGGACTCAAAACCTAAGGGTTAGGGAAAGTGAGTTCCGAGAATTTTATGATCGCGTATAATAATTAGGGTTATTATGCGTGAGAAGACAAGTTATTATACGAGTATATTACGAAGATTAGTACGACGTATAATACGAATATCGTACGAATAATATACGAAGAGAATACGAGAAAGGAATGCGTAGAATACGATCGTAGAATATGATTAGTCTTAATGGACGTTGTGTTCATGGACTTTGTAGAATCCAATTGGACTTGGATTATGTCAAGCCCAATGATTTATGAAGTTAAGCCCAATAAGAATTAGGGTTAAGGCCCAAACCAAGAAAAGAAATCGCGGATCGAACCGGTGGATAAACGGATGGGTAAAATCCATAGAGCAACCCATGGCGTGACCCATGGGTATGTGGGCCGGCCACTTGGCCACCAAGTAAGGGTGGTGGCCAAGTAAACTTGGTTGCCAAGTGTGGAATAGTAAGGAGGTGGAGGGGAAATGACCATTTTGCCCTTAGCTTTGGTTTTCTATAAATAGAAAGCTTAACTTTCATTTTCTAGGATTTTGAAAATCCTAGAACTTGAGAGAGAGAGAGAGAGAGAGCTCAGTTGGAAGAGGAAGAAGAAGAGTATGAGCATGAAGGCTCGGATCAAAAGTGATCGTGAAATAGAAAAGCTAGCAAATCGCCGACTTTGTCTAACGGAAGAGAAATAAAGAAGAACGGTAATCCGAACCCTAGTTTCTTCTACTATTTTCTTTAAGTTTAATATGTTTAAAACATAACTTGATGAGAATAAGGAGTAGATGATGTTAGAAATGATTTCATATGGTTGAAATCATGAGAAAATAAGAAATAAGGAATAAGAAATTTAGTTTATAAATTTCTTAAGCAAGTATAAGATTCGTGAGGATTTTGAGCGATCCGAATGAATATTTTGAACGAGTAGGTGAATTAAGTAAGGAATGGTGTTCTATAACATCAAATTCCAAGAAAAAGTGAAATCGTAATCCAAAATATCGATTAAAAACGAAGAACGCGAAGAACACGCGAAGAACACGAAGAACGTTGTTGATGGACAAATTTAAAACCATCGTAGTGTAAATGTTGTTGATGGACAAGTTTAAAACCATCGCGTATAAGTTAGATGCTTATTGCTTGGTTAGGAACGTTAGAAACGTTCATAAAGAACGGATAAAAACGGAGCTATAACGAAGTTATGGCGAAATTTCGTAAAAGACGAACGAGAATTTAGAAAATTAGTAAATGAACCCGAACGTGTAGGGTTTCATAAGAATGTAAGAGAACGTATAAAACGTGAGTCGTGGACTCAAGAACGAACGAATTCTGAGTTCGGATGACCGAATTACGGACGAACGAACGAAGAACATTAAAAGCGTAAAATAAACGAAGGGTTAAGATTAAGCCAATTGAATGGCATGTTAACGGATTCAGAATGAAGTTCTGTCCGAGGCATATTAAAGTACGTAAGATAAGGAAGAGAATTGCTTTGGAACAACCTCGTTCCGAGTTATAACGAAGAAGTTATGAGATCGTAAAGTAAGCATCTCAAACTTGACTTAACACTTATAAAAAATTTCTAGGTTTTTGTCTTGGGGCCGCAGCCCGGGAAGGGGCGCCGCAGCGCGGGAAGTGGCGCCGCAGCGCGAGAGGGGGCGCCGCAGCGCGAGAGGGGGCGCCGCAGCGTGAGCTCGGCATGCACTTCTAGAGAATGGCGCCGCAGCACGAGAGGAAAGGCAAGGCACGGCGCCGCAGCGCCAGTGCAATGCAATACCCAGAAATGAGATTTTAACTACTCAATTTCTCGGGGGATGTGCAAGAAAGAAGTATGAACATATAGTTCACGTAATGTAACACTTAGTCAAGTGTTTTAAACCTTTAGCAAAGGTTGAACGAAAAGATTAAACGAGAATAAAAGACAAAGAATGTAGATGCGGGTTACGGAACCGATGTCCGGGGACCGTAGTCGCGATAAACGAACGTGAGGGATTGCTATGGTTGTGATTCCTTAGACGTTGGTTGACGATGTTAATGTATAACATTTTGATGTTATGACATGGAATTGAGAAATGAATGTAAAGCGTATAGACGCTGTGAACGCAATGTAGTTACGATGAACGATCGGTCTTAGCATACAATGAACGGTATGACTTCGACATTAAGAAAGAATAATGAACATGGGGTTCATGGGATGGATAACGATGTAAGTAATTGAAACCTTGAGTAAAGGTTAAATGAGATATTAAGAGACGAGTAAGTAAAACGTTGAATACGTAAACAATCCTTGTGAATTGTATTCGCATTTGACGAACGTGCTAAGTATATCCTAGTTGTATGACTTAGACTTTGACGAAGATAGTAAGTAAGATACGAATGGTATCAAGAAAGCCGTAACAAACGGTAATGAGATTAAAGAAAGTCCGAGTGTGAGTCAGATAGAGAATGTTAGAATGAAGTAAGCGCTGAACACTTTAACCAGCGTAAGGGTTGAGTGTAAGCGAGTGTTAAACGGGCAGAACCTACACCTTGTGTATGGTTTAACCGTAATGTAATGAAGAATGCTGATTAACCGTGAGCGGTGAAGAAACTAAATTAGAGATAATAACGTATAACGTTAAGAAGCTGAGTTAATAAGTATAACTTAGATAAACGTTTCGAGTTGAATGAATCGGACGTTGTAAGATATGAATAAGTTCATATGAAATGTTTAACGCTATGGTCTCATAGTATTGACAATGAATGATCGTTCCGAGTATACAAAGGATTGTATGACTTAGACAATAAAGAATGATTCCTGAGGTATGTCATTTAGTTTCCAGAAAGCCATAAGGAATAAGAAGTTGACTTAACGAACATTATAGTTTAATGGTTCGGATAAGTTAAGGTAAGTTAGGTTGTAGTACAATCGTAACCTTTGATGGTTGACATATGGGAGCTGGGCTAAACAATTCCTTCAGAGAGCGAAGGTATATACAAAACTGGCAACCGATCTAACTCACTGTGTGGGCAGTGTAGATGAGACGGGAACTTGTTTGTTGGTTGTTTGTGGGAAACCACTCAGAGTACCATATGGACTACTAGTAGAAAAGCGATGTGTGCTGAGTCCTAGAGAAATATAAGAAGAAGATAAGAATGTGAATCATCAAAGATGATGAACGTGTTGAGTAAGACATCTCCGAATGTCATGAAGCCGTAAACCGGTAGTAAAGAAAGTTAGTCGCGTAAGCTTAAATTACAATAGCACGAACCTTAAGAAGTAAAGTTAAGAAAATCAATGTGTAAGTCAAGTATATGACTAATTGGTGTACGTGTTATTTCCTTATGTGTTATATAGGGATTTAGAATAAGCATTTCAGCGTAAACTGTAAGCTGTAGCTATGCTTAAGGCAAGTTTCCTAACTTCATTCATATTTTAAATGAATGCTAGTTTCTAAAACTTCTCAAATGTTGAACTTGAGAAGTTCTGTCTATGTGCGAATGTGCGATATTTGTACAAGGTGGTAGTATGTATGAGGCCTTGTGCCACAACGTGAACACTTCGGTGTTTCTTTGAGATGAGTTGTTCTGTGATTGAACTGTTCAATAAAAGTATGTTCTGTTTATACATGAACCGTTATTGTTAAGTCTGTGCTATTGATTCTAGCCAGACCGATTGTGCATGAAAGAAAGTAGAGAATGAAAGTATTTCAAAGTAAAAGTGAATATGGTTTTAAGATGATAGGAATCAAGACTATTCCTATTATTTAAGCTGCTTCGTAACCTTTGTTCGGTGATTGAAGTTCTGAAAAATGTTTAAACTCTTGAAGTTGTTTGTTCAACTGTATGACATGTTGAGCAATTGAATGCTCACAGTTGCTTTAAATGAAAAACATTTTCAGCAAACGATGTTAGAAAGAACTTAAGGATCCCGTAAAGATCAAGCTGAGCGGTATTCAGATGAAATGTCATTCATTATATGAATGTGCGTGAAGAGCAAGTAAAGACTTGTAATATAGAATGATAGAATTAAACTATAAACTAGTTTAATGAACAGTTATGAATCCTTTGTGGCTGATGAATGTCACTCGTGTAAGATGTAAAGAATAATGTAATTATCATTATTTGTAATGAAAGAGGTTTTGTGGTTATAGAACCTGGGATTTTAGAATATATGTTATTATATTTTAGTATATAATGATGTATGATTGGTAAGAAAATGGGACAGTGACGCACGGAGTCCGGGTCTGAAGGTAGACCGGATTTCGGGGCGTTACAGAGTGGTATCAGAGCTATAGGTTATAACTCTTAGGTAAGAGTACCTAAGACTATAATCGTAGAGAGAAGGATAAGAAGATCACTACGTGATCATAGTAAATTGTAGTAACAGATGAGCTGTTAAACGATGAATGATTTACAGCTAATGTTATGAATGAATGGTACTACGAAGTAGTACGGGAAGAAGAACTCAGATTGAGTTGTAAATGGTAGTATACGAATTAAAGAAAATTCGTATTAAGTAGAAGAGGAAGTCAGAAGTTGTAAGATTTCAATTGAGGACTCATGTGATGGCTGAGTTGTATGAACCTTTGTATGGGCAGAGGTTTGTGCTTGGTGTAACATCTGCTCAGTTTATTACAGTGATAATCATTGGAATTGGTCGCGCTATTAAGATGTATATGACGAGAAGGTGAATATTTTCTCATGTATATACTTGATAGATAGAGAAGGTTAAGGTAGGTGCGAGTTTTGAAACTCATACTTATGGTAAGTTTGTGACTCATAATAGTATGGTATGTTTTCGAATGTTTCAGCGAATGGACGCCAAAGGTCTGTTTGGATGTTCTTAAACTCATATTATTGTGGAAAGTTCCTGAACCCATAATGTGTGGTAAGTTGATGGACTGTACTAAGAAATAGGAATGTTAGACTGAAAACGAAGTATTTTCAGTAGACTTAGCATTGAAGGTGCTAGAGAAGTTTAAGTATTGTCGCAGAAAGACAATGAAGGAAGATGGAGAATAGGATATTCCAAATCCTCTAGCTATGCTAGATTTCGAAGTTTATTCAAATCGTGCTGAATTGTACATTTTGAAAAAGAAAAGAATTGGTTCAACTTTTTGGAACCAATAGATTTTAAAAGAGCTATGCTTTTTATGTCTATGCCAATTGTTTCGGCTAGACAGAAATTGATTTAAAATATCAAAATGAATTTTATATCATCAGTGCATTTGATGCAAGGATGGTTAAAAGATGGAGTTATTAATGCAATTAAACCTGGTGTGGAAATTGATCAGATGATCAATAACCTGCTATGGTATGATGTATAATGACGAAGTCATAAACTGACAAAGTCCTCAACGTACTGTGAAGAGTACGGTATCATAACGTCATGAAACGTTTTGAAAAGAATTTAAAGAAGTAGTCGATGTCAAGCGAGTTGACTAGACGAATGTTTCAAGAAATATCCAAATTTTTGGTACTAAGTCTGAGGTGAACATACCCTGAAATGGGGTTATACGTCAGGCTGATCACCTACGTATGGAAGAGGTAGTTTACCTTCTTTGTGATTGTAAACTTACCGTGTAATAAAGGTTTACGGCGAGAGGTTGTTTAACCATGTAAGAGTTCATAGTCAATTTGACCCCTCAGCAAAAGAATGAAATGTTTTAAAGGAATCTTTATATTCCTAGTTATTCCTTTCGCTTCATGATTCTTGATAGGTTATGGAGGTTAGGAATGATGGAAAGATAAGAACTTCTTTGAAGAGAAGTTGAGGAGAAGGGTAAGCTAAAATTTCGAGGACGAAATTCTTTGAAGGAGGGAAGAATGTGACAACCCGGAAAATCGGATTGTCAAGAATTTAAGTTAAAGAATTAGTTATTAATAAAATGAAGTTTTATTAATACTATTATGTGCTATGTGTTCATTAATCGTTCTATAACCTAGAATGATTATTAATCGGGAGGATTCTGGCTACGAGCTAGATTGAACGAGTATGAATTTTCAAGACGAAAATGAAATTTTTTCGGGAATAAAATATTTTTCGGGGAAAAAGACGAAATAGACACTATTCACCTATTTCTGCTCGGAGATTTTTTTTGAAATTCTGAGAAGTTCTGGATTACGTTTAATTCTGAGACGTGATGGAATATTCAATAATATTTCAGTTATGGCAAAAACGAAGTTTTCGCTTGCGGACTCAAAACCTAAGGGTTAGGGAAAGTGAGTTCCGAGAATTTTATGATCGCGTATAATAATTAGGGTTATTATCCGTGAGAAATACGAGTATGATACGAGTTATTATACGAGTATATTACGAAGATTAGTACAACGTATAATACGAATATCGTACGAACAATATACGAAGAGAATACGAGAATACGAGAAAGGAATGCGTAGAATACGATCGTAGAAAATGATTAGTCTTAATGGACTTTGTGTTCATGGACTTTGTAGAATCCAATTGGACTTGGATTATGTCAAGCCCAATGATTTATGAAGTTAAACCTAAGTTAAGCCCAATAAGAATTAGGGTTAAGGCCCAAAACAAGAAAAGAAACCGCGGATCGAACCGGTGGGTAAACGGATGGGTAAAACCCATGGAGCAACCCATGGGGTGACCCATGGGTATGTGGGCCGGCCACTTGGCCACCAAGTAAGGGTGGTGGCCAAGTAAACTTGGTTTCCAAGTGTGGAATAGTAAGGAGGTGGAGGGGAAATGACCATTTTGCCCTTAGCTTCGGTTTTCTATAAATAGAAAGCTTAACTTTCATTTTCTAGGATTTTGAAAATCCTAGAACTTGAGAGAGAGAGAGAGAGAGAGAGAGAGAGAGCTCGGTTGGAAGAGGAAGAAGAAGAGTATGAGCATGAAGGCTCGGATCAAAAGTGATCGTGAAATAGAAAAGCTAGCAAATCGCCGACTTTGTCTAACGGAAGAGAAATAAAGAAGAACGGTAATCCGAACCCTAGTTTCTTCTACTATTTTCTTTAAGTTTAATATGTTTAAAACATAACTTAATGAGAATAAGGAGTAGATGATGTTAGAAATGATTTCATATGGTTGAAATCATGAGAAAATAAGAAATAAGGAATAAGAAATTTAGTTTATAAATTTCTTAAGCAAGTATAAGATTCGTGAGGATTTTGAGCGATCCGAATGAATATCTTGAACGAGTAAGTGAATTAAGTAAGGAATGGTGTTCTATAACATCAAATTCCAAGAAAAAGTGAAATCGTAATCCAAAATATCGATTAAAAATGAAGAACGCGAAGAACACGAAGAACGTTATTGATGGACAAATTTAAAACCATCGTAGTGTAAATGATGTTGATGGACAAGTTTAAAACCATCGCGTATATGTTAGATGCTTATTGCTTGGTTAGGAACGTTAGAAACGTACATAAAGAATGGATTAAAACGGAGCTATAACGAAGTTATGGCGAAATTTCGTAAAAGACGAACGAGAATTTAGAAAGTTAGTAAATGAACCCGAATGTGTAGGGTTTCATAAGAATGTAAGAGAACGTATAAAGCGTGAGACGTGGACTCAAGAACGAACGAATTCCGAGTTCGGATGACCGAATTACGGACGAACGAACGAAGAACGTTAAAAGCGTAAAATGAACGAAGGGTTAAGATTAAGCCAATTGAATGGCATGTTAACGGATTCAGAATGAATTTCTGTCTGAGACATATTAAAGTACGTAAGATAAGGAAGAGAATGGCTTTGGAACAACCTCGTTCCGAGTTATAACGAAGAAGTTATGAGATCGTAAAGTAAGCATCTCAAACTTGACTTAACACTTAGAAAAAATTTCTAGGTTTTTGTCTTGGCGGCGCAGCGCGGGAAGGGGCGCCGCAGCGCGAGAAGTGGCGCCGCAGCGCGAGAGGGGGCGCCACAACGCGAGCTCGACATGCACTTCTGGAGAATGGCACCGCAGCGCGAGAGGATAGGCAGGGCACGGCGCCGCAGCGCCAGCGCAGTGCAATACCCAGAAATGAGATTTTAACTACTCAATTTCTCGGGGGATGTGCAAGAAAGAAGTATGAACATATAGTTCACGTAATGTAACACTTAGTCAAGTGTTTTAAACCTTTAGCAAAGGTTGAACGAAAAGATTAAACGAGAATAAAAGACAAAGAATGTAGATGCGGGTTACGGAACCGATGTCCGGGGACCGTAGTCGTGATAAACGAACGTGAGGGATTGCTATGGTTGTGATTCCTTAGACGTTGGTTGACGATGTTAATGTATAACATTTTGATGTTATGACATGGCATTGAGAAATGAATGTAAAGCGTATAGACGCTGTGAACGCTACATAGTTACGATGAACGATCGGTCTTAGCATACAATGAACGGTATGGCTTCGACATTAAGAAAGAATAATGAACATGGGGTTCATGGGATGGATAACGATCTAAGTAATTGAAACCTTGAGTAAAGGTTAAATGAGAGATTAAGAGACGAGTAAGTAAAACGTTGAATACCTAAACGATCCTTGTGAATTGTATTCGCATTTGGCGAATGTGCTAAGTATACCCTAGTTATATGACTTAGACGTTGACGAAGATAGTAAGTAAGATACGAATGGTATCAAGAAAGCCGTAACAAACGGTAATGAGATTAAAGAAAGTCCGAGTGTGAGTCGGATAGAGAATGTTAGAATGAAGTAAGCGCTGAACACTTTAACCAGCGTAAGGGTTGAGTGTAAGCGAGTGTTAAACGGGCAGAACCTACCCCTTGTGTATGGTTTAACCGTAATGTAATGAAGAATGTTTATTAACCGTGAGCGGTGAAGAAACTAAATTAGAGATAATAACGTATAACGTTAAGAAGCTGAGTTAATAAGTATAACTTGGATAAACGTTTCGAGCTGAATGAATCGGACGTTGTAAGATATTAATAAGTTCATATGAAATGTTTAACGTTATGGTCTCATAGTATTGACAATGAATGATCGTTCCGAGTATACAAAGAATTGTATGACTTAGACAATAAAGAATGATTCCTGAGGTATGGCATTTAGTTTCCAGAAAGCCATAAGGAATGAGAAGTTGACTTAACGAACATTATAGTTTAATGGTTCGGATAAGTTAAGGTAAGTTAGGTTGTAGTACAATCGTAACCTTTGATGGTTGACATATGGGAGCTGGGCCAAACAATTCCTTCAGAGAGCGAAGGTATATACAAAACTGGCAACCGATCTAACTCATTGTGTGGGCAGTGTAGATGAGACGGGAACTTGTTTGTTGGTTGTTTGTGGGAAACCACTCAGAGTACCATATGGACTACTAGCAGAAAAGCGATGTGTGCTGAGTCCTAGAGAAATATAAGAAGAAGATAAGAATGTGAATCATCAAAGATGATGAACGTGTTGAGTAAGACATCTCCGAATGTCATGAAGCTGTAAACCGGTAGTAAAGAAAGTTAGTCGCGTAAGCTTAAATTACAATAGCGCGAACCTTAAGAAGTAAAGTTAAGTAAATCAATGCGTAAGTCAAGTATATGACTAATTGGTGTATGTGTTATTTCCTTATGTGTTATATAGGGATTTGGAATAAGCATTTCAGCGTAAACTGTAAGCTGTAGCTATGCTTAAGGCAAGTTTCCTAACTTCATTCATATTTTAAATGAATGCTAGTTTCTAAAACTTCTCAAATGTTGAATTTGATAAGTTCTGTCTATGTGCGAATGTGCGATATTTGTACAAGGTGGTAGTATGTATGAGGCCTTGTGCCACAACGTGAACACTTTGGTGTTTCTTTGAGATGAGCTGTTCTGTGATTGAACTGTTCAATAAAAGTATGTTCCATTTATACATGAACCGTTATTGTTAAGTCTGTGCTATTGATTCTAGCCAGACCGATTGTGCATGAAAGAAAGTAGAGAATGAAAGTATTTCAAAGTAAAAGTGAATATGGTTTTAAGATGACAGGAATCAAGACTATTCCTATTATTCAAGCGGCTTCGTAACCTTTGTTCGGTGATTGAAGTTCTGAAAAATGTTTAAACTCTTGAAGTTGTTTGTTCAACTGTATGACTTGCTGAGTAATTGAATGCTCACACTTGCTTTAAATGAAAAACATTTTCAGCGAACGATGTTAGAAAGAACTTAAGGATCCTGTAAAGATCAAGCTGAGCGGTATTCAGATGAAGTGTCATTCATTATATGAATGTGCGTGAAGAGCAAGTGAAGACTTGTAATATAGAATGATAGAATTAAACTATAAACTAGTTTAATGAACAGTTACGAATCCTTTGTGGCGGATGAATGTCACTCGTGTAAGATGTAAAAAATAATGTAATTATCATTATTTGTAATGAAAAAGGTTTTGTGGTTATAGAACCTGGGATTTTAGAATATATGTTATTATATTTTAGTATATAATGATGTATGATTGGTAAGAAAATGGGACAGTGACGCACGGAGTCCGGGTTTGAAGGTAGACCGGATTTCGGGGCGTTACACGGTCAACAGGTTTTGACCGTTAATAACAACAAATCTAGACGTTTAATGGCTGTAAATCCACTTTTAGATCAAAGACAACATGACAAGCTACAGATCCAAAACTTAAAACAACACAAAACATTAACAGACAAGGATTTGTAGCCCCAGACATTTCGTTGTCAGACTACCTTTAGAGCTCAAGAACAGTTTTGAAAAATCATTATTTTAAAGCATTTTAATGCTATGGATCCATGATGGATCAACATAGATCAACTAAAAACATCTTTTAACACAAATATAAACACTTAAACACAAAATTTTTCTTAACAATAAGGATCAAAAAATCAAATTAGGTTTATACCTTTTAGCTTTAAATTCTTAATCTTAATCTTCCTAACTGATATTGGTTGATCAAGGGACTGTTTTTAGGACTGAGTAACTTGCATAATTCGGAGGTTTTGTATGAAAGAGAGTGGGTGAGAGCTTTATATCAAAATAAGCAAAATGTGAGAACTTTCTCTCTTTAATTCTATATATATTTCTTAAATGCATGAATGATATGATGTTGCTGTCAAAGGGAGGTTAATTTGCTGATATTTTAATGTCACAAAGTCAAGCAATTAGGTCACCAACTAAAGTTATTGCCAAATTTACAAGTTAACTCATTAAAAATGTAAAAAGGGTATTTTAGTCAATGCCCTTGTAATTTTAATGGCTTGATTGTCAATTGCCCAAACCCTTAGGGTTTAACCCTAATGTTCTAATCCTTAGATTTAAAACTTTAGTTGCTAGGATTGTTTTCTAATTAGGGTTTTTAAATTAGAAAATTAAGATTTTAAAACTATAAGTTTTCTAATTAAATTAGGTTTTCCTAATCATATTAACGTTTAATAAACACATTAAGCTTACCAATTAGGATTAGGGTTTCCTAATTAGGGTTTAGGAATCCTGGATTTAGAATTAGGGTTTCCCGTCATACAATTATGATTTCTAACTGCGCGTTAGAGTTTCTAATCCTGAGATTAAGGTTTCTAATCTCTTATTAGGTTTATTAATTTTAAACCTTATCCGATCAATTATTAATCAAAATCTCTTATAGTACAAACACGTACATATCAATATAATTATTTTAATTATATTTTCTATTGAATCCCTATCCAGAATTAGGGTTAGGGTTTCTTAAGCTGTTAAGCACAACCCTACTCTAATTTCTTAGTCAATACACAAATTGACTAATTCCCGAGACTAATATCACAGATACGCAGTACAATATTAACAGTCAATATTAATATTAAATAACAAAAAAATTATTCATAAAATTTGGATTATTCGAAATCCCGGGTTATCATACATAGCATATTGGTCATGTAGGATAAGTTAAAGAAATCATATAAGCGTGCTTCAAACATCAGTTCAAAAACAGAAGTCATTTAAGACTGCAGCACGGCGCAGCTGCGCCCTGTCTAGGCTTAGGGACGGCGCAGCTGCGCTGTCCCCTAGCCAGACCAAGGTTGAGCTTTTGCATTCTTTATTTCAGTCCAAACTTCAACACGCATACACACTTATACTTAACACGCATACGCGTTAGAGGTCTTTACATACTTGTATGAGCACTTCAAGTTCAACCTTATATGTTAGGGACTTTAGTTTAGGATTTTCACGAAATCAAAACCAAGTAGGGTTATGAAATAACTAGGTGTACTAATTAGCCTTATGTTTTCATAAAGAGGTCACATAATTTGTACTACACATGCTCATACATATTCATATCTTTTACTCATAGCTAGCATCGTTTAACACTTTAAAAATGGATTAACCTTATGCTTGGTCTACTTCCATTATGTTTAACATATACAACTTTTGTTTAGAGACATAATGAAACATAACATGGCATCTTAAGCCTTTAAAATCTAAATACTCATATATAATGCAACTTAAGTTCAAAAACATGCTCGAGGTTGCCTTTGAAATCATTTTTCATGAATGATGCAATATGGCACATATAAATCATATCTAGGGATATTATAGACATAACATGACTTATAAATCCTTTAGAATCTAGATATCCATGTGATGCAACTAGATTTTGGAAAATATGTTCAAGTTCTCTTTTGAAACCATTTTAGGCTTGAACTATGGAATCTAACACACATAAGACATCTTCAAAACTCTAAGCATAGGTGGTCAAGTTATGTTATCATGCTCGTAAGGTCAGAATATAAAGCATGTAGTAGTCATGCATGTTAGCTCACTATACTAAGCTTTTTCTTGAAAACTTCATTAACACAAATCCTAATAAAGCGATCCATAAATAAAGGAACTATGAATCATATGTCATGATCATTTAGGTGTAAAATTAGTCATGTATAGATTACTAGGCTCACAATTTGTAGAACATGATCTTTAACATAGTTTGTTTTCAAAACTCAAAGTCCCAAATTTCCATCTAAACCATATGCTTTCATTAATCATGATAATCTAGCAAAACATGCTCACATTGGTTCATATATCTATATATATCCCTTACACATGCTTGTATATGTCATAATAAGTGACTAACGCTTGGCAGATTACAAAATAGAACTCAAAACTGAATTCAGGAACCGGTGCAGCTTCGCTGTGCCTCAGTGTTAATCCGGCGCAGCTGCGCCACACCTGGTTCGAACCAGGAACAGTTGGCTTCAGGAACTGTTCAGCCTAAACACAGAAATTACCCACGAATTCGTTTCTAAATACTAATGTACCAATTTAAACATGCTTATAAGGGCATATAACAACTATATGAACATTACCCACCCTCATTAGCATCCAATTCTACAAAAATCAAAAATTTAAATTTCAAGAACTCACGAAAACTCTGTTTAGCATAAACTAAAAATGGAAAGCTAGGAATGGAATTATACCTCTGAATTGTGAAAGAAACTTGCTCCAAATGGACTCGTAAGCTCTTAGAATACTAGTATGGTCTCAATTTTACACAAAGCAATTCTCAGACAATTTCCAAGCAACACCCACTGATAACCATGGCTGCCATTTATAGAAGAGCTTTGGACTAGACCTTGGTGTTACACAAGATGGAAATCCATGGTGCAATGGAATGGAACAATGGTTGCTCAAGGGTTGGCCAACCACCCTCAAGCTCAACCATCATCACCTAGCTCTAGCCTTTTGAAAACATACGTATTATAGCTTGGAGTCACTATTCACGTACTTGTGCCACTCATTTTGGGACATAGTAAAAATCTTCAGCATTTGATTATCTAAGGCTTGGTTTGGTTCTTTTAATTCACATAATGTAATATTAAGGTACAATTGTTACCATATTAGGAATTTAACGATAAATTTTATACTTACATCATATAATCCATGTACAGTAAATACATGTAATAAAATATCATAGTCAGATATTATTGTCCGAGTAGTTCCATAATTATTTATACTCGTATAACCACATTATAACATTATCTATTATTAATGTTTATTTAAACATTTAATCTCCTTCCCAGTTTCTAGAATACACAGATATTTAATTATTTCGGTATTACCACTACATATGATTTGACTGTACCACTTGGTACCTTATATCATTAGTCCCAATTAAACTTCATACTTCACGTATTCTTAAGCCGTATGTATTATATATCACTACTGCTCATATTTTCCATATTACTCATAGTAATATTATTTAATGATTATACCCACATTAATATTTTAATTGGGCTAAATATCATTTAGTTGGGTACTTTCAACCCACACAATAATTAATTAATATTAATAATTTCTTTTCAATAATTATTATGCATTCCTCTAATTAATAGAATATAATATTCTATAATATCGCTTAATTAACCATATTTAATCCGAGTTAATAAATTAAATCTTTATTCAAGTCATGCTTTACTAACTAAATTTCTTCATGAACACTTAGTCACCATTTATAATCTTACAAGAGTTATTAGTATGCATGGCTTGCAAATCACATTTCCATAAACTAACTCAGAGTTTTCTACAGACCGGCGCAGCTGTGCTGATCACAGACTTGAAAATGGCGCAGCTGAGCCATACCAAAATCAAAGGCAGACAAGTTCTGCACTAGCAGCAATGAAACCTTACTCTTCTAAATACTTTTACACGTCTTCCTTAAGCGTTAACTCGTCTAACATCAATCCCCTCTTTGATTCCATATCATCGACTACTATTTTTCTTAATAATTTAAGAATCACACTTCGAGTTTTAAAACTTTATTTCCCTGATTAGTTTAACCAACTATACATATC
This sequence comes from Panax notoginseng, assembly GCA_016801055.1. Taxonomy (NCBI): domain Eukaryota; kingdom Viridiplantae; phylum Streptophyta; class Magnoliopsida; order Apiales; family Araliaceae; genus Panax; species Panax notoginseng. Next base: position 120,563,946 of record CM029017.1, read on the forward strand.
CTTTACGGTTTCATACCACCAACAACACAAAACTCGAATGTAACACATACATACATTCCTTTAAATCTTGCTTCTTACCATGTATTAATTTACTCAATAATTCTCTAACCACTCTAAAGGTATAACGATTATCTACTCTCGTCAACAACGTACATATATACCAGTCTAAACCTAGCACGCGTCGAGTCTTTAATAGTATTAAATATAGTACATTGAGTGGTTTCCCATAAACAACCAACAAATTAGTTTCCGTCTCGTCTACACTGTTTTTACAGTGAGTTAGATCGGTTAATAATTCGTATATATCTCCACTCTCTGAAGGAATTGTTTAGCCCAGCTCCTATACATCCACCATTAAAGAGTACGGTTGCACTACCTTAGACTTGATACGTACTCGTACAAATACTCAAGAAACTGGTGATTATCAAAAATATTTAATGTCAACAACTACTAGGTAAAATAATTTCACATAAATTATTTAACATCAATAGATAAATTCCTATTCATCTTCTTTACTAATTCATCTCTACAATTTTTAACAAATATATAATAATAATAATAATAATAATAATATATACTCATTAAACACAACATTACATATGACGTAGCTCATATTACCCTATGTAACACAATACCACATACCTCATAACACATATATATATACTCATTCGAACCCATCTCGTGCTTTAAGAATTTTATTTACTAAATTCTTATTTTAATATTTTCTGAAAATTCGGGTTCTTACAGGTGGAAATCGAGTTTTCAGGCGTTTAATGCTATCTGAAGTCTTCTTGGCAGCCCACTATAAGATATTTTAAATTTTTAAGCTTTTCATTACTTCTATATATATATATATATATATATATATATATATATATATATATATATATATATATATATATATATACACACGATATGAATCCTAAGCTCACCCCCCTTTAGCAACAGACCGGACGACGATTTGGTCCGTCGTTATATATAGAACCGTCGTCTTAACTTTTAGCGACGGACAACATATAGCGACGGATAACATATAGCGACGGACCGAACATATAGCGATGGACCGAATCGTCGCCCGATCCGTTACTAAAGGGGGGTGATCAAGGTGAGCTTAAGATCCGAACCGTCTATATATATATATATATATATATATTTATAACTTTTATATATATGACTGTTTTATCTGCTTTTATAATGTAGATATTTAATCATTCAGTCTGCGGGCTAGATTTACCTAAATCTGGCTATTTCTTACTTTAATCAGTTCATGGTGACTAAACTGGAACCGTTGAAGCTGTAATATTTTAGATTTACTCAAATCTATTTCTTTTTCTAGCTTTTATACATATTGCTTGTTCATGTGAGCCTAAGAATCTTGTGATCACAGATTCAGCTTTTGAATCTAGATTCGGTTCTTGTGATGGACATTTTTAGCTGCAGCCAGCTTGTAAATTATTTATGGTGCCTCAATATCCTTAGATGGCTCTCATGCCCACAAGGAGTCCGGCACTACTATTTATCTTATTTTCTCAAATATGCTTCGCATCTCAAAAATAAAAACAATTAAGCCGAATACAATAATAAAATGGAAGTATCAAATGCCTCAATTACTATTGAGCACAAGGTTTTGAAAAACCTATATTACAAAAACATCCCTGCTATATCTTGTTAAAATTAAACTTTTATACAAAGTCAAACCCTTTGTATATAGGTGCAAACAAGGCATATCACTATTTCTAAACAATTGCACACATACCTAACTCACACACATACACACATAAACAGATAAAAGTTTTAATGAAAATTAGTGGTAACCATGTTATCACGGAAGTCGGGGGTGCCTAACACCTTCCCCCTGCTTAATCAAGTCTTCGGACCCTAATGAATTTCAGTTTCCCAGACCAGTTAAACAATGTCACATCACTAGGTCTTTGTGCAAACCTTTTCTCGGTTGAGTTAGTTCAACCATTTAAAAATACCAACTGGCGACTCTTACAGTTAAATCGTCGACATATACATGTTGGACCTTTTCAAACTTATTTTTTCAAACAAATCTCACCTAAAATAAGAATACCAAAAGATAAGAACAGAAAGGGACAAATAAAAATCTTGACGTCGATAAGAGTCATACCTTGTCTTATTATGAATTCCATGGACTCGTTGTCTAGACATGGACTCAGACATACCTAGAAGCTCTTCTTCCCATAGGGCTTCATCCGAGGTTCGCCTTCTTAAGCCTGCTTCGGATACTCCCATTTTGCGAATTACTCGATAGGTTTGTCGTTTGACAGAGTTGGTACATCGTCTTCTCAATGAGGACATGTCCTATTTATATGAGGAGGGTGATATCCCTAAGCCTGAGGTTCCACCTCGGTTCACTATTGTGCCTAGATTCCTTTCGGGTATCCAGGTATTTGTTACAGACTTGCTGGGTACTGACTTGAGTCGTCATCCATCCATTCACTTACATACGAATAAGGTACCAGAGTTTTCATATTGATTTTCTCTAATCCTCCATTCTTGCAAATAATTAATTTTTAACCTTAATGTCGTGTAAGTTCCAGAGTTTACCCAGCCTAGGGGTAACTGGTTCAGTGTGTACTCATTGTACTGGTCGCTTCATGTTGACTATCGGGCTTGAATAGATTCATGGGGTTTTTATGACTTCTTCACCATTGTCGCTGCCCTTGGGGCTATCTTTGAGCTTTGACTGAGAGATGGTTTCAACAGAGCCAACCCCTTCATCTTTTAGATTGTGAGGTTATGATGACACCCATGGATTGGAAGTACATCACTGGCTTATAGTTTGTCAGAGACCGGGTGCCTTTAGAGGCTAATATCACCGCCACTGCTTTTCATGCCATTCTCGATTTTCCTCCTCAAGAGAGGGCCTTCAAGGCCCACAGTATCCGGTCAGGCTCTTTGAGTGTGGATGCGACTCAAAGTACTTTGTAGGAGCCTTTTCCTGAGGACTTGGTGGAGAGTGATCGCATCTTGCGGCGTTTGTTCCTGACCATCATGAGGGGTTGTTTCATTGTGAACAACTCCTCCGTTGTCCCTTTTAGCTTGGTAGGGGCTATTCGGGACGTAGATCTCATTGGAGAGTACGACTGGGGGTCTTTTACATTTGCGAAATGAGACTGCACTCTGAGGGAGTGACCTATGCTTGGCTTAGCTTCTACCCATTTCTTATAGTGAGTCATTTTGACTGATTTATTATTCTTTGAATCTTGATTTGTTTTCCCATGACTAATGACGGGTTCCCTAGATTGACAATTCTGGGCTTATGAGAGGTTTCTTTGCCTCTGACCTCTCATTGTTCTGGGCTTAGATACCTACCCTCGGGGTAGTAGATGACATCACTCCACTTTGTTTGAGGTTCCAGTTTTAGTAGATTTCACCCATGCTCGCTTTCAGCTGTAGATATTGCTGGCATATGATGTAGTGTGGGTTCCCTATACTGTCGAGCACTTGGCTGAGGGTTTTGAAGATGGCCTCCCAAAATGGCTTGAGTATTATTTGTCTACTCAATGGATTCCCTTCTTGTTTGATGGAGGCTGGGAGCTCTACCTTGGAGAGCATTCTTTTAGATGCATTACTAAGGAGATATGCCTTCCTTTCCTTCCCCCACCCCATCGATTTTTATATTTGGATCTTCCTATTTTAGAGATTCCTATAACAGGTGTAGACACTCGAAATTTTGCATTCCTATTACTAACCTTGCAGGAGGGCAAAATCGTCTTCTAGAGATAACCTTAGAAGTCAAGTCAGCTCAACCCCGGAGACAACCCCGGGAGATCCAATTTTCAATTTCGGAGATAACCCCAAGCGACTCAGTTTTAATCCCGAAGAAAACCCCTGGATACTCAGTTCCAATCCTGGAGACAACCCCAAGTGATGCAGTTCCAGTTCTGGAGACAACCCCGAAAAGTCAGTTTCAAAGCTGGAGACAACCTCAGGATACTCAGTTCCAACCTCGGAGATAACCCCAGGAGGTCAAGCACACCTCAGAGATAACCATGAGGACATTCAGCATTCACAGCAGCCCAATCTCAGCGATACCTGTATGTGCGTATTACGCATGACCTGGTTCCATTCTTTATTATTCTGTTGGAATATCCTGTCTGTGCGTATTACGCATGACCTGGTTCCATTCATTATTATTCTATTAGAATATCATGTCTGTGTAGATTACGCCTGACCTGGTTCCGTTATTTATTATTCTATTGGAATAACCTGTCTGTGCGGTCTATCGCATGCATGGTGAAATTCTTCTGTTATTCCATTCTTTATTATTCTGTTGGAATAACCAGTCTATACAGACTACCGTATGCATGGTGAAATTCTTTTGTTATTCCATTCTTTATTATTCTGTTGGAATAACCTGTCTACGCTGACTACCGCATGCATGGTGAATTCTTCTGTTATTCCATTCTTTATTATTCTGTTGGAATAACATGTCTATGTGGATTACCACATGCATGGTGAATGATCCTTCGTATTCATTCCTTATTAAATTGAGGAAACGATCTGTCTACGTGGACTACCGCATGGTGGGCGAAAATTCATTTGCAGTTTCATATATTCTATTATACTCAGTTGGTTAAAGTTTTGGCTTCTATACTCCATGAAATTAGTAGAATATTCTGGATATTTACGCTTCATCCAGTATCTTTTCATGGAAATATTCTTCTGAGCATTCTTGAATTTTACTCCACAAAGCAGTATCATGTTGACAATTTGGACGTTATTGATTTCAGGATAAATTAACTTATAAATCTTTAAAATTTGTTCTTGAACTTGTTTTATTGAATTATTATGTCATTGTCATCATCCTCATGCTTATATTGTGATGAAAGTCATATTTGGCTTACGTGCATAGATGGACTTGGTATGATTATGACCAGGGATCATTCGGTATAATCATGACCTGTAATATTATAAATGATGTGGTAAAAGTCCTCAGTGGCCTGTGGTGCATTGATGGACAGTTTTTGGTATGATTATGACCAGGGATTATTCTGTATAGTCATGACCATTGATGATTTAATGAATATCCTTGGCCCGTAGTGCAGGAATGATTCGATGATGTGGTTTATTTATTAAGCTGAGTCTCAGCGATAAAAATTGATGAAAACATTTTAAATCATAGAAGATAGTAGATATCATGCTCTACTTGACTCTTCTAATGGATTGCTTATTCCGCTGCAGTTAAACTTGTTGTCTATTATATTCTTTCAGTTTAACATTGTTGAAGGCTAATGATAATTTATTTTGCATTATCTTAGTCATAATATTTCTTATTGGGCTAGTTGAGCTCACCCTTTCTTTCACTATTCTCTTCAGGAAATGAGAATATAGTTGGGACGAGTCGAGGAACGGATTGACAGTCCAGATGGTTGTTTTAGTAGTCCTCACTATTCTGTGAAATAGTGTGATAATAAATGTAATGAGGACTTATTTTGAGTTTGAATATTGTCTAGATGACAATATTTGTATTAAAACTCACAGCTCATGTTGTATAATTAAGTTTGTATTTGTATTCTGTACCATGTATTTGACGACTCAAGATGGGTGATGTATACCTGTTTTGGGGGCGTCACAGTGTCACATCACTGGGTCAATGTGCAAACCTTTTCTCGGTTGTGTTGGTACAACCAGTTAAAAAACCAACTGGCGACTCTTAACAGTCCATCGTCGACATTATACATGTCAGACCTTTTTCACTTGTTTTCTCAAACAAATCTCACCTAAAATGAGAACACCAAGGAACTAGTAACGAAAAGGGACAACTAAAAAATCCCGACGTCGACAGGTGGCGACTCTGCTGGGGACCTCCAGTAAGAGGACTTAAGCCGCTATTACAAGTTTTTCAAAACTATTATATGCTTGTGTCTGAATGTTGCATTTACATTTATGATGAATGTGTACTAATGCATATTTTTTACAGCACTGCAATATATCTATCTGTGATATTAGTGCTTCGCACATGTCATCATTTTCATAAACGGTGAGACACGTTGTATATGAATGTATGTTGTGTGGTTCCTCCACCAGGAGGCTATCCTGTCGGTGTTTGATTACTGGACTCGTAGGAAGACTAATTCCAACAAGGCTCAGGAAAGGCACCACCCAAATTCGCTCCAGTTGAAAGATCGGATTAATTTCCCGTTGAGTAAATTGTGATGATTTGGGAACCTTCATGCCAAAAAGCCGCGAAAGAAACCTCGGATAGGTCAGCCTCTGATAAACCAAATGCGGAGAAAAGTCTCTTCATGCTTTCTCATTTCAAATTATTCGTAAAGTCAATTACTTGTAATTTACATTTCATATTCATCACCATGTAATGAGAAATATAAAGAAATATGTGCATATACATATTAACATGCTACCCTGTATTACAAACAGCTAACATCCGTTTTGCAGGAACATAATCCTAAAATGGACACATCACATAGAATGTAAACATTTACACAATCCCTAAAACTAAACTATGCAAGTTTTGTCACAGGGAAGCATTCGGATCTATTACACGGTCAAAATCCAAAAAGGTCGCAGGCCTACAACCAATCATGTCTTCATCTGACCAGTCTAATCTAGTTTCTCGCGAACAATTTGACGGATTAAGTAAACAAATTACAGATTTGGTTGTTCTACTTAAAGAACTACATCAGTCTACTCAGGGTACAAAGATACCCATACATGTTGAATCCTCTGCATAAGGAGGAACTCAATGTTCTGATAAAGCCATTACAGTACCTGAATTATAGTTGGATACGACCAACAAAAGTCATGACGCCGCCCATCTCATAGGAGATCCAGACACCGGTGACATCAGAAAGAAAGTTCTTCAAATGGAAGAAACCCTTCGTTCCATCAAAGGAATTGGAGCACACGGGAGTGTCTCCTATGTCGATCTTTTTATATTCCCTGGTGTGCATTATCAAGAAAAGTTCAAAACTCCTGACTTCAAAAAGTATGATGGGTTAGGAGATCCTTACACTCATTTGAAGGTGTTCATTGGAGAACTTGGATCTTATGCAGAGGACGAGAAGCTCTAGATACAGCTGTTCCAAAAGAGTCTGATTGGATAAGCCCGTTCATGGTATACCAAATTAGACAACTCAAAGATCCATAGCTGGGAAGAGCTAGCTCATGCCTTCCTCACACAATACAATTTCCAGTCTCAGATAGCTCCTAACCTATACCAGATTACCAAGGTCAAGAAACAGTCCAATGAGTCTTTCAGAGAGTATGCTCAAAGGTGGAGGCGCCTTGCTGCTCAAGTGATTCCTTCTATGACAGAGTCAGAAATGGTCATGACCTTCATATACATACAAGAAGCTCCTTTCTATGAAAGAGTCTTAGCTGGCACTGGTAAACCATTTTCTGAAATGATCGAACGTGGAGAAATGGATGAGATGGGATTGAAGTCAGGAAAAATTTAAGACCTAGCCGCTCTTAAAGCTATTGCTGAGCACATCCAATCCGAAACTTATGGAAACAACCCTCGGAGGGTCCATAAAAAGAAAGAGGAGGATGTTTCCTTGATACTCCAAGGTCAGAAAGGTAATCAGAATATGCCTATCTAATAGAGAAATTATACTCCCTTTCAAGCACAGTCTTCAAACCCTCCATCGACTAAAGGTGGAGAAGACAAATGCCCTCGAGTGTTCACACCCCTAGGGGACTCACTCGAGAACATTTTTAATCTTCTGACCACTCAGAAGAAAATCATGCATCTTCTTCCACCAGCCAACCCTAATGGGAGGGGTTTCAATGCTGCTCAAAAATGTGCTTATCATGTCAGGGCACCTGGACATGATACTCAAGATTGTTGGGCCTTGAAACACAAGATCGAAGATTTAATAGACAACGGTGAGATCGTGGTCACCAAATCAGATCAACCTCACGTGCAAGACAACCCTCTTCCTCCACATAAAGAGGAAGAGGTCAATATGATTAATTGGAGCAATGGAGAAAGTTCTAATTTTAACTATGAAGCATCCTAGATCATCAAAGATGGTGTTGACAAATAGGATTATGCAAAGTTCCAATTTACGATGGAACGGAAGATTAAAGCTCTATGCAAGAAAATTGAGCAATTGGCCGAACTGGTGACCTATCAGCATCAAGTCACACGCCAATTAATTAGCCAGGAGCATGCTAGTCTACTCCCCTTGGTTATGAAGACTCCATCGTCACCTTCAAAATATGAAATATTGGAGGACAAAGTGACGAAGAGAGCAACTGCCAAAGCCCGTCGGGATTTTGCCAATAGAAGGGAATTTACATACTTGGGCCACCCTATGAAGGAGATACTTCAAATGCTAATCAATGAATGAAGAATCACATCCCTTATACCTTCAATTAATCCCCGTGCAGGATGGTTCAATCCTGATGGAGTATGTCAATATCACTCTCATTCTCGCAGTCATAGCACGAAAGAATGCTGGGCACTCCGCCACCTTATTCAGAACTTAATTGATAGTGGTGTCATGCAATTGGAAGACAACGATACTGTGCTATTTGAGAGTGAAAATATTTATCCTACCAAATGAAAGGGACTGGTAGCAGTTATATCCACTGAGGCTGATGGGACTGTTAAACCATTCATAATTCAACTCAAGGGAGTTAACATACCTTTGAAAGTGGCTGCTCCAGAGCTAATTATTTTGTCATTCAGACCACAATATCCTGTTGTCAGCTTACAGAAAGTTCCCTGGAATTATGGAGACGTTGAAGGATCCATAACTCATACAACTACTGCAGTGTCAAGAGAAAATCCATTATTTCTTCCCCAACGGGTGATGAAGCCTACTATCACATCAAAGGGGAAAATTCCCATGGAGAAGATTGAAAAATTCCTCCGTGCTATGGGTCATAATGAAGCCAAGGTGATTCTAAGCTTAAGATAAGCTCCACATCAAATTTCAATATTAGACTTGGTTTTAACTTCCGAAGATCACATGAAGATTCTACTAAAGGTTTTGGAAGAAGCCTACTTCCCGAAATCAGTGGATGTGGAAAAATTTCAACATCTGGTTGATCACATTTTCAACAATAATGTGATCTCTTTCACTGATGATGGCATACCGCCCGAAGGGACCTGTCATTGCAAACCATTACACATTGTAGTTTTGTCCTCTGGATACATGTTAGCTGGAGTCCTGGTAGATGGAGGTTCGTCTTTGAATGTCTGCCCTTATGCTACATTGTTAAAGATGAATGTCAATCTCAAGCGGATCTGAAGTAGCCATATGATCATCAAAGCTTTTGATGGATCCCGCCGGAATTCAGTCGGGGAGATTGAGCTGCCAATTAAAATTGGTCCCCATACATTTTGTGTATCTTTTCACATGCTTAAAATAGATACAGGATACAACCTGGTTCTAGGGAGACCGTGGATTCATATGGCCGGGGCAGTTCCCTCCACTCTTCATCAGCAACTTAAATAGATTATCAACAATAACCTAGTCACAGTCAACGCTGAACCGGAATGTCCTCAACATGGTGACCTTCCACTCATCAATGTCAATTCAGATGTTGAGCAGGTCAGTTTTCATGCATTGGAAGTGAGAAACACTCAATACCATTCTATTGGGATGCCATTTCCCGTACCCAAGATTCTGTCGAAGTTGTGGCAGCTACTCAAGAAATGATGTTATTGGGACACCAGCTGGGACAAGGGTTGGGTAAAAATCATCAGGGTATTAAGCACCCGATTCAAGTGTCCAGTCAAGCTGGGACAACTAAAAAAGGCTATTATGCCAGTTCTAGTCACAGGAATCCACATAAGCATCAGCAGATTCCTTCAGCTTCAGCTATACGACGATTATCTCCACCCATAAATCCAGAGTCCGCACCATCTCCAGTAAAGATGCCAGCCAACATAATGGCTATGTTATTTCCTAAGCCGATACCGGTAAAGGAGATGGAAATCTTTGTTCTAGATCCCAAGGTGGAAGAAGAGGAACGAAGATTTAAGCAGGACATCGTCCAAATGATGTCAGGCATACGCATCATTATCCATGATGAACATACAAATAGATACACCCCAGACGATGATTGCCCAGACGTGATGGTCATCATTCGGGAGAAGGAGGACGATGACAGCCCCTCCATCATTGTAGTCCACCAAGACTTTGCCCTTGCCAATTGGAGCAGCACTCCTTGCATTGGTCAATAAAGGTAAAACGGGCAGGAACTCTCTCTGTCCTGTAGATATCATAACTGCTTACTTTTCTGTACAGTATTAGCAGTTGTTTTGTCCGTATATGCTAACACTTATATGATTAAATAGTTTCATATATATTAAGTGAAAGCATATTTTGTTTTAGGACTCTAAACTTAGATGTGTCTGTACTTGCTGATAAGATGTCTCTTCTCCACAAGGATTGTAACTTTGATGAAAAGTTGAACTCCGACTTGATGGAAATACAAGAGGACATTGAGATGCCTCTGGAGATCAAAGAATGGGTCGAAGACAAACCTAAACCCAACATTGATCAAACCACCTCCTTCAATCTCGGAACCTTAGAAAACCCTAAGTTAATCCAGATTGGTTCAGACCTTACCCCAAACTAGAAGAATGACATGGTTACACTACTAACCCAGTTCCAGGATGTGTTTGCATGGTCTCATAAAGACATGGTGGGTTTGTCCACTGACATTGTCCTTCACCGCCTTCCCATCAAAGAGGGATTCAAGCCAGTCAAGTAGAAACTCAGGTGATTGAAACCTGAGTGGAGTTTAAAGCTAAAAGAAGAAATTGTGAAACAATTTCAAGCTAGTATTATCATGGTATCCACATATCCTAAATGGATATCCAACATATTTCCCATGCCTAAGCCTGGAGGAAAGGTGCGAGTTTGCGTGGATTATCGGGATCTGAATAAAGCTTGCCTTAAAGATAGCTTTCCCGTGCCATTTATCCACATTCTCATCGACAATACTGCTCAATACAGCATGTACTCCTTCGTTGATTGCTTTGCGGGGTACCATCAGATCATGGTTGCTGAGGAAGATTGTGAGAAAACTGCTTTCATCACGCCTTGGGAAACCTTTTGCTACAGATGGTTGTCTTTCAGCCTCATCAATGTTGGAGCTACCTATCAGAGAGCTATGATGGCCCTTTTCCACGACTTAATGCACAAAGAGATAGAGATCAATGTGGATGACATCATCGTCAAATCCCGAAGGGAGCAAGACCACTTAGACCATCTCAAAAATCTTTTCAACAGGTTGCGTAAGTACAACTTGAAGTTGAATCCAGTCAAGTGCGCCTTTGGCGTTAAATCAGGCAAGTTGCTAGGATTTCTAGTCAGCCATAAAGGGATTGAGCTGGATCCCACCAAAATCCAGGCCATTACGGAAATGCCCATTCCTCAGACAGAGAAGGAAATACGGGGATTTTTGGGAAGAGTCAACTTCATTAGTAGGTTCATTTCTCAACTCATAGCAACCTGTGAGCCTATCTTCATGCTGTTAAGGATGAACTCCTCCATAAAATGTAAAGATGAGTGCTAGAAGGCCTTCCTTACAATCAAAGAGCAGCTAGTCAAAGCTCCTATTTTGATACCACCCAAGGATGATGTTCCCCTGTTTATGTACCTGTCCATAAGTGACAATGCTATGGGCTGCATGCTGGGTCAGAAAGATGATAGAGGCCGAGAACGAGCAATCTATTACCTCAACAAAAGATTTAGTAACAGTGAACACAAGTACACTCTGATTGAAAAGACTTGTTGTGCTTTAGCATGGGCTGCCATGAAGTTACAACATTACCTCCATGGGCACACAACCCATCTCATATCCAGCATAGATCCTCTCAAGTATGTGTTCAGTAAGCCCATACTGAATTGTCGGTTGTCCAGATGGCAATTGATTCTGCAATAATTTGACATTGTTTACGAGACGCAAAAGTCCATTAAAGGTCAAGGAATCATGGATCAATTGGCTATCGCACCTTCAGGGGATTTCAAACCCTTGGAAACATACTTCCCCGATGAAGGGGTAATGACAATTCAGCAACACCATCAGTACGATACACGTCAAACATGGAACATGTATTTTGACGGAGCTGTTAATACGGAAGGTTCGGGAACTAGAGCAGTTCTAGTATCCAGTACGGGGGAGCAGTATCTCGTCGCCGTCAAATTGTAGTTTGTCAGCACCAATAACATAGCCGAGTATGAAGGCTGTATCATGGGGCTAAAACTTGCCCGTTCAATGGGCATCAGACGGTTAACTATTTTTGGGGATTCAGGGTTGGTAGTCAAACAATCCATGGGAATCTATAAAACCAAAGAGCTACATTTGCTACCTTACCATCGACAAGTTTTACAGATGGCTTCGGAGTTCGAAGAAATCTCCTTTCTACACATTCCTCGTAATAGGAATGACTTCGCAGACGCATTAACAACTTTGGCCTCCTTGATTCACATACTTGACAAGGAACACATGCCAAGTGTGACGCCCCCAAAATAGGTATACATCACCCATTCTGAGTCACCAAATACATGGTATAAAATTTAAATACAACTTAATTATACAACTGTCGTGTAAAATACGACAAAACATAAGCTGAGAGTTTTAATACGAATATTGTCTGCTAGACAGTATTCAAACTCAAATGGAGTCCTCAATACATTTATTATCACACTATTTCATAAAATAGTGAGGACTACTAATGCAAACATATGGACCGTCACTCCGTTCCCCGACTAGTCCCATCTATATTCTCATTTCCTGAAGAGAATAATGAAAAAAAATGGTGAGCACAACTAGCCCAGTAAGAAATATTATGACTAAGATAATGCAGAATAAATTATCATTAGCCTTCAACAGTATAACAACTGATAGAATACAATAGACAACAAGTTTTAGATCAACAACAGAAGCGAAATAAGCAATCCATTAGAAGAGTCAAGTATAACATAATGTCTACTATCTCCTCTAGATTAAAAGTCCATCGTTAATATTTCATTCATGTAATACTCATCAACAGTTCTTTGTTATACCCAAGACAAAAAGAACTCTCATCACATGTCTTCACCTGAACCACCAAAGATTATAGTTAAATCCACAATTCATATTTATAATAATGTAAATCAGCAGTTTCTCCTTGCTATAAAGGATTAATAGAACATTTACTCAATATCCTTACCCCCAAAGGCTAAAGATATTCAAATGTAATAACAATGATCATACCAATCAGTTGTCTACCTTTGCACTACGAGCCAAAGATATTCAACTATAAAACCAATGGTCATGATCATATCAATCAATTGTCTGTCAATGCACTACGGCCAAAGACATTCAACTATTAACTAATGGTCATGATCCTGCCAATCACATCATCGAATTATCCATGCAATACGGGCCAAGGATATTCGTTATTATCACCAGTGGTCATGATCATGTCATACACTTATCCATCTTTGCATTAAAGGCCAAAGCTATCAATCAACAGTTCGTCTTCGTACGTAAGCCAAAGATATACAACTGTAAAACCAATAATCAACAGTCCATATTTGCACGTAAGCCAAAGATATACAACTATAAAACCAATAACCAACAGCCCATCTTTGCACGTAAGCCAAAGATATATAACTATAAAACTAATAACCAACAGCCCATCTTTGCACGTAAGCCAAAGATATACAACTATAAAACTAATAATCAACAGTCCGTCTTTGCACGCAAGTCAAAGATGACTTTCATCACAATATAAGCATGAGGATGATGACAATTATATAAGCATTAATCAAACGAAATAAAGGATAAATATTAAAGACTTTAAATTTATCAAGAGTTTAAAAATATCTAAATTGTCAACATGATAATGCTTTGTGGAGTAAAATTTAAGAATAATATTCATGTATCAAAAATAATTTGGACAGAAAAAAGAAATATATTTTTCGGGTGAATAGTAACCTGTGAATAGTACCCTGTGAATAGTACTTCGGGAATAGTACTTCGTGAATAGTACCCCGGCATGAAAAGTGCCCCAAATATCTCAAAAAAAGACTGGATACTAGAATAGTGAAGTAGCATACTTCTCTTCTTCTTTCTCTCTATAGCTTCTCTCTCTATAATTGCTCTTGTGAGTCTTAGTGAATTGGTGAGAATAAAAGAAGAATGAGCTTCTATTTATAAGAAAATATAGTTTCGATAATTGCATGTTTTGGGGCTCGAAATATTACAGTATAATATATTCATCTTTTCTTTCATTTTTAATTTAGTCCTGCAAGTATTATCAAACTTGCACCACCTCCTCTAATAGTATATCATGTGAATCAATAGTACAATCATGTGACTCAATAGTTCTAAGCATGTGAAAAAATAATTACAGTATAGTACCTTCATCTATACCTCTATTTTTAATTTAGTCATGCAAGTATTATCAATCTTGCACTACCTCCCCTAATAGTACATACATGTGAATCAATAGTACACATATGTAAACACATAGTTATAAGAATGTGAATTAATAACAATTAATTGCTCGTTTATTCTATTAATTACCCGATTGGTCAATATAACTTTCAGAAATCAATTATTATCGAAATAAACGTCGATTTCCACTAAAACAAATAATCCCAACACAATGGAAATATTAATTTCATCTTTAATCAACACGAACTTATTCATCATTAATATTATAACTCACAATATTTAACAGCCAGATCATTCCAAGAAAGAGGGGGCTTTCCGATAAGGATTTTTTCCTATTGGCGCGCAATTAGGTGACCAAACCTCTCCTCTACAGAACTTTCTAGACATCATCAATATTGTAAATAATAATATGAATAACTTTGTCGTCTCAATTATTGATTTACTAATATAAAATATTGATACTGTGATAATAATTGAATCAATAATATAAGAGATATTATGCAGCAATTACTGTAACAATAATTAAATATAACTAAGTAACTTCTTACGTAAGCATCAATAATCAATACCGTGTGTTACTATACAACCACGTGTATTACTGTACTTTTACCACCGGGTATTTTATGACAACTTGCTTACTTTAAAAAAATTTACATATCACCCATAACTTTTATCTTTTATCAATTTATCCATTTACTAAATAGAATAATAATTATAGGAAAATTGAATACTTTCATTTCACAAAATTCGGGGTCTCACACCAAGCGTCACATTAGCCATGCAAAAGGCACCAGCCTATGAGAACTATGTTGGAGAAGTATCGGATGAGCTACCGCCCATCTAACAACCTTGGTATCAGCATATCAAGGAGTACTTGCGAGGTGGATCTACACCCGCTGAGGCGAGCCTGACTGAGCAAAGGCAGATTCATCAACTACCTATGAAATTTTACCTGAGCAGAGATGCACTCTACAAAAGAGATGCAGGACTAAGTCTCCTCAGATGCCTGGATAAGGATCAAGCTCAGAGACTCATGGATGATATCCATGGTGGAGTATGTGGTCCAAACATGAGCGACCCTTTACTTGTAAAGAAGATCCTCATAACATGACATTATTGGCTTTCTCTCAAGGCTGACTGCAATGACCATGTCAAGAGATATTATCAATGCTAAATTCATAGGAATGCTATCCACACCCCTCCATGGGAGCTACACAATATGAGTTTTCCTTGGCCCTTCTCAATGTGGGGAATGGACGTGATCGGACCCATCGAGCCTAAAGCCAGTAATGGACTTCGCTTTATCTTCACCATGATCGACTACTTTACCAAATGGGTAGAAGCAGCCTCCTTCCCAGGGTTACCAAAGAAGTCATCATTGCTTTCATCAGAAATAATGTCATTTGTCGATATGGACAACCAGAGGTAATTGTATCAGACAATGCTAAGAACCTCAATAATAAACTGATGGAGGAGTTATGCAGTAAATTCCACATCAAACACCTTAACTTCGTCATCTACCGTCCAAAGATGAAAGGTGTTGTTGAAGCGGCTAACAAAAATATTAAGAAGACCATGCAAAAAATGTCCGCCAACCACAAATGATGGCCTGACCTATTGCCTCTTACTCTGTTAGCCTACCGAACATCAATGCACACTTCAATTGGGGCAACCCCCTATGCATTAACCTATTGGATGGAAGCAGTACTCCCAATAGAAGTAGAAATGGAATCCCTTAGAGTGCTGATAGACGCTCAGCTGGATGAAGACCAATGGATACAAGACATGTATCACCAATTATCTCTAATAGATGAAAGGCAAACCGCGACTATCTTCCATGGTCAGTTATATCAAAAAAGGATCGCCTGATCCTATAACAGAAAAGTCCGGCTAAGGCAGTTTAAACAACATGACTTGGTTTTGAAGAAAATCATTGACAACCAAGATCAGTCTAAGGGAAAATTTGCCCCTAACTGGGAAGGCTCGTTTATTGTCGAGGAGGTATTGACATGAGGTGCTCTCTGATTGTAGAAAATGGACGGCAATAAATTTCCACAGCTTATTAACTCGGACACCGTGAAACAGTACTATGTCTGAAGTTACCATCAAGCAAACATCCTGGCATGGGATCATCAGATCACCAGTCATTCCGGTTCTTTAACCCTTCCTTACATACAACTTTTCTCCACAACTGCTCCCCTCAGGGAAACACACTTTTCATGCCAGTAGCCTGGTTTTCAGATCATCAAATCCCTTCCTCTTCAATCAGTTTTTTAACCCTTACTAAACTTCGGTTATCCCACTAGGGATTGAACATTTCACACTCGTAGTTTGTCCCCAAACATGGGATCAAACTTTTCACACCTGCAGTTTATCCTGAACTTAGGATTAAACTTTCTTGTTCCATGCAGTCTGATCTGTACATGGGATCAAGCTTTTCAACTCGTCCTGAGGGGCGAACTACATCGACCTGATCTCCCTAATACACAGGAGTATGTAGCCAACCATATTTTATATGGCCCGGTCACAATAAAACAAAAACAACAAAAATATTTCTACACCCTTCTCTTTACAAAAACAAAAACAACAAAAATATTCCTACACCCTTTTCTGCCATAAACAGCATTGAACCTCTTACACCAGGTTCAAACTACGCAGACCTGATCTCCTCTTCAACAGGAGTACGTAGGCAGCCGTTTATGATTCGGTCTAACACCTTACCAAAACATAAATACTTGTCAACGGTACTGGGATCAAACTTTAATCCACCACATTTCATTGACTTCAAACCAAAGGATGGAATTACCTGACCTCCCCATCTAAACGGGAGACTCGGTGACCATCTAAGCTGCGGTTGTTCCTTGAGGAGCAACACCAATCCATAAGAGATGGAACTAACTGGGCTCCTCTTAAATAGGAGTACTGGCGACCATCTGTGGTGCGGTCAATCTCATAGAGGAAAGTCACACTCCTCTCCACATTTCCATACAGAAACCAGTCCCAAGACACCAAAGATGGTAGGGATACACACAGATCCATGATCCATTCTGAACTATCCAGAGAAAATTCAATGTCCATCCAGCAAGGAGGAAGTCAGAATCCATCAAGATCACAAGCCCTGAAGAAGCAGGCAAATATCAAGCAAGTATCCAGTCATATCTAAAAGGGAAGTGATCAAAAATATATATTTCCCTGCTATATATATAATATTTTTTGATATACACAATGTAAATTGTACTTGACAAAATGGCTAAGCTAGTATGTGCAGGAAAATACAAGGCTATCTACAGATCGGTATGCATACGAGCTAGCAGATCTAACATAGCATCTCTCTCAAGAGAATGATGTAATGATGTGGTCTCCTGTACAAGGATATCCACACGAGCCAGCAAGTCCAAGGCCATCTACATGGTGACGTGATGCTCATCAATATATGCACTCATCTCGGCAAGCATACCAGTGGTAAGGGACCTCACTGTAGTACTATCTGTGACGGCTACATCCCGGGCAGATATGGCGTTATCCCGCTCAACTATCACTGCATCTCTGGCTGATCTGGCCTCATCCCGCTCAACAACAGCGGCATCTCTACAAGCTAATGCCTCGTCTCTCTCTAACAGAGTTGCGTCTCTCCCATCAAAAGCTGTCAACATCAGGGCTCTAGCCTAATCTCTCTCGAAGGTCATCAGATGAAGACTCTGCTCAAAGCACTGTGCAGAATGTTGAATCACGACAATGCTAGTACTAGGAGAATCTAAAAGAGGTGCTAGCAATCCAATAAATGGCTCCTCCTCGGTGTAAGAATCAATGTCCTCCATGGGCCCTCTACCATCTGAATCACTACTCGGCACTGTGGATATTACCGCAGCCGATGAAATCTCTATCTCCATCCACGCAGAATACTCTAGCGAATAACCCGGATAGATAACAGAAAAAGTAGCTATCTCACGCTGATCCCAACAAGCATACACACGGGATCGGTCCTCTGCTGATATATGGCGAGAAGCTAAGCACTGACCTAACGCTCCATCAAAAGGATGAAAGTCCTAGAACTGGTCAAATTGCGACATCATAGCCAGTGGGTAGTAGGTAGTCATGCCCCTCAAACCAGCCAGAGGGAGATAATCTATGTTTGGAGCATGAGTGATGAAACTGGATGGAGAACTGAGCCCTGAACACGCCAAGATAGCAAACGGGTCTACAATATCAGCTAGGAAAATGGACCAAGATGCCGGATCTATACACTCCATATGCTAGAAGGAATACGACATAGCTATCTCATGTGTGAAACAATACCTGTGTCGGCGGAAGGTCCCAATCGGTCTCAAGTGTGACATAAACCACACATACAGCATAATCGAACTGCCTATGAAAACCCCTGCAAGTTAAGTGTTACAGAATATGGCCGACCTCAGTGTCTCTACCATGATCATCAGAATAATGGAGCGACCTTCCCTGAGAGCTCTCACTGCCATAATAACGCCGATGTCTAACTCATCCATGTATCGTGGCATGTACACGTATGATAATACACATAGCATCAATACATCCACTCTGGCCAAATGCCGCTGGTCATCTGGTATGCTGAAATCCCCATAATACCGAGCATAGCTGTCCTCATAGCCAAATCTGTCAGGCAAAAAATGCTGAGATATCACATGGCCGGATGTGATCTCATCCTGCACAACTCTCCACCTCAGCCCGATAAGAATCATAAACTGATGGCTCATGTCACCAATGGCCATATGCATGTAAGGTCTGTCAAGTGGCATCATTGTCAAACGTGCATACTCCTCCAAAGTCGAAGTCAACTCCTAGGTACCAAACCGAAAAACCTTCCTCTGCGGTACCCAGTGCTCCAGTATGCCCTCCACAAATCCTGCGGGAACCTGAAACATCAAAAGGGTCATGGTATGTTGCAACAGCTGATCTACGGTCACCTTATCTGGGGGTGACATACTATCATACCAGTATCTCAGACGGGATGCCTCCAATAATGGTGAATGCCACCAATAATGGTGGGGTGTGATTTATGTGGCTGACTATCGAAGAAGACATATGTGATGGTCGTATCATAATAACATCCAGGGGTCAATGCTGAATATCTCTGGACATACATACATGCATATGCATAACATGATATCTGCATAACAGATAATAGATGGCAATATGATATAGGGAATGGAAAACTATACATACATTCCTAAGTATATCATTATCTAATACATCATTTCTATACAACTAAAAATACAAGAAAATGGGGCACAGATGCCCTACTACTAATAACAACCTATCAAAAGATATAGCGAGAATGGGGCACAGCCACCCAATAGCTAACAGAGGCCTATCAAAAGAGATAACGAGAATACACATCAGAAGAAGACAATGGTGTCAATATCTACATCATCAACCTGTCCACCTGATGAAACTCCTCCTGAGTCACTGGATCTTTATCAACGGGGATATCAGGCCTATACAAAGGAGGATTTACATCGGCAAAGCCAAATGGGTCATCTGAGGGGCCAGCTCCTGCGCTGGAAGGATCAAACGAATCTGCCTCTACTGAATCTCTGCCCAAATACAGGATAAAGAAATGTGCCCGATCCAGTCGATGGGTCAAGCTGTCAATCTGTGTCACATGAGTCGGATCTCAGACACAAGCTAACCAATACGTCATTATCACAGATCTTGGAACCATATCCCCCATGAACTGAGTGGCGCGGGTCTGGGCTCCAATGGTACGAGGGATCCACCAATGCTGGAATACATCCTGAGTGTAAGGACCCTCTGACAATGCAAAACCGTCAACACCCAACAATGGGATATCAATGATGGGTGACTGCGACACAGGCCAATAACACCTGGCATGAGGCAAGATCGGTATACGGATCTCTCCTGTAGTACTCCTAATAGCACGCTCTCCTAAATAGAGCTCCCATCCTCCATCTGTGAAGAGAGGAACCCTACGGGTGGAAATCACTTACTCGACACCAGTCGGGTACCCATCCTCAAATCCAATGGCCAAATGCTCCACAGAATATGGAATCTATGTGATGAAATTCGTTGTCAATAACTCCAACTGTAGGCGACAATGAGTGAAACCCTCAGCTACGGGGACCTCCGCCAGGATGGAATGATACCATCGTCGTCCTCGTGGGTAGGTATCCAACCCTAATACACTCACCGAACATAAATATGGGAGCCTCTCATAGGCCCAAAACTGCCAACACAAAGGCAAAATATCTGTTGTCAGTTAACACTCTTAACCTGTACATGGTAAATGACAAGAGAAATACTTACCAGCAGAAATGGGTAAAATCCTAACCAAGCCTCGGTCCAGCCATGTGAGCGTATACGCATGCCCCTGAGGAAATAGACAAAGGTGTAGGAGCCCCAATCATACTCTCCTATACGGTCCACATGTCGTGTGGCGCTGATCAAAGCGAACGGCACCGTAGAAGAGTTATCTGTTATGAAGCAGCCCCTAATGATCATCAGGAACAATCGTCGAAGAATACGATCCCTGACTCTGACATCAGCTAGTATGGGCTCACTCAACAGCCCACTCATAGCATTTACGCTGAAAGGACCCGTACGGATAGTCCTACCCTTGAGCACCTTCGTAGGAACTCCTAACAAGGATCTGACGGTAGTCGGGGTAATATCTGTCGTGTAAGGCACTGACGCCCCTCCAAACTCCATACCTGTGATAAATCGCTAATCCATCAGCATCATCATCACCTCACAGTCCAGTAAATGGAGAGACTGAGTCGAGTGAAACCAACGCTCAGACAATGCCCTGAGGTAACCCCAGGGACAATGGCGGGGAAGGATGGAAAAGAATGCTCCAAAATCCCAGTCATGTACAATCTCTCTATAGTCAGGAGGAAGCGCCTGGTACATAGAGTGAATGCTGAACCAGTTCCCTCGAGGCTGTGTAAAGCCGGGAACCTACAAAATGCAGATCGACATCAGAATCCTTTACTCCTCATCAATAGGAAAGAAAGAATATTAAAATTTAGTGTCATACCTCGTTGGCATGCAAATACATCGAGGGATGTCAACTCAAATCACCCAAAAGCTCTGGGTTTGCCACCTGAATACTCGGGAGGTCCCTACGGGGAACATGTGTAGCAGGAGCGGGGTCTGTAACCAGAACATCCTCCTCCTCGTCCTCGACATCTGGTACATCAACCCGGACTGGACGTATCACCGCCTCCACCAACCGACGAGGTTGTCTAACAGAACGGGGTCGAGGCACTTCAGAAGCCCTCCTCCATACACCAGAAGTGGTCATGCGGGAACTACTCGGCTGATCCGGATCCATAATATCTGGACAATAAGTCTCCAAATCACCTCAGAAAGGGTGTGGTATTTTCTAACCTGGAGCTTTTAAAAATGCATTTTTTTGACAACATGCATGCATGCATTATTTTAACATACATCTACAGTAGAGTTAAATATGCATGATTACTCAATGCATACATTTTGGAAAATTTTGTCATAGTTTTCTCTATAAATAGGACTATCCACATGCACATAGGCATGACTAGGTGGCCATACAGTAGTACACCTGCCCACAGTCATATAAATACTATTTGCATTAAAAATCAAAGTCATCAATCCATAAGGGTAGCCTAATTACCAGGATTACTTTACTTTTTCACCTTGGCTCATTTGTCCTCAAATAGGATAAGAAATAGTTGAAAAAAGGTGCCAATTTGACTGTTTCAAAAGTTAAATTTGTTCACATCATTATGTTCAGCATGATTTAATACTAACATTTACTATGTTGAATATTTTTTTATCAAGTCATTTGAGCATGCATATGCACTACTATGTGTTTAGATGTATTTCATGTGATAAGTCATTTTTCAACGAATAAAAACTAGAAAAGAGTACACGCATACGTTACCAGGACAGTGTAGAACACTTGTACGGTGACAGAATTTGTAGAAAATCGACTGAACTCAGCAGATCTGAAGAAGAGCTCTCGAATTTCCCTCACGGCGTAACTTGAAAATGACTTATGAAAGCAACCTGCAGGACTTTAATATCCATGGTTGGCCGCAGGTCCATCTGCGGCTGCAGCAAGTGTACCTGCGGCACCCCTATATGGGTCCCACCCTTTCGGCTCGGTCCAGTTCGAGTTGTAAAGGAGTTCTCACAAGCTAAAAAGACCAAATCAGGGATAAAAACGCTACGCAATTGAGCGGAATAGCCTAAAATCCTTGTTTTTTTTGGGCCCGGCTGTGGCTTTCATATCATTCATTGGTATTCACCCGAACACAGGGTATACTATACCGATGATCCCCCTCATTGCAGAACACATTCGGCAATACCGCACAGAGGTCCAATGCCGTAAATTCAGGGTCGTCGCCCTAATCTCCTCAAACAGATCCCCGACGGGGGTTACAACGCATGGTCATCTGTCCATAAACAAATCCCCGACGGGGGTTACAATGTATATTATCTGTTGACACACACATCAGTGAGGATTAAATAGATCCCCGGTGGGGGTTACAACGCATGGTCATCTGTCCACAAATGGATCCCCGGCAGGGGTTATAACGCATATTTTCCGTTGATGCACATGTCAATGAAGGTCAAGCCAACTTGACGTCAGTTCGGCCGTTAGCAGGTAAACCCAACGTCGCATCAGAAGCTATCCGATGAGTTCATCAGTTGATACACACATCAATAAAGGCCAAGCAGCCTTGGCATTCATCCCCAGCAGGGAGTTTATGTGTTGATATACACGTCATCAGAGGATCAAATGGATCCCCGGCAGGGGTTACAACGCGTGGTCAACCGTTGGTTCACACGTCAACGAAGGTCGGGTAGCCCTAACAACACATACTATTGGCAGTAAATCCAACAGAATAGTGATATGTCCTGGCAATACAAACCAGGGAGGATCAACATCATCGGGGAGGATCAATGGTGGAATATGTTATACACATCCTCAAACAGATAAAGTTTTATCCCCACAGATCTCTTATACACGAGAGGCACAACTTTGGAGTAAAGTCTGTATCAAGAATTCAGAACTTTGGTGAAAGCCCCAACGTTAACATCCTAATAGGTTTGGATCACACATCTAAGCTTGTCGTCATTACCATCACCGGTAGAAGCAACAGAAAGCCGGCAATCATCCCCAGCATGTGGGAAAGCAATCCATATGGATCATACACTTGCATCATATTGCTCCATTTAACATCATGTTTATCTTGTTGCATTTCAGGTGTCTAGGATTCTTTATCCTATCCATGCCATTACATTGCATGAATACGATAAAGAGGGGCATTTGTAGACACTCAAAATTTTCTGCACACCTGTTACTGACATTACAGGAGGGCAGATTCGTCTTTCAGACATAACCCTAGAAGACAGCTCACATCCAGTCTGGATACTACCGGAAGCGCAGTCTCAACCCCAAAACACACACCGGGAACCTCGGATATAACCCGGAGGCCTGCAGTTCTAATACTGAAAATGCCACCGGAGAAGATCGATTCATCCCGGAGATAATCCCGAGATATTTAGTCTTAGTCCCAACACTAGGAATAGCATATTCCAACCTTGGAGATAACCCCAAGGAAGGTAGTTGCAGTTCCGAAGATAACCTCGAAAATGCTTGTTTCAAATGCATGCAATCAGCTTCAACCTCGGCGCTTACACCGAGGCACTCAGTACAATACCTGGCAATAACACTAGGAAGGCAGGCACACCTTAGAGATGACACTGAGGACCTTCAACACTTGCAGCAGTCCAATCTCAGAGATACCCCTGAGCAACGTCTGCTTTATCAACCCAAATCAGAGATAACCCTGGTAAGGGGCAAAGTCATCATCTTGCCACCTTGACGCCACATCACGCCGTCTTAACATTTCAGACATACATTTCTACACAGTAATATCCCGCAAGAAACAAGGAAGTCCAATCTTGAGTGACTATTACGCATGGTAACGGATAGAATTTGAAGTATGAAGACCGGAGGGCATGGTCCCATCTTCCTGACTTCGTACAACCTCTAATCTCATGTTATTGCGTAACTCTCGACAACGGCGGTCCGAAATAAGTCTTACATACCTCAGTTTGATGCCCGAATTACAATTCTAAAAGTTTAAGCTGACATCACATTGTACGCGTACACGTACTTCGAGACGGCAGGTCCCACAAAGCCCGGGGCACCTCGGGCAGCCGCAGGTACACCTGCGGCCTAGCTGCAAGTACACCTGCGGCTCCCCCCTCTATAAATAGAGGGCTTGGGGTGGCCATTTTAGAAAAAGGAAAAGGTGATGAAGCCCTGTCTAATTTTCTTTGTACACACCATAACTGAGTGCTTTCTCATTTTAAACACTTGTAAGCTAATATGTAGCTACTTTTTACCGGCGGGAGCCGAGTGTTCATCCATTTCAAGCTATTAAAAGTCTTCTTTGGCAGTCCACTGTAAGCCTTCTTACACACTTTCAAGCCTTTCTCTTCATCTTTGCACACATTATTCTTCACATTGAGAGTCGTGTTGCATGTGTTTTCCCGGAATTCGATCCGTGGCTTTTATTTCTTTTGTATATATATATATATATATATATATATATATATATATATATATTTACATTTCGTCCCGCCTGGAGTATATATATATTTACATTTCGTCCCGCCTGGAGTTTACTTCATGGTGGTTGACCGTTTTAGTGCTTTCTGTACATTTTGTCATGCCTGGAGTTTCCTCCGTGGAAGTTGATCGCTTTTATAGCTTTATTTACATTTTCGATCTTCCATGGAGGTGCTTCGTGATGGTTGATCATGTTTGTATATATATATATATATATATATATATATATATACACACCAGCTTATTGCTTTTATATAAATTGCTGCATCATGTGAGCCTAGGAATTATGTGATCACAGATTCAGTCTACTGAATCTAGATTCGGTTCCCGTGATGGACATTTCAGCTGTAAGCAGCTTGTAAATTTATTCACGGTGTTCGGATTTCCTCCGATGGTTTTCATGCCCATGAGGAGTTCGGCACTGCTTTATATATTATTTTCTCGAAGATGCTTCGCATCTCAAAAATAAAAGCAATCAAGCTGAACATTTACTAAAATGGAAGTGTAAAAGGTCTCAATTACTATTGAGCATCAGGTTATGAAAAACCTCTTTCATAAAACTTCACTGCTATATCTTGCTTAAAATTAAATTTTTACATAAATTCAAACCCTCTGTATATAGGTGTGAACGAGGCCTCGCACTACTTCCAAATAATAGCACATTGACTCACACACACACACATTCATATAATAGTTTCTTGAAAGGTGGCGGTCACCGTGGCAACACGGATTTCGGGGGGTGCCTAACATCTTCCCTCAGCATAAACAAGTCCGCGGACCCTAATGAATCTCATTTTCACAGACCAGTTTAGCAGTGTCACATTATTTGGTCAATGTGAAAACCTTTTTCTCGGTTGTGTTGGTACAACTAGTTAAAAACCAACTAGCGACTCTTAACAGTCCATCGTCGACATTATACATGTCGGACCTTTTTCACTTGTTTTCTCAAACAAATCTCTCCTAAAATGAGAACACCAAAGAACAAGTAACGAAAAGGGACAATTAAAAAATCCCGACGTCGACAGGTGATTGTGCAAATTTTGCAAGTAAGCAAGTTGTCATAAAATATTCGTTTGGTCAGAAAATATTCTTTTTGTCGGGAAATATTCGTATGACGACACAATCATTGGTGGACCCCACAACAGAATGACTGTCGGATATAGAAAACGACAGAAATAACCTTTTTATAAAAATAACGGTAAGACTTTTACCGTTAAACTGTTGAAATACTGGTGATAAAAGTACAGTAATACGCGTGGTATTATACAGTATCTCTAATTATTAATGCTTAGTTTAGTTAATAATTGCCACAATAGTTGTTACATAGTATCTCATATTATTGATTCAATTATTTTCACAGTATCATGTGCACAATATTTTATATTATTAAATTAATAATTGAGACGACAAAGTTATTCATATTATTATTTGCATTATTGACAATGTCTAAAATGTTCTATCAAGGAAAGAGGTTAGGTTATTTAACTGCGCGCCAATAAGGAGAAGTCCTTATCAAAAAGCCCCCTCTTTTCTAGGAATGATCTGGTTGTCAATATTGTGAGTTATAATATTAATGATGAATAATTGTTGAAAGATTAAAAATGTGTTTATTGAAGATAAGTGATTTGTGATAAATATTTATTCAATTTTTGATATAAATAAAGGAGTTTGTCATGAAGTATTTGTTTTAAGTTTGGCTTATTACATGGACCCCACTTACTCATTTTTCAAAATCGTCGGTAGAAAGTTATCTCAATTTTGTTTTATTATTATTATAATAGTAATAAAATACAAAACTTTTTATATAAAATAGAATACTTTTTGTATTATATATAAAGTTATTCGTTTTATTATATTATAAATAGAATATATTATATTTTATATAAAGTTTTTGTTTTATTAGAATATTTTATTGCACGGTAATGAATAGTAAAAATCAGATTTCGCCGAATTCATTTGCCCGTGAATTCTTATTGTTTGTCCATGATTTTCTTTTAAATAGTGCTCTACCATTCTCCTATAAATAGGATGCTTAGTTAAGAAATGAATATCACACCAGAATAAGATAATTCTTCTTCTATAATATTATGCGTATTTATTTTGAGCATAAAGAAACTTTGAGTGCAACAAATAGCATAAGTTTTTTTCAAGAATATCTCCGCTATACTAGTGAGATTTACTCTCCTACTAAGGTAAGGGGTATTATTTATTTCATATTCGTAAGGAATATTATTTTTCGTATTCATAAGGAATATTATTTTCGTTCAATATTCATAAGGAATATTATTTTCGTTTAATATTCGTAAGGGATATTATTTTCGTTCAATATTCGTAAGAAATATTATTTTCTTCCATACTCTATAGTATGTAACTAATATTATTTCGTTTCATATTCCTAAATCTACACTTATTTTGATAAGTATTGCTTCTATAATCCCGAAAAATAGTAGAATATCCTTGAATTTTGCAATTCATCTAGTATCATTTCATTGGAATATTGGTCTGAACTTTCTTATTAAATTTTAATATTTTCATTCGGGGTACTATTCTCGGGGCACTATTCATTTGAGTACTATTCACTCGGGGTCCTATTCGCGGGGTACTATTCACGATAAAATTGGTTTCTTTTGTCCAAATTATTTTTTACACATGAATATCATTCTTGAATTTTACTCCACAATTAATTATCATGTTGACAATTTGGACATTCTTAAACTCTAGATAAATTAAATTATAAATCTTTAATATTTATCCTTGATCTCACTTGATTGATTTCTTATATCATTGTCATTATCCTCATGCTTATATTGTGATGAAAGTCATCTTTGGCCCGTAGTGCATAGATGAACTATTGATTAGATGATTATGACCAGTAATTGTGTATTGGTATAGTCATGACCTGTAATGTTACAGACAAATGATGTGGTGAAAGTCCTCTTTGGCCCGTAGTGCATAAATGGACAGTTGTTTGGCATGATCATGACCACTGGTGATACAAACGAATATCCTTGGCCCATAGTGCATGTATAATTTGTTGGTTTGAAACATTTATTGAGTTGTGTTACAGAGATAAAATATTGATGATGAACTTTTATATCATAGAAGATAGTAGTCATTATGCTCTACTTGACTCTTCTAATGGATTGCATGTTCCAATGTAGTTGTTAATCTAAACTTATTGTCTATTGTATTCAATCAGATTTTACACCGTTGAGGACTAAAGATAATTTATTCTACATTATCTTAGTCATAATATTCTTTACTAAGCTAGTTGTGCTCACCCTTTTCTTTCATTGTTCTCTTCAGGAAATGAGAATATAGCTGGGACTAGTTAGGGAATGGAGTGATGGTCCAAGATGGTGGCTATAGTAGTCCCCACTTGTGACGCCCCCAAAATAGGTATACAGCACCCATTCTGAGTCACCAAATACATGGTACAGAAACAACTACAACTTTATTAATACAATTGTCGTGCAAAATACGACAACACATAAACTGTGAGTTTAAATACAAATATTGTCTTGTAGACAATAGCCACACTCAAATAAGTCCTCATTACAATTATTGATACACTATTTTATAAAATAGTGAGGACTACTAAAACAACTTCTAGAACCATCATTCCACACTCCGACTAGTACTCGCTACATTCTCGCCTCCTGAGAAGAAAAATGGAATAAAAAGGAAAAGGGTGAGCTCAACTAGCCCAGTAAAGAACATTATGACTAAGATAATATAGAATAATTTATCATTAGTCCTCAATAGGGAAAAATTTAATAGAATACAATAGACAACAAGTTTTAAATCAATATTCGCAGCAGAAATAATAATTCATTAGAAAAGTTATGTAGAAAATGAAATCTACTATCTTCTATGATTTTAAAAGTCCATCATCACTATTTTATCCCTGTAACATCAATCAATATGCATCTTGAATCAAATATTCATCTTTACACTACAGGCCAAAGATATTCATCAGTTGGTCATGTTCATCTCAACACTTATTCATCTTTGCACTACGGGCCAAAGATGTTCATCAGAAAATCATTCATCTTTGCACTCCAGGCCAAAGATATTCAGTTATACCATCATTTAGGACTGAGAATGATGAAAAATATTTTAAAAAAACGAATCTAGTGAAATAAAAGAACAAATATTAAGAATTCGTACTTTAAACAATCCAAGTTCAAAAATACTTCATAAATAACCATAATGGAGTAAAATTCAAGAATGAAGATCAAAACATGGATACAATCAAAGCTAGTATCCATAATAGATATCTTGGACAAAAATGAAAATTTTATTTTTTGATGAATAGTGCCGTATTCGTGAATAGTGTCGTATACGTGAATAGTGCCGTATACATGAATAGTAATCCCGACACAAAAAGTTTCAAATTTGATAAAAAATTCAAACCAATATTTCGGCATAATGATATTGAAGAAAATAATATAATTTAAGAAGAAAATAACATCTCTTACCTCGAAAAGACAGTACTTCTGACTAGAATACTAGATATAGTGTTGAAGGAAACTTGCACCGTATAACAACACTCAAATTATCAAAATACTCATAAGAATACGCTCGATAATATAGAGAGAAAAGATTTCAGTTTATGGTGTGATTTTCAATTCTAACCTAAGCACCCTATTTATAGGAAAATGCTTAGAACACCAAAGCAGAAAATTTAATAAAATATTAATATATTTATATAAATCATACGCAAACTTGGAAATTCTGATTTTAGCATGTTTAACAACAAGTGGGGCCCACTAATCATAACAAAAACGTTTTTCTTAAAAAAATATTTAAAACTTCAAAAATCAATTATTTTGGAACT
Source organism: Panax notoginseng (assembly GCA_016801055.1). Taxonomy (NCBI): domain Eukaryota; kingdom Viridiplantae; phylum Streptophyta; class Magnoliopsida; order Apiales; family Araliaceae; genus Panax; species Panax notoginseng. Next base: position 120,593,804 of record CM029017.1, read on the forward strand.
TCAATAATTCATAATAAATAGTCATTTATCAGAAAAATTATAATCTTATGTCCATTTCATAGGAAATTCAATTCTCTATACTTAGTAGTTTTAAGTTTTTCCAAATTCCAAACAAAAATTGACCGAAATCCACATACGGACGATTTTACAGGCTATAATTAAATTTCAGTCAAGAAATGGGGTCCACAAACATAAAAAACATGTTTTAAATATTTTTAGTAACAAAAATACTCTTCCTCCTCATTTATTCATATATCCCACATTTATTGTAAAAATATCACTATTATTATATAATTATAATATAATAATATATTTAAATAAATTATTTTATCAGAAAAGATAAAATATCAATTTTTAACAATTGTCACATTAAAAATTTTCTCCATCTATATCCACATAAAATAAATATTTTTCTTATCATATTAATCAATAATTAATTATTCACAGATAATATTACAGAATCACAATACTGACAACCAGGCCGTTCTCAAGAAAGAGGGGGCTTTCCAATAAGGATTTTTCCTTACTGGCGCGCAATCAGATGACCAAACCTCTCCTTAGGCAAAACTTTCTAGACATTGCCAATAATGCTATCTAATAATATTATTCAAATAATATGAATTATTGATCTGATAATGGAAAATACTGTACAGTGACGATTATTGAAACAACAATAATATAAAATATATATTAGCAATTATTGAATCAATAAAATAAAATATTAAACAGTAATTACTGTAACAATTATTGAGTAGTGCCTTCTTACGTAAGAATCAATAATTAGTGCAATACTGTGTGCTTCTGTGCAACAACGCGTATTACTGTATTTTAACCACCGAGTATTCCAACAATATTAACGGTAACAACTATGCCGTTTATTTATAAACAACTTATACTTGTCATTTTCTTCATCCAATCGCTTTTCGTTATGGGGCCCACACAAGGCTGCGCCGTCGTACGAATATTCCCCGACAGTAAGAATATTCCACGACCAAATGAATATTTCCCGACAACAATGAATATTTTATAACCACTTACTTATTTGAAATATTTTCGTATTTTATCCATAACTAACCACATTAATCAATTCAACCCTTACTATTTCAAAATAATAAATAAAGGAAATTCAATTTTATTTATAATAAGTTGGGGTCTTACATCACTATTCTATAAAATAATGTAATAATAATTGTAATGAGGACTTCATTTGAGTTTGGATATTGTCTAAGAGATAATATTTGTATTAAAACTCACAGTTTATGTTTTGTCGTATTTTACACGATAATTAATAATTGTATAAATGAAGTTTGTATTTGAATTTTATACCATGTATTTGGGGACTCAGAATGGGTTGTATAGACCAATTTTGGGAGTGTCACAGTTGGTATCAAAGCTTAGGAATATGATTCTTGGCAGAGATCCGAGGCTAGAACTAGGAGGGGAGAGACGAGCAAATCCTTCGCTTGTGTCCCACCTAAGCTTATTTGTTATTTAATTGGTCGGTCAGAATATATGGATAATATGTGGCATGTCAATTAACCCTTATTTTGTGGCAGTGTTTAAGAATGACATCTAAAAATTTTGAGATAAGCAATGGATCACATGAGACCATTGAGACACCACCAATCAATAACCAGGATAATGTGCATCAGGAAGGCAATAATCCTCATGTAAACAACAACACCGAACAAATGATGAACGATGGGATGTTTAGGAGCTTTTTGCAATAAATGCAACACCAAACGAGAGAGATTCATGTTCAAAATACAGGTGGAATCAATGGTAACTCACAGCTAGTCACTTCTAAGAAATTTAAGGAGCTGGGACCACCAGAGTTTTAGGGAAAGCCAGAGCCACTTAGGCAGAGGCATGGATTAAGCAGATCACCAAGATATTTGATGTCTTGGGATGCTCAGAGGAGCAAAAGGTTCCTTTCACCACCTTTATATTGCGAGGAGAGATATATTATTGGTGGAAATCTATAAAACGTACTCATCTTTCTGCACTAAAGATGTCTTGGGAAAAGTTTCAGGAATTGTTCAACGACAAGTATTTTTCGGAAAGTATTCGTCACATAAAAGAGATGGAATTCATCAAGCTGGAACAGAACAATATGACTGTATCGTAATACGAGGCAAAGTTTGTAGAGTTATCCCAGTTTTCATCCCATTTGGTAGATAATGAGGAGCGTATGACACGAATGTTTCTGCGAGGTTTGAAGCCTGAAATTCGTCAATACCTCATTTCTCACAAACTTTGTTTGTATTCAGATTTTGTGAATAGGGCTCAGTTATTGGAGCGCGATAATGAGTCAGTGCATCCAAAAGATAACAACCGGCAAAATGATAATGGTCATACTAGTGGCAACAGTCATCAAAACGGTAATAACAAACGTGGAGGAAATTATCATGCCTGAAATGGTAACCACTTCGGTGGTAATCCTAACCAAGATAATAGAAGAAATGAGTCAAATGGAAATTTTAAAAGGAGAAGATTCAACAATGATGGAAAGACAATAGCACCCGCCCATTTTTAAGGAAGGAGAATGGCCACCAATCATATGCTACAAATGCGGACATGAGGGACACATCAGTCCAAACTTTACGTAGCAACCCAAAGTGTGTTTCAATTACAGAAAGGAATGTCATTTAGCTCGATTTTGTCATGTAGCGAAGTCAAGTCTAGTTGGGACGGTGGCACCAAAGGTTGTCCCGGACAAGTCAAAGCCGGTAGTTCAAGGGAAAGCGTTTGTCGTAACCTCCCAAAAAGCGAGGAACCCGAACGAAGTTATCACGAGTAAGCTAATCATAAACTCTTCCGAAGTCTATACCTTATTAGATACCGGTTCTACCTATTCTTTTATTTCACCTTCTTGTGCTCAACGTTTAAATTTGAATCTAGAGAAATTAGACTTTGACTTATCTTTTGAAACTCTGTTGGAAGAAACCTTCATTACATTCACTATTTATAAATCTTGTTTGATTCAAATCGACACTTTCACAGTACTTGTTGATCTCATCTCTTTGAAAATGCTTACATTTGATATAATTTTAGGGATTGATTGGTTAACTACTCATCATGTTAATATTGATTATTTTTGTAAGGTTGTTAATTTTCATATTCCTAACCAACCTATTATGCGAATTCAAGCCACCAAATCACTAAAGTCAATCACTGTCATATCAAGTCATAAAGTCATTCGTTTATTTAAAAATGGATGTAAAGCTTTCTTAGCCCATGTCACGGATTTAAACAAAAATACGTCAGATTTGAATCATATTTCTATAGTTAATAAATTTCCTGACGTATTCCCTGAAGAACTTCATGGCCTACCCCCAGAGCATGAGATCGAATTTTGTATTGACCTTGAACTCGGTACAAAACCTATTTCAAAAACCCCATATCGAATGGCTCCTATTGAACTTCAGGAGTTAAAAACTCAACTGCAGGAACTGTTAGACATCAGTTTCATTCGTCCTAGTACATCTCCTTTGGGTGCTCCTATTTTATTCATAAAGAAGAAAGATGGGAGTATGCGACTTTGCATTGACTATCGAGAGTTGAATCATGTCACCTTCAAAAATAGGTACCCGTTACCTCGCATTAATGTCCTGCTTAACCAGTTGCAAGGTGCTAAATTCTTTTTAAAGATCGATCTTTGTTCCAGATACCATCAGTTAAAGATTAAAACTGATGACATTCCAAAGACTGCTTTCAGAACTCGGTACGGGCATTACAAATTCCTAATCATGTCTTTTGGATTGAGTAATGCTCCTACTGCCTTCATAGATATGATGAACCGGGCATTCAATGAATATTTGGATCATTTTGTGGTTGTCTTTATTGATGACATCCTCATCTACTCTAAAAGACGTGAAGACCATGAGCAACACTTGAGGTTAATACTTCAAAAGCTTCGTGAAAACAAGCTATATGCCAAGTTAAAGAAATGTGAGTTCTGGCTTTAGGAAGTAGCATTCCTTGGGCACGTGATATCAAAATATGGAATTGTAGTTGATCTGGCAAAGATTGAAGTAATACAAAGTTGGGAGCAACCTAAGTTAGTAACCGAAGTACGTAGCTTTCTAGGCTTAGCCGTTTATTATCGGAGGTTCGTGGAAGGATTTTCTTGAATTGCCACTCCATTAACTCAGCTGACTCGAAAAGATAAAAAATTCAGATGGAACGAGGAATATGAGAAGAGCTTCTAAGAACTCAAGAGGAGACTCATTTCAGCACATGTTCTGACAATACCATCAGGTTCGAAGGGATTTATCATCTACAGCGATGCTTCAGGCAGAGATTTAGGATGTGTTCTAATGCAACATAGGAAAGTCATAGCCTATGTCTCATGACAACTCAAAGAATATGAGATAAATTATCCTACTCATGATCTAGAGTTGGCAACAGTCATTTTTGCGCTAAAGATCTGGAGACATTACATGTATGGGGAGAAAGTGGAGATCTATAAAGATCATAAAAGCCTCAAATATTTCTTCACCAAAAAAAAATTCAACATGCAGCAATGATATTGGCTTGAGCAGTTGAAATATTACGACCATACCATTCAATACCATCCTAGAAAAGCAAACGTGGTAGCTGACGCGTTGAGTAGAAGATCATATGCGGGTACGAGTGCGATATTGTCAACACAAAGGCCCATTTTGTATGACTTACAAAGGATGAAGATAGATTCAAAGACTTTAGGGACCCACGTGATGATGTCAAATATACAAATAGAACCGACTTTAATCGATAAAGTTAAAGCTACTCAAGCTATAGACCCGGAGCTGATGCATATGAAGAAGAAAGTACAAGAAGGTGTTATTCCAGAAGTAAGGATCGATGAAGAAGGAATACTTCGAGTCAACTCCAGACTTTGTGTTCCTAATGACTCTGATTTAAAGTATAAAATCATGATAGAGGCACACAACACACCATTTCTAATCCATCCTGAGAATACCAAAATGTATCGTGATCTTCGATATACATGTTGGTAGAGCAATATGAAGAGAGAGATAGCGGAGTTTATCTCAAGGTGTTTAACTTGTCGACGTGTCAAGGCGGAGCATCAAGTGCCAAAAGGTCCATTGAAACCACTTGAAATTCCAGAATGGAAGTGGGAGCACATTAACATGGATTTCGTTACTAGTCTTACTTTGAAAATTTTGCACATATCACCCATAACTATAGCATTATATCAAATGCACACCTTATTATTTAAAATAATAATTAGAAAAAATTAATTCTTTATTCATAAAAAGTTGGGTTCTTATAGTACATACATTACTTGCTCATTTGATGAGGATGATTGACCTCATAATCATTTGTGTGGAGACAATGAAGCTAGTATGTAGGTGCTTATTAGAGAAGAAATTCATTGAACGTGGCTCTCTAAGGAATACTTAATGGAGTTTTATTTGCTTGTTAATAGAAATTCCTGTAGTAATAGTAGTACAAATGATCCTTAGACTTGATATCATCATAGTATCTTGTGTATAATGAATTATACTTTGACTTATTGCTTACGACCTTTAGGGCATATCAAAGGGTATGCTTGGGTGTAATAAGTTATATATGGAGATAATGAATGATCAATAAAGAATCTACCAGTTCTAGTAAAAGAGGATAAATGTCCTATGTGATTCGATATATGACAACCCACGAATCATTGGCTAAGGTGGAATGAAATTAGAAAGGAGTTTCTAATTTACATTTATTCAGAGTTATGCATTTGGGAATGGAAATACATATAATTAAATAAAATAAGACTTGACAGTAATTCCATGTCTTATATTTAATTGGGACATTGTATGGTGGAATGATTGAATTGTACGGAAACTATCTACTCAAAGGTTCTTTTATGATTAATGTCGAAATCTATATTATCTGGAAAGTCGTTGATCGCTAAGGAGGTTTATCTTTATTGTAGAATAAATATAATTTATTTAAATAGATTATTAGTTTAATTTATATATTTAAATAAGATTAGAATTGTTCTAATTGATTTATTCAAAACTTTTTTAATATGGAGAATCTAAATGGTCACACCATAAAAGGAAGAATAATTATTTAAGAAGTTAATGACATAATCGTAATAATATGTTAAGTGTATTTTATTTAATCTATGGTGATAGAATAAATTAAATGGCTTAATATTTATTATTTAATATTTTGAAAATATTAAATATAAATTAATAAGAGGAGTCTTATTAATATTATTACAATTATTATTATTTTAATTTCTAAAGAAGTTTGAGAATTAATTTAATAAAAGTACTCTCATTTATTCCTAATAAGATTAGGAAGTAAATTAATTAAAAGAGATTAACTAATTATCCCTAATAAGATTAGGGAGCTTAATTGATTAAAGGAGTTTAATTAATTAAATAAAACCCTATTTGTAATTAGATTAGAATGGTTGACTAATATCTATATAAGAGGAGTCTTACGCTAGATATCAGTAGACGTACTTACAATTATTGGAGAGTACTCCTTTTCTATATAGATAGAAAAACTAGGATTTAGTTAACCACTCTCCTTCTTGAATAATCCTTCTTCCTTGGTAGATCACCCCTGAAGGTCAAACACTTAGGTGGCTAACGTTGATTAAAGGAAGAAATCGGTCCGGGAGATTCAAGGAGATCGCGAAGAACTAGGAGTTGAACTCGTACTTGTGGAAGCTCGAATCTACAAGAGTATGATTCCATAACTTTCTATCTTTTTCTTTAATTAATAACATGCATAAAGGATGATCCGGGTAATTGATTTGTAAAAAAAATTTAAATATGATTTTGACATGCTTCTGCTGTTTTGTATAAATTTGATTGCGTCTATGATTCTCACAAACCTTATAATGGTATCAAAGCCAAACCTTTAAGCAATTATTAATTGTTTAGATTTGATATATATTATTGATATGTGTCTTGTACAAATTTTTTGGGCATTATTAGCATAAAATTGAGTTTTTGGAGAAAAACTACTGAATTCGTAAACTGAAAAACAGTTTATGCGAACTGGCGTTGCAGCGCCTGTTTACATAGTAAACGGCGCGCTGCAGCGCCGGGTCGGGTCTCAATTTCGGTCTCCCGGTGCTGCAGCGCTTCTTCGTAGTATAAACCAGGTGTTGCAGCGCCAGGACCGAGTTTCAGAAATACGGGTTATCCAGCGCTGTAGTGCCCAAACCCAGTACATTTGGGGCGTTGCAACGTTAGTACCAAGAAAGGAATAAAAATTCTTTTTATTTAAAAATTTTGATTTCTAAATAAAATAAAAGGTTCATTTAAATAAAAATAATTGGATTTCATGTTTTTCCAGAAATTCTAAATTAAAATAAAGTTGATGATTTTGTATTTAGAATATAATTTCTTGTTGATTGAATAAGGGAGTTTATTTTTAAATCATAATTGAAATTGATGCTAATTAAATTTGCCCATTAAATCAATATCAATATATATTAAATATTTATTATTCATGAGATGAATGTTTTATTTATTAATACATATGGTGATAGTAGACACTCAAAATTTCGTTTTCCTGTTACTAACTATGCAGGAGGACAAAATCATCTTTTTCACACTCCAGAGATAACCATAAAGAACCACAACATCAATTACAACCCCAGAGATAGCCCCAGGAGATCTAGTTTCTAACCTCGGAGATAACCCCAGGAAATGAGTTTACAACCCTGGAGATAACCCCGGGAAGTCAGTTTCAACCCCGGAGATAACCCTGGGAGATCAAGTTTAATGCCCGGAGTCAACTCCAGGTGGTCTGATAAGTAGGTTCTATACTTACTTATCCGGTATATGTTACTTGAATTAGTTGCTCAAACTCATATTTCTTAGTTACTTTTCATGTATTTTGTGTTCATTTTGTAGATTATATGCTTGGGTATGAAAACGTAAGAAAAAGGCAACTATTGGCATGAAGAAGCAAGGGAAAGCAATTCGGACATCTTTTGGACTAAAATATGCAAGTAAATACACGAAGGGAAGATTGCAGGGCTTTTAACACCATATTGGATGCATGTTCTTGGCTTCGAACTTAGATTATACTGTAGATCTTCTTTTTAGCTTTTCAGAACATCTTGAATCATCCCAATCGGAGTTCGAATGTGAGAGTTATGGCCTTTTTATCAACGAAGATCAAAGCTAAGAGTTCTCATATTTGCAATTTACATAGCATATACTTCAAGCCCGATTTCCACCTTGATACAATCTGAATCTATCCATTCTCAAAGAATGAAAGTTTTAGAGCTCGGCGATATCTTCGATTTGATAGGTGGCATGCCTCGTAACTCTTCTTTGATCAAAAGTTATGGCCTTTTTTCCAAAGGACGTCAGAGCAGAAAAGTGACCCCTGTCGGGGCGGGCTTTTCCTTCACAAGACCCCCGCCGGGGCGGGCATACCAGTTAAAAAATAGGCCCCTAGTCCACTGGGGTTGGCCCTTTACAAGCCTAGACCCTTGCCGGGGCGGGGGTATGCGCAGAAAGGATTGTTTCGATCCAATTGACTCAAGGACTTCCAAGAGGACTTAAAAACATATAAAAAGGCTTAAAAAGGAGGAGAATCACAAGAATTAGGGGAGAGATTAGAGTAGAGAGAGGATTCCATTAGATTAGATTAGATCAAAACTCTAGTTCTTATTAGATTTGGAGGTTGAAGCAACTTGGAAACCATTGAAGATTCAAAGTAGGAGCAAGGAGAGAGCATCAAATCTATACACAATAGATGCTATCTTCTCATCTTCTTCTATCTTTGTCTTTTATTGTTGATTCAATTGTGGATTCTTAGTTTTAATTCAATAATAATGAACTAATTCTTTGTTTGAGATTATAATGGATCTTATTGTGTAGTTTATTTTAATATGCTTCGCTATCAATTATTATGTTCTATTATAAGGATTGTCTATTGTGATTTGGACTTAATTGTTTAATTCATTGGCCATCAATTACCGTGATAATCTATATGAACTCGAGAGATGAAGTATAGATTTAGATCTTATCATGATAGCATGTGTTTGTGATTTTTGCATAGATGAAATTTATGATTCGTGTTTAGGATAGAGATATGTCTTTACGCCATATGTAATCTTATAGAGAACTTGTGCTTTAAATCCTTTTTAATTGTAATTCACATAGAGATATAGTGGATTAGTTAATTAGAGTGTCTTTCTTAATTCTATCATCTGTGGATTTAAGTAAGTATGGGTATTATGCATCGAGAGGTGGTTTTATCTACTTTAGTGTTCTTGATTAACAATTCAGGATAGAAAATAATTGATGAGAAGTGTGTTAACTTAAATGAAGCAATAAGTGAAGTTGTGATCTTAAATCTCCGTAATCTGATTTTTAATTAGTGGTAATTAGAAGTAGTGTAATTAAATAATTTAATTTATATAATTTGAAATTCATTCATTTAAATAAGATTGAGTTAGTTACGGGTTAGTACTTGGTGATATTTATTAAATAATTTCTCGTGGGAACGATACTCTACTTTCACTTTATTACTTGTTGACCATGTATACTTGCGTGTTGTGCGTAATTGAATTTTACCCAACAAGTTTTTGGCACTGTTGCCGGGGAATTAGTTTAATATTTTTTTTTCAATATTAGCTTCTATCAAATTAGTCTTAATTTAAACATTTTTTCCCTTTTTATTTAATTCTCTTCATATTTTTCTTTCTTTTCAGGTACCATGGCGGAATTTAATTATCAATGGCCGTATACGAGAATGACTCAACCAAGGGGAGTGGGGATTGATGGTCTCAATGCATTTTTTGCATTATCAGCGCAGCTTGAGACACTTTCGAGGAGGTTGGATGTTTGTTGCAGGCCAACGTAATCAAATGATAATAATTAATTGTAATTATTGTGCTGGTAATCATCTGAGTCATCAATGCACCGTTAGTTTTGGGACGGGACAACACGGTGGTGAATACCTCAACGATTATACATATGCTAATTATCATCAAGTTTGGGGGTTTCACCCGAATTCGTCATGGAGCTATACTTATGAAGACCAATACTACGCTCCAAATCCAACATACACACCAGAATTTTTATGTCCACCTCCATTGCCATAAGAAGAAAAGCCAAATCCGAGGGATGTAATATTAAAGGGCATAGCAAACCTAGAGGAGATGAGGATTAGCCAAGAGCTGTCAACCAAAAATTTTAATAATCGGATTGAACAACTCGTCACTACCTCAACTAATGGTCCTCAATACATGGCTTCCGAGACTGAGACAAATAATTCAAGGTTGGAGGAATTGTTGTCCAAGTTCGTAGCATCAAATGAGGAAAGGAGGATTAATCAAGAGCGGTCAACTCAGAATCAAGAGATATCAATTCAAAATCTGCAGAACCAGATGGATCAAATGCTCAAAGCCCTGAACAACTGTCCTCAAAACAATTGGTGTTATGACGAGGATTCCGAGATTGATGAAGTGCCCGAGTCAAATCTACAACTGGATGAGCCACAAGATATTGAAAAGGAGGAGACAAGTGGGGATAATGAAAACAAGGTCGGTGAAGAACTAACTATATGTACTAACGAGGATGAGCCGATGTTATTAATGCCTCAAGTGCCTTCTCCACCAAAGTTCAAGGATCCGGTTAGATTTGCAAAACCTTGTCTGCTAGGTAGTCATGTCGTCGGTAATACTTCTTGTGACGTAAAAGCGAGTACAACTTCGAAGCTATGGTGCGATGAGCTGGAGAAGATAGAAGAAGAGATTGTTGTGTCTAACAAGCTTCAATGCCAGAATCTATTAGCAGACATAATGGAGAAAATATCTAGATGTTGGACGTTCTTGAATGTGATCTTATCTAAACAAAGCATGTTAGGTGACTTTGATGCATTAGCCATCACAAATGGGAACCTACCAAAAGCTATATTATTTTTGATGGATAGAGGGGTCCTCAATTATTGAAGAGGAATTGGATAGCGTTGACCAGACAAAGTCAGACTGAAAGACTATAATTCAAGCGCTAACTGGGAGGCAACCCAGGAATTTTTATATTTATATGCTTTACTCGTTTATTTAGTAGATAGGAATTAAGTTGCTTATTAAGTTCTCTTACCAATCCAAGTGCTATTCTAATCCATGTTGTCTCTCTTCATTGCAGGTATTGGAGGTTCAATGGATAGGAAAATGATTGTTGCTTCCATCGCCACCATCACCTCACGCTTAGTTGATTACAGGGAAGTTCTCTTCTACTTACCGCTATATTCTTACAATGAGGACATTGTAATTGCTAAGTTTGGGGGAGTTTAGTTTAGTTCATTATTGCATGTTTAGTTTCATGTTTATGTTATGTTATTTTGCATATGTTGTTAATTTAGTTTAGGTTCATTATGTTTGCATTCATGTAGTACAACTGCATAAGTAGTTGCATAGTAGTATAGTTTAAATAGCATTATATTCAGTTTCTTGTTTAAAAAAATCAAAAAAAAATAATAAAATCAAAAATAATAGTTAGTAACTATGTTCATCTTGCATGAGTCCAGCTGTTTGATATTTACAATTTGTTTTGGCCAATGATGAAATTAGAATTGGGTAGACAAGTATAGTACTGACTATTAGAGCTTTGATGTGATTTCTTGTTATGAATTGAGTCTTTTTCTGTTTGAAACTGGTATAATAAGGATAGCACAGTAAAAACAACTTGTTAATTGATTGAGTTTAAATTGATACATAATGGGACTCTAAAGGATAATGCTAGTTTGAATGAAAGAATGACAAGAACCTAAGTTTGGGGGAATATTTGGGGTATATAAGCTATAAAAAGAAAAAGAAAAAAGATAAAAAAAGGTATGAAAAAACACCATAGCGTGCTTATCTAGTTTTGTGGCCTTTGTTACTTGAGTAAGTAAGCCCGAGGGGATTGTCTTTACACCTAGCGCCCTAAGGTCTTAATGATCTGGGAGTCGTTGGTCGAAAGCTCATTAAGGTAGCATTGAAAAGCCTAAGGAAATAAGACATTGCATAGCTATATGTATATAAACCAAAAAAAATTGAATAAAACGAGAAATAAGAGCAAAAAGCCCCCGTAGATGAAAAATAAAGCATAAGTAATCCATGTTGACCCTCGATATTGGTAATTGTTTGATTTTAGTTGGATCTAGCTTGTTTTTGGATTTCTTGAGTTTACACTGTATGATGCCTTCGAACAGACTTATTATGTGTTAAATTTGATTTTATATCAGTTAACATTGTTGTGGAGCACACACGCACTATATTAGTGATAACAGTCTAAGATTTGATGATTGATTGAGAAATTACTGATTTATTTTTGATATGATGTATTATCATGTTTACTTGATTTTTCTCTAAGGCCGGTTGAATAGACTTATTTCTGTCATTACTGCTGGATTCGTAGACATGTAGATTAGTTGCATTGCATAGCATTGTAGTTTTGTGTTTTTACTTGAGGACAAACAAAGGTTTATGTTTGGGGGTATTTGATAAGTAGGTTTTATACCTACTTATCTGGTATCTATTACTTGAATTAGTTGCTCAAACTCATGTTTCTTAGTTACTTTTTATGCATTTTGTGTTTATTTTGTAGATTATATGCTTGGGTATGAAAACGCAAGAAAAAGGCGACTATTGGCATGAAGAAGTAAGGGAAAGCAATTCGGACATCTTTTGGACTAAAATATGCAAGTAAATACAAGAAGGGAAGATTGCAAGGCTTTTAACACCATATTGGATGCATGTTCTTGGCTTGGAACTTAGATTATACTGTAGAGCTTCTTTTTAGCTTTCCATAACATCTTGAATCATCCCAATCAGAGTTCGAATGCGAGAGTTATGGCCTTTTTATCAACGAAGATCAAAGCTAAGAGTTCTCATATTTGCAATTTACATAGCATCTACTTCAAGCCCGATTTCCACCAAGATCCAATCCGAATCTATCAATTCTCAAAGAATGAAAGTTGTAGAGATCATCGATATCTTCTATTAGATAGGTGGCAGGCCTCGTAACTCTTCCTGGATCAAAAGTTATGGCCATTTTCCCAAAGGACGTCAGAGTAGAAAAGTGACCCCCGTCGAGGCAGGCTTTTCCTTCACAAGACCCCCGTCGGGTTAGGCATACCAGTTGCAAAACAGGCCCCTAGCCCACCGGGGCGGGCCCTTTACAAGCCTAGACCCCCGCCGGGGCAGAGGTATGCGCAGAAATGATGATTTTTGGTCAAATTTGAGTTCGGGAAGGATTGTTTCGATTCAATTGACTCAAGGACTTCCAAGAGGACTTAAAGATAGATAAAAAGGCTTATAAAAGGAGGAGAATCACAAGGATTAGGGGAGATATTAGAGTATAGAGAGAATTCCATTAGATTAGATTAGATCAAAACTCTAGTTCTTATTAGATTTGGAGGTTGAAGCAACTTGGAGACCATTGAAGATTCAAAGTAGGAGCAAGGAGAGAGCATCAAATCTACAGACAATAGATTCTATCTTCTAATCTTCTTCTATCTTTGTCTTTTAGTGTTGATTCAATTGTGGATTCTTAGTTTTAATTCAATAATGATGAACTAATTATTTGTTTGAGATTACAATGGATCTTATTGTGCAGTTTATTTTAATATGCTTCACTATCGATTATTATGTTCTATTATAAGGATTGTCTATTGTGATTTGGACTTAATTGTTTAATTGATTGGCCATCAATTACTGTGATAATCTATATGAAATCGAGAGATGAAGTATAGATTTAGATCTTATCATGATAGCATGTGTTTGTGATTTTTGCATAGATGGAATTCATGATTCGTGTTTAGGATAGAGATATGCCTTTACGCCATATGTAATCTTATAGAGAACTTGTGCTTTAAATCCTTTGTAATTATAATTCACATAGAGATATAGTAGATTAGTTAATTAGGGTATCTTGCTTAATTCTATCATCTGTGAATTTAAGTGAGTATGGGTATTATGCATCGAGAGGTGGTTTTATCTACTTTAGTGTTCTTGATTAACAATTCAGGATAGAAAATAATTGATGAGAACTGTGTTAACTTAAATGAAGCAATACGTGAAGTTGTGATCTTAAATCTCCGTAATCTGATTTTTAATTAGTGGTAATTAGAATTAGTGTAATTAAATAATTTAATTTATATAATTTGAAATTCATTTGTTTAAATAAGACTGAGTTGGTTACGAGTTAGTACTTGGTGATTTTTATTAAATAATTCCTCGTGGGAACGATACTCTACTTTCACTTTATTACTTGTTGACAACGTATACTTGCGTGTTGTGCGTAATTAGATTTTATCCAACAAGGTCAAGGAAACAGAGATAACCCTGAGGACATTTAGAATCAACAACATGACAATCTCATAGATAACCATGGGAAAAGACTGCTACAACTACGGTAAAGTCAGAAACAACCCTAGGAGTGGTAAAATGGTCATTTTTCCAACTCAATCTCAATTCAAATCAAATAAACTCATTTCAACTCAAATTACTTCAAAAGAAGTCCCACAAGAACTATGTCTTAACTTCTGAGCGCAAACTACGCAAAACAGCTAAACGGACTGCCTGACGGAGACTCAAAAATACTATTTTGGTCATGAACCCATCTTCTTGGATTTGAAAAAGGGCAAATCGTATATCATTGTGTAGCTCTCGGAAAGAGCTTTCTGGAATAGTATGGCACGCTTCCATCGGACTCCCGGATTGAAAGTTATTAAGGTTCGAGCGAACAGCACGTTATCCGAGTGCACGTACTTAGAGACGGCAGGACCCACATTGCCCAGGATACTGTGACACCCCCAAATCCGGTACTTCAATTTCCACATGATTTGGTGTTCACTATTCAAAAATCATATATCTATCTACCCATAATAAAAGTAAACCATGCAATAGATAGAAATAAATCCTTACAACATCTGAATAATAAATACAATCCCAGGTCATACTAACCTTAAATATCTGTGCAGAAACATAAACAAATAATAAGTCTAAACAACATCGACTCTTAACAATAACATTCTTAAAATTTAATAACACGTCTTCATCACTTAATAGCTTTTCCCTTGCCTTTGCTAGAAGAAGGCTCGTCGGTTCTTTCGTTCTTAATTGCAATGTTATTATTACGCAAGAGTGAGCACGATTGTCCACAAGTATAAAAATGAAATAACAATATAATAACATGCGAGTGAATCGAAGAATTCTGAAATGAAGCTCAACTTTTGAACCAAAAATGATTACCAATAATCAAAAAATTCTGAGGGTCATAAGACCTTGAACTATGTCTTAGGTTATCAAGGATTATTCTTGAAACATTTAACAGTTATAAGACTATGGACTCTTCTTCTCATACTTAGGGGGATCAGCCCTTAGTACCATACTGTGCACAATAACTTAACGCTAACGCATAAGTAATCCCTTTACAGGGTTGTTCATCTCATTTTGACGTTAGAGTCCGCACCAAAGGAAGTTTGGTTTGGATAAATCAATAAGGGTTCTGAAATTTAGAACGTTCGTCAACTATGGACTAGTTGAATCAATAAGGGTTCGTTAGTCAAACAAGGTTCAACAATAAATGGTATTTAAATTGAATAACAATCTCAAGAGATATACAATAGAACAAGTATTGTATAACAGATTCATACTTTGAAAAGATAATTAATCTTTAATATAACAAATCAAACTTGATTTAATAATGACAAGAATTGCTTGAAGTAAGTTACAAACTTGAATAATGATAACAAGTAGGGTTAGGATACTTGCCTCGTGCGTAGATTACACTTTAACTAAACTCGTTCTTTGATTTAAATCCTACATATCAATTACGTTCACAATACCAGTCAATTACAACGTACTAAACATTATAAGTTCATTCTCTTTGTCTAACTTTGATTATGACTATACTTAGTCAATTTATCACATTCATTGTCACATAATTTACACCTCACAATTAACAAGCTAATTATGTAATCAATAATTCAATCCACATGTAATTATATTATTTACATGTTAAGTATCTATTTTAACATCTCATTATACTTATAACATAATTTTATGTTCATTACATTAAGTTAACATCACATTCATGGACTTAAACACTTTAAAATTTTCGTTTTTTTTTAATTTTCTGGAAAGTGGCGCTGCGGCGCCACTTTTGTACTAAGGCTTCGCGCTGGGGTGCCGTGGCGCTGCGGCTCGGTGACGCTGCGGCGCAAGGAATGAACTGGAGGTTGGCGCCGCGGCGCGAAACCCCAGATTCTGAATTTTCAGTTCGCGAAGAACACAGAATTCAGCAACATTAACACATCTTTAACACTAATTTCACCAAATTAAACATACCCACATGTTATAATTCATATATAATCATTACCCAACAATTATAAACTAATTTTAATCCATTAAAACAAATAATCAGAGAATTAAAACATAAAAATTTCCACTGTTCTTGATGTTCTTGAAGTATTGAACATAAATTCCTAAAATTCAACGCCACAGATTCGTTATAAAGCCAAATTCGTTCATTTAAAGTTTGGTCTCTTCGTATTAACATGCACAATAAAATAAGGGTGTAAAATTTAAGAAAACATTTATGTTTGGCATACTAAAATCACGTATAAGGCCATATGGCCATAACCCAAACTCTGTAATTTTGTAGAAATTATATACTACGTATTTTCATGAAATTGATGTTATGGTTTACAAACAAAATATAATAAAAAACGATTTGATATGCCATAACACAAACAAAACCCATAATCGTTACTCCTATCCCAATTACAGAGGCTTTACAGTATGAATGAAAGCCAATTATATAAAAACTTAAATACGTAAAAAAATAGGATTTGGAAAGGAAGAGATTACCCTGTAGAGTGTAAAAAGATTATCAATGATGATGCTTTCACATGTAATTGATCTATAATACACTCACAATCTTTTATCAATCTCACAATTCCTCTATGAACTCTAAATTATACTCTGCTTATTCTCTAGACTTAGGAATAAAAATGAAAGAAAAGGAGACGTCTTATTCAATGAACTGACGCGTTGTGGTCAGTTATCCAATCATGGGTAACTGACCCCAACTCCCAATAAGGCCTTGTTTGGCTAGAAAGAAAAGGTTTTCAAATCATTTAATTTAATAAAGCTTTATCATATAGTTTAATTCATGTCACACTCCTTTATAAAAATAAATTCAATATTTTATTTAATTTATTTTAAATAAAATATACTAAATTCTCATAAATTCACATAGTCACATAAATAATTTTCTCATTAATAAATAATGTCAAATTATTAAATCTCTAATTAATTATTACATTAATTAAAATAACATGGCTTATTAAATATTTCTTTTAATACTATAAGCTCACATAATCACATACTTCGAATAATAAAATTCTCCACATTAATTTAATAAATGTAACATATATAATTAAATTAATCTACCATAACTATATCAATTAATTATTTAATCCAATAATTAAATCATCAAAAATATTTATTTAATTCAATAAATATTAGAAATTAATTACAAATATCTCGTTCGTCACAGATACCCCGGGCAGCCGCAGGTACACCTAAAGCTCCCCCCTCTATAAATAGAGTGCTGGGGGTGCCCATTTTGAAGAGAAAAAAGGCGAGAAAGCCATGTCCATTTTACTCTGTACACACTATAAACTGAGTGATTTCTCATTTCAAACACTTGTGAGCTTATATTTTGCTACATTTTACCAGTGGAAACCGAGTGTTCATTCATTTAAAGCTATTTCAAGTCTTCGTTAGCAGCCCACTGTAAGCCTTCTCATATTTCTTAAAGCCTTTCTCCACTTTTGTTCACACACAATTATTCACGTTGAGAGTAGTGTAGTGTGTGTATGATCGGACTGTTGGTCTGTGGCTTTTATTACTTTTATATATCTATCTATATCTATATATATATATATATATATATATATATATATATATATATCCTCGAACTCGAATTAACGATTGAGCCTGGATCGATATATATTCGGTGTGTTTACTGATTTTGTATATATATATATATATATATATATATATATATATATATATATATATATATATATAAACTGTAAACGCACAGGATATATATCGATCCAGGCTCAGTCGTCAATTCGAGTTCGAGGATATATATAAGCTGTAAACGCACAGGATATATATCGATTCAGGCTCAGTCGTTAATTCGAGTTCGAGGATATATATATATATATATATATATATATATATATATATATATATATATATATATATATATACATTTAGTCTCGTCTAGAGTTTACTTCGTGGCAGTTGATCGTCTTTATATATATATATTTACATTTAGTCCCGCTTGGAGTTTACTTCGTCGCGGTTGATCGTCTTTATATATATATATATATATATATATATATATATATATATATATATATATATATATATATATATTTACAGCTTTTATATATATACATAACTGTTTATAACTTTCTTACATACTGCATCATTATGTGAGCCTAGGAATCATGTGATCACAAATTCAGTTACTGAATCTAGATTTGGTTCCCGTGATGGACATTTTCAGCTGTAACTAGCTTGTAAATTATTCACAGTGTTTAAATTTCCTTATACGGCTCTCATGCCCACAAGGAGTTCGGCACTGCTATATATCTTATTTTCTCGAAGATGATTTGCATCTCAAAAATAAAAGCAATCCAGCCGAACACATAATAAAATGGAAGTATCAAAGGCCTCAATTACTATTGAGCATAAGGGTTTGAAAAATCTATTTTACAAAACATCATTGCTATATCTTGTTAAAATTGAATTTGTATACAAAATTCAAACCCTTTGTATATAGGTGCAAACGAGGCATAGCACTACTTCCAGACAACTGCACATAGACCTACACACACATTCAGATAAATGTTTAAAATGAAAAGTAGCGATCACCGTGTTACCACGGATGTCGGGGGGTGCCTAATGCCTTCCCCTATCATAACCAAGCCCACGGACCCTAACGAATCTCGGTTTCACAGACCAGTTACGCAGTGTCACATCACTTGGTCTATGTGCAAACCTTTTCTCGGTTGAGTTGGTGCAACCATTTAAAAATATCAACTGGCGACTGTTATAGTAAAATCGTCGACATATACATGTCGAACCTTTTCACAACTTATTTTTTCAAACAAATCTCACCTAACATGAGAACACCAAAAGGCAAGAACAAAAATGGGACAAATAAAAATCCCGACCTCGACAGGTGGCGACTCTGCTCGGGACATCCAATAAGAGGGCTTAAGTCGCTATCAAAGCTTTTCAAAACATTTATCTGCTTGTGTGTGGATGTTGCATTTACATTTTAATAAATGTGTATTAATGCATTTACTTACTGCACTTAGTGCTTCGCACTATATCTGCCTGTGATATTAGTGCTTCGCACACGTCATCATTTACATACGGTGAGACGCGATGTATGTTGTGTGGTCCCTCCACCACGAGACTATCCTTTCGGTGTTTGATTACTGGACACGTAGGGAAACTAATTCTAACAAGGCTCAGGAAAGGCACCATCTAAATTCACTCCAATTGAAAGACCAGATTAACTTCCCGTTGAGTAAATTGCGATGATTTGGGAACCTTCATGCCAAAAAGCCGAGAGAGTAGCCTAAGATAGGTTAACCTCTGATAAACCAAACGTGGAGGGAAATCTCTTCATACCTTCACATTTCAATTACTCGTAATTTCAATTACTTGTAATTTCATTTCCATGTCAATCCCAATATAATGGAAAATATAAAGGATTATGTGTACATACATTCCCTTTCTTATCAAAACCTGTCATGCTATCTTGTCAACTGAAATTCGTTTCGCAGGATAATACTCCTAAACGAACACACTACATAGCATGTAACATTCATGCATTCCTACAAACCTAAACTATATAAGTCTTTTTGTAGGGAAGTAATTAATCTCGTTGCCCATTCAAAATCCAAAAAGGCACTAAGCCCACCGTCAGACATGGCTACAAGTGCCCAGCCTGATCCTAATCTTGTTTACCATGAGGAGTTCGAAGGATTAAGGAATCAAATAAGAGAATTGGTTGTCTTTCTAAAAGAACAAAGTAAAAACACTCGAGCCCAGACAATGCCTACTCAATCAGAGTCATTCACTTAAGTTGGCAGTCAGGATATTAACAGAAAGATGGAAACCCAGATACCTAAACCTCATTCCAATAAAGGAACCAACAAAACCCCTGAAATCACAAAACTCAGGGATGATCAAGAAACTGAGGATATAAGAAAGAAAGTCCAACAAATGGAAGAAACCATCCGGTCAATCAAAGGGACTGGAAACTATGGAGGTGTCACCTATTTAAATCTCTGCATATTCCCAGGGGCTCGATATCCTGACAAATTCAAAATTGTAGAGTTTGAAAAGTATAATGGGGTGGGAGATCCTTATACGCACCTAAAAGTATATATTGGTGAACTGGGGTCTTATGCTAAAGATGAAAGCCTCAGGATGCATCTTTTTTAAAAGAGTTTTGCTGGAGAGGCTAAAGACTGGTATGCCCGACTTGACAATGCCAAAATCCACAACTGGGAAGAATTGGCCCACACCTTTCTAAATCAATACAGTTTTTAGTCACAAATGGCATCGGATCGATACCAAGTGACTAAATTCAAAAAGCAAAGTACAGAGTCTTTCCATGAATATGCCCAAAGGTGGAGACGTCTAGCAGCGCAAGTTATTCCATCAATGACAGAAACTGAAGTGGTGATAACTTTCATAGACATTCAAGAGGCGCCTTACTATGAAGGAATCCTAGGAGGCATAGGAAAGCCAATCTCAGAAATGATCAAACACGGAAAAATGGCAGAGATGGGCCTGAAGGCAGGCAAGATTAAAGACTTCACTGCCTTGGAAGCAGTCACCGAGCATATACAGACTGGCAAGTATGCGAGCCATCCCAAGAGGGTACTCGATAAAGGCAATGAAGATGTATCCATTGTTTCATAGGGGCAAGTTAGGAGACCAACCTACAGTCCCCCCATTTGGAAAAAGTAAGACAATCTGCCATTTCAACAATAGGCTGCATTCAACCAATGCCAAGACAAAAAAAGAAAATTTAAAAGAACGGAAAATCGGGTGTTCACTCCATTGGGCGATTCCCTTGAAAATGTATTGGCGATATTAATGGATCACAAGAAGATTACCGAACTGGCTCCACCTCTGGAACCAGGGAGCAAAAGATACAATCCAAACCAAAGATGTGCTTACCACTCGGGGTCTCTAGGACACGATACATAAGATTGTTGGTCCTTAAAGCATAAAGTTCAAAATTTGATCAAAAGTGGAAGCATTGTGGTCCAACAACCTGACCAACAAAATGTCAACACCAACCTACCGTTGCAGCATGATATAGAGGAAGTAAACATGATCGGGTCAGGAAGCGCTGAAATGTATCAAAATCGTAAGTACATACGAAGGATGGAGGAATACCCCCAAAGGCACAAAATAAATATCCTTGAGTGGGAAAACTTGGAGGAGGGTATGACAGTAATGCAAAAATTAGAGACGATTCAGAATCAAGTAAATCTACTAGCTAAGCTGATAGTGCGCCAATATCAGGATAAGAGGCAGTTTTTCACTCAACTATCAAAAAGCCAAGAGAAAAATGAGGTTAACCATAATGCAAACTCATATCTCTCCTTGCTGAGCCAGCTAAATGAAGAAGATCAAAGCAGACTGAAAGTACAAGAAAAGGGGGATCATAAAATTGGTAGAAGATCTCGCCAGCGGAAAAATAGCTCAGAGGAATGCAAATTCTCAAAGAAGAAAGATCGAACAACCTCCAAAAGAAACAGAAAATTCACCCGTCTGAGCAAATCAAATGAAGAAATACAACACTTTCTGATAAGCAAAGGAAGGATTACTGAGTTGTTGCCTCCTATAAATTCCAAGACAAAGAGTTATGATTCCACCAAGATATGTCTCTACCATTCTAACTCACCTGGACATACGACTGAGGAATGTTGGTCTTTGCGACATAAAATCCAGGATCTCATTGAAAATGGAGAGCTGAAGATAAAATCCCCCATTACCAGAAGAGGTGAAAAGGAAATAAAAAGCTTAAGTTGTCCACTTGAGACATGCAGTTCAAAGGAGTTGAAGACTATAAGTACCAATTCTGGCAGAACACAAGGTGGACTAATCCTAATGTAGGGAATGATAGAGGAGATAAGAGAATCCCCAAAGGAGATTCCTCCGCCAACATCAAACATCTTGTGGCCCAAATATAGCAACCACGTTCCTGATTTTATCATCTTGGATGATGAGGAGGAAATACTAATCCTTTCCAAGGAAGAAAAAGCCAAAACAGAAAGTTCCTTGCAAGAAATGCCATAACAGTTCGAGGGAGATTTCATGGTCGAATCCTCTCAAGACCAGGAAAAAGGAGAAGGAACAGATGAAGGAAAAGATGGTCAGGTTGTCGGGGAAACCAACCCATCGAAGAATCAGGAGTTCATACCTTTTTGCGATGGATCCAATTCAAGCGTCCTTAGGGAATGAATTGAATCAGGAAGCTATCAAGTTATGGCCATAAGTGAAGATATTCAGAACCAAGAGGTCACCTCTATCACAAGCCTTGAAGGAAACATAACCATGGACGACTGGACTGTTAGGCCTCTAATAGCCAAGAAGATGTAGATCTAGAGGATAAAGTTGTGAGTTCCAGGAGATGTTGGGACGATATCACTCTCTTCTCAGTATGCCTTTTATTTTCCATGCATGAAAAACAAAAAAACAAAAAAATAAAAAAAAATAAAAATAATAAAAATAAAACAAAACAAAATAAAAAATAAAAAAGTCAAAATCAAATCAATCGGGTTTCAGCTCATCAAGCTTGAACTACGAAAGACCTGATCTCCCCACATCAGTGGGAGTACGTAGGTAGCCATTTATGGTGTGCTCAAACTAAATAAAAACCCAAACAAACACTTCTCAAACCGTTTATCTTATCAACTAGCAACAGGGTTGATGAAATGACCATCATCATAAGATACAACTCGTCAGCAACTCATCGCTCCTGAAGTGCGAGAAGACTTGATCTCTTTTGACCTCTAGCAATACATGGACAACCGTCGTGACAAATTATATCTCATACTTGACGACATGTTCCCCCATATCAAGAGAATAAATCAAACCTTGCAGATCAAATCAAACTTGGGTGAAGCATAACCAATCAAGCTGAGATCTTTGGGGTTAATTTAGTGGAGTTCGAAGGCCTCTCGACATCAATCATCAAAGTTATAACAACAATACAACGATATATCAAGCATGATCAGCAGCGAGAACCTTCAAAGAGCCGACACCCTCAATCACAAGTCTTCATCAAATTAGAAGAAAATTATTAAGGCTGATTGCGTAAATAATTTAAGAACAATGATTGAGGGCAGCAAAGCCCAAAGCCACTACCTGTTCACAATATGGTAAAGAGGTAAAAGCCTCTTGCGATCTCGGCATCTTATCAGCCCATCTGTCAAAGCAACTATCCCAAACAACAAGCAAATCTGGGGAAATTTTAAAATTAGCGACAAACCAATATTGGGTCCCTTACAACAAGATTGGGGCAATCTCAGAAACAGCAACAACTCAACAAAGTGTTTATACTTAAAACCTTTAACAGTCATAAGACTATGGACTCTTCTTCTTGTATTTAAGGGGATCAACCCTTAATACCATACTGTGCATAATATCTTAACGCTAAAGCATAATTAATCCCCTATAATAGGGTTGTTCATCTTAGTTTGATTTAGAGTCCGCACCAAAGGAAGTTTGGTTTTGATAAGCTCAACAATGGTTCTAAAATTTAAAACGTTCATCAACTATGGACTAGTCGAATCAATAAGGGTTCGTTAGTCTTACAAGGTTCAATAATAATTTATATTCAATTTGAATAATAAAGTTCAAGACGTATACAATCGAATAAGTATTGTATAACAGGAATTATGCTTTTAAAGAATGATAACATCTAATATGAAATCTTGACTTGAACAATAATAAACAAGATAGAATAAGGAACTTGCTTTACGTAAAGAAACAAGGTTTAGGAACTTGCCTCATGCGTAGGCTAAATGATTACTACTCTCGTTCACTACAAGTCCTACACACATACCATATGTATTCACGACATTCATTAGTTACATTTTTACTTAATTATTTAATATAACTCTACTTTATTTAACAAATCATTACCCTTCTAATTTAATTACTTAATTAAATTTGACTATTTTCATTCCCTTACTATTATTACACTCGAATAAATTATTTCATAATAATTTTTATCGAATATTTATTTTATTCTATAAATATCTCAATTAAAATATTTATTTTATTTGATAAATATTTTAATATAATTTCCATCGAATATTTATTTTATTCCATAAATATTTCAACTAAAATATTTATTTTATTTGATAAATATTTTAATAATAATTTCCATCGAATATTTATTTTATTCCATAAATATTTCAACTAAAATATTTATTTTATTTGATAAATATTTTAATAATAATTTCCATTAAATATTTATTTTATTCCATAAATATCTCAATTAAAATATTCATTTTATTTGATAAATATTTTAATATAATTTTTATCGAATATTTATTTTATTCCATAAATATTTCAACTAAAATATTTATTTTATTTGATAAATATTTTAATAATAATTTTTATCGAATATTTATTTTATTTCATAAATATTTCAACTAAAATATTTATTTTATTTGATAAATATTTTAATAATAATTTACATCAAATATTTATTTTATTCCATAAATATCTCAATTAAAATATTCATTTTATTTGAAAAATATTTTTATTTTTATTTTTATTTTTTTTGCCCGCAGGGGCAGGTTAATTTAGTTTGGTAACGCTCGCCGGGGGCGGGGTTACCCAGACTCAGCTTCTGCAGTTTCTACAGTTCGCGAACACAAAACAAGGCCAATTTAGGTCAAAAAATCTCACACAAGTTCAACCATATGTTCTCATGAAGAACACACAGAACAGCCCAATAAATCCCAAATTAAACTAACACGATGAATTTTAATGATACCCATGAAGTATAGACTGCACAAAAATATCACACAAAGCCTGTAGCATGATTCTAACGCTTTAATTCACGAAATTACACAAATTACAACATTTAATTTCACTGTTTTTCATATTTTGTAAAGTTTTGATGAAAAATACGAATTTTAACATTATAGATTTGTTAATTCACCGAAACCATCCATTTAAATTCTGTTTTGTTCGTTTCAACATACATAAGCATATGCAAGTGTCAATTTTGATACAAACATATGATTAAAGCATTTACTTTGTACGTATGGGCCATATATACAACTTTTATACTCTATAACTTCACAAAACCCCATTAACACATAATTACATGAATTTAATCATTGTGATTCATGTATACATGATATATAATATGCTATGAACAATTTGTAATACATATATAGACATATAATCAAAAATTATCAAATTTCCCATTCACAATGAACTTTAAAAACACGTAATGGAAAAACTCTATAACTTTTTAAAATTCTAATTTAGATATGCTTTCATGGATCAATTAATTTAAAATAAATATAAATCACATACAATTGAGTTATGCACGTTAATAGACATCTTACATTAAGTAAAAAACAATAAATCATGAAATCCCATTATCAGAGAACTTAGTTGGGAGAAAATATAATACGTGAAATATAAAACTTAAATTAGTAAATTAGGGTTTACCCTTGCTTTCTCTGTTTGAAGGTGATACAAACTTGAATTTTCTAATTCCTCTCTAATCAATTCTCTCAATTTTCTCTATAGATTTTCTCTGATAAAAGTAGGAACTGATATTCCGTATGATATAAGATATAAGTATAATACGTATATATAATGGGTGAGTTAGTGGCGTCAGTTAATCCGTAATGGGTTAACTGGTGCAACTCCCCTTAGTGCCTTGTTTTGCGAAAGCCCCAGATCCCGGTCCCAAATCACCAAGGATATAGTACAATCATTTCTATAACTATTGCGGAAGATATAAACATAAATTGTTTATACAATAAACTTTACACACTATTCCCAAATTCGATTAACCTTAACTTATACATAATTCATAACCTAATTGACATACAATGTCAATATATATCTTACATTAATGTTACAAATTTATCTGCACATATAATCCCAAGCTGAACTTGTCTTTGACTTTTCCTGTATCCGACGTATTCGTTTTAATCTGCAATATTCATCATGATATAGTAAGGGTGAGTAACAAGTTTGCCCAGGAAGTTTAAGTTCAATAAAGAATATATCATGATTGAAAGAATTGAATAATAAGTTGGCTAACATTCAATAATATATACATTGTGAACTAGCATGAATAAATTTTCATAGTTGAACGAACTTGAACATGAATAACTGTATCTAGACCAAATGGTAATGAAGGTGATTAGTTTTATATACCTGATGAATATATGCAATATGCACAGAGTGCAATTCAATAATCCATAGACGTGATAATCAGCAATGATTAATCACCAGCATATATGAAATAATTACTCGAGGTCGAGTTAAAGAAAACTTGCATGTTCTGTTGATTACCGTTACGCAACCTATTTAGCTTTATCTGAAGACCTAATATTAATAATATTGATTTTTAAGTTTGAATAATATCATCACAGAATAAAATAACCTAAACACATTACCACATAATCCTATCAGTTTATACAGCACATAAGACTTAGTATCAAGTCAAACTATTGCAGTCTAAGTAGAATCTGACAAAATTCTAAAATCCCGACGGCCTAGTCGGATGAATCACGAACCTATTTTCCATAAGACTCTGTCTAAACGTAACACAATTATCTTAGATAATTTATTATCCATTCAAAATATTTTTCAAAGGTTCATAATAATTTTTAAGTAATTATTATCATTTACTATGATTTTTTAATCATTAATAACATATTTATCTAGTTTAAATACCACAATATTCTAATATCATTAATATTTATTTAATATCAAATATTAATAAAAAATATAACATAAGATTATAAATTATGTGTAATATTTCAAAGTATTTTTAATACTTTATTATTGCTTTTAAACGATTTTAAAGTAATTAAAACCATTATTAAATAATTACCATTAATATTAAATATTAATGTATTTCATGACAAAATATCAAAAGTTATATTTTATAGCTTAAAATATTTTTATAACCTTTAAATAATTTTTATATGATTTTTAAATCACTAATTCTATTTTTCCACAATTTATTTAATATATTTATTAAATAAATTAATTATCATTAATATTAATTAATTAATAAAATTCATCACAAAATATTACAAGTCATTAAAAATAATTTAAAATATTTTCTTATACCATAATATAATTTTAAATGATTTTTCAATAATTAAAATTATTTTTAAGTAATTTATTTAATATTACAATTAAATAAATTAAATTCTTTTAATATTCAAAATTATTAAATATTTATGAAATATATTTACAATTATTAAAAACCCTTTTTTAGGCTTTAAAATAATTTTTAGAAATTTATTTTGTATTTTTCATAATTAAAAATTATTTTTATCTAATTTTTAAATAAAATAATTAATTTTTCGAAATTAAGTGTCACTAAAGGGGGCCTATAGCGACAGAACCATCGCTATAGGTGTTCTTCATGTTCTTAAGCCAAACTCAGAAACTCATGTCAGTTTATCAAGGTACTACCTTTAACCAGAGCTAGATCTTTGATCGTGATGTTTCTATGCTGGCTAAGGTGTTATATATATAGTACTTATGTAATACTACAACGACCAATCAAGTTTAGGACTATTCAACAACATATGAGTGAGATCTAAGCTTCCCAAATCTTGTCAGTGGCTGTTCTTTTCTGGGTTTTCCAGAAATGAAGAATAGTTCTTGGTACCCCTTTCGAAGCTCTGAATATATGAGTTCCAAGTTTAGTTTATGTGTTCTAAAGGTTCAATCCCATAGTATTGATGTCAGGGTATAACAAAATGTCATTAAATCAGTATAACAACATCACAAGTGAGAAATATAGGCCAGTCAAAGCACTGTCAGAACCGTGTTCTTGAACATTTCTGTGTTTTCTAGAAATGTTCTTGAGCAGTCGGTCAACCTATGTTTGACCATCATTATATTTGATTCTGTTGTTAATCTAGGTGATCTAATAGCATGGATTGGTAGTTCATATACCAGTCTACAACATCCAACCAGCAACATGACCTAAAACATAAAACACTGCAAGATCTAGAGCCTGAAAATTCTTGTCAGACGAAATCTGGGTTACTGGGTTGCCCAGAAACTTAGATTTCCTGATCAGTCAACGCACTTTGACCACTCATATCTTGAGTTCTGGACATGATTTGACCTTAATTCAAGTTCCAGATCAAATCCTTTACAACATACTACAAGTCTATAACTTAAAACACAACAAATAACTAACACAGAGAGATCTAGAAGCCCTGACAGTTGACTGTCAGACAACATTTTCCCATTTTTCTAGATTTTTAAAAACTTTAATTTCGAAAATCTAGATGTTATAGATCCTTGATCTAACAACCCAGATCATTAAATGACACCCTCTAACATAACTTTAAACATCAAATCATAATATTAACATAAGGTCACATGATTTTCAAGTTTTAGGGTTTTATACCTTTTAAAGCCCAATCATTGAATCTGATCCTTATGATCTGATCTTGGAAGGCTAAAGCTTGAACATGGCTTATCTTCTCTATCTCTCTCACTCTAAATTTTTGGATTTTAGAGAGAGAATGGCTTTCGCAAGAATGAGAGGTAAATTATGTATTTTCTCTCTTTTTAATCTATATATAACATGTTGCAACTAAGTTGGCTGATGTAAAATGGCTGAATGATGGAGTTTTATGTCACATGGAGTAGTTAGAGTTGTTGAGCAACTAAAGATATAGCAAGATTTACAAGTTATCCAATTAAAGAATGTAAAAAGGGCACTTTGGTCTTTTTGTTCACAATTTTAATGGCAATCTTGTATTTTGATCCAACCCTTAGGGTTTGACCCTTAGGGTTTACAAATTCAATTCTAGGATTTCCGATTAGGGTTTTTCAAATGGAAAAAATTAAGCTTTCAAATTTTTAATTAGGGTTTCCTAATTAGATTAGGGTTTCCTAATTACTTAGATTTGAACATTAGGATTAAGGTTTCCTAATTTAGCAATTAGGGTTCCTAATTTAGATATCAGGGTTTCCAATTCGAAATTAGGGTTTCTAATTAATCATTAGGATTTTTCCTAATTAGGTTATAATTAATAACGCTTAAGCCTTATACTAGCATTTGAATTTCCAAATTATGGTTTTTAACTTCCGAATTAGGGTTTTGAATTCCCAGAACTGAAATTAGGGTTTCCAGAGCCGGTTATTAGGGTTTCTAACTAATCGTTAGCGTTTTCTACCTGAACGTCAATGTTCTTAATATAATTTTAGGGTTTGCCACTGATATAGGTTATCTGGTCAACCCTTGACCCTTATTCACACATTGTACACATATACAACCATATACACAGAATATATACACGTATACCCTTAATCCTGAATAATTCACCAAAAATTTTAAATTCTCAAAAATTCGTCACAAAAATGCCAAATCCATTCACTTATTTTCTGTCTAGGTCTATTATTTGACCTTTATTCAATCTTTTTTTTTTCGCTAATTTTTTTTTTTGTATAAAAGGAACCAAAGAACAAAGACAAGGGGGGATACCCCAAAATATAGCAACGTCATCTATGGACATTCCCAAAGATGAGGAAGCTATATAGGAAAGATAAAACAATTGCAAAGGGGCATACCCAGACATTTTTTGAACGTCAAAGGCCATCCCCTAGAGATCGACTAGAGACCAACAACCAATGTTCTCGGGTCGTCACATTCACCCCATGTTCTAAGCATTTGTCCCCAAAATTCAACTTACACCTTATATCTTTCATACACAGCCCCACATGCTACCCAAAACATCACTCACAAGAGTTAAATTATTCAAATCATACTGAGGAGTCATATAGACTACGAACTTTCATTTTCGAAAAGGTTTTATGCAAATTTATCCGCAAACCGCTCTGGTCTTATGGACATAGTGGGTAATTAGCCCGTTATGCCTGGTACTTATTAAGTACTGCTGGTCTGATCTGTTTCTCATCACTGCCATAGGCACAAAAATTGTACCTAAGTCTTATCAGATTCCTCATCAAAACAATTCGGTTCGGGAAATTTTCAAAGAACACTTAGGATTTTCATAAACGTTGGTCTAGCCGAATCAAATAGCGCAGACTCATATCAATAATTCAATTCAATTGAAATATTTAGGTATAGCCAAACCCCGTTGGCAAATTAAAAATTTAAAATTAGTTTAAAAATGACGTCATGATACCGTACTGAATTAACAGCCCGTTTGAGGATGCTGTCATCGAGTGACTTTGTCATAACATATCATACAATAGTGGAACAATGATTTTAGATCAAATTCAACACTAAGTATTCCTGCATTTATAACTTCATCAACTTTTTATCATCTCTGCACCAGGTTACATGGTACATAAGTAATAAATAAAAATATATTTTGATATTTTAAATCATTATCGTCTAGCCAAAACAATTAGCATAGACTATATTTTAAACCGTTCAAAAATCATTGCAATTTAGTTTTATCATCTAAACAGGTAACGATGTGTCGGTGGCCCGAAGTCCACACATACACAATGGTCACCAGAAGTTGAGAATAAAAATTTATTTTCAGAAGCACATAGTGCGTATTTAGCTTGACATCAAAGATTTCGAAGTCTAGCATAGCTAGCCGATTTGGAAAACTTAATGTCTCCACTAATGATCAATTCCTTAGTAATCTATCTATTCCTATAATCCTTAATACTCCATTCACACTTAGTTCTACCCAGTTCGTCAAACTTACCACACTTATGAGTTCAAAAATTTTCCACAATCATATGAGTTTAAGAACTTGTCCTAATCATACCTTTGGTGTCCTTTCGCTGAGGGGTTCAAAAAAATTTCATATAATTATGAGTCGCAAACCTACCATAAGTATGAGTTTTAAGAACTCGAACTTAACCTTGTATTCTCTAACTCTGCCCTACCTATCTGTTATACACTTGAGAAAAGAATCGCCTTCTCAACAGGTATATAGCAAATAGCGCGACACAAACATTTCAATGATTATCAGTACCAGAAACTAAGTGGTTTTTACACCAAGTACAATTTCCCGCCCATAACAAGGAATTATACAACTCAGCTGCTAACATGAGTCCTCAATTGAAATCCCCACTGAATCTTAACTCATTGCTCAATACGAATTTTGTTTAATCTGTATTCATAATCCTTTTCTGAATCTGTCTCGTACCAAATCATAGTACAACTGCCACACAATAATATTTGCTGTAAACTTTTCAATCATTTGATTGATCCTTATACATACAATAACCTTATCAGATCATAGGGTGATCTCATCGTATATATTACAATTCATTTCTATACTATGATCATTTTGTTTTACGATCTCCTATCCTTGTACTTTTAGTCTTTTAGACTCTATCTATTCATCACTACTGTTCACCTTTATTATCAGAGTTAGGGAACTCCGTGTCTTTTATAACCCGTCGAGATTCGTCTTTGAATCTTACCGACTCACTAAATCTATTTGAGTTAGTACTTATCCTAATTACTGCGATTATTAAACTAAGGTAACACTACCCTGGGTTCATAACCTACAGCTTTGATACCAACTGTGAAAGCCCCATATCCCGGTCCCAAATCACCAAGGATCTGGTACAATCATTTCTATAACTATTGCGGAAGATGTAAACATAAATTATTTATATAATAAACTTTACACGCTATTTCCAAGTTCGAGTAACCTTAACTTGTACACAATTTATAACCTAATTGACATACAATCCCATTATCTTACATTAATGTTACAAATTTATTTGCATATATAATCCCAAGCTGAACTTGTCTTTGACTTTTCTTGTATATGACGTATTCGTCTTAATCTGCATTGTTATCATGATATAGCAAGGGTGAGCAACAAGTTTGCCCCGCAAGTTTACGTTTAATAAAGAATATATCATGATTGAAAGAATTGAATAATAAGCTGGCTAACATTCAACAATATATACATTGTGAACTAGCATGAACAAATTTTCATAGCTGAATGAACTTGAACATGAATAACTGTATCTAGACCAAATGGTAATGAAGGTGATCAGTTTTATATACCTGATGAATATATGCAATATTCACAGAGTGCAATTCAATAATCCATAGACGTGATAATCAGCAATGATTAATCACCAGCATATATGAAATAATAACTCGAGGTCGAGTTAAAGAAAACTTGTATGTTCTGTTGATTACCGTTACGCAACCTATTTAGCTTTATCTGAAGACCTAATATTAATAATATTTATTTTCATGTTAGAATAATATCATCACAGTATAAAATAACCTAAACACATTACCACATAATCCTATCAGTCTATACAGCACATAAGACTTACTATCAAGTCAACTATTGCAGTCTGAGTTGAATCCGACAAAATTCTAACATCCTGACGGCCTAGTCGGATGAATCACGAGCCTATTATCCATAAGACTCTGTCTAAACGCAACACAATTATCTTAGATAATTTATTATTCATTCAAAATATTTTAACATTATACGATAGCATCACTGCTATTTACATCATCTATCCCGAGATAAAGAATCTTCAAGATTAAATCATCATAATATTCCTCTATTTATAAACACATCGACATTTACATTATTAACTACCAGATAGGTTTTCACATAATTAAACTATACCTATCACTGCCCGCTAAGGCGTTGGATAGCTTTACTACGCTCTTCTTCCATAATGTGGGACATCATCCTGCGATCTAGTATGTACGACGGTAGTCCTTCGAACTGAATTGGGTATCTCATAACCCGATCCTGGGCCTCATCAATTGCATTTTGAAGCGTAGAGTGTGTCTCCTCAAGCTTGGCCTTCTTCGCCCGATAGTTATCTTCTGCAAGATCTGCACGTCGTGATTCCCTTACCTATGCCTCCTCTACTATGGCCAGTCGTACTGAATTCTCTTTCAGTTCATTCTTTAACTCCTCTATTTCCTCTGACTTCTGCTCGGTTTGGCCCTTCTCGTGAACCAAATCCCACTCTACATTTCCCAGACGTGTGTGAAGAGCCTCAACCTCTCCATCCCTCTGCTCAATGGTAAACTGTTGAGTAACTGTCTGCTCCCTCAGCTCCTGAACAGTATCTCGTAACTCTATGTTACAGTTATATAGCTCGTCATACATCTCAGTACTGATAAAGTTCGGTGGGAACTCATCTTCCTCCTCTGGATCAGACTCAAGCTCATGCTCCTGACCAACAATAGTGATCAATAGAGATGGCTCTCTCTGTACCAACTACTTCCGGGCGACATGAATGTCTCGGGGCTCCTCCTCTCTAGGTACTCGGGGTTCCTCCTCCCCAGCTCGACTAGATCCTCCAACACTCAACATCCTAACAACACAATTTTAAGTTTTAGTTATAATCGATATTCGCGAGCACATAAGTTTATCACATAAGCAAATAAAGTCTTTTATTATCTTCAATGAATTAAGAAATTCATTTCTTAAAACTCGATAAGAGTTTTTCACCACTATGTTCTCAATCTCCTATAAGGCTACTACCTAAAGTTTTTCCCCCACCTAAGGTTCATAACCTACAGCTCTAATACCAACCTGTGACACTCCCAAATTCGGGTACTTAAATTCTCACGGGATTTGGTGTTCACTGTCCAAACCTCATGTATCTATCTACCCATAATAAATGAAAAACCATAAATAGATAGAAATAAATTCTCTCCTTATGGAGTTACAACATCTGAATGTAAATACATCAATCCTAGGTCATACTAACCTTAAATCTTAAATGCGAAAACATAAACAAATAATAAGTCTTACATAACTTTAACATAAGTCTAAAACATAAATACATCAAATAAACAACAAGCATAATAATATAACAATAAAATAATAACATGCGAATGAATCAAAGACTTCTGAAATAAGAAAACTCGGCTTTTGAATAAAGAATGAATAACAAGAATCAAAAGAACTTCTGAAGGTCATAAGACCTTAAGCTACGTCCTAGGTTATCGAGTGTTTATACTTGAAACCGTTAACAATCATAAGACTATGGACTCTTCTTCTCGCACTTAGGGGGATCAACCCTTAGTACCATACTGTCCACAATATCTTAACGCTAAAGCATAATTAATCTCCTATAACAAGGTTGTTCATCTCAGTTTGACATTAGAGTCCGCACCAAAGGAAGTTTGGTTTGGATAAGCTCAATAATGGTTCTGAAATTTAGAACGTTCATCAACTATGGACTAGTCGAATCAATAAGGGTTCGCTAGTCTTACAAGGTTCAGCAATAATTGATATTCAATTTGAATAATAAAGTTCAAGATGTATACAATCGAATAAGTATTGTATAACAGGAATTATGCTTTTAAAGAATGATAACATTTAATATGAAATCTTAACTTCAACAATAATAAACAAGATAGAGTAAGGAACTTGTTTTATATAAAGAAACAAGGTTTAGGAACTTATCTCGTGCGTAGGCTAAATGATTACTACTCCCGTTCACCACAAGTCCTACACACATACCATATGTATTCACGACATTCATTAGTTATATTTTCACTTAATTATTTAATATAACTCCACTTTATTTAACAAATCATTACCATTCTAATTTAATTACTTAATTAAATTAGAATATTTTCATTCCCTTACTATTATTACACTCGAATAAATTATTTCGTAATAATTTCAATCGAATATATATTTTATTCCATAAATATCTCAATTAAAATATTCATTTTATTTGATAAATATTTTAATTTAATTTTCATCAAATATTTATTTTATTCCATAAATATTTCAACTAAAATATTTATTTTATTTGATAAATATTTTAATAATAATTTCCATTGAATATTTATTTTATTCCATAAATATTTCAACTAAAATATTTATTTTATTTGATAAATATTTTAATAATAATTTCCATTGAATATTTATTTTATTCCATAAATATCTCAATTAAAATATTTATTTTATTTGATAAATATTTTAATATAATTTTCATCGAATATTTATTCTATTCCATAAATATTTCAACTAAAATATTTATGTTATTTGATAAATATTTTAATAATAATTTCCATCAAATATTTATTTTATTTCATAAATATTTCAACTAAAATATTTATTTTATTTGATAAATATTTTAATAATAATTACCATGAAATATTTATTTTATTCCATAAATATCTCAATTAAAATATTCATTTTATTTAATAAATATATTTTTTTTTGCCCGTTGGGGGCGGGGTTACCCAAACTCAGTTTCTGCAGTTTGTGAATAAATAACAAGGTCAATTTAGGCCAAAAAATCTCACACAAGTTCAATCATATGTTCTCGTGAAGAACACACAGAACAGCCCAATAAATCCCAAATTAAACTAACACGATGAATTTTAATGCTACCCGTGAAGTATAGACTTCACAGAAACATCACACAAAGCCTATAACATGATTCTAACACTTTAATTCACGTAATTACACAAATTACAATATTTAATTTCACTATTTTTCATATTTTGTAAAGTTTTGATGAAAAATATGAATTTTAACATTACAGATTTGTTAATTCACCGAATCCATCCGTTTAAATTCTGTTTTGTACATTTCAACGTACATAAGCATATTCAAGTGTCAATTTTGATACAAACATAAGATTAAAGCATTTAATTTGTACGTAAGGGCCATATGGGCCATATATACAACTTTTATACTCTATAACTTCACAAAACCCCATTAACACATAATTACATGAATTTAATCTCTGTGATTCATGTATACATGATATATAATATGTTATGAACAATTTGTAATACATATATAGACATATAATCAAAAATTGTCAAATTTCTCATTTACAGAGAACTTTTAAAACATGTAATGGAAAAACTCTGTAACTTTTCAAAATTCTAATTTAGGTATGCTTTCGTGGATCAATTAATTTAAAACAAAAATAAATCACATACAATTAAGTTATGTATGTTAATAGACATCTTACATTAAGTAATAAACAAGAATTCATAAAATCCCATTATCAGAGAACTCAGTTAGGAGAAAATATAATACGTGAAATATAAAACTTAGATTAAGGTTTACCCTTGCTTTTTTTTTTGTTAATGTGGAGTTTCCCAACCGCAGTCAGACTAAGTCTCCCCACCCCGGACCAGGCTTTGTGCACAAGTTCGGCCTAAGACATGGCTCCGCTCAGAAATATGCGATCCTTGGCCACACTGACCAATATTTAATTGGCCCTCACACTTGTTGCAGGCGAGGATCGATCCCAAGATGCTAGGGTTTACGGTTCACCCCAGGTCGAAACTTACCGCTGCACCAAGTGCTGTGGTTTTTACCCTTGCTTTCTCTATTTGAAGGTGATACAAACTTGAATTTTCCAATTCCTCTCTAATCAATTCTCTCAATTTTCTCTATAGAATTTCTCTGATGAAAGTAGGAACTGATATGGCGTATGATATAAGTATAATACGTATAATATATAATGGGTGAGTTAGTGGCGTCAGTTAATCCATAATGGGTTAACTGGTGCAACTCCCCTTAGGGCCTTGTTTGGCTAATCTTTTATTCACCCTTTCCATTTATTTTAATTAACTCTTATTATATAG
The DNA here is from genome assembly GCA_016801055.1 of Panax notoginseng. NCBI lineage: Eukaryota > Viridiplantae > Streptophyta > Magnoliopsida > Apiales > Araliaceae > Panax > Panax notoginseng. The sequence continues at coordinate 120,630,694 of CM029017.1, forward strand.
TTAATGGTCACACATCTAATTAATCAATTAATTTAATTTAATAAAATAGAATAAAATCTCATAAATTCGTATAGTCACATAATTAAAATTCTTATTTATTAATTATGCCAAATTATTGAATCTCTAATTAATTATCAAATTAATTAGAATAACATTATGCTTATTAATTAATTCATTTAATCAAATAAGCTCAAATAAATACATACATTTGAATAATAAATTCTCCACATTAATTTAATCAATGTAACACATATAATTAAATTAATCCACCACAAATTCATCAACTAATTATTTATCCCAATAATTAAATAATCGAAAAAAATATTTATTTGATTTAATAAATATTCAAATTAAATTACAAAAATCTCGTTTATCACAAACCATGTCTTCATGAGACCATGCAAACACATCCTAGAATTAGGTCAATAGAGTAACCATATCATTCATTTGGTTTGGAGCAAGGTCCATACCAATCTGGATTTGTTTAGGGTTTTCTGAGGTTCCCAGGTTAAAAGAGGTGGTTTGATCAAGATTTAGCTTGGGTTTGTCTTCGACCCATTCTTTGATCTCCTGAGGTATCTCATAGTCCTCTTGTTTAATCTCCATCAAGTCCGAGTCCAACTTTACATCAAAGTTACAGTCCTTGTGAAGAATAGGCATCTCATTAGCAAGTTTAGGCACATCTAACTTTAGAGTCCTGAAACAAAATGCTTTCACTTAATATATGAAATTGTTCAATCATACAAAGTGTTAGCATGAAATGACAAAAACAACTGCTAATAGTGTACAATAAAAGTAAGCAGTTATTGTTATCTACAGGGTAGAGGGAGTTTCTGCCCTTTTTACCCTTGTCGGTAAGTATAAGGAGTGGTACTCCAATTGCCAAGGGTGAAGTCCTGGTGGATAGCTGTGATGAAGGGGTTGTTGTCGTCCTCCTTCTCTTTAATGATGACCATGATGTCTGGATAATCATCTTCCGATATGTCTCTATTCATACCCTCCGTATGGACCAGGACGTGCAGGTTTGATAACCGCCTTGCAATGTCTTGTATACATCTCTGATCCTTTTCCTCCGCTTCGGGGTCTGGAATCAGGACTTCCTTTCCTTTAACCGGTATCGACTTAAGAAACAACATAGCTACCACATGGGCAAGAACCTTTAATGAAGATCGTAGAGGCTCAACCTCCGTAGGTTTAGGCAATCGCCTTGAAGATGAAGGAACATGTTTTTTTCTTGTGAGGGTTCCTGTGACTAAATCAAGGAGAATAGCCTAGTCCAAATGTCCCTGTCTGATTGGGAACTTGAATTGGGCACTTGATGCCCTAATGATCTTTTCCTAACCCTTGTCCAAGTTAAAAACTCAAGGATATCATCTATTGACTTGCCGACATTACTTCGGCAGAAACTCTAGGTATCAGAGGTGGCGCCCCAATGGGTTGATAGTGAGTTTTGCTCACCTCAAGGGTCTGGAAGCTGACAGACTCAACTTCTGCATTAAAACTGATGAGTGGTATGTCACTTTATACAGGACATTCTGGCTCAGCATTAACAGTGATTAGGCTACTCTTAATGATGTATTTGAGCTGCTGATGGAGAGTGGATGGGATGACTCCAGCCATATGAATCCACGGTCTTCCCAAAAGTAGGTTGTATCCTGTAGCTATCTTGAGCACATGAAAGTATACACAGAATGTATGTGGACCAATCTCCACAGGTAGTTCAATCTCTCTGGCAACATTTTGTCGGGATCCATCAAAATCTTTGATAATTGTATGGCTGCTTCGGATCATGTTGAGATTAATGTTCATTTTCTCTAGTGTGGCATAAGGGGCAGATGTTTAAGGATGATCCTCCATCTATCAGAACTCCTCCCACTATATATCAGAAGGACATAACTGCTATGTGTAACGGTTTGCAATAACTCGTCCCTTTAGGAGGTATGTCATCATCGGTGAAGGATATCACATTACTGTTGAAGATGTGATCAACCAAATAATGGAATTTTTCAACATCCACTATTTTTGGCAAGTGGGCTTCTTCTAAGATTCTCAATAAGACCTTCCGGTGATCCTCTGAGGAGAAAACCAAGTCTAGAATAGAAATCTATTATGGAGCTTCTTTCAAGCTTAAAACTACCTTGGCTTTATTGTGTCCCAAAGTATGGAGGAATTTTTCAATCTTCTCTATGGGCACTTTCCCCTTAGGTTTGATGATAGGCTTCATCACCCCTTGAGGAAGATATAGTGGATTTTCTTTCGACACTGCCGCAGTTGTATTGGATGTAGATCCTTCAGCCTCTTCATAATTACATGGTAATTTTTGTAGGCTGGCAATAGGATACTGTGGCCTAAATGGCAATATGATTGGCTTTGGTGCAGCCACTTTTAAAGGATTTTCAACACCTTTGAGCTGAATAGGTTGAATTGTAAGTGGTGTGGTAGCCAAGTCTCCCTTAATGGATATAACTGCTATAACTTCCTTTCATCTTATAGGAAATGTGTTCCCACTAGTAGATGATACAGCGTTGTTATCCGCCATCTGCAAGTCGCCACTATCAATTATGTTTTGAATAAGATGGCGGAGTGCCCATCATTCTTTCGTGCTATGACCGCGAGAGGGGAGTGGTATTGACATACTCCATTAACATTAAACCTCTTTGAGCGTGGGTTCACTAGAGGTAGCAATCATGTGATTTTTCCCTCATTAATCAGCATCTGTAATATCTCTTCCATCGGTTATCCTAAATAGGTGAATTCCCTTTTATTGGTGAAATCCCGACAGGCTTAATCTTTTACTTTTCTAGCAAACTTTTCCTCCCATGTTTCACCTTTTGGAATACGGGATGGAGGGTTTGTAATAAGAGGAGGGAGACTAGCATGCTCCTGACTGAATAGTTGACATGTGACTTGGTGCTGATGAACCACCAGTTCTGCCAATTGATTGACTTGTTCACAAGAGCCTTCATTTCCCGTTCCATCATGAACTGGGACTGTGAATAATCCCATTTGTCAGAATTATCCTTGTTGATTTGGGGTAAACCACCCACAAAGTTGGAGCTCTGTCCACTTCTCCAATTAATCATGTTAACCTCTTCTTCCTTGCGTTGAGGAAGAGGGTTATTTTGAACGTGAGGTTGCTCGGGTTTGGTTACCACAAACTCACCATTGTCAATTAAATTGTGGATTTAATGCTTAAGGGCCCAACAATCCTGCGTGTCATGGCATAGAGCTCCAGCATGGTAAGCACATGTCTTGCTTGCATTAAAACCCTTTTCCATTTGGGTTAGCTGGTGGAAGAAGATGAGTAATTTTCTTCTGAGCTGTCAAAAGTTTGAGAATGTTTCCGAGTGAGTCCCCTAAGGGTGTGAACACTCTTGTGCGTCTTACTTCTCCACTTTTTGGCAACATGTAGTCCTTATGTTAAGGAACAATTATACAACACTAGCTTAGTCTAACTACATCACAATCACAAGATTTGAGCCGGTCAAACCTTGTCAGAAACTATCTTCATCAGTTTTCTCAAAATTCAAGAAAACTCAAAGTCATGCTCAGCCAACCATGTTTAACTGCCCACTACTTTGATTCTATTTGTTATTTATGTGATCTAAGGCCATGAATCTTTCGAGGGTCTTTCGAGGTTTGGTGCTCAGGACAGTTTTGTTTATTGGCATCAGAAGCTGGTTTCGGTTGTTTCCGTGTTCGGGCGTCTTGACGATGGTTTTCTTATTTATGCTTTGGCGTGTACTGTCTCTTGTTTATTAGGCAGATGGATGTAACCTTTTATAGTCCTTACATTATAGGGCCTGTCCTATGATGTCTTTGTTATTTCTGTTTGGGTTTCCCCCATGCGGTTTTGTAATCCCCCATTTTTTTATTTCAGTCTAAAATTAGCAACAAAAAAAATTTATAGTCCATATACAAGAGTATAACTTTGATACAACAACATAAGATAAACACGTAACATCTGATAGATCTATGCACATGAACATCTTGTCAGACCTTTCTGGGTTACCTAGAAACACCAAGTCATGGTCGGTCAACCCACTTTGACCATCAATAACTTGTAATCTGGACATGGTATGACCAAGATTCCACTTCCAGATTACACCCCACATGGCATACTACAAGTTTATAACATCAAACAAGAAACATCATAAACAGATCTAGATCTATGGCCTCTAACATTCGGTTGTCAGGCCATAGAACTAGGGTTCTTGACAGTTTTAAAAACAACATTTCACTACAAGAAAAAGGTCTATCAGCGATCGTCTATCAGCGACCGCATGCGGTCGTAGATCCTTATCAGCGACCGCAGTTAGACGTTGATAGACGTTGCATAAAATCTAGTCGTTGAGATGCACATCAGCGACCTACATATCTGCGACCGATATTAGCGACCGAATTCATCATTTTGGTAGCTACGCTGAGTCAGCAAGGTTCAGGGCCAAAGGCTGACGTGGTCCATGTGTCAGCGACTACTATTAGCGACCGTAGACGGTCGCTGATACCCTCAAATACTTAGCAGTCGCTAATATATATCAGCGATCGCATGCGATCGCTGATTCTAAAAACTGAAAACCAGATTTGTGCTGTTTTGAAGAATTCCCGAAAAACTGTACCTGTTTTGTCCCAACACACATACACAACAATATAAACAATGTGCACAACAATATAAACATCCATCGTCCACCGACATATACACCAAACTAGTATATAAACTATATAAACCTTTAAAAACATATATGAATTGAATAAATAACCACAAATGTAATGTTTAAGTAACAAACAAACATCCAAAGAATGAATATACAAGTACAAGTTTGAAATTTAACTACAAAACAACACTAAATCGGTCGTCAAGCATCATCGCCTCCTTGATCTCCTTGTAATTAACAAAATAATAAAACAAGTTACAAATATAGTAACTATGTTGATACTGGTATATCTTACGATAATATACAACAAATTGATTACCTCGTCGCCATCCCCATGTTGTGTTGTTGCTGCTGCCGCTACTGCATCAGCTAACTCATCAGGACTCAGAGCCGCCAGATGCCTACGCAGTATCTTCAGAAGATATCAATCTCGACATATAGCTCTCACACAGTCAGCTGGAGTATGAACAGCTGGATGACTCGATGATTGTGAAGACTGGGTAGCAAAGCTGCTTGAGCCACTGAAGGATGGGCATCGTCATTGTCCTTGACCTTTAATGTAGTTCTTCTTCACAACAGATGCCCTCTCCCACAACTCTTGATCAATTGGCGAACGTGGAGTGCCTTTAGGATAGCGCTCATTCAATAAACGCTTATAAGTATCCTGTCATCATGTTAACAATTAAATAGTTAAAAATAAATTGGTGAAATTCTAAAGAATGACGTAAAACTTGATAAACAATAAGATCAAAGTTGTTAAAACTTACTACTGCTATCTGGATAGCATCAGGAAGACCATCACGGGTGGCCACGTACACATCCAACCAATGGATAGGCTGACCTTGAGATTGAGACTTCTATACAAAACATATTCCAATATTACTAACTAAACATGTGATATTCTACAATTCATGATTGTAAACATATTAAAACTTGTAAATACGTACCCTGGCCGTGATATGCTACAACTGTGAAATACTATCGCCCTTGTATGTTCCTTTAGCCTTTTTGCCATCGGGTACACCCGAGGATCTATTGGTGGCGGCAGTCTTTCGTCTTTTCACCCAACTCTCAGCTCTCCATTGGGCACACATCTCAGCCCATATAGACTGGGTGCACCACCAAGGGCTATGCTCGTGCATGTAATCCTCTCCCTGGCCTAGATGGTCGATCGATACATTGTGAAGAGCTTTTTGCCGTTCTTTATTCAAATTGTCTTTGGTGCGGACCGCAAACTTCTGCCAGAATAATGTTTGTATCACTGAAGCTTGCGTGTCCTTCCATCTATATATTTTCTGCAAATAAAACAACAATAATAACATTACTAAACAATTATCTTTAGAATATTATATTATCTGTCATAATTAAAAAAACATACTTGAAATTCAGCCCAAACAGTATCCTTGTGGGCGATAGGTGTGCTCTCCCACGTAATCATAGGTGTAGGCCAATTCTGTAAACACAGTTGTGATATGCACTTGACAATCTTATTATCTGAAAAATCACTATAATATACAGTAATTTACATCAACGATAAGTAGATATATTAAAATAATTTACATCAAAGTTTTACATATCTTGTATAAATGAAATCTAAAATGCTTATATAAAAATGATGTGGGACGTACGTTGTAATCGGAGGAGGGCAAATCTGAATAAGAATCCGATCATCGGGATTAGCAGGGGCCTTGGGCACATGATTAGGCCCCCTACCCAAGCCGCGCTTTTTTTGCGTTGCTTCAGAAACCATCTATATATTACGAATTTCAAGATGTTATTATGAGTTATATTTGATTACATGTATATATGAATATATAAAATGACAATAAACATGACATTGATATAAACATGTATATATATGAATACAAAATGACAATAAACACAAATTGTATTTAAATAGTTAAGTACATAAACATGACAATGATATAAAAAACATGTAATGCTAAACATACATTTCATTTGTTCAAGTGTCAATGTCTGATTCAGAATCATCTTGTATACGTATTGCAGATTCATAACCATCATCTGCTTCAAATTCAGTGTCAGATTCAGTCAATAACTCTTCCTCTTCAGTATCAATGTCATCTGACACAAGTATTGACTCAGGATCTAATTCATGTGGTTCATCTCCACCATCTAACTGGATTACATCATTGTCGTCCTCCACATTTATTATAGTTTGACTATAAAGCATCTGCTCTTGGTAAATCTCCCCATCAACTACTTCTACACGACTACGTACGGGAGTATGAATTACAACTTGCCAATCTGTAGGTGGTCTATCCCTTTTCCTAGCAGGACTAGGAGTGTAGTATACTTGTACTGTTTGAGTTGGTAAAACAAACGATTCGTTGGAGTACGCAGACCTATGGAGGTCAATATCGACGATTCCATGTTTGTCAACATGTATCCCTTTTTCTGAATCAAACCAATGACACTTGAACAAGTTAATATAACCCCCGTATGTGCCATTGTACGATAACTCTACGATTTCCTCTAACTCCCCATAAAAGGCACGACCAAGCTCATTGCAACAATCTCCTTGGACACACACTCTAGAGTTCGTTGTTCTTTTACCGCGCCCATATGCCTTTGTATAAAATTCACAACCATTTATTTTGTAACCATTGCGGCTGACTTGGTCCCATAGCTAGGACTTGTACATTAGCCGAAATCGTTGATCCCTTAGTCAAAGCCTACAAAAACTCCATCTTATTAAATGAAGTCATAGTTAATATGGAGTGTATATATATATATATATATATATATATATATATATATATATGTCGTGCTTAAGAAATTGAACTTACTTTGTCCTTTCCAAAGTGCAAATTTTTTATCACGATTGATTTGAATATCTTTATCAATTATGTCGAGATGCTTCACTTTTAACTCGTCATCGTAGAATCTATACAATGTTATAAACATTAACATATTGGAATAAATTTTCAACTTAAAAGATAAATTATCAAGTTTACATGTGTACCTCACAAATTCGTCAATCTCCTCGCAATTGAGAAGAATGTAAGTATGTGCAACATGTAATTCTTCCTCGGAGAGGAATATGCGCTTCCTTTTTTCATAAGCGCGGCCCGATAGACCAAATACAGAGAGCCGACCATTTAGTTCAACATTTTCCCCATCATCATGTCTCGATACTCGATTGGCCTTTGTAAAGACTTCGTCTGGAAAATAGTCTGAGACAAACGTAGATATCTCATCAAAATTGTATGCCTCACATATCGACCCCTCGACATAAGCTCTATTCTTCATCCTCCTCTTAAGGTTTCCCATCACCCTCTCGAAAGGTTACATCCATCTATATTGAACTGGACCCCCAACACGAGCTTCATAGGGAAGATGGATTTGCAAATGCTCCATGGAGTCAAAAAAACCAGGTGGGGATATTTTTTTCAGTTTACACGTGATCTCTATGATGTTCTTCTCAAGTACAAACATGTCCTTCTCATTTAATGATTTTGAACATAAGACTTTGAAGAAACGACTAAGATCCGTCAAAACATCCCATATTGGTTTATCAAGCAAATCCTGAAATGCTATAGGCATGAGTCTTTTCATGAACACATGACAGTCATGACTCTTCATCCCTTGCAATTTCCCACCCGTAACACACCTTGCAATGTTTGACGCATATCCATCTGGTAGTTTCAGAGACTTAACCCATGTGCACACATCTTCAACTTGCTTTTCGGACAATGTGTACCTTGCATGCGGTTTGACAATCTTATCATTAGGAGATTCATAAAGTTCTAATCCAGGACGCTTACAAATATCTTTCATGTCCAAACGTGCCTTATCATTATCTTTTGTCTTCCCCGTAACATTCATCACTGTGTTAAACACATTGTCAAACACATTATTCTCAATATGCATCATATCTAGATTATGACGAATCAAATTTGTAGACCAATAAGGCAGTTCCCAAAAGATGCTTCTCCGAACCCAGTTATGAAATTCTCCAAACCCATTGATTATGTTTGTGGCATCAATCTTACCAAATGGGATAACCGGAAATCTCATCACACGATCTCGCATCTCCGTTCCCAATAATCGTGGTGCAGGCATATCATTGTCTACTTTTCCTTTGCTGAAGTGCTCTCTATTTCTTCAAAACGGGTGATCTACCGGCAAGAACTGACGATGATAGTCAAACCAGCAAGGCTTTCGACCTTTTGATAGATTGAAAGTATGACGCCCCCAAAATAGGTATACAACACCCATTCTGAGTCACCAAATACATGGTACAGAAACAACTACAACTTTATTAATACAATTGTCGTGTAAAATACGACAACACATAAACTATGTGTTTAAATACAAATATTATCTTCTAGACAATATCCACACTCAAATAAGTCCTCATTATAATTATTGATATACTATTTTACCAAAATAGTGAGGACTACTAAAACAACTTCTAGAACCATCATTCCACACCCCGACTAGTACTCGCTACATTCTCGCCTCCTGAGAAGAAAAATGGAACAAAAAGGAAAAAGGTGAGCACAACTAGCCCAGTAAAGAACATTATAACAAAGATAATATAGAACAATTTATCGTTAGTCCTCAATAGAGAAAAATTTAATAAAATACAATAGACAACAAGTTTAAAATCAATATTTGCAGCGGAAATAATAATTCATTAGAAGAGTTACGTAGAGAATGAAATCTACAATCTTCTATGATTTTAAAAGTCCATCATCAATATTTTATCCCTATCAATCAATATGCATCTTGAATCAAATATTCATCTTTGCACTACAGGCCAAAGATATTCATCAGTTGGTCATGTTCATCTCAACACTTGTTCATCTTTGCACTACGGGCCAAAGATGTTCATCAGAAAATCATTCATCTTTGCACTACAAGCCAAAGATATTCAGTTATATCATCATTTAGGACTGAGGATGATGAAAAGTATTTTAAAGAAAACGAATCCAGTGAAACAAAAGAACAAATATTAATGATTCGTACTTTAAACAATCTAAATTCAAAAATACTTCATAAATAACCATAATAGAGTAAAATTCAAGAATGAAGATCAAAACATGGATACAATCAAAGCTAGTATCCATAATAGACATCTTGGACAAAAATAAAAATTTTATTTTTCAGTGAATAGTATCGTATTCGTGAATAGTGTCGTATACGTGAATAGTAATCCTGACACAAAAAGTTCTGAATTTGATAAAAAGTTTAAACCAATATTTCGACATAATGATATTGAAGAAAATAATATCATTTAAGAAGAAAATAACATCCCTTACCTCGAAAACACAGTACTTCTGACTGGAATAGTGGATATAGTGCTGAAGGGAACTTGCACCGTATATCAACACTCAAAGTATCAAAATACTCACAAGAATACGCTCAATAATATAGAGAGAAAAGATTTCAGTTTCTGATGTGATTTTCAATTCTAACCTAAGCACCCTATTTATAGGAAAATACTTAGAACACCAAAACAGAAAATTTAATAAAATATTAATATATTTATATAAATCATACGTAAACTTGGAAATTCTGATTTCAGCATGTTTAACAACAAGTGGGGCCCACCAATCATAACAAAAATGTTTTTTTTAAATATTTAAAACTTCAAAAATTAATTATTTCGGAACTTCAATTATTCATAATAAATAGCCCTTTTATCAGAAAAATTCGAATCTGATGTCCATTCTATAGGAAATTCAATTCTCTACAACTTTGTAGTTTTAAGTTTTTCCAAATTCCAAACAAAAATTGACCGAAATCCACATATGGACGATTTTACATGCTATAATTAAATTTCATTCAAAAATGGGGTCCATAAACATAAAAAACATGCTTTAAATATTTTTAGTAACAAAAATACTCTTCCTCCTCATTTATTCATATATCCCACATTCATTGTGAATTATATTTAAATGAATTATTTTATCAAAAAAGATAAAATATCAATTTTTAACAATTGTCACATTAAAAATTTTCTCCATCTATATCCTCATAAAATAAATATTTTCCTTATCATATAAATTAATAATTAATTATTCACAGATAATATTACAGAATCACAATACTGACAACGAGGCCGTTCCCAGGAAAGAGGGGGCTTTCCGATAAGGATTTCTTCTTACTGGCGCGCAATCAGATGACGAAACGTCTCCTTAGACAAAACTTTGTAGACATTGTGTAACGCCCCCAAAATAGGTTCATTCCATCCAGCCCATTTTGAGTCGCCAAATACATGGTACAGATAACAACTACAACTTTATTACAACAATTGTCGTGCAAAATACAACAACACATATGCTATGAGTTTGGGTACAAATATATACCAACTGTGACTCATGTCCCAACCTTGGATAGCACGTCACAATGACACATTACATAAAGGTATAGTCAAAAACTGTTTTAGAAATTAGAATCTTTGGGAAGTGCTCAAGGAAACCCTCGTACATGGGAGGCCATGCTTCTAGGTTATGATAGATATCATATGGCCACAGAATTATCCTTGGTTGACCGAATAGACCCCAAAGAAAAACAAGAAGGTTACTATCGTATTCTTCCCAATAGTGAGTCTTCTCTTGACTTATCATTATCTCCACTGTCTCTAATTGAGAATTATACTTCAAACAAACACCAAGATTATATAGGTAGTGCTCGTAAATATACTCAGCAAGTGGATGAGCACAATCCTGTCTTATGATGACACGAGGTTGTATGTCATTAGACATCTTATATGATAGTGACAAAACACCCTTCCAACGTTGGGTTCGCCTCACCCAATTTTCTTCACCAAATATAACTACTAAATGATGACCACCGTTCTATTCCCTTGTTACCCCCGCTCGACCCAGCTACACTCTTATTACCTGAAAAGAATTGTGAAACAGAAGGGTGAGCACAACTAGCTCAGTAAAGAATATCATGACTAAAGATAATTAAATTATCAATAGCCTTCAACAGAATTAAATCAGAGATTTAGAACATATGGTAGATGATAAAAATTTTCAACCATAGTTGCAGCGGAACGAGCAATCCATTAGAAGAGTCAAATAGACTATAAAGTCTATTATCTTCTCCACGTTAAAAGTCCACCAACAATATTTTATCCCTGTAACATCAATCAACAGTTCCTTTCCACAATCATATGAATAATTCATAATCATAATTGTGATTCTAAATTTCGCATCCAAGACGAAGATAATTTTCATCACCTGTCTTTACCTGAAACATCAAATATCATGGTTATACCAAATCACAGTTCCTGTTCATAATCATACTAATAAATTCATCTTTGCACCAAGGGCCAAAGATATTCATCAACAGTTCATCTTTACACTACATGCCAAAGATATTCAACAACAAGTCATCTTTGCACTACGGGCCAAAGATATTCATCAACAACTCATCTTTGCACTACAGGCCAAAGATATTCCTCAATAGTTCATATTTGCACTACAGACCAAATATATTATTATCTCAAAGAAATATATAATCATTTCAGAATTTATATAACCAATAATTATAACCATGTTGATCATTTCACCTTTGTACTTAAGCTAAAGATATTCAATTATAAATTCAATGGTCATGATCATACCAGTCAAAAATTCAACTTTGCACTACTGGCCAAAGAGAACCCATAGTTATGATCGTACCAAAAATCTATCCATCTTTACACTCAAGTCAAAGAGAAATATCATCATTAGGGTTATAAAAATGTTATATATAATAATAAAAAAAATATGATCAACATATAGTTTTAATCTCAAGAGTAATATTCATAAATCAACTATAATTTGGTTAGAAAAAAAAACCAATTTTGTCATGAATATTAACTCGTGAATAGTAACCCATGAATAGTAACTCATGAATATAACTCGTGAATAGTAACTCGTGAATAGTAACTCATGAATAGTAACTCATAGTAACTCATGTAACTCGTGAATAGTAACTCATGAATAGTAACTCGTGAATAGTAACTCGTGAATAGTAACTCGTGAATAGTAACTCAAAATAGTAACTCGTGAATAGTAACTCTAGTAACATGATAGTAAGACATGAAAAGATAAAATTTTACAAGAAAAATCTTACCAATATTCCGGTATAATGATATTGAAAGAAATAATATCATTGATAAAAAAAATAACATCCCTTACTATCTCTTACCATCCCTTACCTCAAAAGAGCAGTACTCCTGACTGGAATAACGCTGAACGAACTTGCACCGTATAGCAACACTCAAGATATCAAAATACTCACAAGAATACACTCGATAATATAGAGAGAGAAATAGAGAGAAAATTTCAGTTTCTGGTGTGATTTTCAATTCTAACCTAAGCACCCTATTTATAGGAAATTGCTTAGAACACCAAAGCAGAAAATTTAATATATATATATATATATATATATATATATATATATATATAAATTTTCAAGCCCACCTTTGAAGATCTGAATTCAGCACATTTTAACAACCAGTGGGCCCCACCATCTCACAAAAAAACGTTTTTCTCAAAATAATTAACTTAAACTCCCAAAAATTAATTATTTCGGAACTTCGGAACTTCAATAATTCATAATAAATAGCCCTTTGATCAGAAAATTTGAATCTCGCGAGTTTTTATAGGAAATTCAATTCTCTACAACTTTGCAGAAGAAAGTTTTTCCAAATTCCAAACAGAAATTGACCGAAATCCATAAACGGGCGATTTTACAGTCAATAATAAATTTTCGGTCAAGAATTGTGTCCACCAACACACAAAACATGTGTTAATCATTTAATGCCACAAAAATACTCTTCCTCCTCATATACTCATATATCCCACATTCATTGTAAAAATACCACCATCAAAATATTATTAAAATAATATATTTAAATGAATTATTTTATCAGAAAAAGATAAAATATTAATTTTCAACAATTGTCACATTAAAAATTTTCTCCATCTATATCCACATAAAATCAATATTTATTCATCATATAAATCAATAATTAATTATACACAAATAATATTACAGAATCACAGTACTGGCAACCAGGCCGTTCCCAGGAAAGAGGGGGCTTTCCAATAAGGATCTCTCCTTCCTGGCGCGCAACTAGATGACCAAACCTCTCCTTAGACAGAACTTTCTAGACATTACCAATAATGTTATCTAATAATATTATTCAGCTAATATAAATTATTGTTCCGATAATAGAAAATACTGTGTAGTGACAATTATTAAAACAACAGTAATATAAAATATCAACGCAGTAATTCTTGAATCAATAAAATACAATATTGAACAGTAATTACTGTAACCATTATTGAGTAGTGCCTTCTTACGTAAGAATCAATAATTAGTGCAACACCGTGTGCTAGTGTGCAACAACGCGTATTACTGTGTTTTAACCACCGGGTATTCTAACAGTGTTAACGGTAACAACTACGCCGTTATTTATAAACAACTTACTCTTGTCGTTTTCTTCATCCAATCGCTTTCCGTTATGGGGCCCACAAATGGTTGCGCCGTCGTACGAATATTCCCCGACAGAAAGAATATTCCACGACTAAACGAATATTCCCCGACAACAATGAATATTTTATAACCACTTGTTTATTTTGCAAAATTTGCACATTTCACCCATAACTTTAACTTTTATCAATTTAACCATTTACTGAATTGTAATTATAAGAAAAATTGAATACTTTTATTTCATAAAATTCGGGGTCTTACAATCTCCCCTCCTTATGAAATTTCGTCCCCGAAATTTACGTACCTGGTATTTCAAAGAGTTGAGAATACCTTGCTTTCATTTCAGATTCCATCTTTCATGTCATCATGATTTCTTCATTGCTCATCTCTTGTATTTCAGATATCATTCTAGAATACAGCTTCAAAAACAAAGGTTAATTTAATAAATTAACATATCACATCATATCCCGATAGTATGACTGACCAACAAATAAGCTTAGGTAGGACACATTAGCGAAGGATTTACTCGTCTCTCTCCTCCTAGTCCTATTCCCCGATCTCCGCCAGAGATCATATCCCTAAGCTCTGATACCAAATGTAACGCCCCCAAAATAGGTCCATTCCATCCAACCCATTTTGAGTCGCCAAATACATGGTACAGATAACAACTACAACTTTATTACAACAATTGTCGTGCAAAATATAACAACACATATGCTATGAGTTTGGGTACAAATATATACCAACTGTGACTCATGTCCCAACCTTGGATAGCACGTCACAATGACACATTACATAAAGGTATAGTCAAAAAACTGTTTTAGAAATTAGAATCATTGGGAAGTGCTCAAGGAAACCCTCGTACATGGGAGGCCATGCTTCTAGGTTATGATAGATATCATATGGCCACAGAATTATCCTTGGTTGACCCAATAGACCCCAAAGAAAAACAAGAAGGTTACTATCGTATTCTTCCCAATAGTGAGTCTTCTCTTGACTTATCATTATCTCCACTATCTATAATTGAGAATTATACTTCAAACAAACACTAAGATTATATAGGTAGTGCTCGTAAATATACTCAGCAAGTGGATGAGTACAATCCTGTCTTATGATGACACGAGGTTGTATGTCATTAGACATCTTATATGATAGTGACAAAACACCCTTCCAACGTTGGGTTCGCCTCACCCAATTTTCTTCACCAAATAAAACTACTAAATGATGACCACCGTTCTATTCCCTTGTTACCCCCGCTCGACCCAGCTACACTCTTATTACCTGAAAGGAATTATGAAACAGAAGGGTGAGCACAACTAACTCAGTAAAGAATATCATGACTAAAGATAATTAAATTATCAATAGCCTTCAACAGAATTAAATCAGAGATTTAGAACATATGGTAGATGATAAAAAATTTCAACCATAGTTGCAGCGGAACGAGCAATCCATTAGAAGAGTCAAATAGACTATAAAGTCTATTATCTTCTCCACGTTAAAAGTCCACCAACAATGTTTTATCCCTGTAACATCAATCAACAGTTCCTTTCCACAATCATATTAATAATTTATAATCATAATTGTGATTCTAAATTTCGCATCCAAGACGAAGATAATTTTCATCACCTGTCTTTACCTGAAACATCAAATATCATGGTTATACCAAATCACAGTTCCTGTTCATAATCATACTAATAAATTCATCTTTGCACCAAGGGCCAAAGATATTCATCAACATTTCATCTTTACACTACATGCCAAAGATATTCAACAACAAGTCATCTTTGCACTACGGGCCAAAGATATTCATCAACAACTCATCTTTGCACTACAGGCCAAAGATATTTCTCAATAGTTCATATTTGCACTACAGACCAAATATATTATTATCTCAAAGAAATATATAATCATTTCAGAATTTATATAACCAATAATTATAACCATGTTGATCATTTCACCTTTGTACTTAAGCTAAAGATATTCAATTATAAATTCAATGGTCATGATCATACCAGTCAAAAATTCAACTTTGCACTACTGGCCAAAGAGAACCCATAGTCATGATCGTACCAAAAATCTATCCATCTTTACACTCAAGTCAAAGAGAAATATCATCATTAGGGTTATAAAAATGTTATATATAATAATAAAAAAAATAATATGATCAACATATAGTTTTAATCTCAAGAGTAATATTCATAAATCAACTATAATTTGGTTAGAAAAAAAAAACCAATTTTGTCATGAATAGAAACTCGTGAATAGTAACCCATGAATAGTAACTCATGAATATTAACTCGTGAATAGTAACTCCTGAATAGTAACTCGTGAATAGTAACTCATGAATAATAACTCGTGAATAGTAACTCATGAATAGTAACTCGTGAATAGTAACTCGTGAATAGTAACTCAAGAATAGTAACCCTGACATGAAAAGATAAGAATTTTACAAGAAAAATCTTACCAATATTCCGGTATAATGATATTGAAAGAAATAATATCATTGATAAAAAAAATAACATCCCTTACTATCCCTTACCATCCCTTACCTCAAAAGAGCAGTACTCCTAACTGGAATAACGCTGAACGAACTTGCACCGTATAGCAACACTCAAGATATCAAAATACTCACAAGAATACACTCGATAATATAGAGAGAGAAATAGAAAGAAAACTTCAGTTTCTGGTGTGATTTTCAATTCTAACCTAAGCACCCTATTTATAGGAAATTGCTTAGAACACCAAAGTAGAAAATTTAATATAATATATATATATATATATATATATATATATATATATATATATATATAAATTTTCAAGCCCACCTTTGAAGATCTGAATTCAGCACATTTTAACAACCGGTGGGCCCCACCATCTCACAAAAAAACTTTTTTCTCAAAATAATTAACTTAAACTCCCAAAAATCAATTATTTCGAAACTTCGGAACTTCAATAATTCATAATAAATAGCCCTTTGATCAGAAAATTTGAATCTCGCGTGTTTTTATAGGAAATTCAATTCTCTACAACTTTGCAGAAGAAAGTTTTCCCAAATTCCAAACAGAAATTGACCGAAATCCACAAACGGGCGATTTTACAGTCAATAATAAATTTTCAGTCAAGAATTGTGTCCACCAACACACAAAACATGTGTTAATCATTTAATGCCACAAAAATACTCTTCCTCCTCATATACTCATATATCCCACATTCATTGTAAAAATACCACCATCAATATATTATTAAAATAATATATTTAAATGAATTATTTTATCAGAAAAAGATAAAATATTAATTTTCAACAATTGTCACATTAAAAATTTTCTCCATCTATATCCACATAAAATCAATATTTATTCATCATATAAATCAATAATTAATTATACACAAATAATATTACAGAATCACAGTACTGGCAACCAGGCCGTTCCCAGGAAAGAGGGGGCTTTCCAATAAGGATCTCTCCTTCTTGGCGCGCAATTAGATGACCAAACCTCTCCTTAGACAGAACTTTCTAGACATTATTATCTAATAATATTATTCAGCTAATATAAATTATTGTTCCGATAATAGAAAATACTGTGTAGTGACAATTATTAAAACAACAGTAATATAAAATATCAACGCAGCAATTATTGAATCAATAAAATACAATATTGAACAGTAATTACTGTAACCATTATTGAGTAGTGCCTTCTTACGTAAGAATCAATAATTGGTGCAATACCGTGTGCTAGTGTGCAACAACGCGTATTACTGTGTTTTAACCACCGGGTATTCTAACAGTGTTAACGGTAACAACTACGCTGTTATTTATAAACAACTTACTCTTGTCGTTTTCTTCATCCAATCGCTTTCCGTTATGGGGTCCACAAATGGCTGCGCCGTCGTACGAATATTCCCCGACAGAAAGAATAATCCACGACTAAACGAATATTCCCCGACAACAATGAATATTTTATAACCACTTGTTTATTTTGCAAAATTTGCACATTTCACCCATAACTTTTATCAATTTAACCATTTACTGAATTGTAATTATAAGAAAAATTGAATACTTTTATTTCATAAAATTCGGGGTCTTACACATTGCCAATAATGTTATCTAATAATATTATTCAAATAATATGAATTATTGATCTGATAATGGAAAATACTGTGTAGTGACGATTATTGAAACAACAATAATATAAAATATCAACGTAGCAATTATTGAATCAATAAAATAAAATATTGAACAGTAATTACTGTAACAATTATAGAGTAGTGCCTTCTTACGTAAAAATTAATAATTTGTGCAATACCGTGTGCTACTGTGCAACAACGCGTATTACTGTATTTTAACCACCGGGTATTCTAACAGTATTAACGGTAACAACTACGCCGTTATTTATAAACAACTTATACTTGTCGTTTTCTTCATCCAATCGCTTTCCGTTATGGGGCCCCAACAAGGCTGCGCCGTCGTACGAATATTCCCCGACAGTAAGAATATTCCACGACCAAACGAATATTCTCCTACAACAATGAATATTTTATAACCACTTGCTTATTTAAAATATTTGCGTATTTTACCCATAACTAACCACATTAATCAATTCAACCCTTACTATTTCAAAATAATAAATAGAGGAAATTCAATTTCATTTATAATAAGTTGGGGTCTTACAACCTCCCCTCCTTATGAAATTTCATCTTCAAAATTGACATACGTACCTGGTGTTTCGAAAAGGTGGGGGTACCTCGCTTTCATTTTCGTTTCTAACTTCTAGGTCATTTCCTCAATAGCATGATTCCTCCACAAAACTTTGACTTGTGGTATGACCTTTGTGCGTAGGACATGCTCCTTTCTATCCAAGATCTTGACAGGTACCTCCTCATACGTTAAGTCTTCGGCTATCTCGTCTGGTTCTAACTCAATAATGTGGTTCGGGTCTTTCACATATTTACGAAACACAGATATGTGAAAAACATTATGAACACGAGACATGCTTGGAGGTAACGCGAGTCTATAGGCCACATTTCCTACTCTGTCAAGAATCTAAAATGGACCAATAAATTGTGGATTGAGCATTCCTCTCTTCTCAAATCTTGTAACTCCCTTCCATGGAGCAACACGCAACAATACATGATCCCCAATACTAAATTCCACGTCCTTTCGATGAAGATCCACATAATTCTTTTGTCTATCATGTGCCGTTTGTATACGTTGTCGAATCATTTGGATCTTTTTTGTAGTCATACGTACCAACTCGGGTCCCAACAATGTTGCTTCTCTCACCTCATCCCAACATATTGGAGAGCGACACTTTTGTCTATACAATGCTTCGAATGGAGCCACCCCTATACTTGCCTGATAACTGTTGTTGTAGGAGAATTTCACCAATGGTAAATACTTATCCCAACTCCCTTTGAAGTCTAGGACACAAAGTCTTAATAGCTCTTCAAGAGTTTGAATAGTCCTCTTTGATTGTCTGTCTGTTTGAGGATGGTATGCCGAACTAAATCGTAAATCCGTGCCCATAGCTTTTTACAAGCAAACCCAAAATCGTGAAGTGAATCTTGGGTCACGATCCGAAACTACAGATACTGACATGCTATGAAATCTTACAATCTCATTTACGTACATACGAGCAAGATGTTTAAGGGAATAAGTCTCCCGTATCAGCAAGAAATGAGCAGACTTAGTTAATCTATCAACAATAACCCAAATAACATTTATGCCTTGAGAAAACGTGGAAAGACCTGTAACGAAATCCATGGTAATGTGTTCCCACTTCCATTTTAGAATCTCAAGTGGTTGCAATGGACCCTTAGGCACTTGATACTCCGCCTTTACACGTTGACAAGTTAAACACCTCGAGATAAACTTCGTAATCTCTCTCTTCATATTGTTCCACCAAAATATATGTCGAAGATCACAATACATTTTGGTACTTCCAGGATGAATTGCAAATGGTGTATTGTGTGCCTCCATCATGATCTTGTACTTCAAATCAGAGTCGTTAAGAACACAAAGTCTAGAGTGGACTCGAAGTATTCCTTCTTCATCGATTCTTGCTTCTGGAATAGTACCTTCTTGTACTTTCTTCTTCATACGCATCAGCTCTGGGTCTGTGGCTTGAGCAACTTTAACTTTTTTGATTAAAGTCGGTTCTATGCGTATAATTGACATCATCGCATGAGTCCCCGGAGTCTTGAATTCTATCTTCATCTTTTGTAAATCACACAAAATGGGCCTTTGTGTTGACAACATCGCACTCGTTCCTGCATATGATCATTTACTCAACGCGCCAGCTACCACGTTCGCTTTTCCAAGATGGTATTGAATGGTATGGTCGTAGTCTTTCAACAGCTCGAGCCAATATCATTGCCGCATGTTGAGTTCCTTTTGGGTGAAGAAATATTTGAGGCTTTTATGATCTGAATATATCTCCACTTTCTCCCCATATAGATAGTGCCTCCAGATCTTTAGCGTGAAAACGACTGCTGCCAACTCTAGATCATGAGTAGGATAATTCTTCTCATATTTTTTAAGTTGTCGCGAGGCATAGGCAATGACTTTCCCATGTTGCATGAGAACACATCCTAACCCTTTGCCTGAAGTATCACTATAGATAACAAATCCATCCGAACCAGATGGTATTGTCAGAATAGGTGCCGAAATGAGTCTCCTCTTGAGCTCTTGAAAACTCTTTTCGCATTCCTCACTACATACGAATTTTGTATCCTTCTGAGTTAACTGAGTTAACGGAGTAGCGATTGAAGAAAATCCTTCCACGAATCTCCGATAACAACCAGCTAAGCCCAGAAAGCTACGTACTTTGGTCACCGACATAGGTTGCTCCCAACTTTGTATTGCTTCAATTTTCGCTGGGTCAACAGATACTCCATAGTTTGACACCACGTGCCCAAGGAATGCTACTTCCTCAAGCCAGAACTCGCATTTCTTCAACTTGGCATATAGCTTATTTTCACGAAGCCTTTGGAGTACCAGCTTCAAATGGTGCTCACGATCTTCACGACTTTTAGAATATATAAGGATGTCATCAATAAAGACAACAACGAACTGATCCAAATATTCCTTAAATACTAGGTTCATCATATCCACGAAAGCCACAGGAGCATTAATCAATCCAAAAGACGTGACTAGAAATTCATAATGCCCGTACCGAGTTTTGAAGGTAGTCTTTGGAATATCCTCAGTTCTAATCTTCAGCTGATGATATCCAGAACGAAGATCGATCTTTGACAAGAATTGTGCTCCTTATAACTGGTCAAACATGTCATCAATACGAGGTAGCGGATACCTATTCTTGATGGTGACATGGTTCAATTCCTGGTAGTCAATACAAAGTCGCATACTCCCGTCTTTCTTCTTTACGAATAAAACAGGAGCACCCCAAGGAGATGTACTAGGACGAATGAAATCAATGTCCAACAATTCCTGTATTTGGACCTTTAACTCCTGAAGTTCAATAGGAGCTATTCGATATGGAGTTTTAGAAATGGCTTTGTACCAGGTTCAAGATCAATAAAGAATTCAACTTCACGTTCTGGGGGTAGACCGGGAAGTTCTTCAAGAAATACGTCAGGAAATTTACTAACAATAGGAATATTATTCAAATTTGACGTGTCTTTATTCAAATCCATAACATGGGCTAAGAAAACTTGACATCCGTTTTTCAATAAACGAATAACTTTATGACTTGATATAACAGTGATTAATTTTAGTGGTTTAGTTTCTTGAATTCGTACAACAGGTTGGTTAGGAATATGAAAACTAACAACCTTACGAAAACAATCAATTTTGGCATGATGAGTAGTTAACCAATCAATCCCTAAAATCACATCAAAAGCAAGTATCTTTAAAGAGATAAGGTCAACAGGTAATGCGATAGTGCCAACTTGGATCAAACAAGATTTATAAACAGTGGATGTAATGAAAGTTTCTCCTAACGGAGTCTCCACGGATAAATCAAAGTCTAATTTCTCCGGAGTCAAGTTTAAACGTTGAGCACAAACAGGAGAGATAAATGAATGGGTAGCACCGGTATTTAGTAAGGTATAAACTTCACAAGAATTTATGATTAGCTTACCCGTGATCATCTCGTTTGGATTCCTTGCATTTTGACTAGTCACGACAAACGCTCTTCTAGGAACCGTTGACTTTGACTTTTCTGGGACAGGTTTTTGAGTCACCATCCCCACTGGACTTGGTTTCGCTACCGTACAATCTCGAGCGATATGTCCTTCCTTTCCACAATTATAGCATAACTTGAACTGTTGTGGATAGTTTGGGCTGATATGTCCCTCTTTTCCACATTTATAGCATACGACCAGTGGTCGTTCTCCTCCCTTAGAACCAGTTGCTGCTGGTGCTGACGTCTTCACATTGTCATGATTGAATCTCCTCTTTTTAAAATCTCCCCCTGACTCACTTTTTCTATTTTTATGGCCATGATTACCACCAAAGTGGTTATCGCTTTTATCCATATTTTTCTTTCTCTGCTGGTTATCATTGTTTTGATGACTGTCGTCACCAGTATGATCCTGGTTGTGGTCCCTCGGTTGAACATACTCGTTATCTCGCTCTAATAATTGAGCCATGTTGACAATATCTAAATAGAGAGAAAATTTATGAGAAATAAGATATTGACGTATGCCGGGTTTCAAACCTCTCAGAAACATTCGCGTCATACGTTCTTCATTCTCCACCAAATGAGGTGCAAACCTGGATAACTTTGCGAACTTCGCCTCGTACTGGGACACCATCATGTTGTTTTGCTCCAGTCTAATAAACTCTACTTCCTTCATATGACGAATACTTTCAGGAAAGTACTTGTCATTGAACAGTTTTTGAAATGTCTCCCAAGACGTGCTGAGTGCGGCTGGATGGGTACGCTTCACAGATTCTCACCAGTAATCTGCCTCATTACGAAACATAAAGGTGGCGAATAGAACCTTCTGTTCCTCTGTGCATCCCAAGACAGCGAATATCTTGGTAATTTGCTTGACCCACGTCTCCACCTTAATTGGATCCGGCTTTCCCCAGAATTCTGGTGGTCCCAACTCTTTGAACTGATTGGATGTGACAAACCGTGCGTTGCTATCATTTTCACCTGTATTTTGTACACGAGTCTCCTTTGTCTGATTTTGCATGAACTGCAGAAAGCTTCTAAACATCCCATCGTTCATCGTCTGATCAGTGGTGTTGTTTACAGGAGGAATATTGCCGGCTTGTTGTACGTTCTCCTCGTTGGTGATTAATGGTGTCTCCACAGTCTCATTTACTCCACTGTTAACATTATCGGTTGCCATTCTCAAATACTGCCATACAACAAGGGTTAATTAAAGAAATTGACATGAAACATAATAACCCTATACTTTGACCAACCAACAAATAAGCTTAGGTAGGACATACTAGCGAAGGATTTACTCGTCTCTCCCCTTCTAGTTCTATTCCCCGATCTCCGCCAGATATCATATCCCTAAGCTCTGATACCAACTCTGACGCCCCCAAAATAGGTATATAACACCCATTCTGAGTCGCCAAATACATGGTACAAAAAAAACTACAACTTTATTAATACAATTGTCGTGCAAAATATGACAACACATATACTGTGAGTTTAAATACAAATATTGTCTTCTAAATAATATCCACACTCAAATAAGTCTTCATTACAATTATTGATACACTATTTTACAAAAAAGTGAGGACTACTAAAACAACTTCTAGAACCATCATTCCACACCCCGACTAGTACTCGCTACATTCTCGCCTCCTGAGAAGAAAAATAGAACAAAAAGAAAAATGGTGAGCTCAACTAGCCCAGTAAAGAATATTATGACTAAGATAATATAGAACAATTTATCGTTAGTCCTCAACAGTGAAAAATTTAATAGAATACAATAGACAACAAGTTTTAAATCAATATTCGCAGCGGAAATAATAATTCATTAGAAGAGTTTCGTAGAGAATGAAATCTACTATCTTCTATGATTTTAAAAGTCCATCATCAATATTTTATCCCTGTAACATCAATCAATGTGTATCTTGAATCAAATATTCATCTTTGCACTACAAGCCAAAGATATTCATCAGTTGGTCATGTTTATCTCAACACCTGTTCATTTTTGCACTACGGGCCAAAGATGTTCATCATAAAATCATTCATCTTTGCACTACAGGCCAAATATATTCAGTTATATCATCATTTAGGACTGAGGATGATGAAAAATATTTTATCTAGTGAAACAAAAGAACAAATATTAAGGATTCGTACTTTAAACAATCCAAGTTCAAAAATACTTCATAAATAACCATAATGGAGTAAAATTCAAGAACGAAGATCAAAACATGGATACAATCAAGGCTAGTATTCATAATAGATATCTTGGACAAAAACGAAAATTTTATTTTTCGGTGAATAGTGTCATATTTGTGAATAGTGCCGTATACGTAAATAATGCAGTATACGTGAATAGTAACCCCGACACAAAAAGTTCTAAATTTGATAAAAAGTTTAAACCAATATTTTGACATAATGATATTGAAGAAAATAATATCATTTAAGAAGAAAATAACATCCATTACCTCGAAAAGACAGTACTTCTGACTGGAATACTGGATATAGTGCTGAAGGAAACTTGCACCGTATAGCAACACTCAAAGTATCAAAATACTCACAAGAATACGCTCGATAATATAGAGAGAAAAGATTTCAGTTTCTGATGTGATTTTCAATTCTAACCTAAGCACCCTATTTATAGGAAAATACTTAGAACATCAAAGCAAAAAATTTAATAAAATATTAATATATTTATATAAATCATACGCAAACTTGGAAATTCTGATTTTAGCATGTTTAACAATAAGTGGGGCCCACCAATCATAACAAAAATGTTTTTCTTAAAAAAATATTTAAAACGTCAAAAATTAATTATTTCGGAACTTCAATAAATCATAATAAATAGCCTTTTATCAGAAAAATTCAAATCTTATGTCCATTCCATAGGAAATTCAATTCTCTACAACTTTGTAGTTTTAAGTTTTTTCAAATTTCAAACAGAAATTGACCGAAATCCACATACGGGCGATTTTACAGGCTATAATTAAATTTCAGTCAAGAAATGGGGTCCACAAACATGAAAAACATGTTTTAAATATTTTTAGTAATAAAAATACTCTTCCTTCTCATTTATTCATATATCCCAGAAACAAGTAAATGATAGTTTACCACGTTTCTGTTCATATAATTTACATTCTAACACTTCAAACATGAACATCGTATCTGCGACTGACCATTCATACATTCCTAGTGACTATATGCATACTCCAAAAATACTTGGTAACCAGCTCTACATTCAGCTATAGCACCTATCTGGGCACTTGACTTTCGTCGCACCATCCAACTACGGCCTGAATAGAGGTCCATGATTCCACGGTACCTACTACAGACAACATTATAAATGTTAACATATGACTTGAGCATACTTGTAAGCATATAACTTGAGCAGCATATGATTAACATTTAAGCATACTTGTAAACATATGACTTGAGCATACTTGTAACCATATGACTTGAGCACACTAGCTACTAAGCATATAACTTGAGCATACTTGTAAGCATATGATTAGCTCGTTAATATTATAAATGTTCGCAACTACCCGACTAACAAAAAAATTTCGCTAGAGTCTCCCCTATAATATGAACTAGCCACATGCACGACGGCATGCATATATTGTCATTTCTAGGCACCCAAGACACAAACCATAAGAAATATACAAATTCCCAATATAATAAGACCAAAACAATAACGAATGAATGCAAATTAAAGCAGTAAAAAGTTATATACTTGAGCATACTTGTAAGCATATGAAAGTTTTATTATATTTGTATGATATTATATTTTAATTTAATTATATACTTAATCATATTTAATATATATTATATGTCAAATATTAAATATTATTAAATTTAGTATGCGAAACTAAGTAAATGCTACTTAGTTTAATAGTTATATTATATCATGTTATTTTATTTTACATTCCTCTTAAATTTTTTTTTATTGTTTATCGTAAGTGAATACGTAAGGTATTTCATTCATGCTAACTTTATATCAGAGTTTGCTAACTCATTTATACAACTTTTGAGTATCTTGGAGATTCATTCATATCAACTAGTGTGCTAAGGCGGCTAACATGTTTTAAGATTATACCCAAAACAGTCCCTTTCTATAACAGCACCAATTGGATATTAGACTCCAATGTTAGTGGTTTGACATTTATTAATGTAAGTGCAACTAATTCAATTCGATATCATCTCCTCCATTTTTTTTTGCTAAATTTTTGTTTGTATATTAACATTGCAAAAAAACTTTGGATATTACAATGAAGATCAGAGCATAATCCCCTTCTCCCGAGGGGACTAAAACACCTAGCAACCTAGGAAACAAAATACCTAACCAAAATTACATTTTCCGCATAACCCGAGGTTAGGCAAAAGAAACAACTAAGAAAATTAGTTTAAAAGCCAAACAGACCATAGGTATAACAATATCAGCCCAAACCATGATCCCAAGACCTTCATGGTTAGTCCTCAATGAATCAATTTTTTAACATGTCAAGGACAAAGCAGACATCATCAATCCCATCCCACGTGAAGGTAGGCAAAAAGCTGAAATGTGCCCAAATGAAATCAGCTGGTCAAATTTGAAATTAACCCAAATGAAATGGGACCCAATAACCAGCTGGCAACAACACAGTCACGTGAATAGCAGCAATTTTCCTCTGATTTGTCTCCCAAATTCCTCCGGCGAAATAGTAGCCCACTGGAAAACCATAAGCACATGGGATTTCAAATCAGACACAAGCCAAGAGAGATACCGAATTGACAAGGAGCCCAGAACGGAATTCCTTAATGACTAAAATAAATCAGGACACCCAAATGATTCCAGAAAAAAAAAGACAAAACAAGTAAAAAGAATCAACTAGGAGAAACGCCATGAGTCAGCCAAGCAAAGACAAGCCATAGCTATCATAAGCAACACCAATAATTGACTGAAAAATGAACATTAATGCATAACAAATGAATTAATGGAAAGAAAAAATAAAACAACCCAGCACAACCCCATAACGACACCTAGGCAATGCTATAACAGCACCTAGGCAAGGTTAGAGTGGTGACCGGAAGAAGTGGGAGGGATGGTGGGCCGAAGGAAAGGAGGGAGGAGGAGTTGGGTGGGCCGAATGAGAAAAAAGAGGCAGAAATGGAAAATGGAGGGGCCAAACCAAAACATTCTGTAGCACATCTAAAACCCCATCCAGATCAGATCTAAACTTTCAACAAGAGTAGGTGGGCCGCAAGAGTGGTGGGTAATGGTGGGTGCAAGAGAATGACGGGGAAGAGAAGGCGGAAAGGACAGGGGGGGGGGGGGGGGATTCCTAGACGTGGGTAATGGTTCGCCTTCATGTACACGGTGCTTTTTCGATATACAAATCAGTTAGATCGGCTATAAGTTTGATATTTTTGTGATACAAATTTATACCTTCCACTTAATATATTCTATCCGCGTCGGATTGGAAATAATGAGTCATCATCTTTTGTGACACAAGCTTTTACTTTTTACAAAAAAAAAAAGAGAAAGAAAAATAAGAACGGGGCTTGTTGACAAAATCCCTCTAGAACTTGAAGTTTGACAGATGAACTAACACTATAAGCTAAAGTCTACACAGACTTGCTAATGTCATTAACCTCACTCAAGAACAGAATAACCTAATATACTAGAATACCGATATGAAATTCATAAACTACTAGTTAAGATCTACCCATAAAAATTATTCCTAATAACCACGATCCCTAAACATCTGAATTATTAAAAAAATAAATTTTCTTAGTTACTTGGAATCCCTCTATAAAAGCCTGCAAATTCATACATATATTCTAAATAAGATAACAAAACATCTTACTCAATGACAATGAATTGGCCCATATTCATCAAAAACAGAGAAAAAATAATCAAGAGAAGCAGTAGCATAGGAATATTCAATAAACAATAATATTAACATTGAAGACTAACCCATTATACAAAAAAATATTAACATTGGAGACTAACCCATTATACTAATATTGGAGACTAATCCATTCAATCAAACATTTGAACCACATAAATTAACAAAAAATCGCATTGAATCGAAACCCACAAGCTACAGTAGACAAAAAGAAGAAGAAAAACCCAAATATTCAAACATAACATTATATATATATATATATATATATATATATATATATATATATATATATATCAAATATTAGTTATAGAGTTTGGTACCTAACACCAATTGAAGGAGTAGCACCAACCTCCAGTCGCGCGACAGCAACCACCAGTCCCTTCTCACTCTTTCCCCCTTCTTCCTCTTCTCCCTTTTCGGTCTCCCTCTTTTTTTTTTCCTTTCTGATTCTGCTACTGTCGTGCAAAACACTGATAGATTAAAAATTTTAGCGACTGATATCTACTTTTTAATGATGTAGAAGTATCAGCAACCGACTGCGGTCGCTGATGGTGAGTGGTCACAAACAAGTAGCGCGCCAACATTTTTTGCCAATTTTTTTGGAGGTAAAATTGAACCAGCGACCAATTAGCGGCCGGATTCGGTCGCTAACATAATCTAAAGACCATATTCAAAGGCAGTCACTAATGTCGGTCGCCAATAATCATATCTACGACTGTCAGTGCGGTCGCTGATATTTTTGGTCATTGTTAGAGCATTTTTTTGTAGTGTTTTTAAGCATTTTGATGTTATGGATCTATGATATAACATCATTGATCACTAAATAACATCATATAACACATATTTAAACACATAAACAAATAATCTATCTTAGCATACAAGATCAAATTGAATTAGGGTTTATACATCTCTTTGATCAAGGGTTGATCTTGACTTCTTCTACTGATCTTGAGGTGTAATGGACCTATGTAGGGACTGAAATACTTGTGTATTTTGTGGCTTTAGAGAGAGGAGTTAGTTGAGTGTAAGAACACAAATGAGGCTTTCTTTTGAACTTTCTCTCTCTTTATCTCTCACTTTTGATTCAATGAATCTAAGTTATGCAAGGTGGCATATAAGATATGATCTTGTATGGATTTTTAGAGCACATGAGAGAGAAAATGTGATGACTCATAGATTTGGCCATATATCTTAACTTAAAAGTTAAGTAAAGGGTGTTTTGGTCATTTCTCCCTCAAAAGGGTACTTTGATAATTTCTCATGATTTTAAGGGTATTCTAGTTATTTGATATAACTCCTTGTAATATTAACCCTTAGGGTTTGATGATCTCAATTAGGGTTTGCTAATTAGGATTTAGGGTTTCTAGATATAAAATTAGGGTTTCCCAGAATTTAATTAAGGTTCCTAATTATTTGTTAGGGTTTCTTAATCACATATTAGGGTTTCTAATATGTCATTAGGGTTTACTAAGGTTATACCTTTTATGATCAAACTTTGATCATCAATTCTATAATGTACAAACACATATTCACAGATACACTTACAAATAGTGTATTAACTATCAAATCTCTATCCGTAACTAGGGTTAGTGTTTTTATTATCTGTTAAACATATGTCCACTCATATTACTTAGTCAATACAAAGTTTGACCATTTTACTAAACTCGTATCACAGATACTCAACACAATATTGATAATCAATACCAATATTAAATAAATAAAAAAAATTATTCATAAAATTTGAATTGTTTAAAATTTCTGGTCCTCACATTCTCCCCTCCTTATAAGGATTTCGTCCCCAGAATCACCGCTTTCTTATATTCTAATATCTTTTGAAGTTGTATCATCAATTCCTTTATATAAACACAATATTAATTTGTGATTCATATATTAACCTATGACTTGGATCCGTAAAAGAAAGCAACTAATAAATAGCGATATCTATCCACTAGTACTCACGTAATTATATTACTGAACTAAATCTTTACCTGCCACCACCTTCTGTGCAGCCACTACATCTTGAACCGTCATGTTAAAAGTACGGGTCGTTGGTCTTCCCGGCTGAACATGTCCTTTAATCGTCAATTAATGTTCCGCTACTGGGTCCCTTATTGATACTTTCTTTATCCGCATTCTTCTTTGGGCAGTTTCGAACCAAATAATCTGGTGATCCACACAAATAACAAATTTTTATCTTCCTCGGACTAGGACAATTAGGAGACATGTGTCCCTCTTAACCACAGTTATAACAGACTCCTTTTCTCTTCAAACAAACTCCTGGATGGTTTTTCCCACAAACCGCACGAGGCTCACCTCCCTTCCTATTATCTCTTGACTTGTTACCCGATTGGGTATTATCACCCCACTTTCACTTATTGAGATTACTTCTGTGACGCCCCCAAAATAGGTATACAACACCCATTCTGAGTCGCCAAAATACATGGTACAGAAACAACTACATCTTTATTATTACAACACAAGAACTGTGAGTTTAAATACAAATATTGTCATTTAGACAATATCCACACTCAAATAAGTCCTCATTACAATTATTGATACATTATTTCACAAAAATGGTGAGGACTACTAAAGTAACTTCTAGAACCATCATTCCATACCCCGACTAGTACTCGCTACATTCTCGCCTCCTGAGAAAAATGGAACAAAAAGGAAAAGGGTGAGCTCAACTAGCCCAGTAAAGAACATTATGACTAAGATAATACAGAACAAATTATCGTTAGTCTTCAACAGGAAAAAATCTAATAGAATACAATAGACAACAAGTTTTAAATCAATAACTGCAGCGGAAACAGCAAACCATTAGAAGAGTCAAGTAGAGAATGAGTTCTACTATCTTCTAAGATTTAAAAGTCCATCATCAATATTTTATCCCTGTAACAACAATCAATAACCATCTTTAATCAAATATTCATCTTTGCACTACAGGCCAAAGATATTCATTTGTATCACCAGTCGGTCATGTTCATCTCAACACCTGTTCATCTTTGCACTACGGGCCAAAGATATTCATCAGTTAATCATTCATCTTTGCACTACGGGCCAAAGATATTCAGTAATATCATCATTTAGGACTGAGGATGATGAAAAAATATCTTAAAGAAAACGAATCCAGTGAAACAAAATAACAAATATTAAGGATTCGTATTTCGATTTATCCATGTCCAAAAATACCTTATAATTATTCATAGTGAAGTAGAATTCAAGAATGATCAAAATATGAATACAATCAAAACTAGTACCCAGAATAGATTTTTGGACGAAAAGAAGAAAATTTTATTTTTCGGTGAATAGTAACTCGTGAATAGTAACTCGTGAATAGTAACTCATGAATAGTAACCTCGACGTGAAAAAGTTCCAAATTTGATAAAAATTTCCAACCAATATTTCGGCATAACGATATTGAAGAAATAATATCATTTTTGAATAAAATAACATCCCTTACCTCGTAAAGACAGTACTTCTGGTCGGAATACTAGTATAAGGCTGAAAGACACTTGCTCTGATAAATAGAAACTCTCAAAGTATCTAAATACTCACAAAATACACTCAATAATCTAGAGAGAGAAAGAGAGAAAACTTGTTTCTGGTGTGATTTTCAATTCTAACTTAGCCCTCTATTTATAGGAAAATGTTAGCACGCCGAAGCAGATTTAACCTGCAACCTGATGGCTTTACCTGCTACTATTCCCACCCACCACATTTGAATAAAAATCTCAGCACATTTCTTCACCAACCAAGAGTGGGGCCCACCAATTCTAGAATTTTCTACCAAAATGATTAACTCCGAAAATTCAACAATTTCTGAACCAGTCATCTCGTAAAATTCATAATAAATCATACATTCATTTTTAACGGTTCAAAATTTGTGGACATATACTCAACTTATATATGTATAACATATCCAAAAATTACCACGATCCAACGGTCGGATTAAAAATTATAACCCCCGCAAAATATCTCAAAAACCCTGATTTTTAATACCTCCATTCCGATAAAAATACTGATAAAAACCTCAACATTAACTCCTTCATTTTTAACCACAAAAATATATCCCTCATTTATATCCACAAAAATAAATATTTTCTTATCATATGAATCAATAATTAATTATTCACAAATAATATTACAGAATCACATTTATGACAACCAGGCCGTTCCCAGGAAAGAGGGGGCTTTCCAATAAGGATTTCTCCTTACTGGCGCGCAATTAGATGACCAAACCTCTCCTTAGACAGAACTTTCTAGACATTGCCAATAATGTTATCTAATAATATTATTCAAATAATATGAATTATTGATCTGATAATGGGAAATACTGTGTAGTGACAATTATTGAAACAACAGTAATATAAAATATCAACGCAGCAATTATTGAATCAATAAAATAAAATACTAAACAGTAATTACTGTAACCATTATTGAGTAGTGCCTTCTTACGTAAGAATCAATAATTGGTGTAATACAGTGTGCTACTGTGTAACAACGCGTATTACTGTGTTTTAACCACCGGGTATTCCAACAGTATTAACGGTAACAACTACGCCGTTATTAATAAACAACTACGTTATTAATAAACAACATATACTTGTCGTTTTCTTCATCCAATCGCTTTCCGTTATGGGGCCCACAAAAGACTGCGCCGTCGTACGAATATTCCCCGACAGGAAGAATATTCCACGACCAAACGAATATTCCCCGACAACAATGAATATTTTATAACCACCTGCTTATTTGAAATATTTACGCATTTTACCCATAACTAACCTCATTAATCAATTTAACACTTACTATTTCAAAATAATAAATAGAGGGAATTTAAATTTCATTTATTAATAATTTGGGGTCTTACAACTTCCACCACTACTTCCTCCTTCATTCGTCTTCCTCTTCTTTTCCCGATGATACTTAGATGTAGCTTCACTTCCTCCTTCAGCAATGATTGCTTTTTCCAACAAAGTCGCAAATGTATTGATCTGAAACATAACTACCTTCTTAAATATCCTTGGCTTCAGTCCATTCTCAAATCTTCGTGCTTTTCGTGCCTTCGTATCCACCTAATGTGGAGTAAATCTCGCTAACTCGTTGAATTTGGCGGTGTACTCTGATACCGACATATTCTCTTACTTTAATTCTAAAAACTTCACTTCCATCCTAGCTTGCATACTCGGCAAAAAAAAGTTCTCAAAGAACAACTCCTTAAACCTTGTCCAAGTTTCTACTATTGTCCCAGCTCTAGCCTGATTTGTTTCCCACCAATAATTAGCTTCTCCCTTCATCAAGAAGGTAGCAAAAGCTGTCTTTTGCTCCTCTGCTACTCTCGCAATAATAAATGCCTTCTCCATCTCCTTCACCTAAGTTTGGGCTTTAATAAGATCAGTGGTTCCTTTAAATTCTGGCAGCCCTACCACTTTAAAATCTTTTAAATTTGCCAATCTATTGGCTGACTAACCTCTTGCTCTTGCTACTGGTGCCCTATTTTTTATAGCTTGGGCTAACATGTCTATAAAGTTTTACATCGGGTCTGCCTGACCTCCTTCCTTATTCACCGATTGCTCCTCTCTTTGGTTTTGATTTTATCGTCTAGGCGGCATTATCTGATTAAATAAGAATTTATATTATTCCTTTATCTCTATAGGAATTCTTATAAGAATTTAACACGAATTTCTCATATAATTGCATATTTATTCAAATAGCATATAGTACTTTTAGTACATAACACATACTGTTTACATCAGTTACTATCCCTGTTTGACAAGAAATTGGGATTAACCACCACAACTTTACACAAAAAGTTGTAATTTACCAAAATTATTCTTAATATTCATACTAAAAACAAAGATTTCATTCATACAAACATATATATTCATATACATATGCCTTAATCATCGTTTACGACATTATAATCTTTAATATTGTATCTTACTACCAAAAGGTACTACTATTTATACTTAATCTGTTTACAGTCCACTCCCTTCACCTGCCCTCTTCTTAGGACACTTGTTGAATCTGTGACCCATTCCACCACATGAAAAACATCTTCTCTTATTTGGCTTAGGACAATTCGGTGAAATATATCCTCTATGTCCACAATTGAAACACACATTCTTCCCCATCATAGACTCTCCCAAATGAGTCTTTCCACACTTGCCACATACTTGCTTCTTCTTTGGATTCGAATTCCTTGAATTACTGTCACTGTCATTGTTCCTTTTTCCTTTTACGTTACCCTTATTCTGCTTGATTGTACCTTCCGATGATCCACCACGTTCATCCATCCTTCTATATACTTGTGCCTTTAAATCATTTTGTTCTTATGTCATCTCATGTAATGCCCTTTCTGTTTCCCACAATTCCTCCAAGAGAAACACCTTATTCCTTAGCTCCTGAACTTCTGCAAATACTTGACCTTTTTTTCTCACTTCGATCTTAATCTCTGACTCCACCTTAACTTCTTTAGATTCTACCTCTTCATCAACATTTAGATCCATTTCAAGATACTCATCATGATCGCTCCCCAGATTCACCATGGGTTCGTCTCTTCCAACTTCCTTAACTGACTCATTTTGAGCTGGCACCTCGGCTAATGGCATTGGTGCAACAGTCATTAACATCTTTGTAATCATTTCATCATCTCCTGATATCCCACAATCAGTTTTAAACAACCTTAATTAGTACATCACCAGTATGAAATTAATAAACACTATACGTCCATACATCTTACTATTGATGCACTTCGTCAATCCCCCACTTAGAACTCTAAATGAGTATTCTCTATCTTGTTTATAGTTATAATCCTAGGGTTTCCCCCCCCCCACTTAAGGTTTATAACTTACTGCTCTGATACCAACCTATGACGCCCCCAAATCTGGGTTACCTGACCCTCGAGTTTGGTGCTCACGATCCATCATATAAGTAACATCTAACTACCCATTTATTTATGAATAGCATCATACATATCATTAATTAATATCTTATTAACATCATCCCAGGTTATCTAACCTCAACATAGCTTACATACCTTTAGATATACAAAAAGGTTTACATAAAACAACATAATAAGTAGAGTTTATATAAACTACTCCTACAATTTGCCTTTGCCCTTGTCCTTCTTCGACCATCTTGTTACTTTGTTCTTAGCTGAAATATTATATTTAAGCAAGGGTGAGCAACGATTTTCTTCGCAAGTTAAAACATACAATAAATGATATGAATCAAGAATAATAGACTATTGATTCGATAGAATTTCTCTAAAGTTCAAAGGACTTTGAATTAGCTGAACAAATCGTTAATCAATAAAAATACTTTATCGCATTTCATGCTAAACAATAATTCAATGATGAAAGAGTAAAACGCTTTCGAAGTTTCAAAAGTGTTCAATCGATTATCAATAGATGATCCTACAGAATAATAAAGTGGAATATTTTCCAGATTTTATGCTGAGTGATCCCACTGGATCCTGAACTTCTCGAGTAACTATCAAAGGTTTAACTCTGAATTACCCAGGTGTATCAAATAACCATATAATTTAAATCATACCCCTCCACAAGTACACAAAGTGATCAGCCTCGCTGTACACAATATTATACATAATACCCACACGCGCGCAACGGTCGTATATCCGACCACAAGGTTCCCTTTTATATAAAAAGGTTGTTCATCTCAGTCTTACCTCAAGAATTTGTATCGCAACAATATAGTTTGGATTTAAAGAAATACTATGATTTCAACATCTAATCTCTATCTCGATCTAGCCAAAATAATTGCATTGGCCTTTCAATAACAATTGAGTTCAAATACTTGAAACTATCAAGTTTCAACAAAATTTGTCTCTCCAAAATAATTAGCTAAGACATAGCTCAAGAACTGTTCTTTAATAGACAGAAATTAACTGCACTATTTACAATCAACAATAATACTTATAGACATGAATAACCAACAATAGTTATTCACTAGTCACACTTTTGAAATTTAAAACTCAGTTTAAATTAACAAACTTGCAGTAACTGCGAATAATAAACAATAAATCTCAGATGTGGAATAATCAGCAATAAATACCCACAACTATATTCGAAAAGTAATAACTTGAGATTGAGTTAAGAAAACTTGCCTTGGTTGTTGACTACTGCTACACAATATAATTTTAGCTGCGTTTGAAAGACCTATATTTAATAATATCGGTCTCGCAATTAGCATAACATATCACAACACATAACTTTAATCATTTAACGTTACTATAACAGTTAGACACGTAATCACTTAGTCACAACAGTGTTTATAACCTCTACAAACACTTATCAAGACTAGCTAGTTCAGTCTGGTTGGACTTCGGTCTCAATTCTAGGTCTTGATTACCCTATCCGACAATTAACGAGTTTATTGTCAATTAAACTCTGTCTCAAAGCTTTAATATTATTTTGAGATATATAAATATCATTCATAATATTTTTTGGAAGCTTATAATAATTTTCAAATAATTATTATATTTTATAATAATTTTTCAAACACTAGAATCATTTTTAAATATTTTAAATACTAAATAATCTCATTATCATTAATATTTAAATAATATTAAAATATTAATGAAATACTTGTCAAAATATTAAAGTTATTTATAATAACTCAAAATATTTTTAAATCACCAATACTCCCCTTAAAGGATTTTTAAAATATTAAAAATCAATTTTAACTAATTACCATTAATATTCAAATATTAATGTATTTTGCATCAAAATATTAAAGTCATTTATTACAACTTAAAATATTTTTAAATCACTTATATCATTTTAAATCAATAAAACCATTTTTTAAACCATATATTTAATATAATTATTAAATAAATCTAATTCATTAATATTAAATTATTAATAAAATTTACCTCAAAATAATAAAAGTCATCTTTTATAACTTAAAATATTTTAAACACTTTATTCTCAATTAAAATGATTTTTAATATATATTAAAATTATTTTTAACAAATTTATTTAATACATTTATTAAATAAATTTAATATTATTAATATTCAAATAAATACAAATATTAATGAAAAATATGTCAAATTACCAAAAGTTAATTTTATAACATAAAATAATTTTTAAAACTCATTTTGGAATTTTTAGAAATTAATTTCTATTTTTAATGATTTTTCGAAATTAATATAATTAATTTTATTAAAACTGTCGCTAAAGTCTTTAGCGACAAAAACTGTCACTATAGGTGTTCTTGAGCCTCAGAACACATAAGTCAGTCACTAGGTGCCATGTTTGACCACCTTAATTCTCAGCTCAAAGTGTTTCTGGGCTTGCTAAGGTATAGATCATGTAGTATTCATGTAATACTACATGTTCCAACAACAATCAGAGTCATATCTCATCACAGATGTAAGATATGAGGCTTCAAAAATGTTGTCAGGCCTGTTCTGGGTTTTCTGTGGTTACCAGAAAACCAGACAGATCTTGGTACTCACTTGGCTTCCATAACTCAATTTTCAGGTAATGATTTGGTTTTTAAATGGTTCCATCATGTAGTCCTCATGTTAAGGAACAATTATACAACACTAGGTTAGTCTAACTACATCACAATCACGAGATTTTGAGCCGGTCAAACCTTGTCAAAAATTGTGTTCATCAGTTTTCTAGAAATTCCAAAAAACTCAAAGTCATACTCGGTCAACCATGTTTGACTGCCCACTACTTTGATTCTGTTTTTATTTATGTGATCTAAGGCCATGAATCTATAGTCCATATATAAGAGTATAACTTTGATAACAAAACATAAGCTAAACACATAACATCTGACAGATCTATACACATGAACATCTCGTCAGACCTTTCGGGGTAATTTTATGGGTTACCCAAGAAACACCAAGTCATGGTTGGTCAACCCATTTTGACCATCAATAACTTCTGTAATCTGGACATGGTATGACCATGATTGCACTTCCAGATTACACCCCATATGGCATATTACAAGTCTATAACATCAAACAAGAGACACATAAACAAATTTAGATATATGGCCTCTGACATTCGATTGTCAGGCCATAGAACTAGGGTTCTTGATAGTTTTAAAAACTCCATTTTAAACTTTGATGTTATGGATCTATGATATAACATTATAGATCACTAAATAACATCTTATAACACATATTTAAAACATAAACACATAATCTATATTAGCATACAAGATCAATTTGAATTAGGGTTTATACCTCTCTTTGATCAAGCTTTGATCTTGACTTCCTCTACTGATCTTGAGATGTTATGGACCTATCTAGGGACTGAAATACTTGTATATTTCGTGGCTTTAGAGAGAGAAGGAGTTGGTTGAGTGTAAGAACACAAATGAGGCTTTCTTTTGAACTTTCTCTCTCTTTATCTCTCACTTTGATTCAATGAATCTAAGTTATGCAAGGTGGCATATAAGATCTGATCTTATATGGATTTTTAGAGCACATGGGAGATCAAATGTGATGACTCACTAGATTTGGCCATATCTCTAACATAAAAGTTAAGTAAAGGGTATTTTGGTCCTTTTGCCCCCAAAAAGGTACTTTGGTATTTTCCTCATGATTTTAAGGGTATTCTAGTCATTTGATATGTTCTTTTAATATAACCCTCAGGGTTTTGATAATCTCAATTTGGGTTTGCTAATTAGGGTTTAGGGTTTCTAAATATAAAAATTAGGGTTTCCCAAAATATAATTATGGTTCCTAACTATTCGTTAGGGATTCTTAATCATATATTAGGGTTTCTAATCTCTCATTAGGGTTTACTAAGGTTATACATTATCTGATCAAACTTTGATCATCAATTCTATACTGTCCAAACACATATTCACAGAAACACTTACAATCAGTGTATTAACTATCGAATCCCTATCCATAACTAGGGTTAGGATTTTCATTATCTGTTAAACATATCTCCACTCATATTACTCAATCAATACACAGTTTGACCCATTTACTAAACACGCATCATAGATACTCAGCACAATATTGATAATCAATACCAATATTAAAAAAATAAAATAATAATAATAAATTATTCATAAAATTTGAATTATCTAAAATTCTGGTCCTCACAGGAATGGACTCTGGCGTCTGATATGGAAACTGGTCGGTCGTGGCTGGATTCAGAGTCTATAAGGCCGCATTTAGCGAGGCAAAGGACGTGTTCATGCCATTGAACATATGGTCCTGCCTGGCCCGCCTGTCGCCTCATCTGTCGGTTGGCTTCATTATCCCTTTTGTCCACAAGGCACTGGAGACTTCGAAATTGGTTGCTAAACATAAATCTGCCCATCCTTCGACTTTTGCAGTCTTACTCTCATCATCTCATCGGCTTGGAATTCATCGTCCTTAGA